>JAOWLH010000002.1:22172500-23412500 GCA_027405865.1 Salix purpurea
TTTGTCTTTTATTGTTCCAAACAGGTGGATTTTTGAGAAATCAGAGGAAAATAGATTAATAAAGCAATATGGGAGCAAAAGATTGCCAAAATACTATGGACTTTCCTAAAGTGGAGGTGGGAGAGATAGATACCAGGGCACCATTTCAATCTGTCAAAGATGCCGTTAACCTCTTTGGTGAAGGTGCTTTCTCAGGGGAAAAACCTGCCATCAGAAAGGCAAAACCTCATTCTGCTGAGGTAATTGTAATTCTTCTATTTTGGCTCTAAACATTATTGCCTAGTGGTTTTCTTAAACTTCATACATTCTGTCTTCCATGGGCTATACTTTACAGTAGCTATATGATGTATATTACGCTTTCTTCCCTTTAGATATCTATCTTGTTGTATGGATCCATGAACAATTGCAAGCACTGTTTAGCATTCCTAAACAGATAGATTGAGGTGAGACATGTTTGTGTAGATCGGAGCAACACAATAGTTAGTAGTAGTATTGTTCTCAAAACATGGTTTGATAAAACCTTACAAATAGGTTTGAGTTATTCATCATGGTTCCCTGTGCATTCATCTTCTAATGTTATAAATAGCTAAAAGAAGAATCATAATTCAATTGCTGCTCAAGATAATGAATATGCAAACTAAAGTTGTTGGTTGATGAAAATATTGATAATTATTCTGATTGTATTTTTAACATCTACTGTGAATTTTTGATGTGCAGAGAATTTGTATTTTCAGTGTTGCTCTTGCTTGCACAAGTGACTAACTTATCATTTCTTTACTGCAGAGGGTATTGGCCAAGGAGACACAGCTTCACCTGTCCCAAAAGGAATTGAACAAGTTAAAGGATCAAGTAAAGAATGCTGAAACAACGAAGGCCCAAGCACTCGTAGAGCTTGAAAAGGCTAAAAGAACGGTGGAGGATCTCACTGATAAGCTCAAAACTGTCACCGAATTAAAAGAGTCAGCAATTAGGGAAACAGAAGCTGCAAAGAATCAGGCTAAGCAAATTGAAGAAACGAACAATGTTGAACTTCCTGGATCTGATGGTGCTAGGAAGCAGGACTTGGAATCTACAAGAGAACAGTACATGACTGTATTTACTGAACTTGATGCCAAAAAACAAGAGCTAAGGAAAATTCGTCAGGAGTATGATGCATCGTTAGAAGCAAAGCTTGCTGCCTTCAACCAAGCTGCCGAAGCTGAACATGCTGCCAAAGTAAATGTGGAAAAAGTTAGTGAGCTCTCCAAGGAAATCTCAGCCCTTCAGGAATCTATTGGGCAAACAAAGCTTGTGGCTCTGGAAGCACACCAAGAGCAAGCAAAAATATTTGCTGAAAAAGATGTTTTGAGGCAATCATATAAAGCTACCCTGGAAGCATCAACAAATAAACTTCTTGTGTTGAAGAATGAATTTGATCCTGAACTGGCCCGGAATCTTGAAAAACAACTGGCTGAAACAACGAATGAGATTGGTGCTCTGCAAAAGCAGATGGAAAATGCCAAGGCTTCAGATCTGGATTCTGTGAGAACTGTCACTTCAGAGCTAGATGGTGCTAAGGAGTCCCTGCAAAAAGTAGCAGAAGAGGAAAACACCTTGCGAAGCTTGTTGGAATCTCTCAAGCTGGAACTGGAGAATGTGAAGAAGGAGCATTGTCAACTGAAGGAGAAGGAAGCAGAAACAGAATCCATTGCTGGGAACCTGCATGTCAAGCTCCGCAAAAGTAAGACTGAGCTAGAAGCAGCACTTGCAGAGGAATCGAAAGCGAATGGTGCTTCTGAAGAGATGATCGCCACTGTCCACCAGCTATCGTCAGAAGCAGAGACTGCACAAAAAGAAGCTGAAGAGATGAAAAGCAAAGCTGAAGAGTTGAAGAACATAGCTGAAGCCACCAGGATTGCACTAGAAGAAGCTGAGAAGAAGTTGAAGGTTGCTTTGGAAGAAGTTGAAGAAGCAAAAACAGCAGAAACAAGGGCCCTAGATCAAATTAAGGCATTGTCTGAGCGAACTAATGCTGCACGTGCCTCAACTTCTGAATCCGGTGCCAAGATCACATTATCCAGGGAAGAGTGTGAGGCCTTAAGCCGGAAAGTTGAGGAGTCTGACACATTGGCAGAAATGAAAGTGGCGGCTGCTGTGGCTCAAGTAGAAGCTGTTAAGGCTAGTGAAAATGAGGCTCTCAAGAGGTTAGAGGCAGCGCAAAAGGATATTGAGGATACGAGAGCTGCAACTGAGGAGGCTTTGAAGAGAGCTGAGATGGCCGAAGCAGCCAAGAAGGCAGTGGAGGGAGAACTTCGAAGGTGGCGTGAACGAGAGCAAAAGAAGGCCGCTGAAACTGCTTCGCGGATTCTGGCAGAAACACAGATATCTTCAGAATCATCTCCACACCATTATAGGATTCAAAAGCAGAACTCGGCAATTCAGACAGTTATTGAGGTTCGGAAGTTGGACAAAGAGAAGCACTCCCTCTCGAAAAAGGTTCTTTTACCTAATCTGAGTGGTATCTTCTCTAGAAAAAAGAACCAAATCGAAGGTGGGTCTCCTTCTTATCTGCCTGGAGAGAAGCCTGTTTGACATTTGTGTTTGCTAGATGATGTGTGATTATGAATGGTTGAGAGATACATTTCATGAAATGGTTGGTTATGTATAAATTTTTCTCTGGGAAAAACAAAAGCCCGAATGTCTCTTACTCGGTTTGACAAGATGAGATAGGCCAAATATGATGAAACAAGTCAGGGAGGGAAGTGTGCCTTTTGTATATGTCTAGTTATTAGATTAATGATTGAACAAGTTTCTGCTGTATGAAATGAGTTTGCCTTCAAGAACAGACTTTTTTTATTTTAATTTGATGTGACCAAAACGCTGGCATCCTCATTCGAGGCATGGTTTCCTGGTTTTTCATTTCAAGTGAAAATATCATTTACCAGTTTACCAGTGTGTTTTTTTTGTTCCTGGAATTGCCAAGTTCACCTCTCCGAGAGCCCAAACGGTTGATCTCTGTGTGTTCTTGAGGAAGAAAAACCTGTAGGGACTCATGGAAGAGATCTCTATATCATGGAGCTCAAGCTCATGTATATATATATACATATATATGTACATATATAGATATATATACATATATATTTGTGTCGATGTGAAACTCATGGACGAAAAGGAGCTCCAAAATTTATCAGTACATTCATCATGAGAAGTTGAATGCTTTGCTGCCTTCCGAATCTTCTACCTTCACCAATTATTAGTAGGGTACGTAGAATGTCTTCTAAATAATTGTTTATGGCCCACGCTCCGCAGCTCTCAAGTTAAATGTTTTTCTAACTCTAAAAACAATTCAGACTACACTTAGTATTTTTGAACTATATTTGTAAGTGATAAGTATTATTTTTAATTTTATTTATTTAAAAATATATTAAAATAATATATATCTTTTATTTTTATTTTAAATTTATTCATTATATCAACATATTGAAAAACTTTAAAAACACATTAATATTAAATTAAACATTGTTAGTCAAGGGACTAATTAATAAGTTTTTAAAACTAAAGGGACAACTATTTAAGCGTATTTTTTAAAATTAGAGGGACTAATTTATAATTTACTCTGAACCAAGAGGTTTATATTGGGCAATAAAGGGTGAGATTTTAGGTGGAGAAAAATGACATTTGCCTATAGAAATGGTAGAGTTGTAAACGTGCAATAAAAAATATAATTAAAAGCATAGAGGTAAACATATATATTTAAAGAAATAAAAATCAAACAAAAATATGTATGTTGAGGTTGGACAAAATAGTGCAATTAGTGTGTTTCCCTATTTAAGATATTCTTGTATTAAGCTTGTTTGTTTCAAAAATATTTTTGAAAAAAATTGAAAATTGAAAATTGTTTATTTTTATTTTTTACTTAATTTTTTAGTGTTTTTAGATTATTTTTATGTAATGATTTCAAAAATAATTTTTTAAAAATTGAAAAAAAATCATTTTGATGCATTTCTAAACAAAATATATTTTCAAAAGTAACCGCAATTACATTACCAAACATATATAAAATACCCTTACATGTGCTTATACTGATATGAGCATGATAGTTGCTAATTCGATTTTAATAGGAAAAAACAAATGTTTATCAAATAGAATTTGTGGATACTAACAACCACAACATGTGTTTAAAACAAGAAAGAGAAAAACATTATTGAAATCCACCATGTTTTTTTTTCATGACGGGTGAAGTATGCGTTTAGTGGTATTATGGTGCATTCTTTCTTTGAAAATATATAATAAAATTCATATTTTATTTTTTATTTTTGATATTAACACATAAAATCATTGAGATATGCTAAAAAAAACATTAATTTGATGTTTTTTTCAAGTCAAACCCCCCTTTAAAATTCTCACAAAGTAAAAACCACACTCATGAAATCAACAACTCACTTTCTATCATTCTTAACCTATATAAAAATCTAGTCACATGAGTAGCTAACAATACATCAAGTCAAACCAAACATAAGAAAAAATAGACAATACAACAAGTCAAACCAAACATAAGAAAAAAGAGAGGAGAAAGAACAGGAAAATAAAGATGATATTCCAAAGAGAAAAGCAAACAATTGATTTTTGTTAGATCTATCTTAGGAATTTATTTTCAAGAGGTTTGGTATAGTTTTTTCTTTCTATTTTTGGAACTAATTATTTACATTATTAGGCTATTAACAAATGTTTTCAGAGTTAGGTTGGATTTAAGAATCAAGAAATGGACATGGTTGATGAAAAAAGTTCAAGTGTGTGCTCTGGTTTGAAACGACCAAGATTCAGACAATGATCTAGTCTAAGCGGGTGTTTGATATTGTGGTTGTGGGTGAAGTTGAAAAAACTGATGTTATGGCTGTTTTATTATATTTAAAACTCAGTTTCAATTTATACAAGATTCACCTAAAAATTACGTAGAAAATTAGAAAGAAGCTGCTTCTATGCTAAACACCAACACCAAAACACAAGAATTGTTGAACAACATTGACTATAGGATGAAGTCAATTACAATAGTTTGTCATTCATGTAATCTTATTGTGACATAAGTGACATCGTAGAAACGATATCGTGCATGTCTTTCCTTCTCACTTGTCTTGCTTCGCATTTTGGTATTTTATTTTTTAAAAAATATATTGTTTGTTAAAATTATTGTGAGATAATTTTTTACCAGTTTAGTAAATAAAAAGAGGTTTTCATTAGTGAAAAATAAGCTATTTTAGCTCTTCTAAAAATTAATATTTAATCGCAAATGTTGCTTCTGATGATATTTTACAAGATGTTGTTTCTCAATCAAATAGTTAGGGATAACAGAAGTCTTCACATATGAATTTAGTTTGTGATATAATTGTAAGTAGTTTGATGAGAGAATATAAACAAGTGTCTAATTTACTTGAATTATTACTTATATTTTATTATTATGATTATTAAATCTACAATATTTTAAAAATAATATATATATATATATATATATATATATATATATATATATATATATATATATTGTGTGTGTGTGTGTGTTCATTAAAATAATTTCACAAGTTGACAGTAATATAAAAAACACACGAAATTGCTTTTCATTAAATTTCAAACTCAACCATAGTTTTAACCAAACATTTTAATTTCAGTTATGAACGACAACTAAAATATTTTTCATGAAACTATTTTTTTTAATCTTAACCACAACAACAACTGCAATACCAAACAGACCCTAAGACATTCAGGGTTTAAGTTAGAACCAAAAGTTTGAATTGGGCTTGAGGTGCAACTTCGGATTTAGGTTAGAATCAAGTCTAGGTTACCTAAGATCGGGTCAAGGGCACTCGAGTTTGAGTCGGGAAGTAGGGGTGCACATTTTCGGTTCGGTTCAGTTTTATCCATAAAAACAACCAAACCGATAAATAAATAACTGAAAAAAGGTTTTGTTTTTTTTTTTAGTTTTTTTCACTTCAAACCATTATCTCATTTAACCAAAATGAAAGCAAACAAAAAATTTGAATTGAATAGGAAGAATAAAAAAAATATAGCTTATATTTTCTTAATTTGAATTGGTTCGATTTGGTTTGGTCTGGTTTACTTTTTTTTCTTACTTTAAAAATTGAAAACCCAACCGGACCTGATTTTTCATTAAAAAATCTAATCGGTTTAATTGGTTTTTTTCTTGATTTGGTTTTTCCTGGTTCGATTTTTTTAGCTAATTTATTTTGGTTTTTCTGGTTTAATCGGTTTTCAGTTTTTTTGCCCACCTCTATCTGGAAGGTCGAGATAGTTATAATAACTCAAATATTTTATCGTTAAAATTATAATATTTTTCTTAAAAGTAGAGAAATTAAAAAAAAAAACTGAAAAACTAGAGAAAAAAAAGTAAGAGAAAAGAAGAGGAACAGAGAGAAAATGAAAACGTAAATGATAAATAAATAAATAAATAAAAACTGAAAAACATGAAAAGTAATCTCTGCTTGGATGGTGGAAGCTTTCACCACGAAAATGAAATAACATTCTTTAGATAATAAAAAAACGATCACATGACAGACATAGTTTGAATAATTAAAACAAAATAAAAGTTTTAATAATTAAGAAAAAGAAAGGAGAAATAAAAAGATTGAAAACATTTTATTTTGCACTGGAAACTTGAAAAGCCAATCTGGAGTCGGAAACACAATCGAAAAATGGCAAGCAACAGAGACGACTCCCTTTCGTACAGCAACAACCTCTCATCATCTTCCTCTCCAATCACAGTTTCTGACCATCTAGACCCCTGTTTCCTCGCTGACCCTTCAAGCTCTCTCTATGGCAGCGCTTCCAATAGCTACCAAAACGAGTCTGGTTACCTCTTTGAACCTACTGCGAGTAGCAGTAGTGATTTAGAGTTTGGATTCTCTAGACCTGATTTCAGACAAAGCCCACTTGCTGGGACTGTACAGTTGTATCACCGCCACGTCTTCTTGTGTTACAAGAACCCTTCTGTTTGGCCACCTAGGATTGAGGCTGCTGAGTTTGATCGTTTGCCTAGGCTGCTCTCTGCTGCTGTCATGGCTAGGAAAGGAGATATGAAGAACGAGGTGTGCTTTTCGGTTTCGTTCTTGATATGGGTTTGGGTTTGTTTGTTTTAATGTGATTTCTTAGCTTTCATTTTGATGGTGGGTTGTTTGGTTTTGTGGGTTTTTTGAGCTGTTTCTTGTCTTCTTGTTTGCGTTGTCTCTTTGGTCGTCATGTGGGTTGGTGTATTTTTAGTGGATTGAAGTGGGTTGGTTTGTGAATTGATTCAGATTATGGCTGACTCGAACGTCTCTGATTCGGGGCTATTTTAGTTAGCTTCAACGTGATGTGGTTGATTTAGTTTTAGTGGATTGAACATGCATTGAAGTGGAATTTTTGGTGGTTTGTGGATTGGTTCGATTATTGAAAGTGCGTGATTTTGTGGTACTGATACTTCAAAATGATAGGGCTGATTTAGTTTAGTAGATTGGAGTGATTCTGCTTGTTGTGGATTTTTCAATCTATGGCTAATTTGAAGGTGGGGTGTTTATTGGTATTTTTTCCTTCAAGTCGATGCATTAGGTTTTAATTTTTAGTGTTGTTGAATTCGATTATGTTTGGGGACCAACCACAGCTCATTTTAAAATCTGAGTACTGTTTTGGTGGTGGATGTTTGGATGTCTATGAATTCTTGTAGGGCTGGGTTTGTTTTGAGTGAACTGAATTGAGGTCTGTGAAGGCAATAGGTGCTTTAGGGATTTGGATATCTGCAATTTAAGCTTCACTGGACCGAGGTTTTAGGTGTGGGTTTGTCAGAATGCCATTAGATTGAATGTGTGTTATTTGGTGTCGTTCTTGCTTCAGGTTGACGTGGTCGGTTCTAGTGTTAATGATTTCAGATGAGGTTATTTGCTGTTAGAGGATTGCCAATGATTGAAGGGAAATTTTGATTTGACTTCAAATGAGGAGGATGTCCCTTGTTTTAAATTTAGGGGATTAATAAAGTCTACTTTAAGTTGGTTGGTATTTTAGTAGTTTGAAGTTTTTCTTTTTATCCATGGACTAGTTTGATCGGATGATGATTTATGCTGTTCTTTGGCGTCCTATTGATTTAATTTCATAGTGGTTGGTCGTTAATTTACCTGTGCTCTGGATGGTTTATGGACTGGCTGTGTTTGGTGGTGGTTTGGGGTGGTACATATGATCCATTATAGGAATTTTAGTTTATGTTGGCTCAGTGTTTCAAAGTGTACATTTTGTGTGCCATCATGACTTGTGTGTTTTGTTATTGAACTAATGTAAGGATACCCATTGCGGTTAAAGCTGTAAATGGAGGCTGTGAGTTGATTTTAGTTCTTTGGAGACATTGAGGGATGATCAATAGGACTTTGGGTACTTCTGTGGAAAGTCAATCATGATCTGGATGGCGCTTATAACTATGTTATGATGCCTATAACCATGTTAGCTCTGTTTGAAGATCAATCTATTTTTTCAATGTTGAAAGGTATGGCCTTAGAAGGAAATGATGCTTTTGGTTCTTGAGTTGCCTCCCTGGATATACTTAAGATTGCTAGAGATGTATGACAATGCTCTACTCTATCAGTTGATCTGGTTCTGGCCATTTTGCTTCATATCTATATTTTTATTGTTGTCAAATTGCAATCTTGAGAATCTACCTGTTGTTTTTAACGTTGTGTTACATCTATAATTTAGGTAGACCTGGACTGGAAGAAAAATGGTTTGGTGCTTTGTCTTGTAAATCATAAAAGGGTTCCATTTTTGGCCGTAGGAACCCTTGGCTATATGGATGGTTAACATTTCTGTACTGCATGGGAAAAGAAAATCATGGAAGTTCCAATGATGAGTGACTTTCCACAGATGAGTGTATCATTGATTTAGATTGACATGAATTTTCGCTGCCCCTTGCTGTCAACTGTCATATTATAGCTTGCTATTTAATTATTATTTTTTTAAATAGCACAACTAGCCAACTAGCAAAAATAATTTGCAAACTAACACTATTAAGAAAAAAAATTGGGGAAATAGGACAATTCAATTGGTTGCACTACTGAGAGTAGCACAGCCAATTAAAATTGAAGTGGTTTGGTTGCTACCAAGGCACTACTGAGATTAGCACAATTCAATCACAGCCCGACCCGAATTTTTGAAATTTCAAAGGCGTAGTACAACAACTTGAGGTGTGCTATTTTCTTTTCCTTTTCCAACTGTGCTGCTTTGCTTTTTTTTTTTGTCATATGCCATTTTTTTTAAAAAAAGCCTAGAGATGTAAAAACTTGTATGTGTGTGCACGCTTACATGTATGTGCATGTGTTTGTTTACACATTTTTTCTTAAAGTGAACTTCTAACCTTGTGTCCTTTGCAAAATGAAGTTAAAGAAATCAACTGTTAAGCCGCTTACTTTCCAAGGTTTTCCTGCTTCTGTCTTGTAGACCCGCTTAACAATATGCGAGGGGCATGATGGAAGTGAGACATCAAATGGAGATGTGTTAATCTTCCCAGATATGATCAGATACAGGTCAACCAGTGGCTCTTTTACGTGGTTCTAGATGCTCTTGTACTTCTCTACATAAACACTGATATCCTTATCAAATGATGCAGGAGATTGACCCATTTTGATGTTGACACATTTGTCGAGGAGGTGCTTGTGAAGGATGGTGAATGGTTGCCTGGAACTCCTGAAAAATTGAAGGGTTCTTATGTTTTTGTATGTTCTCATGGGTCCCGAGATCGTCGTTGTGGTGTTTGTGGACCTGCTTTAATTAGTAGATTCAAAGAGGAGATAGAATTACATGGTCTCCAAGGTAAAGTAACTGTTAGCCCATGCTCACACATTGGGGGGCATAAATATGCAGGAAATGTCATTATATTTGGATCAAGTTTCAAGGGGGCTATCACTGGACACTGGTAAGCAGGAAATCTGTTTTTTTTTTTTTTTTTTTTTTTTTTTTTTTTAATGATTCTCCTTTTGGAATAAATACTTAATAATTTTGGTAGTTGCAGTACCAAAACATATTCTAGATAACCAAATTTTTTCGGGTATATTTTTTTAAATGATAACAGGTACGGGTATGTCACCCCAGATGACATACTAACATTACTCGAGCAGCATATTGGGAAGGGTGAGATTGTAGACCGGCTGTGGAGGTATTCTTTAGTACTTATAATCTCCAGTTTTATAAAGCTGTGATGGTTAAGGTAGTTTTTAGTTTCCTGCACTAATTTCTGCTCTCCAAAAACAATTGTTGGTTCCCTTGGCGTATTTTGTGATATAGATGCTAGCTGTACAATAGGATTGTGGAGGAAGTTCCCTTGATTCCTTTTAGATGTCACATACGATGATGAAACTGGGGAATTGAAAATAAAACTGGGCTTTTCACAAATTTCAAGATGTGCGACTGTGAATGCTAGATGTCTAGTAATTTTACATATTTTGTTGAGGGTAATCTGCTTGCTCACTTTCAGGGGCCAGATGGGTTTATCAGAAGAAGAACAGATTAAATCCCAAGAACTTAGGCTCCAACAGAATGGAGGGATTATAGAAAACAGTAGAGAGATTACACAAAGACCGGTAGACAAATCAAACACTCGGCCGAGTTGGTCTGAAGTTGTTTCTACAGGCTGTTGTCAGCAAAATGGAAGTTCATCCTGTTGCCAAAACCCTGTCATACCAGAGAAGGATACTGTAGATGCCAAAGAGAGGACAGCCAAGGTGACACCTGAAAAGATGAAGAGCAACAAGAAACCACTATCCCAGATGAACAGCGGCAAGGGATCGACCGCACGGAAGGTTTGTGCGATGCCAACATGGTTTGAGAGCTGGGAGCGTGACGATACATACGCGGCTCTTGCTGTTGCTTGTGCTGTAGTGTCAGTAGCTGTTGCTTACAAGTGCTACAGGCAGCTGTGATGGAGCTTCAAAATCCAGTGTGGCGACGATTCCCTTTTCTTGTATCCAATGTTTGTAATATCTATTTCAAGGGCAAAGAAGAAATTCAGCCTAAATCCCACAGGACCAGATGTGTACAGGCTTGTGAATTATTTTTCTTCATCTTCTCGATTCCCAGACTTGAAAGTCCATGTTAAATGTGCATATGATCAATTATGAAGGTCTTTTAGCTTCTAATTAGTGCTATCCACCGAACATCTCCGAGCATTTTTTATCTTTTATTAGTACATTTTTTAGAAGTATTTTTGAC
The DNA here is from genome assembly GCA_027405865.1 of Salix purpurea. Classification (NCBI taxonomy): domain Eukaryota; kingdom Viridiplantae; phylum Streptophyta; class Magnoliopsida; order Malpighiales; family Salicaceae; genus Salix; species Salix purpurea. The sequence goes on from JAOWLH010000002.1 coordinate 22,183,712, forward strand.
AAAGGAACAAGATCAAGAATCCATGGTCTTTTTTCTTTCAAAGTAGCTTCTTTTTTTATAAAAAATAAAAAATAAATTAGGGGAAGTAGCTAGTCTGTGTTAGGTTACTTTCCTGAACATCGTAACCTATTGAATTAGTTTTTTGATATTTTATCTTTTTTAAATCAAAAGATGACTAGTACATTATCTTACATGGATAGAAAATATTTGATAGAAAATTGATTAAAAATAAATAAAATTACAAATAAAGTAAGATTTTAATTCAGAAATAATTTTGAATAGAAAAGATAGGGACGGGATTTGAATTTATCTAACATGGAACTAATTAAAAAAATCATAAATATTGAGAATGAAAAACAGGCAAGGAAATTTTTTATCTACCACATTATTAACAAAATTAATTTTGTTTATATAACATATTTGACAATTAATTATGTTTTTTTTTTTAATTTTGTTTATATAACATATTTGACAATTAATTATGTTTTTTTTTTTAAAAAAAAAAACTATATTTTTAAAAAAGAAATAAAACTTTAGCATTCACTGTTACTAACAAGAGTGCTTGTTACTGTACTGTTAACACGACCTGTTTAAGAATACAGTGTATTAAAATAAATACTTTTTTATAAAAAAATATTATTTTTTGCATGAAAACAATTTAAAAACACAATTAATTTTTTTACCAACACGATATAAGTGCAATCCAAACACACCCAATTACTGATCATACAGCTGCTGACACGACATGGAAAGGGAATTGAAGTATCAGTATGGAAACCACATTGTGTGCTAGGCAATGCAAGTGCTTCTTAAAATTTGAAACTGGAATATAATTATCCACTCGAAGGTGGTATTGTCAATCTACAGATTAGTTTCGTCTTATCAAAACCTGCATCGAGCTTGATACAAGCAATGGCATAATAGATGAATTACACAAACCTCCTGCTTTCAAAGTAGCCAGGCATGAATAAGCAACGAGTCAGAGTTGTCCCTTCTCCATCTGTTAGTTACCATCAACTTTGAGGCCATTTACTGAGTTTGATCGCCCGTTCAGATTCCCGAGCCTGTGGAACTCGGATTCTATTGTTTTAGCAATCTTGGCATCTTCGGGGTCGGTGTCCGGGACACCCACATGGACTGACCCCTGTTTGATTGGCGAAATTGAATCCAGAAGTTCAGCTTGCTGTTTGATATGATTATATAGCTGCTGGTGGAATTCATGGTCCGCGGAGAAACAATTACTTCCATTCTCGGTATTCTTGGACGAACCAGAGCCTTCTTTTCTGCAAAAATGTGGCAGGGAAGAATAATCCATCACCTGCATGCAAGTGATAAATCAACCTGGTTAGACATCTTAGTTTTTTTTTGGTAATGGTTAGACATCTTAGTTAATTGTGTCATGGAGGAGTTATATGAGATTGTCAGTCTTCGATAAGTTGGAAAATACACCAGAAGAAACGAAACAAGAGCAATTTAGTTGGCTTTGCCATGCAGAAACACAGTACAAGACAATCACAACCCATAAGAGTGATTAAAAGTCAAGGCCATCATCCAATAACTAGAGTCCCATTCATATCTGACTTATCAAATGTAAAATGAAGGAAAGACAATGAGGGAGTTACTATGAATAAATATTCTCTTTCTCAGTAACATGCTTTTGTCTACTAAAGCATCGTTCCTCTTTTACGAAGCTATACCGAAGGGTTAAGGGGCGGGATTAAAGGTGCTTTACAAGATAAAAGCCAAAGCTGATGTTAGAAATGAAGTGCAAGCTTAGTAGAAAGTTCAGAAACCATGTTTTGTTACACCACCTTACCTTTAACAATTCATCTCTTCCACAACCTTGAAGCACCTGAATTTTCTTCCTTGTCCTTTCTTGTAAGAGAGGCTTCACAACCTGCCAACGTATTCCAAAATGTTTTAAGCTGCTGAAGAGGGTATGTGTAATGTATTCCGGAGGCAATTATTCTAAAATTCTTCAAGACTAGAGAAAAAGGAAGCAAATACAAACCTTCCAACACGCTGAGAATATATACGGGGCGTTGACTATATAGTATATTTCTGTTTTTTCTGGATAATTCAAGTCATCAATTGTGGACATGGTAGTCAATAACTGCAATAGAAGATAAAAATAAATATAACAGAACTTGGATTTCCAAATAATTCAAGTCATCAATTGTGGACATAGTAGTCAATAGATGCAATAGAAGATCAAAAACAAATATCAGAAAAGAGTAAATAAGCTAATTGGTCGATAAAACACGAGAACAAAGCAAAACCTTCTACCTACACAAGCTCTTTAGAGAAACATAAAACAAAAAGAACCACAAAAGTACAGAAGCATCTACATAAAAATAATAGTGCAGACTAAGTGGTTATCACCTGCTCAAATAAACACTGGCAAACATTGTTCAACCGAAAGTTTGCGGTGATAGGTAAAAAAATTTACATATCCCTTTCCCTTTCTACAAGTTTTCAAAGATTCAAATTACCATTTAGAGAACCCTTCATGATAAACTGCTAGTAAACAGTACAATAAGCGAGTATAAGATTAAAAGAAAACTTTGAAGAGACAGATGGCCTAATTACAATTGCATAACATGAAAGTAATACAGTACAATGAAGGCACCTGTATAAATAAATGCAGCTAATTCATGCAAGGATAAATAGGAAAGGAGAACTAGTGTAGTTGAAACCAATGACAAATTAAAAGTAAGCTCAACAGAAAAGATACCTTTAAATGATTCAATGCTGAAAGCTTTAAGCCAGTCATATCTAAAACCTTCAGACAGGTGCTAATATGTCGTCCAAACTTCTTGGTTGCAATTGGCTACAAGAAAAAACTAACCAAATTCAGCTATGCAACAAGAAAAAATGATAATTATTTCTGACATACACATAAGAGACTATACTCACCAATATCACACGATCTCTATATTCATTTATTTGGATGTGTGACTGCACATAGTAATGTACCTAATAGAAATTGAAGGCAATGATGAAGTGAATACAACCAAACAGTAAATTGCTTACAGAAAAAATGTGTGCACATAGCAGTATTAAAAGATACTGCTTTAAGAGAATCAAAAAGAGGACCAGCAAGTAGAAACAGAATCAAATACAAGTCAATATTATCACCACTGCAGTAACACAAATTATTAACCTTCATATTTAAATAAAATAAGGATGTGTTAAAAATGAAAAATCCATACAGAAGCTTTATCAAATGTACTGAGCCCAGCACCGATGGCAATGATAGGAAGACCCTGAAAGATCAGCATAAAAAGGGAAACAATATGTTAAGGAATTATCAGAAAGTTTTCAGCCATAAGATCTTATGGGGGTTTGCAACAGAAATAAAACAAGGTAAATCATAAGGAAGCAGAATTTTCAAATTGTTATAGAAAAATGGATTTCAATCACCAGCAACTCCCCTCTCCCTCCCCTTCCTCTTCAGCAAGCTGGCTACAGAAATAATATCTGTTGGATGACAAGATTGAACTTGAAAAAATCATTGCATACCTCTTTAGAGTAGCCTGATAATCCTAAAAGTTGAGAATCTCGAACTGCTCTATACAAATTGATGGGAATGATTGGTTTCTGAGACAGAAATAATCAAATCAATAACACTATGATAGATGTCCAACAGATGGAATGCACAGCTGTTTCAGTAATGTGCTAAGAACCATCATAAACTGCTAGAAAATTCACCACAAGTACAATGAATGATGCCTTGTTCTATTCGCAATCTTATACAAAAATGGTGTTATCAAATATGCAAGCTATGCAATTGTTACATGGATTTTGAAGAGAAGCACTGAAGGTCATAAGAGCATCTACAACATAAGTTTGGATGGAAGCACTGAAGAAGGACATACAAGTATCTACAACATAAGTTCACAGTATATAATTCATATATTTAGAAAAGAATTGGGCATGCCAATTTCTGCTCCAAAAACAAAACATTGTGCCGGATTTTATGAGCCTTGCACAAAACACAGCAGGCATATCTTTTTTCAAGCCAAGTCTTAAATAGGAGAACAGTTTGGAACATTGCGGCCTGTTCAAGTAGCTGACATTAATTTTCAGTTCATTTGACTAATCACTTGGGAGGTTTATATTCCAGCTTGTCTAGAAGAGTTTACATCCTGACGTTGCTGAGAAATGTGGAAGGCACCAAACTACAAAGAAATGCATAACCAGATGGTCTACTTCAAAGAATAGGGCAGTTTGAGCATCATCTTGCATGAGCATATAGGTAAAACAGGGAAGCTTTGTGGAGAGTTCTTCTAGTTTTACCACATGTAGAGGGTTCTCCTTCATTTGCTTCACTTATTTTTAAGGTTGTGGATCATTGTGCCTGTTTTCCTTCTAAGATACACTAAATATGTTAAAACAGATCATGAAAAAAAACCCTGCATATCTAAACGCAGAACCCAAGCAGAACACGAGAAGTGTATGATCAGAATTTTTAATCATGTCAAGATGAACCAGAGAAATTCATGTTTTGCATTGTAAAGAATAAGTAGCAACCATTCAAAGAATTATAGGAAAGAGAAAACTCACTGATAATATGTCATCGATCTTGTTTTGTACCCTCCATTCTAAACAATCAACCAACTGGAACAATAAAGCAACCACAGCAGGAATGAGGCCCAAAGACAAATGACCATGAAGACGATATTTAATTCCTAGGGAATAGTTTATAAAATCACATTTTTCTCTGTAAGTAAATGGATCTAACCATTTTATGAGCCTTGGCAACATTCCCGTCCCTTGCTTTGAGAAACCGCTCCAAAGTTTCTGTTGGATAGCCCTGGTGCATATTCTGCAGATCATAGGACAAGATTAAAGTAGAACATTTTTCTATTAGAATATCTTTTCTTGATACAACAAATATTGGAAGGGAAGTCACAAATGCAATAGGATAGTGAAGGGAATAGAAATATTTAAAAAATAACATCAAGTATTCCTCAAACTGTCTTGTATCATTTCCTTGAAATCCTCCTACAATGTAGGAAATCTTGAAAGTAAAAATGTGCTACTAGCCACAAAAAAGCTCTCGTCAATTATGTAATGCAGACTCAAAAGGAAATTGTAACTCCCTTGATGATTGTCCTATTGTAAGATTATTTTCATCCCAAATTATGAATTCAATGCTAGTTTCTGATGCTGCCATATCTTTTGGACCTATTTTTCATTCCATTCACTTGAAAGACCAAAGACAATTATTTCTTCACCAAATTTACCAAAAGGAAAAAGAAGTTGAATCCATACAATACAATACACCTATTTTGAGAAAGAATGAAGTCACGAGGTCATTCAACCATCTAAAGACTATAGGCAACATGCAGTAAATACGATAGGTTTTAGCTGCTCAAATAAAATATGTTAAAAAAAATATTGTTTATTTTAAACACAGATCATGAAATCCTAATATCTTATGGTGTTGTCCAGGATATCTCATCAAATTCAGTTCAAAATTAAAAATAAAGGCTCCAAACTTCTGCTCCAACAAATGAAAAGAAAAATAAAAGAAAATTTTCATGGAAGTACAGTACAATCATTAGTGTCTATTCCAGTATCAACAACCAGTATACAGATCCAGCAAATTTCAGTGCAATGAACATGCATTAGCGTTATCTTCTGAGACCAGAAAAGCATAAAAGAGATCAACGAATAGCATCCAATAGCAAAATAAATTGCTTCATATACTAAAGAACTTCAAAACACAATACAGCAAGCACCGCTCTTTTTACATAAAAATCAGACCAAGTAGCATGCAAAGTCAGTAGCAAAGAGAACACTGCAAATCATAACAAACCCAGATCAAATCCAAACGAAGCGAGCTATATCTGTGTGATTATCTTGTTTATGTTTGATTGAAACAAAAAAAATATCTATTTTTAGTAAAACAAACAGTCAACTAAACCAGATAGTTCAATAACTATAAGAATCAGTCAAACAGAAATCAGATCAATAGAGTTCCAAGAGAAACCAGCCTGATATGTGTTCTTCATCGACTCATCCACTGCCAAAAAAAAAAACTTTATGTTAGTGATTTTAGATCAAGTTTTCACGGGAAATAGTTAAAAAAAAAAGATTTAAAAAGAATGCGAAGTGGGTTTTGAGAGCTGACTTTGGTCGATTATGGACTGGAATTGTTTGATTGCTTGATCTTGATTAGCAGTAGTGCCCATATCTTGTTTTTCTCTTTCAAGTTGCTGCTGTTGATCTTTTTTCTTTTCAGGAAAGAGAGCACAGATGTCTTCTGCTGTTTCAGACACCCGCTTCAGTCCTCTCTCTCTCTCTCTCTCTCTCTGTCTTTTGAGAGCTCAAAGTCATCAAATTTAAACTAAAAACCCATATGCCATTAGAGAGAGGAGAGTGTGTGCGTGCTCTTCCTGATTGCTGGTTTTCCTTTTTTTTTTTATTATTTAAAATTAACGATTTTTTTAAATTTGAAAGATGTTTGACCTTTTATTTTTAATGAAAATAAGTATTGACAATGGAGCATCATGTTTTTTCTCTTCCTATAAAAAATAAAATCAGAGAGAATTGATTTTTTTATATATATATTTTAGTATTAGTTTTGATATTAAATTTAAAGTTTGTCATGGTTAAATTCTTTTTAATATACCTCATAAATATGGATTGTGTATTTTTAAGATTCATCGAGGAGAAATTTAGTCTCTAACACTCAAACAAGTCCAAAAATACTTTTATTGTTGAATAAGAAAATAAGAAAATAAAAAAATTATCTTATGATGTAAATTTTATTGTTGAATAAGAAAATAAATAATTAAAAAACTATTGTGCTATTTGTTACATCCTCTTGTAATAAGATATTTTATAAACTCTATGAGATTTTGAACTCATAAATCTTGAAATGGTAGGAAATTCAATGTCATTTATTTGTTTTTGTCAATTTTCTACACTAATTGAAATTTAAGTTTTCAATTTATTAAAAGCATGTGCTAATTACTTGTACAATAACAATGATACCAAATTGATTGCTATTGTTTTTAATATTTTTATATCATTTTGAAGTGTTGATGTCAAAAATAATTATTTCAATACATTTTAAAAAGAAAATGCTTTAGAAAACAACCACCGTATCAAACACCCTCTTGAATGTTTAGAATTATTATTTTTTAAAATATTCCTCATTTGAAAATATATTAAAATATTATTTTTATCACTATGTTTTAAATTTTATTTTTCATATTAACACATCAAAATAAAAAAAAATATTAGAAAAAAATCATTTAAAGTTTTTTAAATAAATTAAATATTGATGTGCGAGATATTTTTTTTTTGAATTGATGGCTTTGATTATCACAATCCGTATGAAGATATTTGCTGCCATTTCGGTGAGGCGTCATTAATGGATATTCATTCAATGCATTCATTTTTTTTTGTTTTACAATTCCATATTATACGGGGTGGGTGTGATTAAAATTATTCTTTAAAATATATTTTATTTAGAAAAATATTAAAAGTGATGATTTTGTATTTTTTTTAAAATTATTTTAATATTAATATATTAAAATGATCTAAAAAAATATAAAAAACTTAATTTAAAATTAAAAAAATATATTTTTAGAAACATTTTTGAAATGCAGTATCATTATCTACTTTTTTTCATTTGTTGGGTAGAGATCTAATCAAATGACCATTTTTAAAAAAAATTCAAAAAAACCCATTGGAATTCGAAGATTATTTCAACTGGGGCTTCGGATAATTATTAAGAAATTATTAAAAATCTAAAGTAAACTCAATTTTCTTGTTTTTTTTTTTTTTATTAAAATTCATCACAACCAATCAAATATATTTCCATATAATATATGAACATTTCTAGAATAACATAGCACCCATCTAGGAAACTCAATATTTTTCATCAATTACACACACACACACACATGTATTTATATATATATATATATATATATAGGGCTGGAATTATTGACCTTCTAATATTGTGGTCGTCAACTTGGGAAGAAGCACATTCAACACAATACAAAGGTTTGCTATGGATATCTAGAAGAGCCACCTCTCAAAGAAAAACAACTACGTAATTAACGGTGAAAGATAGTTTCTCTTTAGCTTGTCGGTCAATGTCAACAGTAAGTTCTTCTTCTTTTTTTAATATTAAAACAATAAAATATTGAATCGACTCGGTTTCACCACTTAGATGGTGATAAACTTCATTGGGTTTCAGATTTTTTTAACTATTTTTCATTTAATTATAAAATAACAAACATAATTGTGTGTAAAATCGAGCATAAATCAATTATAAGAATTTTTATTTGAAATTGTGATAATATTGTATAGAACAAATCAAAAATAAATAAAAAATAAAGTTGTTTTCTTTTCTTTTCTTTTCTAGAAAGCATGCTAATACCAGTTGTTTTCTTTAGATGAAGTGTCATGCTTGTCTTCTCGATGAAAATTAAAGTCATAAAATACAGATTTTCTAGTCATTTTTAAATGCTAACTAAGATCAACATATGACACCCACATTCAATTATTTTTATTATATATACATACATATATATATATATATATATATAATAAAAATATCATTTTAATATATTTATAAACAAATAACACTTTCAAAAGCAATCACACAACCACACTCTCGAACAGTCACTAAGATCAACATATAACACACGCATTCAAATTTTTTTTATATAGATATATATTTAAAATCATCCAAAATTTTAAAACATGATAGAATTTTAAGAAATTCCTTAATATTAATCGAAATGATTTTAGAAACACCCATAAATATGTAGTATAAAAATGAAATATTTCTATCTCCAAACTTTGTCGGTCCATGCAGTTTATAATACCTTAAAGGGTTGTTGTAATTCATGATTGTTTATATATTGTTCATATATATATATATATATATATATATATATATATATATATATATATATATATATATATATATATATATAAACATTATACGATAAACTCATTTCGAGATCCCTTCCGATATATTTTGTTCCATGCTTTGAAAGATTTTGTTCTATTCTTTTATTATTATTATTATTATTATTATTATTATTATTATTATTATTATTATTATTATTATTATTATTTTTCTCCAATTATATTATATATTCTGCCAAATAAGAGCTACTGGCACATGAAAAATAAAATCTTTTTTTTTCTTTTCACATGGTTAATAATATCCAAAAAGGGGAAAAGATGCTTAGATTTTTGGCAGCTGCGATCCACCATGCCACTTGACCTCTTTTCAAGATAAAAAGAGGCCCCAATTTTCGTGGTGGTGAGAATTTCCCCATGCTTCATTGCCTCTCACCCTCCTGCCCTAAAATTTAAATATGAATTGGTATATTCTCATTCAATTTGAAAAGAAAAAAAAAATCCTCACATGATAAACTCAAACCTAACCTAGTTTATTACAAAATAAACATAGAAAATAAATTTTAACAATACATGATAGATCATTTTTTAAGAAATAAGTGGGGTTTCAGTTTCTTAAATAATTTATTTCATATTAAAACATTTACTAGATTGGATGATGACCTAAAATATAAGAATAGAGCAAATATATTTATTTTTTTCATTTTCAAACTTTGTGAAATGCAGTTTTGCGTTCATCTTTTTTTTTTCATTCTTAGTTGATGATATCCAACTTTCAAATCAATTTTAGAAAACTTACAAGGTCGATACAATTCATTTAACATGTCATCAAATTTAGGAATTGAGCATCTTTTCTTTATCATAACATTGTTGATGACACGGCAAACAATACACACATCATTAAAGTCTCATCCTTCTTTGGTACTAACAACACTAAAATTGCACCCAAGGGGTCCTGGTGTGAGTGGTGAGGGCGCTCTCATCCCTTAAGAGAGGTTAGGGGTTCAAACCCTCCTCTTGTATGGAGTCGGCCATTTGGGGAGCACTTTCACCCCTTCGGGGCCCACCCGGTACGAACGTAGATTAGTCTGGGTCAGCGCTTGGGACACCGCGTGGTTTATACAAAAAAAAAAAAACTAAAATTGCACATGATTCATGATTTCTCTTTTTGTCATCAATTATTTCACTTGTCTTTGAAGTTCCCTTGTCTCATTGAGTTACTTTGGTAAGTTGGTTGGTTATAATAAATGTTTTAGGTACAAGATAAATTTGGTAAGTTGGTTGGTTATAATAAATGTTTTAGGTACAAGATAGATTTGGTGTTCAATTCCTCTAACAGGTGGCAACCCACTAAAAATATCTTCAAAAAAGATGTCCTTAAAACCTTGTAATAAAGAAACACAAACACTACGAAGACAACGACCAAAGTCATTAGCGATCAAATATGTCTTCTTATACACGAGTAAAATCATAATCATATAGAAAAAATAGCATTTTAAATCTCACTTTCTTACATAAAAAACATGTTTCTAATGGATCTTTGGTGTAGTTAAGATCACATCCTTTTTTTTGTGTTTTCGTTTAACCTTGCTTTGCCCTTGTTATATCAACCTTCTCTCCAATTAAAGGCTATTTTCATATTTATCTTGTCAAAACTCCAGACCTTATTGCTGGTCCTTCAAGTTTTCTTGCTTTGATAACCTGCTTATTTCTCTAGGACACGATCGCTTGATCAATAAAGTGGTGGAATAAATTTTTGAAAAGGAATTCAAAGCAGGCGTCTTAAAGGTATCGGAGAACAAACCAATCATCTCCCTCTCTAGCGGTGGTAGATTCACCTGCACAGCTACTTCACGCCACCACCTTTAAGTGTATTCTCAGATGAACTCCTTATAACCCCTTTCCATGGTCTATATAAAATAGAATGATCCGGCGTCGCATCCCTATTGATTTTGCACTGCTTGACAAAGGTTTCCTTCCTTGCTTTATCATTCCACCCACTAAAAAACGTTTTTTCCCTGTCCATGTTCGAAAATCAAGGCATCTAAAATGGCTTGTAGCAGATTAGTTAATCGTGCTATTTTCATTTCATACGCCATAACATAATCTAATGACCGAAAATAATTATGAAACTGTTGATGGAGCTGTAATGTTTTCCGTCTTAAACCGGTTATGATGAGGCACCAAGAAGCTGCTTCAAGTAAATCCCAGCAATCCATTGAAACTCAGCCATGGAATTCGAGTAAGCTTTGGCCATGAGTGTCTTTGACAGTATTAATTATGGATAGAATTATGACTATATTAATAGATTTTCAATCTAAATTAAGCTACGCTGCAATTCTTACCAATCAATCAAATCCAATCGCTAGTTGGGATTTGTAGCTTTTGTAGTTATTGACCAAACAAAATGCAAAATGAAAAAAAAAAAGATTTCAGACTTTTAGATCAAACCTAGATCTTTGTTTAATGATTAAAAATGACTCTTCAATCAATCTTTAATCGTAATTTTGGTTGTCACCCTCATAAACCCGCTTTCTCCACTTGAAGTGGTTGACTGGGAAAAGACCAACAACGGAACTCCTTGTTTGTTGTGTTCTCGCAGGGGAAAATTTCTTATACTTCATACCGAAACAAAAGACAATAAGAGGCTGGTGAAGGAAGGGGTGGCTGGTCCGATCTGGGAATAGTCCCAACCCTTCCTTTCAAAGGGTTTCCAAGCAAGTCTGTAGAGGCCAGGGAATCTCAAATGATGGACAAAGTCAATGCTTTGTCTTTATCTTCTTTTTGACGAGACAACGGGATTTAAGCTTCAAAACCTGCGTTTGGGGTCCCGATAAGGTAATCACCTATAAATTCTTCTAATCGTGAGATTCTTTTAGCTGAGATCTCAGTCTATCTTTGCATTTCTTGAGTATGTAAGGGCTAATGGAGTGAGTTCATTGATGTAGAGAAGATGGGAGAAATTCGGTAGAAGGCAAAAAAATAGAAAGATCTTCTTACCAGGAGTCAGATTCAAGTGATCCAAAGACTAGGGAATGCCCGTCCTTAGTAGGATTTCCAGTAGTCGGTTTTAGGTTGGGGTGCTAATAGTAGCATAGTTGCTTAGTCACCTTCCTCTTACGTATTACTATCTAGGGGCTTTTAAGCTGGTGTCTTTACTTATGTCATTAGCAAGGTGTAAACTACTCGCTTGGTCGCTGAAAGCCCTTCCCTTCGAAGGAAATGTACCTGTCCTAGCAATCTCTGCAGCTCCTTCTTTTTCTTGCTGCTTGGGCCTTAGCCTTGAGTCATTCCGCTATCATTCGAAATGGTCTATGTCGTAGAAGGTGAAATCTCATAGGCAGATGTAGTCTGGTAATCCAGAAGTGATGCATTTCTTTATGAGGGAAACTGGCCCATAGCCCTCTTCTTTTTATTTTCAGCGAACCGCGCCCCATTCTCACTGCCACAAGGCCCAGAGCCCATTATTCTAAAGCAGCCTAGCCAAGGCAGGCTTTCGAGCAGGCAGGACAGATGCCGATTCTACCTCTGCCAACTTCCTATTTCTAGCAGGATTTTCTCCATCAACATCCAAGGTTTGTCTTAGCAAGATCCGGTCTAACTCTTTGAAAGATGCAGGTTCAATTCTTTCCTTAATGGGCGAATTAGCCACAGCACAGAGTAAATACCCGAGCAATTCCATTGCTATTGAATACGTTGGACTGTGAACTCTTGTTTAAGAAGCTGGGATCGGAACTTCTTCTTTCGTTTGTTCACGACTCTCCGATGAAGGCTTTCAGGCCTAACCGCAGCTATTTCTAGAGGAAGGAAAGAAGGGCTCAGCCAGACCCGGTTCAATTCGTTTTTTGCGGGAATACCTGGGCTGTCTTATGGCAGCGAAAAGAAAGGTTATTACGAATCGGCTCTTCCTTCTTAGAGAGATTAGCACTAAGAGTTTCTCACCCTAGCCGGAATTAGTGAAGAACAAGAAGAAGCTCTTGCCACTGTCGGCATAACTGCTTTTGGTGGTAAGGACATGGCTTAAGGAAGTTTTTTGTAAGGGCATCGCCCGAAAGCAAAGCGCTTAGGAAGGACAGATGAATTGACTCGATCAAAAACCATAAATGGGGCTAGTGCTTTCCCACCCACCGAAATCATTCCTGCTAGAAATAGATTAAGAGAAGACAGACGGTACCTTTCCTAAAGCCATGGTTCGGCACCTTCTATACAACTAGAAGCTAGAGAGCTTTAACCGAAAGGAGAACAAGCTGTTCACGGCTCGTGTCATAGCTGTTCAATCAAAAAAAGTCAGAATGACCGATTAGAGTACTGACAAGGATACATGAGGGCTGATGGGCCCCATTCTTTATGCTGCTAACTCTCAGTTTGGTCCTACTTCTGGTTCATTTTGTTACTAAAAAGGGAGGAGGAAACTCAGTACCAAATGCTTGGCAATCCGGTGGGGGTGAAGGGGAGGGTAAACCGAGGCAAAGTCGTTTATGATTTTTTCTCAGAGGCATTCTTATCATTTGGTAGATCCAAGTCCATGGCCTATTTCGGGTTCACTCGGAGCTTTGGCAACCACCGTTGGAGGTGTGATGTACATGCACTCAAAATGAAAAGAAAGAAAAGACTCAATCTATGAAAGATCGAAGTAAGCTGTCGCTTCGAAAATGTGAAATATTTAAGAGGATCCATTTCGGGAACGTGGAATGTAAGAGAAATTCAAATGTTATAACTCCCGTACGTCAGGAACCATCAGAAAAAGAAAAACGACCCTCCAAGAAATTGTATAACTTGGACAAAGTATTCACTTTGCGTTCCCTGAGAAAAAAGATCACAATATTTATTGTGTATGTGTAGAAGGTTCACTCTTGCTTCTCCAAAAAATAGACGTGCGCTTACCTCTTGGAGATTGACTCCTGTTGGTAAGTTCACATCCTCAGTAGTCTCTCTATAGACTCTCAATTCTTTTGAGAGTTGGTCAACGATTTTCTCTTTAACAACATTTATCGTTAGATCAGTTACCTTTGTTTCCATATTTTGACTATTCATTTGATGGATCATTCGGCCAGCCCTAACGGCTACAAGAATAGCTACAGGCAGAGCCAAACCCATCCTAGAAACGAAATCAGCAATGAGTTGATCCATAACGAGTATTAGATTGAAGTTCTCTTAAAGAAGACCGCCAACTCGTATCCCGAAGATACAAGACAAGCAAAGCGCCCGGTCCTCTTCTCTTGTGTCGAAGTGTGGTGAGGCCTCACAGAAGGAGTGGGAAATTGGGGAAAAAGCCGAACCGGAACTAACGGAGATCACGGTATACTCCGTGCTGCGAAACGGGCCAGTACAATACCACGTCTTATTGAGGCCATGAAGACGGACAGCGCTTGCCTTGCCTCTTGCCTATATCCTATATATAGTATATAGGGTAGGGTTCTTTTCGATCTTGTACCCAGTCCACTGAACACCAACCCAATCTCGACAAAGAAAGTGAACTTTTGGAAAGATCTATCCTACACTTGCATCCTCGCATAAAAGAAAGGACTCAAGGGTTCATAAGGTATAGTATAGGTTAAGGTCTTTACCTGGACCTGGACGGATCGAATAGAGCCCTATTCTATCGAGCTCTTGTAGGTGCGCCACGTTTACTCACCTACTATATTTCTTAGTTTGATTTTTGAAGAAGTTTTCAATTTAGTTTATAAACTAAAATGTAACGATAACCTACATAGGACCTTTTTGTTTAGGATTTTTTTTAACTGGTTTTTCTTTCCTCTTGTTAATTCAATTGTGTAAATGAAATTTCAAAACAAGCAGAAAACACGTTTTTGGAAAAGGAAGAGCAATTGAGAGAGAACCACATGCAGAACACATAGAGAACTCTTGTATGTATAGAAGATTGGAAGCTCAGCTTTAAGTCAAGAAGGGTCGGGGAGTCGCTGCGCCTACAATCTCGACAGTTGTGGTTAAAAGGTTTTTCTTTTTTTCACGCATCTATTAAGAAAGGCAGAATCCACACTTTTATCATTTTAAAATGCCCAAGAGGCCTGGTTCTGGTTCAGCATGAGGAGATAAGGATAGAAGTTATGAAATTGTTATCACACTTATCCATCTTATCGAGCCAACAGCATATAGGAGCAGTCCACCAAATATTTGAAAGAGTCCCCGAGGCACAAAAAAAATGATTCAATTCAATCTTTTAAGCTATCTATCAACAACAGAGGGCCTGCTCATAGTCAAACTAGATTAGATGGATTCCAACTGAACTTCAACTTCTACTTGGTTGATAGATTCAGGGGTAGTGCTGGAACATAATTAAGGACGACCTCCATCTCCATATGGTAATTGAAGTCGAACAGGAGCAAACCAGATGCAATTCAATCCTTCTTCCTGGCAATGATTTCCAAAAAAGCAAAACCTCACTAGACCGAGGCCCATTGCTATGAGGACTACACTGTATAAGAGAATGACTAAGGTAATTGCCAATAGATTGAAAGACACGCTGGCTCTTTCCAAAAAAGCAAACCTAGAGTACGGTTATTTTTAACTTTCACACTGCATAATCATGTGTTATCAATAGAATAACTTCCATGCAGAAACAGAGGCTTTTACTTAAAGGCTTTGCAAAGGTTTCGAATAGCAAAATTGAGAGAGTAATCAAAGCTTGGTAAACACCATTGAATAACACTAATAACTTACTACTACATTCTTCATCAGCATCTACTCCGGAGAAGAATGGAAACGCGAGAGGGCATCAAGAGAGCTCAGTAATTACACGTTCACACTTGGCTTCCAAAATCTTCACAGCTTCAGTAAAGAGAACTTCGGGAGGTAATGCCCCCGTTGATTCGATAGTAACTAGTGAGAAAGAGCAAGCGAAATTAGTTCATGTCTTCTCAAAATTAATAAATTTCAAATTCAAGCAATTTTATCCACCTACAATGAAGATTAAAAATAAACACTGACAAACATGAGGAGCAATTTCATCTGCCTTGTAAAAGAAATAGAGAATAAACAAACAGCTCAAAATTCATCACGGACGAACTTTTTCTCCTGAGCTACTTAGACAGCATTACGTTCAAGCAGCCTTTCAGGCTTTCAGGCTCTTAGTTGCAGAGCTATTTATAGGCTTAGCACTGGAGGTTCAAAATATTTCATTTAGCTAAAGTGATCAACTCAAAACATATTTACTACTATATATTGCAATATACAAAAAACCTCTCTATCCAGGGGACTGTCAAAAACCAGTGAGTTGTCTAAAATTTGGTCTATTAATTCAAAACCATGACCAACTCGTTACATTATGGATCTTACCAAATCTGGAAACCAGGATCTTCAGGGCAACTATTGTAAAATTGACTAGTTTCCTTCTTTGGAGTTCTAATTCAGTTAAAAAAGTTCTCTGAATATATTATGTACAGGATCTCCAGTAAAGATAGAGCTAATAAATTTAGTCCCTTGTCCTGCAAGGACAAGGGCTGCAGACTTAAGCTTTTTTCCAATTGAGTTTGAAAACGGAATAATTTATCTGCAATCTGAACTAAAGTAATAGAATATTGATTTTCCACCAGAAAGTGATGTATGTCGTTATAACTTCAAGCATCAGTTAGTCCCACAGAGACAAAGCTCCTTGAGGTTCTCTAACTCTTCTTGTAGAAAAAATATTTAGCTGTAAATTTAATTGGTGTCAAGCCAATCAGAATAGTTTACTTTGTTTTGATATTGCTTACAATTTCCCTCGATACATTCTTCAAACAATCACATGAAGCTTATATTCACAGGTTAACAGTAATTAGATTAGCTAAAAGCATGTGCACTACATCACTTACATATGAAATGATCCTTAACACGGTGCAGTGACACGCGTTTCTCCCATTCATCCCCTCTTATGCATTCCCTACACAATGTGCAGGCTCGTGAATCAGCTACTTTTGTCCTCTTCTTACCTGTCAAACAGCCAAATCATTCATCATGGATACTCAAGAAAGCAAAAACAGAGATGAGAGCATTATTTATATTCTAAGAAAAATAATGGAAACTATTCAGCACAGAAAGTTGTCCGGAAAGAAAGGATAACGAAAACAAGATCACTTCACCATTTCCAGCATCTTCAATATCAAATACACCACTTGGACACTTCCTCATAAGTTCTTCCGCATCCTCACCTTCAATGTTATCCAGTAATACAACCTACAAGGAAGGAAGGTGTTAAAGAGGTTACAATAATATACAAGGGGAGAGGGGGGAAGGAGGTTGCATTGATAAGAACTATCAGAGACAAGATATCTTCACACCTCAGGAAACATCCGATACCAAGCAGTCCCCACAGGAGACCATTTTGCATGTGTTTTTCCCATTCCTTTGACAGCATGAGCTTCTAATTCAATTTCCTGTAAAATGACCAGACATCTCAGTAATTGCACCTGCAATCTAGTATCAGGCAAGAAGGACTTTTGATAGAAAAAGAAACAATATGCAAAAACTTTCAGATACTCGAATATGTTGTGCTCACCGATGTATGTGGATTCCAATGGAAAAGGAAAGAAAGAGAGAAGTGCATCAATAGTCATGGATTTCTAGACGAGTGAAAAGCTTTATATTACATAAATCAATTGGTCTTTATCAGTAAAATATCAAATCCAAAAATAGTTAACCTAGGTTGATAGCTTGAAAATGTTTATACCAAAAAAATGTAGCAGCAATTAAAATTTTAAAGTTATCTTGGATTTGTAGGAAATAAAAGAATGAAAAACAAAAGGCTGAGGAAGACCAAACCCAAAAGACCACAAGCATCCAAGAAACCAGTCTCATTTTACAACGTGATCCTCTCAGGATCCTTTGTATCATAGATAAGTTGTTTAACAAACCCCTCCCACTTTCAAAATATATTTGGATTAGAACGCTACTGCTTTTTGTTTATTCAATCACTGTAGAAGTCTGGACATGCTTACTGGAAATCTAATCTAGAGAGGAAGCACCCACTGATCATATGCCTGGTCTAATAGGATGGTTGAAATGCAGTTCTTGGTTTCAAAATTTTGAGTGCTCTACCTTTGGAAGGTCAAAAGCCAAATTGAAGTAGGGTGGGGAGAGCAAGACAGTACAAAACAAAAATATCTGCAGAATAATGGCAAAGTGTAGAAGAAAAATGAGGCTGGAGCAAGATAGTACGGTTTTCGGTTCATGAGACACATTTAGAATCCGAATATATTCATTTAATAGCAAAACAAAATGTCCACAAAAATAATCCTAACATCCTATTTACACTAGTTAAAACCCCATTACTATTGATTGCAGGAAAAGTAAGCTCTTAATATGTCACAAGCAAATCACATAACAGCTAAAACTCCTACTCACACAAGAAGCCCTAAATAAAATAAGAAAACCAAAACTGATAAGAAAATTATTAAAAATTCCCTGCATCACAAATACCACAGTTACCAATCTCATTGTCATACTTTATTCCACACGCCACAAAAGCATGCATCCAATCCATCATTCACACATCAGCTTTCAGCACAATCTGACAGAATTGATACCCATTGGGCTTTCAGCATTGAAGTTACAGACAACTTCCTTTCCAAATATGTTACATGAAGATGTAAAAGACAAATTAACACCACCCAACCAAACACGAAAAAACCATACCTGTCCAGGGCCCAGTTTGGCAACTATAATATCTTCCATAGTGGAAATTGGATTGCCTGCAAATTCTGGCTGGGAGTCTTGGCTGCAACTAAATGAAGTATAGGTACTTGGTTTGGAATCAGGTTTTTCAGATTCTTTAGCAAACTCACTTCCATTTGGTAACCACTTCAATTCTTGAGAATACACTGCATTATAATGACCATTATTATCATCAAGTTAAGCTACCAACAATTGGAAAGAGGACAACTAATTACTAGTCAATTCACTACAAGGTATTGTAAGAAAATCATTGGCTTCACTTGTAATATACAAAGTACCAGTCACCTGTATGACGAGGCTGGCCCTGATTGCAGCGAGCATGGAGTTTGAGGACAATAGTGTTCTTTTCATTTGGTGTATCATTTGCTTCAGGTAAGAAGAAAAGGAGAAAAAAGAAGGTAAGTCCATTAAGTTCCTAAACAATGCAGGGGTTAATTGTTTCCCTCTTAAAATTATCATGTAAAGAAACACGAGTCAAACCTGAAAGATATTCAAACAGCCTAGGGTCAACCTTGAGGGGAATGAGACCCAATCTGTGGGCAAGCACTTCATCTTGGATCACAGATGTATTATTTGCAATGAAGACTTTTTCAATAGCCATTGTGGGAACCTACATACAGAGAATAAAACAAAAATCCATCAATCAACATGCTTTGCGCTTAAGAGATAATGCAGAGGACATATATTTACAAACTATCAGTATCATGAATCAAAATTCAGACAAGATAGATGGTGTGTGTGTGAGAGAGAGAGAGAGCAAACTCCTTTCCCACAGTTCGGAAATTCAAATTTATCAGCAAAAAAACAACTACCAAACCAAAAATAGAATAGAATGAAAAAGGTGAAAACTAATTTGCACAATCCACCACCACTCTCTGGAAGCACTAGGCTATAACTTTATCCATTGACATGAATGTAAGGACAGCTTCTCATGATATAAGGAACTGTGTTGTTTTAAACATTGCTAAATGTTCCATTTTGTTTGTGGATGGCTTCACTATGCTTACAAGTCAAGCATATTTCCACAAACCATCTAGTCTAAGAGTCTGTCCAAAGTTAAAAAATTTTAGGGGTACTAAATACTGCAAGCAAGCAACTATCAACAACAAATCTGAGGAAAAGCAGATTAGAGGAAATTTGCAAGTTTCAGAGGATATCAATTATTACAAAATAATAAATAAAACAAAGAAAACAGCAGTATAACTAACTAAAAATCAAGCTTGCATCACTATTTATCTACAATAATATAATCCCCAGAACTAGGCATAGCGTACACACCTCAGATATGAGAACCCTCCGAAAAGCATTGGCAACTGCTGCATCAATACCAATCATATCGAACTCCATTTTATCCTTATCGAGTGCAATTACCTTAATTCTGAAGTTTTCATGGAAAGGATCTAATCGTAAACTATTATCTACTCCCATTGACGCATAGGAACCAGAATATTGCAAAGTTTCAGTCTGCAGAAACCAAAATCCTGAAAAATATAAGCACTTCAAGAGACAAATAAAACCGAAGAACTCAATTAAAATAAACTTAGCCATTCCAATTTTCCCTCTTTTCCTTTCCAAATCTAATGACATAACATGATAAACGCACTGCAAATAGTGCTATGTTCATTAAAAGCAAAAATCATCAATTTCCCATCTTCAAACATAGCAGAAACAAAGTCCAGCAACTGGGTTGTAGCTACAAACTTCATAAACTTCAAGATAAAAACATGTGATCTAAATTAAGCTATGAACTGTATTAAGCTCAAACTAACTCCTATCCTATAACGATGATTATTTCAGCCAAAGCTTGAGTCTTTAGAAGAAAAGATAGAAAGGGTGAGTTAGAAATACATTAGTAGGAGCATCAGGTTTGCAATGAACACGAGCTCCTTGTTTTCGGATATGTGGTGGCAGTTGACCCCTTTCCACATCTTTCAAATTCCAATATGAAAATCCCTCCTTTTGTTGTTGCTCTTCTTCTTCACTGCTCATTATTTCATCACTGCTGCTCTCTTGTTCACTCATTCTTTTATTTTTATTTTATTTTCCTTTTCTTTTCTACGACTTACTGGTTAGTTTCTCTCCTTTCGGGGGGAAGAGGAAAGACAAGACACGGACTAGGGATCGTATTTAGGGTTCTAACAGCCACAAGGGTTTATAAGGGGTTTGTGACGTACACTCGGTCCCAATTCTTAAAATTATAAATCCATCTTCGTACTTTTTTATAATTACGTATAATACCCTATTTCGTCATTCCATTACAATTATAACCTGGTCTTCTTATTTTCTAGCTGTAGCTCCTCAGTATTAGCAATTATTTATTCACTTTTTAGCATCTTTTGAGTCTTGACAATGATTTTGAAACTTTGCTACAATAAAAAAAAAAAAAAAAAGAGTGAACAAATAAAGGATATATTTTTACTTTCTTTAGGAGGATAAGATTTGTTTTAACATGAAAAATATATTCAACTATTGAGAATTGTTTTGATAATATTGTTAAATAAAAAATATAGTCATTTCAAAAATAAATTTTCATCAAGATAACTTCTTTTATTAGAATATTTTTTATTTATCTTGGTGAAAGTAAGATTTTTAAATTTAATCATTGATTATATTGAAAAACAAATATTATTGTTAAAAAACATGTTAAACAAAAAAAAATCAATATAGGGTGTTCATATTTTGTGTGTAATTGGAAGCTACAAAAACAATAAATGTGATAAAATCATTTAAAATAATAGAGAGATTTATATAAATCGTGAAATTTTATATCAAACTCAAACATTTTAGTTTGTGTTTTTTTTTTTTCTTAATTAGCAAAACATTAAAGGGTGTGAATAAATCATTATAATCACACCAAAAATAAAACTATCCACCCATTTAAAATAGTTTTTTCTATATTTTTTCTTAGTTTTTTTTTTTCTAATTTCACACTTCATGAACCTGTTTTTTTTTAGTTTTTTTTTTTAATTTTATCTTTCAATATTAGATTATTTGAGTCATTATGCTTCGTCATTTCTATTTTCTTTTTATACAGTGGTCACACTCACAAAACATTATTAATTGGAATGTTTTTTAAGTGTTTGAGTTGTTTTTATTATTATTATTATTATTATTGTCAAAACACTAAAAGGTATGATAAAATCATTGTAGGCACATCCACACTCACTCGCACTATTTATTTATTGGAATGATTGCTTTTCCTCTCATTTCACCAACCTAAAGTCTTTTAGTTTTTTCTTATAAAAAAAACATTATCATTCAATATTATGTTTTTGGGAAATTGTGATTTATATTTATATTTTTTCCAGTTAGGCTATATAACATATATAAGTCTCAGAGGTTTATTTAATTTATTTTCTATGAATTTATCATAATTTCATAATTTGAGTTGTGAAATTAATAGATCAACTTTGTATTTATTATTTTGAGGTTAAATTTTATCTATTTTATGTAAAATTATCTTGATCTCGTGACCAAGTCACAAGATTAATAAGATAACCAGGTTAACTGAGTTCATGTTGTCGAGTCATTTTTGTAATTGATTTCATAAATCTATTTTCAATCTCACCATCCAACAACTTAGTCCTGTCTTTTCATCACAAAAAGGTAATTAAGCGTTTTTGGGTCACAGGTCCGAATTTCGGGCTGCTCTGTCACAATACCATTTTCCTTGTTAAAAACCGCAGGCAGACAACCTTGGCAAGGCGCAGATCTACTACTGTTATTCCTGGAAAAGGGAAAATAAGATACAGCAGGAACATTCTTAAAAACTTGTCTATGATTGTTTGCAAAATCTCGGCTGAAATGCATCGTTCATAGCCCATTAATTGTGTTTATAGTAATAACACCAAGAATTGAACCAGTTATGTAATCAACAAAACTTTCTGGACTTGCAGTCCATGAAGGGCAACCCCATCTCAACTAAAAAGGTATACAGATAACTAAAGCCAGACATTTTGCTCAGGATAACTTGAACTTGATCAGCAGACAATTATGAATTCACCATGTCGTACAAGGCTGGAATTGTAGCAGCCGCCGGTCATTCTCACTTCCTACCATTCTTGTCGGCGTTCCGATTAGCCTTTCTATAAGCTGCTCTTTTCTCCTCTCTGCAGCATGCAAAAGAAATCAGTATCTAATTTCAGAAAAAATGTTCCACGCTAAAGAATCACAAGGACTCAATACGCCTTATATTCTATTTCAGAGTTGAATACACTGAACCATCATTCAGTATAAAGCTGACCACATTTCTGACATGTGGATGAAAACCTAGTAATGAATAAAGAGGGACATATTACCTGGCTTTTGAAATTTCCTCTCTAGATGGAATTTTTCGTTTCTTTCCTGTTTTCGCGCTGGATGGATTCTCTGGAGTCCCATCATTAGGAAAACCATTTGTTAAGCTCTTGCCCTTTTCCGTAATACTCTCATTCAGTCCATAGGCTTGCTCCACAGATTCTGATGGTTCAGTAGAACCAGCAGAGGGTATTGCGTTACTCTGTTTCTTCAACTGCAAAAAGCAGAGCAACAATGTGAGGAGTCAATTTTTTTCTAAAACTATAACATCTATGACCACAAGATTGTGGGTAGGGTGGAGGGTCCATATACCAAATAAAAAGATTTCTCCTGAGACTATTGGACCTATAATTCAAAATAAGAACAAAAACAAGCCCACTCCCACCATATCAGTCATTGGGGAACCTGCAACAGATCTAGGCAGAGGCGGCATTTCCAATCAACAGAATCTATTTTAGGACAGTTAGAGAATACACTATAAAAATATAATATGAAATAAAAATAAGTATTTCAGGTGGCTTCTAGGAAAGAACAGGTTCGGTCCTCTTTAGAAAATTAGCTGCCTAGAAGCTAGAACAGCTAGTATATCAACACATCAAGAAAATCCTTCAGAGGATACGCTGCTGAGATACATGAATGAAGGAAACCCATTATATCTATCCAAAATTAGTCATCTTGATCAAATTCAATTCTCTTCAATTAAAAGCAATCAATTACCTAATTAACTAGGCAAGAAAATCTAGCAATCCTTTTCTTCTTGATTTACCATCTTTTTCTAATAACATTTTTATGTATCAATACTTGGTAGTTAATCACTTAATCTGGTTTTGGCACCATAATCAATGGATGAACTCAAACAAAAAAATATGGAAACAATGTATAAGTCATTTAAATATTAGGAAAAGAGGTCCAATTGCTTTTGCATGACGAAGAAAGAGTTCAAGAAAATAAACAGTCAGGAAACACTTGTGTGCATTTTCAAAATCAAATGTCACTATTTCCCAGTTCAAGCTATACCTTTGCAACAAAAAATCCATCCATGTTGTGAACATGAGGATAGAAACGTCTTGTCTTTTCCAAGGATGGGTGAAAACGGTGGTGCCTAAAGCGGACAAACCTATAAAGATGAGAAGAAATGTTGTTACCCAAAACTGAAAAGTTCATGTGTGATAGTACATCTGTGAAAACAATAGCATTACCCTGGACGCCCAAAGTCAAGTCCGCACGGCACAAGTTTAACATTTCTCTTCTTGAGTGCATAGTCAACAACAGCCTCGTTCTGCAAGACAAAATGCAGAGTGGAAAAAGGAAAGCCTGGCAAAAGTAAAAGTATATGGATTCACAAAGTTTATGCTCATGAACAAACCTCAGCAACCATTATGGAACATGTGGAGTAAACAACGTATCCTCCAGATTTTGAATTTGCATCAGCCATGTCAATCGCAGCAAGTAGCAATTGCTGAAGAAAAAGGATGGACGTGTTTCAGAAAATGAATTTGATTGAAGAACAAATAACAGCATAAGAATGACACTTTTATGTGAACCAGTTTACATAATATTGCAAGTTTCAATGCTGTAAGTGATTACACAACTTTCGGAGAAAAAAAGAATATTAACTCGTCTTTCAATCCCAACCATTTGATATTGCATAATCCGATTTCTAATTGTAGAAATGAGGGGATAGGATGAGCAAAACCACCTCTATTACCCTGTAACCTTGTCAGTTAAAACTTTGAGGACCAAATCGTTCCTCAATACACACCATAAAACTGTACATACCTTCTGTAAATGGGCACACTGCTCTATGTCTTCAGAGCTTTTAGAAGTTTTAACAGACTCGTCTTTTGATATAACCTACAGAAAACAAGTATAAGCATGCGATTTCATTCGTAGAGAACCAATCAAAGAAACAAAGCCAATATTTGGGAGAATTCTGCAGGTTGCTTACCCCAGTCCCGCTGCAAGGGGCATCTAACAACACTCTGTCAACTGTATTGAGACCTAAAGTCTTGGGAAGCTAAAGACAAAACAAAAGAAAGGCATAAAACATGTAACCAAACCAAAAAAAAAATACTTGGAAGTTTTAAGTTTGATTCTATTTACTAAAATAAAATATATGTTTAGCATTTCATATGACCATTGCCATATGAAACATAGCATCAATTTACAAGGCAACTCCCTTCAACCAGAATTTCAGATGCAAAAACCAGCCAGCTAACAACAGGAAAATAGGACCAATATTTAGGAAATCCGACAAAGACACTAACCTCCCTTCCATCATAGTTACAAACTATGGTGTTTGTCACCCCCATGCGATGCAAATTTGCAGTGAGAGACCTAAGTCTTTGGGTCTTTATCTCATTTGCATAAATTATTCCTGGTGACATTTAAAAATTGAGACGATTCAAATCATGGAAGAGCAACATGGTACATTATGCATTAATGTTGTCTGACATAACATTCTGCATTTTATTTGAACAATGTTTAAGAGTGAAAAAGAAGTAAACCAAACACAAGAAAGGCCTTGTCCATACCATAAACATCATGCAGGCTTAACAGATGATAGCTTAAATAGGATTTTTTATGGACATGGAAACCAAGTAACCAACTACCCTTTGCACCTCTATGGTATAAATTATGAAAAGACATAGCAGTAAAATAACATCAAAACTCTCACAAGTTTACTTCATTAAGTACAACAGTTGCAGAGTGAATCATGTAGTTGCAGGACTCTTCAATTGCATGTTGCAAAAGAGTTATGAAAAAAAATCAACAAAAAATTCCACTCACCACTATTTTTCATCAAAGCAGCGATGTACGTTGTTTTACCACCTGGTGCAGCCCTGTGACATGCATAAATAGTTTATCAAACAAATATAACAAAATAACTTCTCCTAATCTAACAACCAGGCTACATTGCAGTATGGATATACTATTACCAAGTGAAAAGCACATGAATGTTCTATTATTTTTGCTCGAGATTCTTTTCCTTTCTGGGGTGGCATGTAATTCTGATTTATATTTCTTTGTTGATAATGGCCCGGTTGAGAAAATTCGCTGTCTAATAATTAAGCAAACTGACAAGTCTATGTAATGTCATTGTGATAAGATGACAACTAAGTTACAACAACACTATAAGAAAGTTATATGATGATAATTTCAGGATCAATATCAGCTCATCATTAATATGCGTGACTAATGAAATATTCTTAAACCATAAACTCAAAGAAGATCAAGGTACCACACAGTGACAAGAAAGCTAGAAGATTATAATTTTATACATTGGAAAAGAGCCATCAGTACTTACGCCATATCAACAATCCGTTCCTTCTCTTGAGGTGCAAGGGCCATCACAGGCATGAATGAGCTTGCACTTTGGAGCTGAACAAAAGTGCCGAAGGCTAAATACACCATAAAATTTTACAAAATCGCACAACATGATGACCTAAAATAAACCTTACCATGTAATGACCAGCCATATATTCAGGAGTGGCACCAATAGGTACTTGCGAATCATACACAACTAGCCCAACCTACAACAAATTTTCAGAGCTCTTTGGATATTTGCATTAACAGAGAATAATATTTGATGAAATAAACAGAGAAAACAGAAACAATACCTTAGACCACTTGCTTAAAGGATCAAGGTTTACTCCTCTGTTTAAAAGCACATTGGCTAAATCCCGTCTCCGTGTCTAAGCACACAAGACAAAATGGTGAGCTAAAAATTAGAGAGCATAACATAAAATCAAAGTGTTATTTAATTTTACCTTTAAGGTGTTGGTTCTTAGACATGTGGGTCTTGGCTTTTCAAAAGCTTCAATAAGCTCCATAAGTTCATTAATAGGAAACATCTGTAAGTTAAAATGCATGTTATTTATAATACAGCCTACAGTAAATCAAATAAAACAAAAATTTTAACACCGAAGATAGCTTTATGGATAATAATAACAAATTAAAGACTGATGAATCACCTCCACTAGAGCTCCAAGCAGGAATTCATTATAGCCATAGTATTTACATAAATCAATCTTAAGTTGCTGAATGTAATCCTTCCTTGAAGCACCCTCTTGCTTTAAGTCTTTCAAATTCGAAAGCACTCGAACAACTAAACAAACTCAAAACTTCAAAATTAATTACACAAAAGCGAGCCAAATTAACTCTTAGCACAGTTAAACCTCGAAGAAAATACAATACTACTCACTCTCATTAATCCTCCTTTGGAGACTTTGAATATCAGGGGGGCGGAGGGCTTCCTCTTCAAGTTCCTACATTATAAAGCAAATCTTTTTTTTAAAAAAAAACCTTGAAAAAAGTTGCAAGAGCAGAAACACGTTCAATTTTTTATATATAGAGAAAAACAAAGCATAAACAAAGACTGCAAACCTTCTGAGTAGGTAATCTAAACTCATCAGATTCTTCAGCAATATTTAGCTTCATTTCTTCCTCAGCTTCTTTTTGTTCCCTTGCCCTTTGCTCATCGATAGCTCTTGACTTCTTCTCAATATCCTCTTCATCAGAATCTTCATCTGAGTCAGAATCAGAACCTGAACCTTTCTCTACAAAAGCACAAAAAAACCAATATCATATATCAGTGAAGAACTAAACCATGACATAAGACAGCAAAAACACAAAAACCCACCTTCAGCATCACTTCCTCCTTGTAAAAAATCATCAGCAAGGGGGTCATCATCACCATCAGAAAGAACATCAGACCCAGAAGCAGATTCTTCTTGCTCTTCATCTTCACTAAACTCTAACTGGTCTAATTCTTCATCTGGCCCATCTGTATCAGAATCACCCAATATGTCATCCTTCTTTGGGCGGCGTTTCTCAGTAAAAAGACCGTTCTTTTGCTTCTTTTTGGGTGGTGGTCTTTGTGTTTCTGAGCCCTTTTTCTTATTAATCTTAGTAGCAGGTGCCATTAAAGCTGAGAAAGCAAAGGGGAAAAAAGGGTTTTTTTTATCTGGACACTTGACGAAAAACAACTGAAACAAATTCTACTAAAAAGAAGACCTAATGAAATCGACTTACTGAACTACGTTAGATAGAGAAGCTACAGGGTTTAGCTCGTCTCTTTCTTCTTCTTCGTCTTTTTTTTGAGTCGGGTGGCTAGGGTTTAGGGTTTATTAGAGAAAAAGAAATACGGCGTGCCACGGCCCAGCAGTGATGGGTTTTTTTCTCCCACCTCGTCTTACCTTGGAGAAAATTATGAATTGGCCCTGTAGTTTTGTAAAACGAATTGGATAATCCTTATTGTCTTCAGAATTAATTAATTAATCCCTTTTGTGTTCTTTTTCGATTTTTTTTGTTTGTTTCGAAAATTAGTAAATTAAAAAGATAGGTAAATAATTTGTGAAGATTTCTGAGTAAAATAAATATATTCCTCCAATTAAAATAATTTTAAATGAAACATAATCAACTGTGATTAAGAAATTGATTAATTAGTTTTTTAAACTAAAGAGATATCGTAAAACTAAAAGGACTAATTCGTAATTTACTTACTCTACACTCTATTATTACATCTATAAAGATTAGTGGGCTTCATTGGTGACTTTGTTATTCGGGCTTTGGTTGTCTTTAGAGCCCAAAAGGACAGAAAGGCTGTGCCTTTTTTAAAACATTTCTCCCCCATATGCCTTTATGTATTCATATTTTCATTTTAATAAATTGATTTTTAAATACAAAAACATTTTTCTGTAAACTATTTAAAAAAACAAGAAAATGCCTAGAAAAAAACCATGAGAGATACAAATAAAAAAATACAATAATCTTATTTTTTAAATAATACTAATATAAAAAGTATAAAAAATGAAACAAATTATGTCCATAAAATCTTGAAAATAGAAATATGTCTATAGAAAAATAAATTCTGTAGAACATGGAATTTTTAGATTTTTCTTTAGTTACCAGTTTTTTTTTTTCATTTTTTGGGATCTTCCAGGTTTTTATGTATCTATTTTTTATCTTGTTTGTTGCTATCAAATTTTTAGTTTTTAGGCCTATGATTTTGTGTGCTTTTGGTATTTTCGTTTAATGGTCATAGGGGCATTTTCGTTTCAAAATAGAAAAAAAAAGAGGTATAGGAGAGAAAATATGACCTGTGACAAGGGTTCATGAGTTGAATTTAAAAAAAAAATACCAAAAACTAATGGTAATGTGTGGTGAGTGTCTGTTTAGAGCATGATTGAGGTTATTTTTTAAAGTATTTTTTATTCAAAAATACATCAAAATAATATTTTTTTTAAAAATATTTTTGACATCAGCACATGAAAATAATATAAAAACACCAAAATAATTATTTAAAATAAAAATAAAATCAATTTTTTTTCAAAATCATTTTTGAAACACTGTGTCAACCTCCATTATGAATTTTTTTTTTTGCCTTTCTTTACACAAAAAAATTGACCGACTTTGGATAATTTAGTATGTTCACTCCATTTTTGCATACTAAAATTATATTGTTGCCAAGCAAAAAAAAAACAATTAGCCTTTTATTCATAGGTTTTTTTTTTCTTTCATATTTTTCATTTTACTTAGTAAAATGATATCAAAATACTTAATAGTTCACAAGCATTGCTTGACCTTGACAAGATATTTCTTTTAGTACTTTTATATAGCAAATGACAAAATTATTTTTTTAAAACAAATCTAAAACCGGCTTGAGAGGTTGTTTTTAGATTTACTAAAATAAAAATATAAAAATAAATATGTTTATGAAATAATTTTAGAGTAAATTTCTGTATTTTCATACATAAACAAGTGAATAGTAGCCTCGTGTTTTTAAATAGCATTGACTTTCATGACAACATTCAAATCATTTTGGCGACTCTTTTATTATTGGGCGATGCTTATGATTGATGAAAATCTGGTTTAACACTCTCGATCTTTTTTCATCTATACTTCTTGATTTCTGTGATTAGCCCTCTAGATTTCAAAAGTTATTCTTCAATTTGTTTTTTCTTCAAACTTGGTTCATATTCTTTTAATTATTATTATTTTTATTTGGAGTAATTTACAAAATTAATTTTTCAATTTTTTCATCTATTAGATTTGATTTCTTTTTCTTTTTATTGTTATTTGTGTGTTATTTGAGATGGTTTTCTAAACTTAATTATTTTTACAATTTCATCCTTTTTGAGTTTTTGTTCCTTCTCATTTTTCATTGCTATTTTCTTACCTTGATTTTTTTAAATTGATATTTTTTTCTTCAATTTGATCCTTTAACATTGAATTGGTTTTGTGTTGAGTTTTTTTATTGAGCATGGGTCGAGTATTTAACGGATTGTGAGTTTGAGAGATTATTATAAGTTTAGAAGATTTACCCAAGCTTATGAGATTTTATGAGCACCAATCATGAAATAGGAGGGACATCCATGTTTGATAAAATTAAAACTTTAGAAAAATATGTTAGCTCCATACTAAAAAATATTATTCACTTAAACAATACACTAATAATTTTGCCTCTTCACCCAAAAATTTTAATACTAGCTACTAAGAGCGTTGAACATGATTTATTTATCATTATTAAATTGATAGGTGATAAATAAATATTTTCTCATTTTAATTATATAGTTAAATAACTAAAATATCATGTGAAGGAATAAAATCAAGATTAGCCTCAAGGGGTATTTTAATTTTATATTTATTCATTATTATAATACCAACTAAGGAGGAATTTGACATTTGAACTACTATAAAAAATAATAAATAATTAAAAGGTATAGTAAAATGACCAAAATACTTTTAAAAGCAAAAAAAAATTAAAAACAAGAGTCAATCATCTTTTTCATCATTTTCATAATGGTTTTATGTTATTAATAAATTAACTCGGGAAAACTTGGTATTTGGCTAAATAAAAAATAAATAAAAGGAAAGGCATGTGTACAACACTAAAAGACACATGCGAGGGTGCATGCGATGCCTTTTGGTGTTAAAACATGCTTTTTTTTTATGTTGTTAGAAGCCCCACCATGTCCTTTTCTCTATGGAGTAACCCATGTTGGTATTAGTGATCTGATTTGTTATTGGTGATTTTTTTTGTCTTTTTTCCTTGAAAATTATAGCTTGACATGTTTTGATGTTGACATTTGAATTTCAATTCTTATTTATTTGATTTCTAATTTTTAATCTTGATCAATTTGTAGAAGTTTTATTTGTTTTCAATTTCATCATTCGATTCCAATTTATAAATTCTATATTTTTCAATTTGATTCTTATTTTTTTGATTTCTAGTTTTTTCCCCTGATTCTTTTGTGTTTTTCTTTATCATTCAATCCAAATTAACAGTGTTATATTTTCTTGTTTTGTTCTTAATTTTTTTTATTTCTAATTTCATCATTCAATCTTTAAATAAGATGTTTCGGGTCTAATAACATAGATTAGGAGTTTGAAAATCCAACATGCCATATAAATTTTATTCATTTTGAATACATTGTGGATGCCTTATAATTACCATGTAATATCTATTTTGATTGTATTCCAATTCTGCCTTAAGGGTTGCCCGATTGTTACGGAGATATACCTCCTTCCAAGCCTTCCTTGTCTTCCTGCGATGGATTCTTGTAGCCCGCAAAATTTAATAAATTCATTATTATTTGGCCGGCAAGTTGGATCGAGGAATCAAATAAAAAGATTTTATATTTCCATTTCCATCATTATTTTTCTATCCTGATAAAATTAAATTACAATGACAGAATAAATTATTAAATGGAAGAATATCCATCCACTTAAAAAGATATTCACTACTAGTTTTACACATTTGTTTAAAATTATTAAATGGAAGGATATCCATCCACTTAAAAAGATATTCCCTACTGGTTTTACACATTTTGAAAAAACAAATTCTTTTCAACATAATAGTTCAACATATATATATATATATTCTTTAATTTTTCCAATTTTGCTTCTAGTCATTTTTCTATCCTAATTATAAATTTTTCCCCATATTTTCCTTAATTATCTCCCCTCAAAACAGACTTGTAAATTTCGTTCCGTTCTGGCTGGAACGCTCAATTCCATTCAAAAAACCGACACGAAACGACGTTGTTTTCGTCTTGATTTTAATTCCGGCATATTCCAAAAAAATCGACTGAATACCAACTGGAACGTTTCAGTACCATTCCGGGCGTTCCGTTTCGGCGTCAAAATCAAAACGACGCCGTGTTGTTTGTCTCGCATTGCTTAAAGCCTTAAACACACACACACACCCGGCACCCAAATCAATTTTCCATCAGCTCTCAAATCTCAAATTCTCAATCCCTCATCCCTGGTGGACTCTATAAGGAAAGTAATTCAGTCTCCACGAATTACTCATCCTACAGCATCTGCTCCTCCACAAAATCCTCAGTCAGCAGATTCAAATCTTCATGTTCAAATTTGAATTTTGTACAGCTCATTTTTCAGTTAATAGAATAGCAGAAATCAAGGCTT
Organism: Salix purpurea; assembly: GCA_027405865.1. NCBI lineage: Eukaryota > Viridiplantae > Streptophyta > Magnoliopsida > Malpighiales > Salicaceae > Salix > Salix purpurea. The sequence goes on from JAOWLH010000002.1 coordinate 22,216,007, forward strand.
AACAAAAGCTTGTACATCTTGTATTTATACCTGCAAATGTAATTGAGAAAGTGTGTGAAAATAATAAACTTACTGCTGCTCTTCTTTCTCTTTATGGTATCAGAGCTATCACTGCTCCAACGAGTTATTCTTTGATCCTCCATTTTTTTTTTCCCTTTATCCGCACCAGAAATGGCCACCTCAATTCCTTCTCCTATTGCTATCAATGCTACTCAGCAGATCACCACCAAACTCACACCAACCAATTATCCCTCCTGGCATGCCCAGTTTGAGTCCCTCCTTCTCGGTTACAACCTATATGGTTATATCGATGGCACACTCACATGTCCCTCATCTTCAGACCCTACTGCAGCACCTACTGCTGCATATATTACCTGGTTTCGTCAAGACAAGTTAATCTTGAATGCTATACTTACTTCGGTATCTGATTCTGTGATACCCTTTATAGCTGCATCCAAAACATCAGCTCAAGCCTGGAACAAACTGACCAAGCTATATGCCAGTCGTTCCAGAACAAGAGTTATGCAACTCAAGGAGGACCTCACCCTCATTCAGCGTGGAACACGCACTGTCACAGAATTTCTATATTCTGTCAAGGCTATTGCAGACGAGCTTGCTCTCATTGATGCACCACTGTCTGCTGATGATGTTACCCTCTATGTTCTCAATGGTCTAGGACCTGAATATAGAGAAATAATAGCCCCCATTCGCACACGCGAAACTTCATTATCCTTTGAAGAACTTCATGACCTTCTCATTGGTCATGAATCCTATCTCAAACGGCTGGACATTAATTCCCCCTCTCTGGTTGTTACTGCACACAACACACAACGCAGAGAACTGCGCTTTCAAAGGAAGCAACCATGGTCATCCCCAAACACAGCCCATCCTACCCCACACAGATATGACAACAAATCCCAGCCTCGCAATTTCAGACAACAAAGATACAACCCAAAATGCCAATTCTGTGATCAACTTGGTCATGTTGCCAAATACTGTCCTCAGCTACAAACCAAGAAAGCCACGGCCAACTACACCACTGCCTCTCCTAGTTCAGATCAACGTTGGCTCATAGACTCTGCAGCTTCCCATAATATCACCTCTCAAGTATCAAATCTCCACCTGCACTCTGAATATGATGGCACAGACGAGGTGCAGATCGGAGATGGCTCAGGTTTGAAAATTACTCATTCAGGTTCCCTTACTCTTCCCTTTCCAAATCGTTATTTTCAGCTTCAAGATACTCTCTGTGTTCCTTCTATAAATCAAAACCTGATTTCAGTCCATCATTTTACAAAACACAATAATGTGTTTCTTGAACTTCACCCCTCTTGTTTCATTGTTAAGGATCAGGGGACGAGAGAAACTCTTCTTCAAGGACCATGTGAGAATGGTGTTTATCCTCTGCCGCAGCTACCAGCACTCAATCCAATTGCTATGGTTCATGAGCGAACATCAATAAATGGATGGCACCAACGTTTGGGTCATCCTTCCCCAAAAGTTGTAGCGCGAATGATCACCTCCTTAACACTTCCTGTTTCCAACAATTCCCTTAAATCTCATGTGTGTGATTCCTGTTCAATTAATAAATCTCATCGTCTGCCTTTTCATAAACATGGCATGCATAGCTCTGCACCTTTTGATTTAATTTATAGCGATGTCTGGGGACCAGCACCTAAAACCAGCATTCAAGGGCACAAATATTATGTGATCTTCATTGATCACTTCACAAAATATGTCTGGTTTTTTCCATTACGCAACAAATCTGATGTCAAAGTCATTTTTCCACAATTTCATAAAATGATACAAACTCGGTTTAACACTAATATCAAAGGTCTCTATTCTGATAATGGTGGAGAATTTGTTGCACTTCAATCTTTCCTCACCCTTCACGGCATAAGCCACCATACCACAGCCCCACATACTCCCCAGCAAAACGGTGTTTCAGAGCGCCGCCATAGACATATTGTTGAAACAGGAAACACACTACTCACTCATGCTCATCTCCCTCCCCAATTTTGGTCCTATGCATTTGCCACAGCAACTTACCTCATTAACAGACTGCCATCACCCATCCTTCATCATAATTCCCCCTTTCAAACTCTGTTTAAAGAAACACCAAATTACCTCAAACTCCGATCATTTGGCTGCCTGTGTTTTCCTTGGCTGAAGCCTTATAACACACATAAATTCCAACCAAAATCTGTTTCCTGCGTGTTCCTTGGATACTCTACCACACAAAGTGCTTACCTTTGCTTCCACATACCAACTCAACGTTTATATGTGTCAAGACATGTCAAGTTTGATGAAAGTGTCTACCCCATGAAAGATAACTCCTACCAATCTCCTCCTATTTCCCCTATACCCCCTGCACCCACTCTCTCGGCACCACTGCTGCAACTTGAACCAACAGCCAGTCATGCTCCACCTGCACCAGTCTCCATTGTCCCTCAAGAAGAGATCTCTCTCCCTGCATCCAGCTCAAATACAACACCATCAATCCCCACGGTTCAGGTAAATTCTCCAGCCCCTATTGTTCCTCAAAGACAGCATCGTATGACCACTCGGTCAATGAATAATATTTTTGTTCCCAAGCAATTTCATGCCACCACCACACATCCTTTATCTGATGCATCTGAACCGACATGTGTAAGTCAAGCACTTAAAAATCCACTTTGGCGTAAAGCCATGACTGAAGAGATCACTGCACTGCTCAATCATGGAACTTGGGAACTTGTTCCTCCTGCAGCCCATCAAAACCTTGTAGGCTGCAAGTTTGTGTTTCGAACAAAAAGAAACTCTGATGGATCAATTAGCAGGTACAAAGCTAGACTCGTCGCCAAAGGTTTCCACCAGCGACCAGGAATTGACTACTCCCAGACCTTCAGTCCAGTTGTCAAACCAGCAACTATTCGCCTAATTCTCTCTATTGCAGTCATGAGAGGCTGGTCACTTCGACAACTTGACATCAACAATGCCTTTCTTCATGGCAATCTGGAAGAGACAGTGTTCATGCATCAGCCCCCAGGCTTTAAAGATCCTTCGAGACCAGACTTTGTTTGTAAACTGAACCGCAGCATCTATGGCCTAAAACAGGCACCACGCCAGTGGTACAAAGCTCTTCGGGATGCTCTTCTTCAGCTTGGTTTTGTTCACTCGGCCACAGACACCTCCCTATTTATTTATGCCACTGACAGTACTCTATGCTATTGCCTTGTTTACGTTGATGACATTATAATTACAGGTAATGTTTCAACCTTTGTCACTGGTGTAATCAACCAACTCAGTCACACCTTCTCTGTCAAAGACATGGGCGAGCTACACTTCTTTCTCGGTATTGAAGTAGTTCCAACAGCCAAAGGCCTGTTTCTCTCACAGCACCAGTACATCCAAGACTTGCTCTCCAAGCACTCTATGGACATGGCCAAAGAAGTTCATACTCCTATGTCTACCAGCACCCCATTAATCCTAGCAGATGGCTCACCTCCCGCAGATAGCACAGCCTATAGAAGTCTAATTGGGGCGCTGCAATATCTTGGATTAACAAGACCGGACATTGCCTTTGCAGTCAATAGGCTCTCCCAATTCATGCATAAACCAACAGAGTGTCACTGGACTGCAGCAAAAAGAATCCTCCGGTACCTCAAGCAAACAATGCTTCATGGAATTCTTATTCAGAACAACAGCCCCCTCGACCTCCACACGTTTGTTGATGCGGACTGGGCTGCCAACACAGACACAAGAATTTCCACCATAGCATTTATCACTTTTCTTGGCTCTAATCCCATATCTTGGTCTGCACGCAAACAAAAAGCTGTCTCACGTTCATCCACTGAAGCTGAGTTTCGTGCTTTAGCTGCTGCCACTTCTGAGACGATATGGCTTCACTCATTACTCAAAGAACTTGGTCTCAAGCTGCCCCATGCTCCACAGATTTTTTGTGATAACATTGGCGCCACTCATTTCAGCTTAAATCCAGTGCAACACACTCGCATGAAACATATTGACATTGACCTACTCTTTGTTCGCGATCTTGTCCAAAAAAATCGCATTATTGTCAATCATGTACACACCTTGGATCAGCTTGCCGATTTACTTACAAAGCCTCTTCCACGCCAGCGTTTTCATACCTTAAGGTCCAAGATTGGTGTCACCGATGGTACCTCCATCTTGCGGGGGCATATAAGGAAAGTAATTCAGTCTCCACGAATTACTCATCCTACAGCATCTGCTCCTCCACAAAATCCTCAGTCAGCAGATTCAAATCTTCATGTTCAAATTTGAATTTTGTACAGCTCATTTTTCAGTTAATAGAATAGCAGAAATCAAGGCTTAACAAAAGCTTGTACATCTTGTATTTATACCTGCAAATGTAATTGAGAAAGTGTGTGAAAATAATAAACTTACTGCTGCTCTTCTTTCTCTTTAGACTCCACTTCTTCCTCTTCTCCCTCCTTTATATACCCGAAGTCTCGAAGATTCTCCCTTTCTTTTCAACATAATAGTTCAATATATATATATACTAGACAATGCCCCCGCGCTTCGCCGCGGGCAGCACAATATTTTTTTCAATGTAAAAAATATTAATTGTGTATATTTTTTATTATAATATAAATTTAGCTAAAATAATAAATCTGTGCAGAATTCATGTCAAGTGCAAGTTTTCTATAAAATATATGAATTTAAAATCGATATAAATTTATCTGTTTAGTAGTTTCAAATGAAATAACCAGCATAAATTTATCATTATCATTAAAAAAACAAGAAAACTCGGATATCTGAATTATTAAGTTCACTGTATTAAGATTAGTTCATTTTACAATTCAATTTAAATCAAACAAAAATAAAATATAAATTGTGAAAATACCTACAATAATCAAATAAAAAAAATAAGTTGTTAATTTTCTATCAACAAAAAGACAAAAACATAGATTGAAAATTCATCCTGACGTTATTGCCATTATCATTGTTATTAAAGCTAATATTATTACTAACATTACTGCCAAAACAATTAAAATAATTAAATGGCCATGAAAAATAATAAAAAAACAATAACTAAAATTATCATTATTATTGCATAAATAATAAAATCATAAAAATCATATAATCTAAAGAACAAATAAAGAAGCAGAAAACAAAAAAAAAATAATTAAAGGGAAAAATAGAGTAATATTACTTTTAAAATGATTACCGATATAAATTAAAATTTTAGGAAAATCTTTAAAAAAAATCAAAAGATTTTTATAAAAAAATAATCACTAAAATTATCATTATTATTGCGCAAATAATAAAATTATAAAAATCATCTAATCCAAAGAACAAATAAAAATAAAAGTGAACAAAAAAACGTATAAGGAAAAAAAATAAAAAATAATAATAAATTGGTTCAGAGATTAGTCATGGTGTGTCCACGCTGGCCTGGACACCCCGATTATCAAAAAACAGATTTGGTCCGAGGAGTAGTGGTGGTGCACTTGAGTTGGCCTGGAGATCGTGGTTATAAAAAAAATATATAAGTGAAAAAAATGTATAAGTGAAAAAAAGAGCTTAAGTTGGCTGAGAGACCATGGTTACCAAAAAATATATAAGCAAAAGAAAAAGAAAAAAAATATAAGCGTGAAAGCACTGTAGCAATCCATATTGTTTTTTAAAAAAATCGGCCCAAGAATTAGTCGTGGTGTGCTTAAGCTGGTCAGAGATCCCGGTTATAAAAAAAAATGTATAAGTGAATAAAAAAAAGGATAAAAAAAAGAAAAAAAATATACCAACAAGCAAGCATTTTAGAAAAAAAAAAATGTGGGTCCGGGGATTGTCGTGGTATGCATAAGTTGCCCTGGACACCCTGGTTATCAAAAAATTTTGGATATGGAGATTAATCGTGGTGCATTTAAGCGAGCTCGGACATCCCGCGTATTAAAAAACAAAAAACCAAAAAAATATATAAGTAGAAAAGGAAAAAAAATATATAATAAGAAAAAAATGAAAAAAAATATAATAAGGAAAAAATACAAAAAAGAGGGCAAAAAAAGAAGAAGGAAAAAACTGAGGAAAAACAAAAGAAAACGAATAATTAGGAAAATAAAAGCAAAAAAAAAAAGAACAAACGAAAAAAAAAAGATCTAATCATAAAATAAAAACCGAAAAAAACAAAGCAGAAAAAAAGAGAAAAAAAAAGTATGCAGAAAAAAACGAGCAAAAAAAGCAAAAAAAAAAAAAAAACTACTGTTGCAATCCACAGTGCATTGTGTCTGTGTGCACAGTGCGTGGGTGTACAGTGAAACACCCACGCCTTTTATATATATAGTAATATATATTCTTTAATTTTTCAATTTTGTTTGCAGTCATTTTTCTATCCTAATTATATATTTTTCCCCATATTTTCCTTAATTATCTCCCCTCAAAATGGAATACTCCAATAGAGTTTTCAGCCACCCTAAATGGTTATCTTTTTTAGTCCAACCCTATAGTTACCATTGCTTACACATGAAGACAATGTGAAAAAAAGGGTGCTTCCACATAAATTGTTTAAATACGAATACTTTTATAAAAAAGAAATAATTAATAAGGTAAATATTAATATAAATAGGGATGGAAACCCATTTTAAGATAAAAACGAGCCGATTTGCCCGCTCCGCTGGACATTTTTATCTATATAGAAAATTCATTGATTTTATAAATCTTATATGTTGTTATTTTAATATTTAATTAGTATAATTGTAATTGATAAAATCTATTAAAAATGGGTTTTTTCAACCAAAATGTGATTGAATATTGCTATTGCTAAAAAACTTTTGATAAAATTTATTAAGAAGGTGAAATGATTTATAAGAAATTTGTTCTTATTATTATATTAAATGTATTTAAGAATGTTGATATTATTTTTTTTCTTGCAAAAAATCCGAGGTCATTTTTTTTCTCTTTATATATTTTTAGGCGATAATATGCAATAAATATTAAAACATATAATAATGACTTGTTTGCCGTTTAAAAGGAACAGTTTAATCGAGACAAAAGTGACTTGTAGCGTTTTTTAATTGTAGATAACCTAGGTCAATTTGTCTATTTTTTGTTCTTGAGTTGTCTTTTATCCCCAGTAATATTAGATACAAAATGACTATTGCTATTATTGCAAAAACAATTAAAATTATAAAATTTTCACGGAAGAAAAAACACTCAAAAACATTAACAAAAGAGTAAGCAAGAAAAAGAATATATTATTATTATTATTATTATTATTATTATTATATTATTATTATTATTATTATTATTATTATGATTATTATTATTATTATTATTGTGTTAATGATGATAAAGAACAGAAATAAATAAAAAAAATCATAATAACTTTAACAAAAGAAAAAAAATCATAATTATCAGGAAAAAAAATTCATCTAACTTGAAAATAATAACAATAAAACCAATCAAAAAATAAAAGAAAGAGCACATAAAAAAATATAATATATGATCAAAGAAAAAACATTAATTAGCTGAAAAATTAATTTCATTTGAAATTTTTTAAAAATACATGTTCTACGTTGCGGGCTGAGTAAACAATTTTTATGCGAAATTTAATATAATAAAAGAGTTGTCTTTTTTCTCTTGTAATATTAGATCTGACACATTATAAATAAAAATATTGTAATTTGTTTGTAGAAATAAACCTAAATTTTTTGTGTGCTATAATTACTTATCTGCCGTCTAAAAAAAAATTGTAATCGCAACGGAAAGTGACTCGAATATTTTTTAATTGTAGATCATCTAGGTAAATTTGTTATTTTTTTGTTGTATTTTTTGCCAAGCAATATTAGATATGAAATATTAGAAACCAAAATATTATAAATATTTTTTAAGAAATGAACGTTAAAAAACAGAGTATAAAATTAAAATTTGAAGACAAATTTTTTTTTAAGATTTATTCGTTGTATTATTATATTAAATGTATTTTAGAATACTGATATCAAATTTATTTCGTAAAAAAATCCTACATAATTTTTTTGTTTCTATATACATTCTTAGGCGATAATATTTAATAAATATTAGAACATATAATTAGCTTAACATATTTTAATTTGACATAAATATACAAATATATATCATGAATTTGACATACTTTACATAATATATGTGATTTTAAGAACAAAATTGAAGCAAATCCAAACATTCAAATTAAATAATTGAAAACATAACTTGAAATAAAAAGAAATGGGACCTAAATGAAAGTAACATCCATAATTAACTTGCATAGAAGGATAAAATTGAAAGAAATCAAACTTTGGGACCGAAAATATTAAGGATTTATAATCAATTTGCATGGAAGGATGAAATTGCAAGCAATCAAAACTTTGATACCAAACATATTTTGAATTCCAGCCCAACCCGAAAAATTAAAAGCTGGAGGACCGAATTGCAACTTCAATATATAATCAATTTGCATGGAAGGACGAAATTGAAACAAATCAAAACCTCTGTAATGGTATTAAGGGCAAGAAAAACAAATTTACACGTACAGGGACTGAAATGAATTTTGACAAAAAACAGCTTAGCTGACGTCATCTGGCGCAGGCAGGAGAGAGAAATGGGGGGGGGGGGGGGGATTTCAAACGACCATTCACGCGTCTCCGGACACCATAATGCTACACAGGCCGCCCCATGTGGAAGAGAACATGCCTGAAAATCATCCTAGACGCCGGTTGGGCATTTTCCGACGTCTTATCAGGCCGCACGCGCCGTCCGAAACACGCGTGAGCGCGGAGACGAACGGCGCGTTTCGCGACGCGCAACAGTGACCTGGTTAAATAAATAATAAAATATTGGCTAATTACCATGGAGCCCCTCTCCCAATAGGCGTGTTTTTGTCGTTTTCGGGGGACGAAATCGTTAATGCACTGTACAATGAAAGAATTAAAAATTAAAAAACCGGCCGGCCGAACCGTGCCGGACCAGACCGACAATGGTCAATTACCGCGGAGCCCCTGCGACCGGCGGCCTTTTTTGTCGTTTTCGGGGGGCTTTTATGTTAAATCACTGTTCACAACCGGACAAAAAAAAGAGTGGACGAATTCGCACGACACATGGAGGACAAAAGTCCAGTCCACAGTGTACATGAGTTACACGCTATAGTGCCAATGACCCCGAGCTCTTTTAGCTTATATCTTAATAAACTATAAATTGTGTTTGCGGGCGTGCCTTGTTATATTGGTGCAGATTCAATAAACACATCAGGTAATATATGATGTATTTACAGCTAGCTAGCTACCACTTTAATATCTCTATCTCTCTTACCTGGTGCAAGCTAAGAACTTGCACATGGTGGGTGAATCCTGGCCGGCCTAACTGGCCGGCCTAGTTCTTGGCCATTATTATAATTATACATCAATAAACCAAATTGAGAAAGAAGAAGAAGAACATAGTCAAAAACTGATGCACGATTCATTTGTTGTTCATGCACAGCACTGAAGATATGCACGAGAACTTAAGGAAAGCAAATCAGAGTGGGATATGAATTAGGAGCAGGTTTACTAAGTTGGTCGGATCCATGCAGCCATATTTATGCCGGGGCTGGATGAATGGTTATTACAGAATAGGGAAGGCAATATTTTCGAAATATGGAAAACGCACGTAGAAGCTGTATAAATATATAGCTAGGTTTGATTATAATATTTGTGCTAGCTAGCTACTACGAAAGTGATTTGATCAGCCTTGCACTATATATATATCCTCCTCATCCTCTCCATCCCAGCAGAAATATATATATAATTCACGTACGGAAGAGACATGGCAAATTTAGTCGACGAAGCAGCGCCCCAACTCAAGCTGCCTGATCATGATCAGAAGCACCGTTTCGAGATCGACAAAGCAGGTAATCGATCAGCTATGTACATCTCATCTTCATCTCTCAAATATTTATACATGCATGCATGTATACATACACATACATGATCAAATCACTTCTAGCCTTAAAAATACAGTACGTACCCTAATAGCGATCGATGTTGTCTTATATGTTTACGTGGGTTCCAATAAGTGTGATGTTATGATAAAAGACTTGAGATTTGCACAGTAAATCTTGAGTTCGAGTCAGGATGTGTATTTTTTGTAAGAGTCCGTGATAGCCAGAGTCTTACTCGCTTATCTGAATTCACAAAATATATTTTCCGGGATGTATCGATACGTTCTGGAAAATCCATTCATCATGAAAAAATATGAATGAATATGCTTATTTTGTAAACATTTAATACTTCATGGCTTGCATGTTTATGCAGAAGCTGAAGAAGAGGACGATAATCCAATAGAGGAAGTCAGGCTGACAGTCCCAATCACCGACGACCCCACACAGACAGTCTTGACATTTCGAACATGGACTCTTGGGATGGCGGCGTGCATCCTTTTGTCCTTTGTGAATCAATTCTTCCAGTATCGTTCAAACCAGCTATCGATCGGCTCAGTTACAATACAGATTCTTGTTCTCCCCTTGGGAAAGTTCATGGCTGCAAAATTCCCAAAGAAACAAATCTCGGTTCCGTTTACAAAATGGTCATTTTCATTGAATCCAGGGCCTTTCAGCATGAAAGAACATGTGCTGATCACCATATTTGCCAACTGTGGAGCCGGTGGTGTATATGCGGTGCATATTATTACAATTATCAAAGCCTTCTACCACAGAGGGCTCCATCCTGTCGCTGCCATGTTGCTAGCACAAACCACTCAGGTATAATATATACAGTACTTTGGATTTTGATTTTTATTCAAGTAACATACATATGTGTCAAGAAATGTTTTCTATCTATCTTATAATGTTTCCTGGCATTTGATGCAAGTTGCTTGGTTATGGATGGGCTGGTATGTTCAGAAAATTTCTCGTGGATTCGCCTTACATGTGGTGGCCTGCAACCCTTGTCCAAGTCTCTCTATTCAGGCATGTACTCCTAAGATCTATCTTATAATCTTTCTCCCAAGTCTGTTGATTCAACACTTTGTAAAAACTTGTGTGTATATATATATATATATATATATATATATATATATGTGCAAATTGCAGGGCATTGCATGAGAAGGAAAAGAGAAAAAAGGGAGAACTTACGAGGCTTCAATTCTTTGCCATTGTCTTCGTTGCAAGCTTTGCTTACTATATTGTTCCTGGCCACCTTTTCCCGTCACTATCAGCTCTCTCCTTTGTTTGCTGGATATGGAAGCGCTCGATCACCGCTCAGCAGATTGGTTCAGGGTTAAATGGTCTTGGAATTGGCTCGTTCGGTCTGGACTGGGCGACTGTTGCCTCGTTCCTGGGGTCTCCGCTAGCTTACCCTTTCTTTTCCATTGCCAACACTATGGTTGGTTTCATCTTGTTTATGTATGTCCTTGTCCCTGTCGCATACTGGTCTAACTTTTGGGAAGCCAAGCGATTCCCCATTTTTTCCTCGCACACTTTTGATGAAGATGGGCAAACATTCAACATTACCCGTGTTCTTAATGAGAAAGCATTCGACCTTAATCTATCGGAATATGAGAATTATAGCAAACTCTATTTAAGTATCTTCTTCGCCTTCATGTATGGATTGGGTTTCGCATCTCTAACAGCTACCCTTACTCATGTTGCTCTCTTTGACGGAAAGTAAGCTATCCTCCTCAACAATAATTTTATTTAGTCCAGCCGAATCGATTATATTTTGTTTGCTTGTTTTAATATATAATTTTCTTGTCAACAGAAATATCTTTAAAATGTGGATAAAGACAACAACTGCGGTGAAAGACGAGTTTAGTGATGTGCACACAAGAATTATGAAGAAGAACTACGCAGTAGTCCCTCAATGGTGGTTTACTGTTATCTTGGTTATATCAGTTGCTCTTTCGCTTGTCGCTTTGGAAGGTTTTGACCACCAGCTTCAGCTTCCTTGGTGGGGACTTCTCCTAGCCTGTTTCATTGCTCTAATATTCACCTTGCCCGTCGGAGTCATTCAGGCGACAACAAACATGGTATGATCTGCTCTTTTGGGAAGCTGCATGTATATATATACATATATAGATACACACACAGACTCCATCTCTCATGAACTGTATTAATATATTTGCAGCAAATGGGACTAAATTTGATCACAGAACTGGTTATTGGGTACATGTACCCAGGGAAGCCTGTTGCCAATGTGGCTTTCAAGACGTATGGCTACATTAGCATGACACAAGCACTCAGTTTTCTCGGAGACTTCAAAATAGGGCACTATATGAAGATCCCTCCCAAATCCATGTTCATTGTACAGGTAGATTCTCATGCTCATCACCTTCTACTAGTCTATTTCATTTGAATATGGGACACTGATTTGGTCTCATGTACAGCTAGTCGGAACGGTAGTTTCTTCCACCGTTTACATTGGCACAGCATGGTGGCTCCTCACATCTGTTGAAAACATCTGCAACCCAGACTTGCTTCCTGATGGAAGTCCATGGACTTGTCCTGGAAGCGATGTCTTCTACAATGCTTCGATCATCTGGGGAGTGGTGGGGCCTCTCAGAATGTTCACAGATAAGGGTGTCTACCCGGAGCAGAACTGGTGGTTCCTCATTGGCTTCCTCGCACCAATTCCAGTGTGGTTTCTCCAGCGCAAATTCCCCGAGAAAAAATGGATCAAGTTGATTCACATCCCCCTCATCCTGAGTGCCAATTCCGCCATGCCAGCAGCAAGAGCTGTGCACTACTGGTCCTGGGGATTTGTTGGATTTGTCTTCAACTTCATCATTTACAGGAGGTACAAGGGATGGTGGGCCAAACACACCTATATCTTATCCGCTGCTTTGGATGCTGGTGTTGCTTTCTTGGGAGTTATCCTTTATTTTGCCCTTCAATCCAAGGATATCTACGGTCCATCTTGGTGGGGTGCTGATTCTGACCACTGTCCATTGGCAAAGTGTCCTACAGCACCAGGGATTAAGGTCAAGGGATGCCCTGTTCTATGAGAACGATAAATTTCAAAACTATAAGAATTTGCGCAAGGAAACTCTAGAAATTCTCCCATTTGTAAACTTTTCGTGACATTCTCCCTTTCAATCCCTGTTTTCCTTGTTCCATTTCGTTGCTGTTTATTTGTATCTTGTTAATAAATTTACAAATGTTTTCTGCTGTGTGAGTGTTCTGGAAGCTAATGTGCTACTTTATGGATGTTTCCAAAATGGATGCCGATCGAGGAACTCATGCTCTTGCACCCAATCAGCTTCATTCTCATTCTGTATGGTGCAGTCAATAGCAGGTCTTTCGAAAATAGCAAACTGTGTTCGTTTGCATAACGGAGGCAGGTAGCTCTCTTTGCTTCTGCCAAAGCTGAGTCTTTTTTTTTATATAATTTTGAATTGTTATTATTAATTATATATATTTTTAGAAAATATATTAGTATTTCAATATATTGTCAAACAAAAAAACATTCAAGGATAATCTAAGCAAAAAGTGTGGAAAAGATGATTAAATTTGCAGCCAGCTGTAATTGCAAATGACATAAATTACACAACACTTTGATGCTATCGAAGAATTAATCACCAAAAATCCCTACAAGAACACTGGCCACCTCTAAAACAATGGAAACGGTTTCTGTCACGTACAATTATCTCTCGATTTACAATACCTGATATGAGTTTCAAGGCAGCATGGCAGTCCTCACAAACACGGAGGTTTTTCATAATCCTAATGGTTGTTCCCTCTGGCGTCGTCATTAACCCAAAAACCACAGCTAATTTCTCACTATGACGATACAGAAATTTCTCCTTCTCTTTCTCTTCCATGTCCAACAAAACAACAGATGTCTTAGGTGCATATCCTCTGTGCTTCATTTTGACCAGTAGCTTGTCCCAAAACTGGTATATTTCCTCAGCCTGAGGGTGTGTCTGATCTCCAGCAACAAACTCATGAACCACTCCATTAACAGTGATTGAACTCCACCCACTTGTCTTCTTCACCCCTCGAACTTTCATTAACTTCCTCACCCTTGCTGCGTCTTCCCATCGCTCTGCTTCTGCATAAATGTTTGATATAACCACATAGTAACCATCATTAAGAGGATCCAGTTCAGAAAGGTGTTTCATTGCTTCTTCAGCCAAATCAATGTTTTGTGAACTTTGCACCCACCGAGGAGAGCTCCCCACACCACTCCATTTGGCTTAACAGGCATGCTCATGATAAAGTCGTGAGCCTCTTGAAGAAGCCCTGCCCTACTTAAGAGGTCAACCACGCAGCCATAATGCTCAATCTGTGGAATTACGCCATAATCCGCGGTCATGCTAGCAAAAAACCTACGACCCTCATCAATCAACCCCATGTGGCTACATGCATGCAAGAGCCCGATAAAAGTAACCCCATTTGGCTTCATACCTAGTTTGATCATCTCAGAGAAGAGCCACAGAGCTTCCTCTGCTTGCCCGTGCATTGCAAGCCCAGCAATCATTGCTGACCATGACACCACAGTCCGTTCTTCCATTTCATCAAAAACTCTTCTGGCATTCTCCAAGCATCCACATTTGACATACATATCAATCAAGGTATTACAAACACGAACATTTCTCTTAAACCCAATTCTGGTCGAGTACTCATGAACACTCCTCCCAAGATCTAGCTCGCCTAAATCAGCAAAAGCTGCAAGAACAGAAACAACAGTCACCTCATTCGGCCTCACCGCTTCATCTTGCAACTTCATAAACAAATCAATAGCCTCCTTAGGTTTGCCACACTGAACAAAACCCGAAATCATCGAAGTCCATGATCTAACTGTAGACACAATTTTGTTCACCTTGATTTGTCTTCAAAGTGTTGTTGAAGAACTCTTATGGGCGTTTTGGCTTGATCCAACAGAGCTTCGTTCTTTGTAGACTTCAAGCGTAGATGAAGGAGGCTTGAGAACTCTTTGAGAGAGAGAGAGCTTCCTTGCTTGAAGAGCTTATCTTGAAGAAAATTTGTATCTCCAAGAATCCAACCCTTTGCCTTTAGGTTGAGGCCCTCTATTTATAGAGATATGTAAGGGTACTCATGTCTTTTTCCAATGCCACACGGCATAATTTTATTGGTTGGTCTTTATTGACAGGATCTTGCATTTATGTCCGTCTTTATTCCAATGCCACGTGGCATAATTTTATTGGTTGGTCTTTATTGACAGGATCTTGCATTTATGTCCGTCTTTATTGACGAAATCTTGCCTTTATGTCTGTCTTTATTGACGAAATCTTGCCTTTATAACGAAATATCTTGAATATCTCATTTCAAATGTCAACTTTTCATTGGCCAAGAAATATTTGAAGGCTTATTTGTTTTCCATGTCATTTATTTCAATTTTATTTTATTCTTTAAAATAAAGAATAAAATAACACATGGTGAAATTTGATTGGCGGAAAATTTGTGTTTATACACTAACATTCTTGTCAGGCATCCGTAAGAAAAAGCAATAAGCACCATCAATATCTCCCCTCTTGACCAGCTGGGATATCATAATATTCCAAGTAACAACATCTCGTTGCGGCATTTTCCCAATCAACAACATAGCATCACCCATCTCCCCGCACAGACCATACAGATTCAATATCATATTTTGCAAGAACAAATTTGAGCCAAACCCAAGCTTCTGAAAAATCCCATGAATGATTTTACCATTCACAACATCAGATAGTTTCAGACATGCTTTCAGGACAAAAGAACAAGTGAAAGTATCAGGCAAGACATCGAACAAACGCATTTGATAAAACAACAAAAGGGCATGAGAAGGGCAATCACCCTCAGCGAAACGTATCAAACAAGAATTCCAAATAGAAGTTTGAGGTGTTTCAAGGAGATGAGAAAAGATTTGGTGGGCGTAAGAGAAGGACGGGAAGAGAGCACAAACAGAAGCAACTTTGGTTAGAGGGAGGATAGAGAGAGGAGTGTTGGTTTTGATAAGGCGGGCATGGAGTTGTTTTAGCTCAAGTGGAGTGTTGAAATTGTGGATCAGGAGATCATTGTTTTTGAGGGAGGATAGAGAGAGGAGTGTTGTTTTATTCAATATATATATATATATATATATATATATATATATATATATATATATTCTTTAATTTTTCCAATTTTGCTTCCAGTCATTTTTCTATCCTAATTATATATTTTTCCATCCTAATTATATATTTTTCCCCATATTTTCCTTAATTATCTCCCCTCAAAATGGAATACTCAAATAGAGTTTTCAATCACCCTAAATGATTATCTTTTTGAGTCCAACCCTATAGTTACCATTGCTTACACATGAAGACAATGTGAAAAAAGGGTGCTTCCACATATATTGTTTAAATACGAATACTTTTATAAAAAAGAAATAATTAATAAGGTAAATATTAATATAAATAGGGATGGAAACCCATTTTAAGATAAAAATAAACTATAAATTGTGTTTGCGGGCGTGCCTTGTTATATTGGTGCAAATTCAATAAACACATTACTTTACTATATATATAAAACCCGTAGGTTTTTTACTGTGTACAGTGCACAGACACAATGCACTGTGGATTGCAAGAGTAGTTTTTTTTTTTTTTTTTTTTTGCTTTTTTTTTTCTACTTACGTTTTTTATCTCTTATTTCTGCTTTATTTTCCGTTTCTTTTTTTTTTTTCCGTTTCTTCTTCTTCTTTTTTTGCTTTTTTTTTTCTCCTAATTATTCTTTTTCTTCTTTTTTTTCCTTTGTTTTTTGCTTCTTCTTTTTTTCCCTTTTTTTTTTTGTATTTTTTACTTATTATTTTTTTTTTCATTTTTTCTTATTACATATTTTTTTTCTACTTATATATTTTTTTGGTTTTTTGTTTTTTAATAATCGAGGTGTCCGAGCTCGCTTAAATGCACCACGATTAATCTTCATATCCAAATTTTTTTGATAATCAGGGTGTCCAGGCCAACTTATGCATACCACGACAATTCCCGGACCTACATTTTTTTTCTAAAATGTTTTCCTGCTGGTACATTTTTTTTCTTTTTTTATAATTTTTTTTATTCACTTATACATTTTTTTTATAACCGGGATCTCCGACCAGCTTAAGCACACCACGACTAATTCTTGAGCTGATTTTTTTAAAAAACAATATGAATTGCTACAGTGCTTTCACGCTTATACTTTTTTTTTGTTTTCTTTCGCTTATACATTTTTTTGTAGCAATGATCTCTCAGCCAGCTTAAGCTCTTTTTTTCACTTATATATTTTTTTTATAACCACGATCTCCGGGCCAGCTCAAGTGCACCACCACTTCTCCTCGGACCAAATCTGTTTTTTGATAATCGGGGTGTCCAGGCCAGTGTGGACACACCATGACTAATCTTCGAACTAATTTATTATTATTTTTTATTTTTTTTCCTTATACGTTTTTTTGTTCACTAATCTCCGAACCAATAATAATGATAATTTTAGTGATTATTTTTTTATGAAAATCTTTTGATTTTTTTTAAAGATTTTCCTGAAATTTTAATTTATATCGGTGATCATTTTAAAAGTAATATTACTCTATTTTTCCCTTTATTTTTTTTTGTTTTCTGTTTCTTTATTTGTTCTTTAGATTATATGATTTTTATGATTTTATTATTTATGCAATAATAATGATAATTTTAGTTATTGTTTTTTTTATAAAAATCTTTTGCTTTTTTTTTTCATGGAAATTTAATTATTTTAATTGTTTTGGAGTAATGTTAGTAATAATTTTAGCTTTAATAGCAATGATAATGACAATAACGTCAGAATGAATTTTCAATCCATGTTTTCGTCTTTTTGTTGGTAGAAAATTAACAACTTATTTTTTTTATTTGATTATTGTATGTATTTTCACAATTTATATTTTATTTTTGTTTAATTTAAATTGAATTATAAAATGAAATAATCTTACTACAGTGAACTTAATAATTCAGATATCCGAGTTTTCTTGTTTTTTTAATGATGATGATAAATTTATGCTGGTTATTTTATTTGAAACTACTAAACAGATAAATTTATATCGATTTTAAATTCATATATTTTATAAAAAAACTTGCACTTGACATGAATTCTGCACAAATTTATTATTTTAGCTAAATTTATATTATAATAAAAAATTCACATAATTAATACTTTTTACATTGAAAAAAATATTGTGTCGCCCGCGGCGAAGCGCGGGGCATTGTCTAGTCAGGTAATATATGATGTATTTACAGCTAGCTAGCTACCACTTTAATATCTCTATCTCTCCCACCTGGTGCAAGCTAAGAACTTGCACATGGTGGGTGAATCCTGGCCGGCCTAGTTCTTGGCCATTATTATAATTATACATCAATTAACCAAATTGAGAAAGAAGAAGAAGAACATAGTCAGAAACTGATGCACGATTCATTTGTTGTTCATGCACAGCACTGAAGATATGCACGAGAACTTAAGGAAAGCAAATCAGAGTGGGATATGAATTAGGAGCAGGTTTACTAAGTTGGTCGGATCCATGCAGCCATATTTATGCCGGGGCTGGATGAATGGTTATTACAGAATAGGGAAGGCAATATTTTCCAAATATGGAAAACGTACGTAGGATCTGTATAAATAGCTAGGTTTGATTATAATATTCGTGCTAGCTAGCTACTTCGAAAGTGATTTGATCAGCCTTGCACTATATATCCTCCTCATCGATCCTCTCCATCCCAGCAGAAATATATAATTCAAGGAAGAGACATGGCAAATTTAGTCGACGAAGCAGCGCCCCAACTCAAGCTGCCTGATCATGATCAGAAGCACCGTTTCGAGATCGACAAAGCAGGTAATCGATCAGCCATGTACATCTCATCTTCATCTCTCAAATATATATACATGCATGCATGTATACATACACATACATGATCAAATCACTTCAAGCCTTAAAAATACAGTACGTACCCTAATAGCGATGTTGTCTTATATATTTACGTGGGTTCCAAGTAGTGTGACATGATGATAAAAGATTTGAGATCTGCTTAGTAGGTTTCGAGTTCGAGTCAGGACATGTATTTCTTGTAAGAACCTGTGATAGCCAGAATTTTACTCACTCATCGGAGCTCATAAAATACATTTTTCGAGGATGGGTTTACGTGTGGATGCGTTCTGGAAAATCCATTCATCATGAAAAAATATGAATGAATATGCTTGCTTTGTAAACATTTAATATTTCATGGCTTGCATGTTTATGCAGAAGCTGAAGAAGAGGACGATAATCCAATTGAGGAAGTCAGGCTGACAGTCCCAATCACCGACGACCCCACACAGACAGTCTTGACATTTCGAACATGGACTCTTGGGATGGCGGCGTGCATCCTTCTTTCCTTTGTGAATCAATTCTTCCAGTATCGTTCAAACCAGCTATCGATCGGCTCAGTTACAATACAGATTCTTGTTCTCCCCGTAGGAAAGTTCATGGCTGCAAAACTCCCAAAGAAACAAATTTCGGTTCCGTTTACAAAATGGTCATTTTCATTGAATCCAGGGCCTTTCAGCATGAAAGAACATGTGCTGATCACCATATTTGCCAACTGTGGAGCCGGTGGTGTATATGCGGTGTATATTATTACAATTATCAAAGCCTTCTACCACAGAGGGCTCCATCCTGTCGCTGCCATGTTGCTAGCACAAACCACTCAGGTATAATATATACAGTACTTTGGATTTTAATTTTTATTCAAGTAACATACATATGTCAAGAAATGTTTCTATGTATCTTATAATATTTCCTGGCATTTGATGCAAGCTGCTTGGTTATGGATGGGCTGGTATGTTCAGAAAATTTCTCGTGGATTCGCCTTACATGTGGTGGCCTGCAACCCTTGTCCAAGTCTCTCTATTCAGGCATGCATGTACTCCTAAGATCTATCTTATAATCTTTCTCCCAAGTCTGTTGATTCAACACTTTGTAAAAACTTGAGTGTATATATATATATATATATATATATATATATATATATATGCAAATTGCAGGGCATTGCATGAGAAGGAAAAGAGAAAAAAGGGAGAACTTACGAGGCTTCAATTCTTTGCCATTGTCTTCGTTGCAAGCTTTGCTTACTATATTGTTCCTGGCCACTTTTTCCCGTCACTATCAGCTCTCTCCTTTGTTTGCTGGATATGGAAGCGCTCGATCACCGCTCAGCAGATTGGTTCAGGGTTAAAGGGTCTCGGAATTGGCTCCTTCGGTCTGGACTGGGCGACTGTTGCCTCGTTCCTCGGGTCTCCGCTAGCTTACCCTTTCTTTTCCATTGCCAACACCATGGTTGGTTTCATCTTGTTTATGTATGTCCTTGTCCCTGTCGCATACTGGTCTAACTTTCGTGAAGCCAAGCGATTCCCCATTTTTTCCTCGCACACTTTTGATGAAGATGGCCAGACATTCAACATTACCCGTGTTCTTAATGAGAAAACATTCGACCTTAATCTATCGGAATATGAGAATTATAGCAAACTCTATTTAAGTATCTTCTTCGCCTTCATGTATGGATTGAGTTTCGCATCTCTAACAGCTACCCTTACTCATGTTGCTCTCTTTGACGGAAAGTAAGCTATCCTCCTCAACAATAATTTTATTTAGTCCAGCCGAATCAATTATTTTTTGTTTGCTTGTTCTGATATATACTTTTCTTCTCAACAGAAATATCTTTAAAATGTGGAAAAAGACAACAACTGCGGTGAAAGACGAGTTTAGTGATGTGCACACAAGAATTATGAAGAAGAACTACGCAGTAGTCCCTCAATGGTGGTTTACTGCTATCTTGGTTATATCAGTTGCTCTCTCGCTTGTCGCCGTTGAAGGTTTTGACCACCAGCTTCAGCTTCCTTGGTGGGGACTTCTCCTAGCCTGTTTCATTGCTCTAATATTCACCTTGCCCGTCGGAGTCGTTCAGGCGACAACAAACATGGTATGATCTGCTCTTTTGGGAAGCTGTATATATATACATATACATATACATATATAGATACACAGACAGACTCCATCTCTCATGAACTGTGTTAATATATTTGCAGCAAATCGGACTAAATGTGATCACAGAATTGGTTATTGGGTACATGTACCCAGGGAAGCCTGTTGCCAATGTGGCTTTCAAGACGTATGGCTACATTAGCATGACACAAGCACTCAGTTTTCTCGGAGACTTCAAAATAGGGCACTATATGAAGATCCCTCCCAAATCTATGTTCATTGTACAGGTAGATTCTTATGCTCATCACCTTCTATTTGTCTATTTCATTTGAATATGGGACACTGATTTGTTTTTTTTGTGTCTACTGTCTTGCCTGTGCAGCTTGTTGGAACAATAGTTTCTTCCACCGTTTACTTTGGCACAGCATGGTGGCTTCTCACATCTGTTGAAAACATCTGCAATCCAGACTTGCTTCCTGATGGGAGTCCATGGACTTGTCCTGGAAGCGATGTCTTCTACAATGCTTCAATCATCTGGGGAGTGGTGGGGCCTCTCAGAATGTTCACAGATAAGGGTGTCTACCCGGAGCAGAACTGGTGGTTCCTCATTGGCTTCCTCGCACCAATTCCAGTGTGGTTTCTCCAGCGCAAATTCCCTGAGAAGAAATGGATCAAGTTGACTCACGTCCCTCTTATCCTCAGTGCCACATCAGCCATGCCATCAGCAAAAACTGTGCACTACTGGTCGTGGGCATTTGTTGGATTTGTCTTCAACTTCATCATTTACAGGAGGTACAAGGGATGGTGGGCCAAGCACACCTATATCTTATCGGCTGCTTTGGATGCTGGTGTTGCTTTCTTGGGAGTTATCCTTTATTTTGCCCTTCAATCCAAGGATATCTACGGTCCATCTTGGTGGGGTGCTGACATTTCTGACCACTGTCCATTGGCAAAGTGTCCTACAGCACCAGGGATTAAGGTCAAGGGATGCCCTGTTCTCTGAGAACGATAAATTTCAAAACTATAAGAATTTGCGCAAGGAAACTCTAGAAATTCTCCCATTTGTAAACTTTTCGTGACATTCTCCCTTTCAATCCCTGTTTTCCTTGTTCCATTTCGTTGCTGTTTATCTGTATCTTGTTAATAAATTTACAAATGTTTTCTGCTGTGTGAGTGTTCTGGAAGCTAATGAGCTACTTTATGGATGTTTCCAAAATGGATGCCGATCGAGGAACTCATGCTCTTGCACCCAATCAGCTTCATTCTCATTCTGTATTGTGCAGTCAATAGCAGCTCTTTCGAAAATAGCAAACTGTGTTCGCTCGCATAACGGAGGCAGGCAGTTCTCTTTGCTTCTGCCAAAGCTGAGTCTTTTTTTTTTATAATTTTGAATTGTTATTATTAATTATATATATTTTTGGAAAATATATTAGTATTTCAATATATTGTCAAACAAAAAAACATTCAAGGATAATCTAAGCAAAAAGTGTGGAAAAGATGATTAAATTTGCAGCCAGATGTAATTGCAATTGACATAAATTACACAGCACTTTGATGCTACCGAAGAATCACCAAAAATCCCTACAAGAACACTGGCCACCTCTAAAACAATGGAAACGGTTTCTGTCACGTACAATTATCTCTCGATTTACAATACCTGATATGAGTTTCAAGGCAGCATGGCAGTCCTCACAAACACGGAGGTTTTTCATAATCCTAATGGTTGTTCCCTCTGGCGTCGTCATTAACCCAAAAACCACAGCTAATTTCTCACTATGACGATACAGAAATTTCTCCTTCTCTTTCTCTTCCATGTCCAACAGAACAACAGATGTCTTAGGTGCATATCCTCTATGCTTCATTTTGACCAGTAGCTTGTCCCAAAACTGGTATATTTC
The DNA here is from genome assembly GCA_027405865.1 of Salix purpurea. Classification (NCBI taxonomy): domain Eukaryota; kingdom Viridiplantae; phylum Streptophyta; class Magnoliopsida; order Malpighiales; family Salicaceae; genus Salix; species Salix purpurea. The sequence goes on from JAOWLH010000002.1 coordinate 22,238,781, forward strand.
CTCAGCCTGAGGGTGTGTCCGATCTCCAGCAACAAACTCATGAACCACTCCATTAACAGTGATTGAACTCCACCCACTTGTCTTCTTCACCCCTCGAGCTTTCATCAACTTCCTCACCCTTGCTGCGTCTTCCCATCGCTCTGCTTCTGCATAAATGTTTGATATAACCACATAGTAACCATCATTAAGAGGATCCAGTTCAGAAAGGTGTTTCATTGCTTCTTCAGCCAAATCAATGTTTTTGTGAACTTTGCACCCACCGAGGAGAGCTCCCCACACCACTCCATTTGGCTTAACAGGCATGCTCATGATAAAGTCGTGAGCCTCTTGAAGAAGCCCTGCCCTACTTAAGAGGTCAACCACGCAACCATAATGCTCAATCTGTGGAATTACGCCATAATCCGCGGTCATGCTAGCAAAAAACCTACGACCCTCATCAATCAACCCCATGTGGCTACATGCATGCAAGAGCCCGATAAAAGTAACCCCATTTGGCTTCATACCTAGTTTGATCATCTCAGAGAAGAGCCACAGAGCTTCCTCTGCTTGCCCGTGCATTGCAAGCCCAGCAATCATTGCTGACCATGACACCACAGTCCGTTCTTCCATTTCATCAAAAACTCTTCTGGCATTCTCCAAGCATCCACATTTGACATACATATCAATCAAGGTATTACAAACACGAACATTTCTCTTAAACCCACTTCTGGTCGAGTACTCATGAACACTCCTCCCAAGATCTAGCTCGCCTAGATCAGCACAAGCTGCAAGAACAGAAACAACAGTCACCTCATTCGGCCTCACCGCTTCATCTTGCAACTTCATAAACAAATCAATAGCCTCCTTAGGTTTGCCACACTGAACAAAACCCGAAATCATCGAAGTCCATGATCTAACATTCTTGTCAGGCATCCGCAAGAAAAAGCAATAAGCACCATCAATATCTCCCCTCTTGACCAGCTGGGCTACCATAATATTCCAAGTAACAACATCTCGTTGCGGCATTTTCTCAAACAACAACATAGCATCACCCATCTCCCCGCACAGACCATACAGATTCAATATCATATTTTGCAAGAACAAATTTGAGCCAAACCCAAGCTTCTGAAAAATCCCATGAATGATTTTGCCATTCACAACATCAGATAGTTTCAGACACGCTTTTAGGACAAAAGAGCAAGTGAAAGTATCAGGCAAGACATCGAACAAACGCATTTGATAAAACAACAAAAGGGCATGAGAAGGGCAATCACCCTCAGCGAAACGTATCAAACAAGAATTCCAAATGGAAGTTTGAGGTGTTTCAAGGAGATGAGAAAAGATTTGGTGGGCGTAAGAGAAGGACGGGGAGAGAGCACAGACAGAAGCAACTTTGGTTAAAGGGAGGATAGAGAGAGGAGTGTTGGTTTTGATAAGGCGGGCATGGAGTTGTTTTAGCTCAAGTGGAGTGTTGAAATTGTGGATCAGGAGATCATTGTTTTTGAGGTTTGGGGAAGAAGGGGGTGGTGGCGGGAAACAACGAAGGGAAGAAGATAGAGAGGAAGAGGACATTATTTCCTTTTCCACTTGCAGTTAATATTTGCATGCTATTCTACTTGAAACCTTCCTCCGGTTTGTGAGGGTGCTTGCTTTCTATTTGATTTTGTCTCTCATCGTTGTCTCCTCTCATCTCTCAAATCATTCTCTCCCCTCAACTCGTCGCCGTCGTAGCCTCTCATTAATCTTTAATTCGTCACCTTTCAAGGTTAATTAGGTTAATTAACTTAGTCTATGTATCAAACTCCTAATGTTTATAGGTTATTGATTATTTATGGGTTATTGATTGAATGAGTTATGATTTTTCTTTCAGAATATAATAGTATCATGCAAGACTTAAAAGGATCTATATAAAGCTTTTGAAATTGGAGAATTAATTTCCTATTTCCTGGCATAATGAAAAAAATAATTCCAGACAGAAAAAAAAAAAAACAATCAGCTACCTTAAAAGAGAAATAAAAATCAAATAGCAGTTAACATGAATGGGGATACCTTTTGATAAATATATTTGCCATGCATGTGTCATGGAATACAGAAAGGCGTGAGAAAAATTATGTTGTATTGTATTCAAAAATATTTTATTTATGATTTTATGATTTTTTTTATCTACACGATTTTAGCTATGATTTTATGATTTTTGTATGAAAATATTTTATGATCCGATTTTACGATTTGATTTCAAAAACCAGTTCCGTGTCGTGTTAAAATCACGATTTTGACAACCTTGCTTGTAACTATTAACTTTATTGATATATTTTTTATTATTATTAAACATGAATTTGTTAAAAAATAATTTTCTTTTTAAAAAATTAATTTTTGATAAAAAATCATGTCGAATTGATCTCGTACAACTTTGGCAACGGCTACATCAAATGGTATTGGATTTAAATAAGACTTGCCTTTCCAGAGTGATTCGACTACTATAGCTAACTTTTTTCTTGTTTGGATGGGAGGAATTTCTATGTTTGGAAACCATACTTTGTCCCCCCTCTGTTCTATAAACTGTACATGTTAATCATAAGTTTTTTTTTTATCATCATGACATATTTTTTAGAAACTATTATAGCTAACTTCCGAAAACCATATAATTAAAATATAGTTGTAAACTCTGTTGATTGTTGTTGTTTTTATATATTTTGAATATATTTTATGATTATAATTTAATAAATATAATACAATTCAAGTAAAAAATAAACTAAGTTAAATTTTAAATACAAATAAAAAATAGAAATTGAATTGATAGACCTATCAGCTCATTGAGTTTGACAGTAATATGAATGATTGATAAAAATATAACTTGACTACAAAATATTTAGTACAAAATCCTTATGTTGAAACAAAAATATGTTGAATTGACTTAGAATCTATCTAAATTAAACTTTTAAATTTATAATCTAAATTATAATATCATAATAACTTCAAATAAAACAAACTATAAACTTCAATTTTTAAAAACTTATAGTTTAATAATGAAACTGATGAAAAAAAATATAATCTCAATAACAAACACAATAAAATAATTTTTTCTAAACAAAATTATAAAAATAAAATTACAATAATACTATAAGTAGGTTCACAAGATCTTTTTAATCTATGATTACTTTAAACTTCTATCACTATATCAGAAAACTGTAAAATCTCAACTCAATCCAATAATTAAATTATAAACTATAATTAATACTATAAAATTATTTAATTTTTTATATACAAAAAACAACAACCTTATTTATCCTGAGTGGAACAGGCAAAACACATGAACAAAATTGGAACATTCCAACTGAAAATTAAGCATAACTTTTAGAACAGACCAAGAATCTAAATAAGATAAAATTTTTGTTTTTCAAAATTGAAACAAGACCAGTCATTCTAGGTGAAACAAAATATAATTAACAACCTTGATTGAGATATGATGGTGAGAGGCACTACGCCACATCGACTACTACCTTATACTAGCCATTTTTCTAGCCTTACTTCTCCAATACAAATATATTCTTATCGAATTCAATTGTAAGAAGGACAATGCTTTGCCTTCAAGATCGCACAACCGGCTTCCAAGGAAGAACATATCACATTGATGTAGCATCAATGCAAGAACTCTCACGATATCACCTCGCAAACAACACATCCAGTCTATTTGATGAGGAAAATAAGAGATTAAAGAGATAAAAGTGATGTATTTTTGGGGAGGGGCAGCCATTCCACTTTCAAAACTCTTAACTTAACACAGTGCTACTCAGAAGAAAATATCAGATTCCTTAACTGGGAAACTTAACAAATTAACACAAAATTTTCTTATTCATGGCAACCACGAGCCCAATGCTCATCCAAATCATTAACGTTTAAATTTTGTTTGGTCCATATGCATGGCTGGGGCCAACCTTACTTGAAGAGTTCTGGATTCAGCCAGTCCCTGCAAATACAAAAAGAAATTGAAGATATGATTTCTATGAATAAATAAGGTGCAAAGCAGTGTCTGACGCTAAACAGAACACACCGTTCCACTCACACTCAATACATGCATATGATGCTTACTTGGTAATGTCATCAAGGTGGTCGTCAAAGTCTACCACATCCTCCCACTTCTTGGATGAAATGTAATCCAGTAGAACAACATTTGCAGCTGGTTCCTTAGTTGTCAATCGGCAGCCTCCATCTGATCCAGCTAGTTTCCAGTTCTTGGATGCATCCCTTGTATAAAGCTAGTACAAGACAGGAACAAATGTACTTAGCTGATTGACTAAAAATTCATTAAATGGGACCATAATACTAGGGTTCTTCTATCAATTAGAAAGTAGTATGAGTTAATTGTGGCGAGATGGCAGTGGGACAAAATTGTTTAGTTTTTGCACACAGCAGTGAACTATAACAGAATAATCACAACAATCACCGTTGGGATGCTAACAAAGGAGAAACCAAGAAATTAATGAATTCTCATAAGAAAAGTTCAAACAGATAACTAGACCAAAAACATATCATGCTGCTGATGGCATGAAAAAGACATCAGATCAGCAAACACAGACACGTAATGTGCTGCATATCTGTAAAAGGTAACATAACAGATGATCACTGACATTCCAACATATCTATAAATCACTAAATATGGACAAACAATTAAATCTGGCATCTAAGTTGAGCTGTACTCATCATCAATAGAGCCATTAACTTCCTATCAGACTACAGAACAGCAACATAGAGATCACATGAAAGTTTATAAACTAGTTGAAGAGAAGTATGGATGCCCCAACACAAGGTACTGTCAAGCTTCATACAGATGCTACTATCTACCCTGAACAGGAATGATATGAGCAATTTGTAAGCACATGGGAGATTCTTAAGCTACTCACAAACAGAGGTGCACAAGCGAGATGATTCCAGAAACCATAGAAAGAATGGTAATTTCATTATGGAATCCATATAGTAACAAATGCAGACTACACAAGCCTCCTGGTGGATAGTGATAGTGTAATAGTTGATGCACAAGGAACAACCATCAATTGAACTCACTCTATTGATAGAGTACATTGCATGTTGCCCTCCTTCCTGCAACTTTTACAGGATTCTAATTGCAAATGAGAAGCCAATTACGTGGCTCATAAATTTTTGAGAATCAGCATGCAATTGTGATTCAGACAGCACATATTGTTTTTGTACCTCAGGTAATGAAGGGTCTACTTTCCTGAAAAAAGTAAGTCAAAGTCACCAATGCTTAGGCACACATGTTTATGTTGTCTGTTTTGGACCTGATTTTCCCACACATATCTTTTTCCTACTGTTATTCATTAGAAATAAATGGAACCCATTTTTTATTGCTCCTTGTCCTTGCAACAAGTAATTCCAATCAAAACTCAAAGGAGATATAACTCCCTCCCTATCAAACACAAATGTGTGTAGCCACATTGAGAAATCAATAAACCTCAATTGGAAAGGAACTCTCTGCTGAATCAAGTCCCAACAACAAAAAGTTTCTGAAAACAAATTGGAGACCTCACAAGTCAAAGAGCAGAGTCTCAGCTGCTTTAGACGATCAATGATTGATTCATGCAACTATATGGTGGGTTAGTGCTGCATTACAAAATGATGATAAAATTCTCAAATGTAGGCCATGCAAGAACTATGATATTGTGAATCGTGACATCCTGCAGCTGCAACTGACTTAGCAATGTTATTCATGCACATCTCCTGCTATGCCTGCTCTTTAGCACAAAATAACAAGTTTATTTTACTCAAATTTCACTATGATTACATATACAGCCCTCTAGCCACTTCCCCTGTGCTTCTTTCCAAAAACCACCATGTTCTCATTTCCCTCATTATGACCGATCTGTCTATCTTATAATAATCATTTTGTTCCTTCAACTCCTGTTCTGGACAGGTATTCTATCAAGCATATCAAAGTCAGCGTAACAAGCATTTCCCTTCTTAAAGGAGCAATACAACAGTACCTTCTCACACATACTGCTTCTTTAATCTTACTAACTATCCCCAAAGAACCATGCAATTAACTACACTCAATTCTGCAAACAATTAAAATGCAATCACCCACTACAGTTCCTAATTCGTTTTACTCTAACCAGACCATTTCTAAGCTCATTATTGATTTACCACCCCTATTTTTATTGGACCAAGTTTTCCTCCACAGATCCTTTTGTGATTAGAAACTAGTAAAATCAGATAAAAATGCAAACTGAGAGCTTCAAGTTCAAGTAATAGCTAATACTAGAAACAATGCCCAAATACTAAAATATCAGGGACCTGAGTTGTCAATAAACCATAACACAGAATGAATTCTCACACAGCGCAACCCTCTCTTTTAAAAGAGAGATGGTGATGCCAAGTCAAACGGCTCATGAATGTGTTAGACTAGGCTTTAGCTCTCAGGATAAGCAACTGTTCTTAGAGACTATGCCTGGGGCTATCAACTCTGATGTAAATCATTTGAATTTGAAATGGAAGCCTGTATTTCTATTCAAGATCAAGATCAAGAGTTCTTGTGGAAAATTAAATTCACACAAGATTATGCATACATTGAAGTTGAAGAGCATCATGCATCATACATCAAGTATAGCAGACTGGTAGGCTTAAAGGACACTTCATGTTGATTTGCAGTTCTTTCATTGTAACAATGTGCAACAGCATTTTTAGACACCCCTTAGTGCTCTTCAATTAGTCTTACAGCAACCATCAAATATTTTTTGACTCTAAAGACTAATAAATTATTATTAGATGTCCTGTCAAATCGAAGATGTTTGAACCTATACTACCAGATGAATAACATTCTACAACCAATGCCACACACACCCCCCCCAATCAACCCCCCAATCAGCAGACAAAACACCATGAAAAACAACATAAATTGGATTGATTCATTCGTTGCAGAATAAATCATAGACATGCCATTGTCCCCTGACAAAATGGCTGTAAACTATAGTTCTATCTGTGGATATATCAAAAGCAATGGTTCTAAAGCCACTCAAAAGGTTTTAGAAGAATAATGTAATATTTGATGCATAATTTATCTGCTCAGTCACTTCATAGCCAACCAAAGGCCCTTTTATGATGGCACCAACAATTGATAAATGTTCCCAGCAAAAAATAGATGTTTCAGTTCATAAATGTTTTCCAAATAATACAACCTGGATAAGACAAAGCTACTAACCCGCGTAACAGGGAGCCGATCTTTCCCCTTCGGCAAAGCTTCAAGCTTTTTGTTATCTAACTGCATAGAAATAAATTAAAAAAAGAGGTTTAAAATGAAAGCCAGTAAGCAACAACAAACAAGAGCATGATCATCAACAATAGAAAGAACACGTACCAAAAGAATGGCAGCTTGGGGAAAGTAGCGATAGATGTGATCGCCAATATTCTTTGCAACATTACCAAGCTCCACATCATCAGACCTCTCATTTGCATGAAAGTAACCCACTATACCCAAACCTAGAGCGGCATAATGCTCCTCTATCTATTCACAAACAATTCAATAAACCATTTTTTTTTTAAATCATCAGTTTCCAGAACTTTTCAAATTATAACTAATAAGTGAAAGGATTTTACTTTTGTTTATCAAAAGTGAAAAAGAAAATCTTGAGTGATAGTAGCTTACCATGATGAGAGAGATCTCGAGAGGAGGCAGGAGACCTAGGTGGTTGTGAAACAGAGGGACAGAATCGATGATCTGGACAACATCGTCACAGGAACTGCCGAGGAAAACCCCATTGACGGCGGAGGTTTTGTGCTTGAGAGAGTGGAGTACTAGTTTTATGTAGGCGTTTTGTGAAATCTCGTATCTCAATTCACCACCACTGCCCATCGTATTTTTTCCTTTTCAATCGGAGAAAATTGCCTCGTATCTTGGCTGGGTCTGTCTTTCTATCGCTGAATCTCAATTGTCCAACTATATACTCCAATAGTAAAAAAAAAAATCATTTCAATAACCCAATTGGCCAATTGTATTTTAATGTATTTGATATAAGATTATTTTAATAGTATGATATATCTCAATTGATTTAATAAGTTTAAAATAATTATTAATTAATTTAATATTAAAAAAACTCAATTAAAAAAAACAATTCAAGTTAACATCGTTAAAACATTAAAATTATGACATGAATTATAAAACAAAAATAATCTATTTTATTTAAAAAAAAAAAACATTATTGCAATGAAAAGTATTTTAATATTTTTACTAGATGTGTAAGTATAAAAAATGATTTTTTATGGTGATTCTAGATTATTTTGATGTGTTAATGTTACAAATAAATTTTAAATAATAAAATATTATTTTAATACATTTCTTAATAAAAAAAATCATTTGAAAAACAATCGTTATTACAATATTAATCACTACCTACATCTCGTACCCTCATAATAACTACTTATAAGTAGAAGAACTTTGAACTTTAAACGCCTCAAATTGATTTGCATGTGCCTTGATATAGGTCTCAAATCTTGAACACCATAGATTACATCCTGACTTAAATCTAATACATGTGGGTTTGTGTTATGCAGTGCAACCATGTATTTTTGAGAAAAATAATTATTTTTTATCCAATAATTTTTCAAGTGTTTTTTAATAGTTTTGATGTGCTGATGTTAACAATTAATTTCAGTGTGTGTGTGTGTGTATTATTTGGATGCATTTCTAAGTAAAAAGAATTTTGAAATGCAATTGTTATCACATTGTCAAACACTACATGCTTCTCAAACCTTTATCATGGCCTAACCATTACTAGATTGGACTTTGTCATAGATTGACTTGAACCCTAATTGTTATAAACTTGATCCTTATCTAATTTTTGAGCACTTTAGACTAGGTCCCAACCAAACCTTGATTGTTCGAGTTGACTCCTTAACCCTTAAATCAAACCTTGATATCTAAGACAAACTCTTAGGCACCCTGGTATGTGGTTTTAACTTGAACTTGGTTTGGATCCCAACCCGAACCTTATACCCCATAAACAGGATCTTAATTTAAATCTAGATTGCTTTAAACCTAGTTTGAACTAATTTTTTGTCATCCCAAAACCAAGTGTCAGTCTACACCTTAGACATGGATTAGAACTAAATCTTAAGTCTCTAAACTCATACCTTAAACTTGGTCTTGACTAAATCTTGAAACCCCAAACCTAGTCCTAGTTTAAAGTTATGAGTTCATTGAACTTGATCTTGAATTGAATTTGAGGCACTTTGTACCAAGTCTTAACCATAACTTGAGATATAATTTGCTAAAAGTTTTTGAAATCATGTTTTTTACTTTCATATTTTCTTTTCAAATCTCCAAAAAGTTAAAAAAACAATCCCAAATAACTTTGTTTTTAATATTAGATTCTCCTCAAAGTCTAAAATGACCCCTGGGTGGATTATGTTTTAATTGACAATTTGATACCTTAAAATTTAATAATTTAAACCTTGCATTTTTATTAACAAATATAAAATGCATAACTAAAATAAGATAAAGATTAAAAGAGATACGCCAAGTTTATAGTGGTTCAAATAATTATCTACTCTACTCCTTGAGCCACAATTCAAATATTCACTATTGTCTCAAGATTTTTTTTATAATGGGTGAAACCTTACCTATATACTAACTCTTTTTTATAGGAACAATATTAGAAAAAAAAAATTATAGGAAGAATGGGCTAAACTATTAGCAGGAGTAGAGGGGTAGTTAAGAAGTTGCAACCTTACAAATGGGAACTGACCAATCCATGGGTATACCACGAGGTTACAAAGGTTGTATCAGTGAACTAACCCCCTAAGTTGGGTATAGCTTGTAATGAATAATATTCCACGGCTTATTTATGTAAAAGAAGAAGGATAATCCAATTGAAAAGGTCAACATTTAATATTTCATGGCTTGTTGACGTAGAAGATGACCCCACACAGGCAGTCTTAACAATTCGATCGAACATATATGGGTTCCTGGGATGGCAGCGTGCATCCTTCTTTCCCTTGCGAATCAATTCTTCCAGTGTCGTTCTAAGCAGCTATCTAACAAATTTCGATCCCATTATCTTGTGCACTTGATGCAGTTCAGTTGCTGGTTATGGATGGGCTGGTACGACGTTCAGACAAATTCTCGTTGATTCGCCTTACATGTGGTGTGCCTGCTACTCCGATCTCTCTAGATCTTTCTTCTCGTGTTGAAAAAACTTCCATGGAAAGTCTGTTAATTAAACACTGGTGTAATAATGGTGGTACATGTTAGAGAATAATATAATATAAATTATATTTTGGGGTCTCATTTAACAACTTGAGTTTTTAGATGAGATGGTTCCTTAACGTGGTTTCAGAGCCTTGTTGACCCAGCGGTCACGACTTCGAATCTCACCACCTTCGTTTTATTTGATAAAAATTAAGCATAAGTAATATGGGTTTGTGCAAGTTTCAACCCCAAAGGTTTTCACTTAAGAAGGTGTGTTAAAGAATAATATAAATTATATTCTGAGATCTTACCTAACAACTTAACCTTTTAGGTGAGATTGTTATTAACGCTGCATATATTTCTGCAAACTGTAGGGCATTGCATGAGAAGGAAAAGAGAAAAAAAGGAGAACGTACGAGGCGCTGCAATTCCTTGCCATTGTCTTCGCTGCAAGCTTTGCTTATACTATATTGTTCCCGGCCACTTTCTTCACACCACTATCAGCTCTCCCATTTTGTTTGCTGGATTTGGACACCGCTCAACGTATTGGTGCAGGGTTAAATGGTCTTGGAATTGGCTTTTTGTTTTGTTTATTTTCATTTTCAAGATACAACAGAAGAGAAGAGAAGGAATTATTACAAATAAAGGCTTCAGCTATTGTTTTGGCTGTCCTGTTGGAGCTATTAAAACAGAGGATGATGGGCCAAATTGACAATTATTTTCTTTCTTTTTAGCTTCTGATTTGGCTTCAGCGCTGGAAATGCCCTTACCTGGTGTATTTACAGCTAGCGTTTTAATATATCTAGTGATGATCCAAGCTGACAGCATATACATAATTAGACTAGATTCTGGGCGGGGAATTTCCTCCGTCGAAGTAGGTGCTTCCTGGTTGGCCTAGTTTTTAGTCAGAAAACGATGCAGGATTCATTTCATATTCATATGGATTGGATGCATGCATGCTTACTATGTTGGTCGGGCAGCTAAATTTAGGTAAGGCCTTCCTTGACTGTGAATGAACGGCTGTTACATAAGAGAATTTATTTACTTTTTTTATTATTACTGCAAATTGTCAGTCAATGCTAGAATAGGGTAGGCATGTTCCAAATAAGGACAACGTAGGATCTGTATAAATAGGTTTGATAATATTTGTGCTGTTCTGAAGAGATTTGCTGAGAGCCTAAGGCTATCCTCATCCTCTCCCTCCCTGGAAAACATTTAGGAGACAGAGAGAGAGGGGAACTAAGAAACATGGCAAATTTAGTCGACGAAGCAGCGCCCCAATTGAAGTTGCCTGATCATGAGAAGAATCATTTTGAAATCGACGAAGCAGGTAATCAAATACATACATACATATACATTTACGGAAGAGAAGAGATGAGTGCAGCTATGAATATATTGATACATGATAATGGTAAAAACATTGTATTGTATATTTTAATTTGGCTTTCCAGATTTAATTTACAGGAAAAAAAAGTGGATTTGTTAAATACTACTACTATATAGTGTTTTTTTTGTTTCATAGACAAAACTAAAGCTGACATCTGATGATCTGTCCATCGATTAATTACTTGTGAAAACATCTAAATGAAGGTGCTTGCTTTGTTAAAATTTAATATTTTTAGCATGCGCGCATGGTTAAGCTACGTACAGTTTTATATGAAACATATATATTTCATGGCTTGCATGTTCATGCAGAAGCTGAAGAGGTGAACGATAATCCAATCGAACAAGTCAGGCTCACAGTTCCGATCACCGACGACCCCACACAGGCAGTCTTAACAATTCGAACATGGGTTCTTGGGTTGGCAGCGTGCATCCTCCTCTCCTTTGTGAATCAATTCTTCCAGTATCGTTCAAATCAGCTATCGATCGGCTCAGTTACAATACAGATTCTTGTTCTCCCCATAGGAAAGTACATGGCTGCAAAGTTCCCGGAAAAAACAATTTCTGTTCCGTTTACAAAATGGTCATTCTCATTGAATCCAGGGCCTTTCAACATGAAAGAACACGTGTTGATCACCATATTTGCCAACTGTGGAGCCGGTGGCGTATATGCGGTGTACATTGTTACGATTATCAAAGCCTTCTACCACAGAGGGCTCCATCCTGTCGCTGCTATGCTGCTAGCACAAACCACTCAGGTATAATTAATATACAGAACACTCACACACACGTCTCAAGAAATGTTTTTGTTTAACTTATAATGTTTCCTGGGACCTGGTGCAATTCAGTTGCTTGGCTATGGATGGGCTGGTACGTTCAGAAAAATTCTCGTGGATTCGCCTTACATGTGGTGGCCTTCAACCCTCATCCAAGTCTCTCTATTCAGGCAAGTAGTGCTACGATCTCTCTAGATCTTTCTTCCCTTGTGATGAAAAAACTTGCAAGGTGTAATGGTGCATGAATATTGAAGCAAACTGCATGCAGGGCATTGCATGAGAAGGAAAAGAGGAAAAAAGGAGAACGTACGAGGCTGCAATTCTTTGCCATGGTCTTCGTTGCAAGCTTTGCTTACTATATTGTTCCTGGCCATTTTTTCCCGTCCCTGTCAGCTCTCTCCTTTGTTTGCTGGATATGGAAGCGCTCGATCACCGCTCAGCAGATTGGTTCAGGGTTAAATGGTCTTGGAATTGGCTCCTTCGGTCTAGACTGGGCGACTGTTGCCTCTTTCTTGGGGACTCCGCTAGCTTACCCTTTCTTTGCCATTGTGAATACAATGGTTGGTTTCATCTTGGTCATGTATGTCCTTGTCCCCATAGCATACTGGTCTAACTTTCGTGAAGCCATGCGATTCCCCATTTTTTCATCTCACACTTTCGATCAAGATGGGCAGAGATTCAACATTACCCGTGTTCTTAATGACAAAACATTCGACCTTAATCTATCAGAATATGAGAATTATAGCAAACTCTATTTAAGTATCTTCTTCGCCTTCATATATGGATTGAGTTTCGCATCTCTAACAGCTGCCCTTACTCATGTTGCTCTCTTTGATGGAAAGTAAGCTATCTTCCTCAACAATTATTTCATTTAATTCCAGCCGAATCAATTATTTTTTGTTTGCTTGTTCTGATATATACTTTTCTTCTCAACAGAAATATCTTGAAAATGTGGAAAAAGACAACAACTGCAGTGAAAGACGAGTTTAGTGATGTGCACACAAGAATTATGAAGAAGAACTACGCAGTAGTCCCTCAATGGTGGTTTACTGCTATCTTGGTTATATCAGTAGCTCTTTCGCTTGTCGCTTTAGAAGGTTTTGACCACCAGCTTCAGCTTCCTTGGTGGGGACTTCTCCTCGCCTGTTTCATTGCTCTAATATTCACCTTGCCCGTCGGAGTCGTTCAGGCGACAACAAACATGGTATGATCTGCTCTTTTGGGAAGCTGTATATATATATAATTTACAGTAAACTACACACACACTCCCTCACTCATGAACTGATCATTTAACATATTTGCAGCAAATCGGACTAAATGTGATCACAGAACTGGTTATTGGGTACATGTACCCAGGGAAACCTGTTGCCAATGTGGCTTTCAAGACGTATGGCTACATTAGCATGACACAAGCACTCAGTTTTCTCGGAGACTTCAAAATAGGGCACTATATGAAGATCCCTCCCAAATCCATGTTCATTGTACAGGTAGATTTGTATGCTCATCACCTTCTACTAGTCTATTTCATTTGAATATGGGACACTAATTTGGTGTCATGTACAGCTAGTTGGAACGGTAGTTTCTTCCACCGTTTACTTTGGCACAGCATGGTGGCTCCTCACATCTGTTGAAAACATCTGCAATCCAGACTTGCTTCCTGATGGGAGTCCATGGACCTGTCCTGGAAGCGATGTCTTCTACAATGCTTCAATCATCTGGGGAGTGGTGGGGCCTCTCAGAATGTTCACAGATAAGGGTGTCTACCCGGAGCAGAACTGGTGGTTCCTCATTGGCTTCCTCGCACCAATTCCAGTGTGGTTTCTCCAGCGCAAATTCCCTGAGAAGAAATGGATCAAGTTGACTCACGTCCCTCTTATCCTCAGTGCCACATCAGCCATGCCATCAGCAAAAACTGTGCACTACTGGTCGTGGGCATTTGTTGGATTCGTCTTCAACTTCATCATTTACAGGAGGTACAAGGGATGGTGGGCCAAGCACACCTATATCTTATCGGCTGCTTTGGATGCTGGTGTTGCTTTCTTGGGAGTTATCCTTTATTTTGCCCTTCAATCCAGGGACATCTACGGTCCATCCTGGTGGGGTGCTGACATTTCTGACCACTGTCCATTGGCAAAGTGTCCTACAGCACCAGGGATCACGGTCAAGGGATGCCCTGTTTTCTGAGAAGATTGAGAAATTCTACGTCTTTGAAACTATAAGAATTTGCGCAAGGAAACTATATAGAAGATTTGATCGGTGAAGTTAAAGTCGATAGGGACTGCTGGAGGGAAATAAAGAAGACAAAGCTGTGAAGTTTATTAATTCAGAAGATGTTTATTCAAACAGGCACAGCTGTTGTACATAAGATGTTGTCTTCATCTTAGATTCCAGTATTCGAGTTATCATTGTCCCCCCCCCCCCCCCCCCCCCCCCCCCCCCCCTCAATTTATCGTATGATCTCAATGATAACAGTCTCTGCTTCTACAAATGCATCTCCAATATCCTGCAACTTTTGCATGATCGTTGTTGATATCTAATATATTATTTTCTTTATGAAAATTTAGTTATTCTCAAGAGATACTTATAACTAATATATAAGTGCTTGTCAAATTTCATGTATATTGAACTAATCTGAATGAGAATTCTATATAAAAATACTATAAGTGTATGAAAAGACACACTTAATAGTTGTGTAATTGATCTTTATATTTGAGATCACTAAGTGTTCTTATATATGAAATGTTATGTTTGAACCCTAACTATAGATGTCCTAATCCCCATTCAAGAATGTATTCTTGATGTCTAGCTGATGTAATTGCTAGTCTTGATTAGCTGCAAGTGACAAGAGTATTCCGATGGTGTTGAGTTTAGCTATAGCAGCAAAGGTTTCCTGATAGTCTATCTCATAGGATTGAGTAAACCCTTTTGCAACCAATCAAACCTTTAATCTTTCAATGCTTTTCATAAACATTGTGTTTGATGGTAAATAACCACTTGCAACCTATTATTTCTTTCCTTGTGGGAGTTATGTTATTGTCCAAGTGTTGTTCTTCTATAATACACTTAATTTTGTATTAGAATTGCAGTGTGGAAACAATTCACCAACTTCATGTTGTTCTTTCATAAGGAATAACTAAGTTAATGTAGTGTGATCATCAATAAATAAGATAAACCATCGAGTTCTTGATATGTTTTCACCTTTGAGGGACCCTGAACATCACTATGAATCATAACAAAAGGTTTAGATGGCTTATATGTTATGTAAGGATAGCTACTACGAGTGTGTTTGAAAAGTTGACATATTTCACAACTAAAAGATTTTGAATTTTTATTAATGAATGTTAAAAAATTCACCTAAAAGTTTAAGCTATTAGGTGAGACTCTAGAATATAATTTATATTATTCTCTAAAATACCCCATCAAGTGAAAGCTATTTGGACTTCAAACTTGCACATGCCCACACTACCTTGTGCTTTATTTTTATCAAATAGAATGGGGGTGATGAGATTCGAACTCGTGATCGCTGGATCAACAAAGCTCTGATACCATGTTAATGAATCATCTCACCTAAAAGCTTAAGTTATTAGGTGAAACTCCAGAATATAATTTATATTATTCTCTAACAATGAATAAAGAAGGAAATAACTTTTCAAGGTACATAAAGTTAGGATGATCAAGACGATAGTGCCATAGCATAACATCACTCTTTTTATTGACACAAGAATTGAAAACTGACTGACCCTTAGATTTCATAAACACTGTATTCTAAGCTTGACATCTTAGAGGAATGTTGTTATTAGGGAGATAAAGTCCTGAACACATCTTAGCAATACCAATCTTCTTCCTCAAAGCCAAATCTTGAAATACACAAAAGTTAGGGAAAATTTAGTAACACAATTTAGATCATGTGTTAGTTTGTTGATTGAGAGTAAGTTGTAATCCAAATTAGGAATAAATTTTAGATTCATGTCCTTTGAATTATGTTTAGGCATGTTCCTTCAATTTTGGATAGAGTTCCATCAACAATTCTCACTACATAATTTTCTCGGCACTATTTATATTCATGAATGACAGTTTCATCTCATGTCACGTGGTCCGATGCTCTAGAGTCAATGACCCATGACTTTGAGTGGTTTTTATTACTTGTAAAGACAATTAGGGATTTACCTTTTTGTGCTGACATGTTAGAACCAAAGATTGATGTATTGGTTAAAAAGTTTTGGCTGAAAAATTTATGTAGAACCTCAAGTTGTTCTTTGGTGAAGGGGTTTGTTGGTGTATTGTTGTCTTTCAGTCGATTGTCATATGAAGTTGCAGCAATATTGGCTTGACCTTCTTTGTCATTGGCTGGTCGTGATGACTTCCAATCAGTAGGTTTTCCAGCAAGTTTCTTTGACATGTCCTGGTTTATGATAGTGATCACACCAGAGTCTCCCCTTTCTCTGTTGACTGTCATAATTAAGGATTCAATAGACAAGAACAAATCCTTCCATTGGTGGTGCTGAGTTTTGAGGTTCCATTATAACTTTCTGCCTATATAAGCTAAACATGATTGATAATGTAGAAGCGTTTAATAAAAATATCAAGAAAATTGTTTAAAAGATGATTATCACTTGCCAAGAGTGGCACTGAATGTTTTGTTATGCTTATCCAACATCATATTTTGCAAGGGATATTGACTTGGTATATTCATGCTAATAAATATTGATCTCATCTAATGTAATTTTTAGCCCTTATGGAGAACTATTTATTATGGTACCATGACTTCTAATTATTGTTGGACATGTTCTAAATTGTGATTACTCATTCAAATATTTTTTTAATTCATTCCCATTATTGTTAGTACTTATATAATCCTCAACCTTTTCATGTATTTTATCATGGAATAACTTGACCATTGATTTTTAATGGGTTACCTTACATTCTTCAAGTTGAAAGGCATGATTTTATAAAATATATCCCTCATGTTATGATACATATGGTTTTCTCATCCTAGATTTGAATTAACAACCTTTATGCATAACATTTCATGTTCTAGATGTTGTTATTACTTTTAAGTTAAACTTTAGACTATGACATTTCTTACCCATGTTTGACGGTATGCACGAGTATAAAACCTATAGGAGTGACTGGATAACAAACTAAATTTAGAGCCTTTTCATTTCCTTTAAAGGATTCAATTAAGGATTGATTCTGTTATTTATCATTTAGAAGTATTATCATATAGAATAAAATGAAGATGAAAAGGCTATTTTTAGAGAAATATTTCCTAACTTTAAGGGCAACTAATATTCAAAAAGAAATTTATGGTGTAAGACAACACAATGGAGAATCCTTATATGAATATTATGAATTGCTCAAGAAACTATATGTAACTTGTCCTTATTATCAAATTAGTTAGCAATTACTTATATATTATTTTATAAAGGCATTCTACCTACTGAAAGAAGTGTCATTTATGATGTGAGTGAAAGAGTTTTGATGGATAAAGCTTTAAAAGGTGTAAGAAACTTGATTGCAAATATAATAACTAATTCTTAACAAATTGACATTATGTTGGACTCTTTATCTAAACATGTTAATGAGATAAACATTTTTTCCATTGAACATAAAGATGAAAGTTTAACTTTTCTTTTTCATCAAATAGTTAGAGATAATGCACATATAATGAATGCTTGTGGGGTTTGTTTGGTAGAAGAGCATCTAACTAATATATGCCTAACTCTTCAATAAAAGCTTATCGAGCAAGTTAACTTTAAAAAGTGGTTTTCTTAGATAACCATACAATATGGGATGAAATGATCACCCAACTATCAGTTATGAAAATCCACAAGTAGATTAATCTGAAATTAAAAATCATCTGTATTATAAGTAGCCACACCTCTCTAGATAACCACTGGTCCAAACTTTTAAGTTTGGTATATCTTTAAAAAATATTGTTAAATCCCTTACCATTAATACTTTACACTTTTGATAAAAAGATAGAAGCAATTTAAATAATAGGTGAGAGCCATCATTCAAAGTTAAACAGTCATATAGGCTACATGAAAACAATAATTAATCAAATAGAGGTATAAAATCTAGAAATGTTACCCTCATAAATAGTAGTAAACCTAATAGAAAGTACAAGTGCAATTATATTTGAGAAGTGATAAATATGTTGATATTACAACAAAAATAATCCCTACATGTTAAACCAATAAAACGAGAAAAACATTCCTAATAATGATGAAATGTTTAAGAGTTAGTTTTTACCATTTATAATTATAAATCAATATCTTTTTCCTCACCGCTTTAGTAAAATATAGAAAATATGATAAAACAAAGATTTAAATGAGATTTTTTATATAGATATAAGGTAATTTTTTAATTGTAGATGCTAATAAACAAGTACCTTGTCATGCTAAATTCTTAGAGAATTATTTACAAGTAAGAGAAACAAGAAACATTGAATATATTCTAATAAAACTCATCCACAGTGATAATATATATATAGTTATGGACATGTAAATAAGTAAAGTATAAAAAGGCAACTGGCTGGGCCGAGTTGGCCAGATGGATAAATGCCCAGGCTGAGCACGGTCCATCTACCAACCGACTCAGCGGGTCAATTTTCCGGTCCATGGCCGCCCAGGTGAAGTCGGTTGGACACATCGGTCAATTGTAGTTCTATGAATGTCAAAATCGTCTTTTCATAAAAAGCGATAAAAGCACCACACAGAGCAGATCTCCTTGTGTTTCAATCTATATATACACAAACCCTAGACATCTCCTCATTCTCTCATTCTCTTTATTCAGTTGATCAAAGTTTTCTCGAAAAAAACATACAAGCAAACGGTCTAATAATGGGTTCCAGATCAAAGATTGACAATCCCCACACTGGCGATGGAGCTAGCCCTGGGTTCGTATTTCTATTGATTTGGTTTCTGAGGAAATTGGCGAATCAAATTGATTTGAATCTTTCATGTCCTAATTGCGTTTTATTTGGTGTGCAGGAAGATTTTTATTGGAGGATTGGCGAAAGACACCACTTATGGTGAGTTATCATTGCTTTTATTATTGAAAGTTGAACTGATTAGTTTGTGATTTTTTATTGGGGTGATTGCTGTAAATATTTTAATTTTATTGGGTTGTTGAAATTACGGAGCTGGTTGAAATAGATTGACGGGACTTAGATTTTGTGGTGGGTATTTCTTTGTGGTTGAGCTTATGATTTTTTGTTTATTATATCTACGTAGTCTGTAATTGAATAATGGATAGATATTATTTGAAAAGGCTATTGCAATATAGCTTCTTCTTTTTTTAATTTAATTCTGTGATTGTTGAGATTAATGAACTGGCCAGTACAGATTTCACGGAATTGAGGTTGTGTTGGGTGCTGGTTTGTTGTTTTAGGTTTTCCCCTAACATGCTGTATTGATTTAATTGCAGCTACATTTAACAAGCACTTTGGGAAATATGGGGAGATTACTGATTCTGTTATTATGAAGGATCGGTACACAGGTCAACCTAGGGGTTTTGGGTTTATAACTTATGCTGATCCTTCTGTTGTTGACAAGGTTATCGAAGACACTCATGTCATCAATGGAAAACAGGTATATTATCTCTCTTAAAGGTTCCATCATTACTGTATTCCTTAAAGATTACTTTAAAATAGCGTTCTGATATTAGTAATTCCTGCCTGGATGCACCTGTTTGTACTTTTGATCAATTCTGTATGATGTGATCAGAGTAATATAGTCTGGCCTCATTGTTCAACTTCAGTTATTGTGTAGTTTGTATCATAAATTCAAATTCACCTTGAGACTAACAAAGGACAATGGAACAGGTTGAGATTAAAAGGACTATTCCTAAAGGTTCTGGGCAGTCGAAGGATTTTAAAACAAAGAAGATTTTTGTTGGTGGGATTCCATCTTCTGTGACTGAAGGTAAGTACTGCCAAGTTCTGCTGATGTGTTTTCTTGACAGGGTGATAGTTTGCCATCTGTGTTCCCTATTCACGCGGCACTTCTTTAGACCTTTGCTAATTTGGGATGTTTAATTTTTTCAGATGAGTTTCAGAATTTTTTTTCTAAATATGGGAAGGTAGTGGAACACCAGATTATACGTGATCATGAAACCAACCGTTCACGTGGATTTGGATTTATAATTTTTGACAGTGAAGAAGTTGTTGATGAAATGTTATCCAATGGAAATATGATTGATATGGCTGGTACCCAGGTAAGATTGTTTAAAGTGTTTCCAAGAAAGAAGAATGTAAAAAGATCCTTTATATGTTGCAATATGCTTTATTGCATTCATTTTCTTTTTTCTTGTCATACAATGGTTATTTTTCCTCATGTATGTAGTTTAAGTTATAGCATTTCTTGTTCTAATATAGCAGTGGAGATCGTTACAGGTATAGATCTCAGGAAAGGGCTCACATTAGTTTGTCTGCTGCGGAACCTAGGTTAACTAAGTTGCTTTGTTGTAGGTGGAGATCAAGAAAGCTGAACCAAAGAAAGCCTCAAACCCACCATCTGCTCCTTCATACAGTAGCAATACTAGGGGTCGTTCTTTCAATAGTGATAATTATGGTGGATTCAATGGCCCATATGGGGGGTTTGATGGAGGGTTTGGCCCTGGCCCTTATAGGACACCTGGCCTGTCTAGTAGACTCAGTAGTGCATATGGCTATGGTAGTGGTGGTGGGGACTTTGGTGGTGGCTATGGAAATTTTGGAGGGACTAGCCTAGGAGGTTACAGAGCTGAAGCCTCCCTAGGCTATTCTGGTCGCTATCCGCCTTATGGAGGTGGTTTTGGTGGGGGTTATGGTGCTAGTGGCTTAGGAGGATATGGTCGAGGAGGTGAGGGATATGGAAATTATGGAGCTTCTGGTTATACCAGTGCTTATGAATCTGGTCCAGGTACTAGTTATGGAGGAGCTGGTGGGCTGTATGGAAGGGGAGGCTATACTGGCACTAGTCGTTACCATCCTTATGCAAGGTAGAAAGAGCACTTTCATGCAGTTAAGCTTTGCCTAGAAGTTTCAAACAGGTTACTCTAGTTTAAAGCATTGTGGATGGATAGGCACGTTCCACATGTACTAGAAGTCTCCTATCACATCAAGTGAGGAAAGCTTTTAAGGAACAGAAGACCTATTTAATTAGACTATTTCTTCTATTGTATGGTGGCTTAGCAGACTTTAGTTGTTGCTTCACTTAAGTTATTGGTTGTCTTGGTTGCTTGTTGTAGCTGTTTCAGATTGTGTTATAGACTATAGCATCTTGGTTCGGAGTAAGTTGCCATGTCTTTAAGTTTGATCTAGATTAGATGTATTTATATATTCATGGCTCTCTCTTTGCATTTGACTAGCAGCCAGACTTCTAACTTTAACATTTATTCTTAGCTTGTTTCTAGAGATGTCTCTGTGGTTAGTACCTGTTTTGCACATGGTGCTGTGGGGCTAGGTGAATCTGTTGATGCCAGTGAGGAAAATAATAGATCAATTTTTATCGATCAAGAATTGACCATAGGTTTCTGCCAAAAAAATGTCCAGAGTTTTGTCCTGGTTTTAATTATGAAGCAACTTGGGACTAACTTGGTAAGGTAAAAGCTCACAAGAATCCAAATGACAGGTTCCTCTGTTTTAAATAATGTGAGAAAATAAACATGCTTGTTGATCTGGTCCGGCTATTTGATCTCTGCTAAAACATCTAGTCTTTGACAATGGTTTGTCCAGCTTTAGATGAAGTCTAGTTTTGTTTATTATCCTCTTAAAGGGAGGCCCTTCATGTTGATTATTTTTTCAATCTTTTTATTGAAAAGCAAGACATCGTTTCTTTCTATAATCCTTAACTGTTGTTATCTAGCTGGTATCTCTGCAGCAGCTGTTAGTGTGGTGGATTTTTTTTAATGGTCTAAGATCCAAAGCAGTGCTGTGGTCGAGAGGCTAAGCCTCTTTTGTACCCAGATAATTGTGTCGAACAAAATGATGGAAGTGTTCTGCTTTTCTCTCCCCTCCCCTGTTTAAGCTTTGAGCCCCTCACACATGTGATGATGGTAAAAGGAAAAGGATGATGCAGAATATCAACGTGTCACAACGTGAAATGCCAAGATTGTCCTCTCTTTGACTACATGAAAATACAATGTGAACTTTGTAAGGTTGTAAAATCATAAATAATTTTTTCCCCATAATGGTTTATACAAAGAATAAGCAATTCTATGGACAAAGATGTGGTGTACTAGCTCTTTCATGACTAATAAATCCTACCATGTAAGATGTGGTTGGTGATGCTGTTCAATGAGAAACATTGAAAACAATGATTTCATCGCGATTATGCTTTCTTGTTAGCCAACACTAACTCTAATATGCCTCTTTTAAATATTGTGATAGTTTTAGCTTCTCTTATGGTTAGCTTTGTTTAATTACCTTTAGATATTGTTTGTTATATGAACTAAAATGAATGGATTAACCAATTTGATTTATTTTTATTTTTATAAATCTTGAAATCTGATTTCCTTGGTAGATCATATCTTAAACATTTTTTTTATATAAGGAACTCGTATCGATTTAAACTTGTTCAAAAGACTGATTTTTAGGACATGATACATGGTGTATTAAATTCAAAGTATGTAAAGATATGTTTATAGAATGGGAATTTTCGAAGTTGACCCGTAACAGATAATTTATTCTCCATACCTCTACCATTGATTGAAGAAAGAATCCATATATACAAGCGCTTGTTTGGGCTTGCATGTTAGTGAAAATAGTAAAGTATATAATGAGAGAAGAATTTGTAATTACTCTAAAATTGCCACTTCCCTGATATTGCATATCAAGGTTGTTAATATTGTTCTGGTTGTCGTTCTGATTTTTCTATTGATACAGAATGTTTTGGTTTTACAGTGTTTCAGCATGCCGTTTCGGGTTGTATTGTTCATGTATATATATATATATATGAAAAAAATTAAAATATTAATTTAATAAGCATAATTAAAATTCAAGATAAATTAACTTTAAATTATACAATACAAACAAAAAGTCAAACAAACATAATCTCAAAATTAGAAACATCTCTAAAATTCTAAAATATTATGAAAGTAAAATGTTTTAAAATAAAAAAAATATGAATCAAACATCTTCTACATCATTAATATAAAAATAGGGATTTTGAGGCTGAAACGGCACACCTGGAATGGTACCGAGATGTTCCGGCCGGTATTTCTGGAACGGGCCGGAATTAAAACCCAGACAAAAACGATGTCTTTTTGTCTTGGTTTTTTTAACGGTTAGAACAAAACAGTATTAACAATCTTGCTACATATATATAAAAAAGAATTCTTTGATATAAAAACAACACCACTGGTGATGATCTTATCTAATTTGATGTCTAAAGAAGGTGAGTAGCTTACACTTGCTTTTGGGTGACAAGGTTATAATGTTTCAGTGGTGGATTCAACTCGTTGATTTTATAGTTATTGGTTGATTTTTGTTTATATTGTTAGATTCAACTTGATGAGATGGTGATATCATAACAAGTTTTGATGTACCCCAAGATTTTTTATATATTTTCTTCCTCATGTGCAATCCATTCTCATTTTTGTTTAAATGTTGTGATTTTCAACCCCGACAAACTATTTAAAAATTATGTTATTTTTATAAAAAAAAAATGATAATTGCTACCTGCTCAATCCCTGCAAGAAAATATTGAATGCATATCTTCTTGGCAAGTGTAGGCGTTCTGACTACTAACTAAATGCTGAAATTATGTTGGAATAACCATAGTCGAATTGTGAATTTGATTGCAACTATACCAAACTGGGTTTGAATTTTATGGAGCATTTATTGTATAGGAATTGGAGAAAAACTGTGTGCTTGTGAAGCCGCGTCAATGAGCATCTGGGTTTTGTTTTTTTTTTTATTATTATTAATTTTATAAAAATAAATTCTAAGCTTCGCTATATCTTCCTATGAATCTTGAAATCGAAATCCAAATTTTAAATCTGTGCGTACAGTTATAGAAATTCTTCATGAATGATAAGAAAAATGCTCACATTATGAAAATAAAACTGTAGCTTAAAAAAAAGCAGGTTGGTGGTGCTTGAGTCCTTTGCTTGTTTGACTCCAATAATACGGAATAAAAATTCAGTCCAATTAAATTGGATGATAAGAGATGTATGATTGAGATTAAAATGTATGAGTTTTTTTTTTTTTAATTTCGTAATGATTTATTTTATAAATATATATAATTTAGTTCTTAAACTTTGCTTCTCTTAAATTGTATCTTTTTATGCCCAAAATAATCTAATTTATCGGTTTCAAAAATAAGTTAAAAAGTTTACTCTCGTTTTAAATGATAACATCTTGGTCCCATAATATTATGAGAATTTAATTTTGATATTAAATTTTATTTGAGAGATGGGAGATAAAGTGGTCATAATTTGGCAGATTACCTATAATATAAACCCCGTGGGCAAATCACTGTGCATTAGTGCACTGTGCAAACAGCACAGTGCACTGTGGATTTTTTTTTTTTTTGCTTTTTTTACTCTTTTTTTTCTACTTACATTTTTCTACTGCTTTTTTTTTTTTGTTTTTTTTTCTTTTTTTTCTAATTATTCTTTTTCTTCTTTTTTTTCCTCCGTTTTTGCTACTCTTTTTTTTTTGCCTATTTTTTGTATTTTTTACTTATTATTTTTTTCATTTTTTCTTATTATATATATATATATATATTTTTTTTTTCTACTTATATATTTTTTTGGTTTTTTCTTTTTTAATAATCGGGGTGTCCGAGCTCGCTTAAATGCACCATGATTAATCTCCATATCCAAATTTTTTTGATAATCAGGATGTCCAGACCAACTTATACATACCACGACAATCCTCAGACCCACATTTTTTTTCTAAAATGCTTTCCTGCTGGTACATTTTTTTTCTTTTTTTTTATAATTTTTTTATTCACTTATACATTTTTTTTATAACCTGGATCTCCGACCAGCTTAGGCACACCACAATTAATTCTTGGGCCGAATTTTTTTAAAAAATAATATGGATTGCTACAGTGCTTTCACGCTTATACTTTTTTTTTCTTTCGCTTATACATTTTTTTATAACCACGATCTCCGGCCCAGCTCAAGTGCACCACCACTACTCCTCGGACCAAATCTGTTTTTTGATAATCGGGATATCTAGGGCAGCGTGGACACACCATGACTAATCTCCGAACAAATTTATTATTATTTTTTATTTTTTTTCCTTATATGTTTTTTTGTTCACTAATCTCCGAACCAATAATAATGATAATTTTAGTGATTATTTTTTTATAAAAATCTTTTGATTTTTTTTAAATATTTTATTGAAATTTTAATTTATATCGGTGATCATTTTAAAAGTAATATTACTCTATTTTTCCCTTTATTCTTTTTTTTTTTTGTTTTCTGTTTCTTTAGATTATATGATTTTATTATTTATGCAATAATAATGATAATTTTAGTTATTGTTTTTTTATTTTTTTTTTATAAAAAATCTTTTGCTTTTTTTTTCATGGAAATTTAATTATTTT
The DNA here is from genome assembly GCA_027405865.1 of Salix purpurea. NCBI lineage: Eukaryota > Viridiplantae > Streptophyta > Magnoliopsida > Malpighiales > Salicaceae > Salix > Salix purpurea. The sequence goes on from JAOWLH010000002.1 coordinate 22,264,661, forward strand.
AATTGTTTTGGAAGTAATGTTAGCAATAATTTTAGCTTTAATAGCAATGATAATGGCAATAACGTCAGGATGAATTTTCAATCTATGTTTTCGTCTTTTTGTTGATAGAAAATTAACAACTTATTTTTTATTTGATTATTGTAGGTATTTTCACAATTTATATTTTATTTTTGTTTGATTTAAATTGAATTATAAAATGAACTAATCTTAATACAATGAACTTAATAATTCAGATATCCGAGTTTTCATGCTTTTTTAATGATGATGATAAATTTATGCTGGTTATTTCGTTTGAAACTACTAAACAAATAAATTTATATCGATTTTAAATTCATATATTTTATAAAAAAAACTTGCACTTGACATGAATTCTGCACATATTTATTATTTTAGCTAAATTTATATTATAATAAAAAATACACACAATTAATGTTTTTTACATTGAAAAAAATATTGTGCCGCCCGCGGCGAAGCGCGGGGCATTGTCTAGTGAGAGAATATAGTTTGAGATCAGTTTTTACAATAAAAAAATATCAATTTTAGTGTCAATAAATTCTATTTGACTAATTTTTCAACATAGATCTAATTTTTCCCTTCACATTGACTTCTTTTTTGAGGTCATGAATATATTTGTTAATCTATAAAGAGTGTATTATAGGTGTTTCTGATCACTTGAAACTGAACCAATAGGTGCTTTGTTGCCTACTTTATTTTTTCTTCAAAATAATAAGAGGTAGATAACAAGTGCTCCACCCCTTAATAAACAATTTTTTTTTTGTGGAGGCACACCAAACATGCATGCTTGGGCTTTTTTTATATATGTTTTACTGTTTAATTTCTTACATAGTTTACATGTAAAATCTCAAAGTCTTTTTTCTTATGTTAAAAGGCATTATTTCTTTGTAGTCCACTTAAACATTTTTTCGCTTTGATTTTATTCAATTGCTTACCCATGCATATATATATATATTTAATTGCTTTATTAAATAAAGTATTAGTTACAAGAAATAATGCTTTTAAATATAATCAAGTTTGTAGCTTGTGTTTTGAGATCAAAGACAACCACACACACACACACACACACACACACACACATGTATCAACTTTATAACTTAGTCTTTGATTAAATATCATTTAGTTTTGTTTTTTACATATTATTATAAAAAAAAAATTTGAATATGTGCAACCTTGCATAATATTTTTTTAATTTAGGCTTTGATTATCATTAACGATTTTCTTTTAATATTTTATTGGCATGGATAAATTTTATTATTAAATAAAATATTATTCTAAAAAGAAAGTTATTAAACACAATTAGGTACATAACCTATGTTGTGAGGTAAAATATCTTAATTTATATTTATCTCTCAAATTTTTCCAGTTTTGTTTTTAGTTATCGTTAATTATTTTTTATGTTTATTAGTACAAATAGTTATTGATTTATTTAATTATATGCTTGCATAAACTTCTCAATCCATGATAGAGATTTTTTTATATCAAGAAACATGTTGGGAAAGTTTGTATATACATATTTTTTATTGAAAAACAATCTCACTTGAGGCAAAGCTTGAGTTAAGTACCTAGTTGTTACCAAAAGATGTGGCTTAAGGGTTCGTTTTTTTTTTTTTTTTTTTTTTTTTTTGCATTTCAAGTTACTTTCCAAAGTTATTTTCAAACTATGTTTTGCCTGAAAACATCAAATGAATGGTTTTTTAAATGTTTTTCAATAGCTTGATGTGTTAATATCAAAAATAAAAATTATAAGAAAAAAAACATAATTTTGATGTTTTTTCATATGAAAGTATTTTTGCATAAGCAACATACACTACATTGCCGTACACACATTTATCCTCCACTACAATTTTCCCTCTTTATTTTTCTACCATAGAATCTCATTTATATCTACCTTTTCCTTTTTCTTAACCAAAAGGATATAAAAGATAGGACATGGGAAGCGACCAAACTAAAGAAAAAAAGGTGAGGTTGTATGTAGAAGAAAAGGTTGTTGAGAAAGTCCATAAAAATCAATGGTGTTTTTTTTTTTAATTTTTTTCAAATTAGAGTTTCAAATTGAATCTTTGTTATGCTTTAATGATTTTCAATTTGATTTTAGAATTCAGGTACAGGGAGAGAGAGAGAGAGAGTATATGAAGTTTTTTTTTGTGGTTTTGACTGAATTATGAATTACAAATTCTTGATTAGTATTATGCAAGTCTTGATTTGATTTGATTTATTTTTTATTGACTATTTATTAAATTTCTTGTTTGAATTTTATGATATATGTATGATATTGATTTTTCATAAATTTACTTTTAGTAATTTTCTCCAATCATGACATTGACAATCTTAGCTCTTATTGAGACAGTGTTGATTTCTATATATAAAAAAAAAATCATTGGGAGAGCACAAGTTGTTAAGCTTGCCATTAAAGATAGGAAGAGAAAGTGTACTGGGAGTGGTGGTGTTTAAAGTTGTTTTTATACATTGGAGAAAGAAGTCACAAGAAAAGAGTGAATCTGAATGTGTTTTGAGTTTCACATGGTGGGTTTTCATGGCAAAGATGTAGAGTTGTGTAACAAGTTCTTTATGTGGAGGATTAAGTTACAATGTTCTCATTTTTTAAGAAAATTTGTGTTGTTTCCATGTTTTAAGTATTTTTCGTGCCTTTTAATATAAAATTAGAGTTTAATAATAGTACATTTTGTCATAGTATGGTTTTGGATTCCTTTAAATTATCTAATTTTGTATTTTTTTTAAGGAAATTTCAAAAAATCATTTAAATCAAAATTTCAAAATAGAAGAAGATGTTTTTAAGTCGCAAACAAGCAAGGAATTAATTTAAAATTGGCCAAAACATCATATGAACATGCAATTTTAAGGTTTTGTTGAAGAAAAGAAAAATACAAAATGGATTGAAATGGGTTAAAACTATACAAATTAGATAATTAAGAACTGAAATAACATGGTGGTAAAATTCATGAGTTCAACTTTTTTAATTAAAGAGCCAATTAAAGAGAAAAATTGACTTATATGAAAGTGGAAGAAATTTGTATGGTCAATGAGTCGGTTATATAAAAAATTGCATTTGAAGTTGATTTGACTAATATTAGCCAAAAATGATGAAATTATAAGTACGGGGGAATTAAAAATAATACAGAAGGAATGTGCTTATGTGAAACAATGAGTTTTTAAGAACTAAAGGTGTGTTTGATATTGCTTTTGTTTTTGTGGTTGAGATTTTAAGAAAACAGTTTCATGAAAAACACTTTAGCTGCAATTCAAAATAATTTTTAAAGTATTTGATTAAAATTATGGTTGAGAATGAAAAACAATTTCAAGTGTTTGGTTACCAAACTTTTCATATTGCTTTCAACTTGTGAAATTACTTTAAAGTGTGTGTGTATATATATATATATATATTGTTTTTTAAATATTTAATAATTATGATAATAAAATATAATTAATAATTCAAGTAAATTAGACACTTGCTTTTATTCTCCCATCAAACTACTTGTACTTTCATCACAAATTATAAATCCATATGTGAAGACTTCTACGATCCCGGAATAACATATAATAAAATATTATCTGAAACAAAATTAGGATTGCGAGAAAAAAATTATATTGTGATCTCCTTCTAATATATTTATTTATATTTTAATTAATTTTTAGATTATTTTAATATTAAAAATATTTTTTATAAGAAAATATAATAAATAATAAACTAAAAAAAATACTCCCAGACCCCCCCTCCCTATAGCCCTCTCACACAGAAAATATAATAAATAATAAACTAAAAAATACTTCCAGCCCCTTGTAGCCCAACAGATGAAACACAAAGAAAACAACAATTTGCTGCTTTCCGTGAAATAGAGTTTTTGCTATTTTTGAGATGGGACCCACATGATTTTTTTAACTTCTCTACATTAATCAAACACCCAAAACAATAATTTTTTCTACACCTTCGGTCACGCCTCACTCCTAAACACCTTCTAAAAGAGATAACAATATCATTTGGCCATAACTCCATCCTTTTCCTATCCCTATGTGAACAAGATTTACAAAACAGTTTTGGAGAGAATTGTTTCTTTTATATTTTAGCCTAGTATTAGAAATCATATTCTCTCTTTCACAAGTCCTATATAAGACAATGAACACACCTCTTTCCAACATGTTACTTGTACTCAAAATCACAATGAAAAACTTAATCAACTCTGAACCTGTTGCATAATCAAGCTACAAATCCTCAATCATCAAACCTCTTTAATAGGTGCAATCTAATACCAATATAAGAATAAAGAACATAATCATAACTTTATCTCTATGCATGTCTCTCTCTTCTTTCTCTCTAAATTATTATTTTTTCATTACTCCTCAATCATCAATCCTTTATCTCCCCTGTTTCACTTCTCATCTTTTCTAATTGAAACCACCTAATCTTCTATGTCTTATTCAAAACAATAACTATAGCCCACAATCATTACTAAACTACTGGAACCATCTTTTGCTTTCTCTATCATAACCAAATTACACAACAATAGCCATATGGTCCACACCACCACCATAAATAACCACAACACTTTTCTTGTATAATTTTGACCTGAAACAAACCTATCATTTCCTCTTTATTTTCTAACTAATGAAACTTAATATTAACCAACAAACCAACAATACCTGCCACAATATGAACCTCAATTAAATAAATCAAATTCACACATAACTTTAAAATCAAACTAAAAAAGAAAAAGCTTCGAAAATGATACCGCAACTTAAGTACAAAAAAAGTGATTTGTGATGCTTTACAATATGGAAAGAAACAATTAAAAATTAAGATTTGGACAAGCCAATATGCTTTCCAATACATTTGATTAATTTTCCTTTAATTTCTTTTGAAACCCAACTCAACCTAAGCTCTAGGTTACAGGTCAACTATACTTTCATTTTTGTCACTTATTAGGATTATAAGTTTGAAAAATTAACATGAGCTGACATTGTTTTCTTATTAGTTACAACATTTGAAGCTGTTTGTTTTGAAAAATAAACTTTGTTATTGTTTTTGAGATTTCTTTCTATTAAATTATCCCTAGCTCATGATATTGGTAAGAGGTTTGGTGGGGTGGCCTAGGTTTTTTAGGTCATTTTTTTTTGGTTATTAAATTTTATTCTTTAAAATTTATTTATTTTTAAACATAAACATCATTTTTTTTCCTTTTTTTTCTTGTACTAGATTACCCTATTTGTATAATTTTATTCACGAGTTTTATTGGACTCATCTAATTTTGTTAGTATTTTTTTTATTTTATTCTTTTATATTTTGACTTTTAAAGATTGATAATTATTATTATTATTATTATTATTATTGTGTATGATATGAAATGATTTTTTTTTATTTTTTATATTAAAAAAACTTGATTTACCGCCGGCAAAACACAACCCCGTATCTAGTTGATGTCTACAATAAAAAATAGAAAAAAGAAGAAGAGCACACATGATTTAAGTGTTTGTTTTAATTTCTAATTTGTAACTGTAAGAGCAAGTCCAATGGTAAGAGCCATTTTTAAGAGCCAAATCTGTAAAATGGCTCTTGAATAGTGTTTATATGGCTTTTTTGTTGATATGTGCTCCAATGGTAAGAGCCATTTTAGAGAGCCATTTTTTAAAATATTATTTTAAATATAGTTCAATTATTTTATATATATTTTAATTATGCAATTAATTATACAATTAATATGAGTAAATTATATAATTAAATAATTGATTCTAAAAAACTTTCCAACAATATAATTATTAATTTAATTTTTTACTTTCTTGTTGAGGTATTTTTAAATAAAAATAAAAATAAATATTTTTGTATATATATATATATATATATATATATATATATATATATAACAGGAGCACACATGAATTATATATATATATATATAATTCTGGAGCACACACGTGGCTCCAATTTTTGAAGCCAAAATTTTGGCTTCTTTCCATCTGAGCTGCTACAAGTAGCAGCTCAAGCAAGCAAAGCCAATTTTGGCTTTGCAAATGGCACTCCCATTGGAGTGCCGAAAATTACTAAAAATTGCTAAAATATTCATTTTTTATTTATAACTTCTCATATAGCATTGCCGTTGGACTTGCCCTAAGTCTTTCTCCCTCCCCCTTTTTTTTTTTTTTCGTTTTTCTTTTTATTTTTTTCGTTTTCACCGTCATTCTCTCATAAAGAAATAAAACAAAATAATAAAACAAGGAGAGAAAAACAACAACAACGTAGGAGAAAACAAAAACAACATGAGCAATCGTGGCGGCGGTGGCAGCTCTGTAACGATCCCGAAGAATGTCAAGAAAACAATACAAAGCATAAGAGAAATCACAGGCAAACAACACAGTGATGAGGATATTTACTCTGTTCTTCAAGACTGTGCCATGGATCTTGATGATACTGCACAAAAGCTCCTTTATTTAGGTATATTTCTGAAAACATGCATTAAGGTTTTGTTTTAATGTTCTATTTGTTCGGGCATTAGGGTTTACTGGGTTTCATTTGCTTTTGTTTTTTTCGCTGTGTTTCTTAGTTTTATGATCTGTTTTGGTTTGTGGGTTTTGGCTACTGTTGTAAAAGGGTGTGCTTGGTCGAGGAGAAAAGAGGGAAAAGAGAGCTTTGGGTCTTGTTTATGCGTTATTCTGATTATTGGACTAGTAAAGCTGTGAACTTGGCACTATTTGTTTTCTTGGTTTTAAGAATGTGCATAGGTGCTAGCTGGTGTTGTTTTCATCCATGGACTTTTTGAACAAGCAAATTAGCACACTTATTAGCATTGCTGGGTTTAGGGTTTATTTTGGGTCCTTGCTGCTGCTGTTTATTTATTTTCTTTAAAATAAAGACAAGAAAGGGGGAATTTTGAGCAAAGTATTTATTTTTGGATTATGGGTTCTGCTGGAATAGGTCTCCTTGGTTAGGTGGAAATACTCATTAGGTTGATGCATATGCAATTAAAGCTCTAGTTTTCCGAAGTCTGACATTGATATTTTTTTATTTGTTGCTTGAAAGAATATGGAGGGAGTAAATAAAACAATTTAAAAGTTGATTGACTAATCCTAATTGATAAAGACCCCAGTTGATTTTCTTCTTTTTTCCAAGCAACTCAGTTCCTGATAAGTGAAAACCCAATATTTGAGCTTTGATTTGTGTCCTTTCTTTTCCTCTTTATAGTAACTCACTGGACCTTTATTGAATTTAATTTTCACAATATTTATGTAGCTTTTGATTGCATGCACATTTTTCTCTAATCTGCACTATCCTTACAAGTTGTGTGGACAATTTTAATGTTCAATCTATTGTATTCTTACCAAATGTGATTATCATGACAATCATACCTACTGAATAGTATCAATTAAGTAGTAATTGTTGGCTGGCAGATACATTTCATGAAGTCAAGAGGAAACATGATCGTAGAAAGGGGGTAAGATATATTTTATTGTTCTTTCAGAAATTACAAGTTCTGTTGTTTTTGTTCTTGGATCTGTCCTTTTTGTTTTTTTAGTGAGATCATTTTTTAATATAATGCTTGTATCATTGCTGATATTGCAGGCTCAAGAAAGAGGGGCGAGGGGAGGTCGAGGAAGTTATTCTGGTAAGAGTTTCTATCCTGATTGAGGAAATTGTCATTTTATGATGTGACATATTTATGAAACCCAAGTTTGGAAAAACATTCTGGCATGTTTTTCTCTCTGTCCTTCAGTTTTTATTTTTATTTTTTATATTTCAATGAGTTGAAAATAAGTGAATTATGATTGTTCATATATGCACTGTAACATATTATCATTGAGTCAAGATGTATGAAATCCCTTTAATGCTTCTTTATGTCTTCAAATATGAAAATCATAACATAATTTTTTTTTATTTCTCGTTTTGTTCATACATTGAAATTTTGTATGGTGTATGTCACCATCTTATCTAGGATCATGGTTTTCATTCTAGTACAGTGAAAATAGAGTGTCGGCTTAGAAATTGAGAGGTTGCCAGCTGTGATTGTAGACTGATACTCCCGTACATGATAAACTGCTTGTCAGGTGCTGGTGGTGGGAGGAATGTGGCTACTCGAAGGGAAAATGGAGTTGATTGCATGTCAGACAGAAATGCTTCAAACTCTTTGCGCTCTATGCAGAAAACAAATAATAATGCAGCGATTCTTGGGACAAAGTAACTGCTTTAACAGACATTCATTGCACTATGGCATATGGCTCTGATGTAAAAATGTTTTCTTACTCTAGCTAATTTCTGTTCAACTGCTACAGGGATTTAACTGCCACATCCCATGGCCCCTCAACTTTATCCAATGGGAGCTCTATTCTTGGACATGGTCCAAAGCCGCCTGCTGCCGCAGGTGAAGTTATTGATGTGAAGAAGTTGGATGCCCCTTCCCTACTACCTGCAGCAAGTCCCTCAGCACCTACTGAAACTTCTATCTCTGTAATGCTATCTAAGGAAGGAAAGTCCACATCATTTCTCAATGGCCTCCCAACTTCTACCACTCCAGCATCTGTATCTGGTTCGGTATCTTCGTTTTCAGACCCCATATTAGCCCCATCCTTGACTAGCAATCCTGGTGCTGTTGGTACAATCAAATGTGAAGTAGGTAGCCAGAAGAAAGGTGCTGAACAGAATCATATTCAAGGAAACAAAAAAGTTCCACCTATCGAACCAAAGGCAGCTGAAAAGAATCAGTTGTCTGAATCTCTGCAGCCCTCAACTTTGTCTGCACATGATGATTCTTTTGCTGTCAGGTCTTCTAGTAATGATAGTCATTTGTCAGAAGAGTTGGCTGTGCCTTTAAAAAGTATTGTTATTCCACTTGTTACAAGTTTCATTGTTTAATCCTTGTCCTTTTACTTTTGGATTCTGAACAAGCTTTTATATTTTTAAGCAGCAGTCTTGTCTGAGGATGCTCAAGCTAAAATCAGTTCCCAGTCACTGCCAGAACCAGTCAACACTAGTGGACATGTTAAATTTCCTAATCATTATAAAGTCCCTGAAGCTTTAAAAAGTGGTTTGATATTTGGAAGCTTTGATACAAATTCTGGATCAGGAAAGGAATATAGCAATGGTGGTTTGACTTTTGGAAGCTTTGATACTAATTCTGGATCAGGAGCAAAATGCAGCAATGGTATTGATGATGCCATTAACTCTATGCATGCTGTTGAACCTGCACATCTGACTGATGAAACTGCCACAGAACCTTCTAGGTTGGTGAGAATTATACCGTGCTCTCTTAATGGTTGCCATGTAAAGACATGTCTGAAATAATTGATTTTCTAAAGAAATATTTTTATGTTTGAGTCTTTTTGTGGGATAGGGTGTTGATTATTTTTGTTGGGTTGTAAAAATGGAGGCTGTCCAGGGATTGGGTTGGCTAGTCAGGTTATATGGTTATGCTGCATGTGTGCTCAGTGATCCTATTATTTCATGAGTTTTTGCGCCTATAAAAATCCTTCAATATTTATTTGCCTTTTGTTATACCTATGGAATGTTTTGGATCTTTTATGTCATATAACATCCGGGAAATATTTGGAAGTTTTCAGTCTCGGTGATATTTTTTTATTTAAATGCAGCAATGATAGTGGATCAACACCTATGCAAGTTAATCATTCTGATCAACCAGAGTCTCCTCTACATGTGCTTGAGGAGGTATCAATATCAGAGGGCAGTGTTGCACCTAGTGCAGATTCGAGGGCTGTTCAACAAGAGCAGGATGGGATGTTGATTCCAGAAGGCCATCAGAGCTCCACTGTTCAAATTGCACCAAACTATGGTTTTGGGATCATGCCACCCATGCAGCCTGCTCACCTTGTACCATTCGCAGGACACGAGACTCGGGCATGGGATGTTTCTCAACCTACAGGCTTTGCTGTAACGTTTTTCTCTTGCTCTGTTTCATTTATTTCTGTTTGCTCTTGTCATTATAACTGTTAGAGTAAATTTCTATTGTCAGTCTAGTATTCTTTATCAATATGAGAATATCATGGTGGCTTGGACATGGAAGTCTTAGATTATTGAGTCTCTGTCAAGATTGACCTGCAGACACCAAACCTGGCCATGATTTTTGGTGAACAATGGGTTAGCTTTATGCAATATGCCCTATGCTTTCAGGTGGTTTCTTCTTCCCTTGGAAACAAACTATTAGAGATTGGAGAAGGCTTGTTGTATTTTATTCTGCTCTACACACTTCACATACACCCACAACCATGTATTTTCTTGGAGGTCTGTATACGTGTTCAATAAGCCTCAAGGGTTAAATTTGCTTTCACCTTTCTTTATGTCAGTTTTGCTCTCTTTTTTTTTTTACTTGATGAATGCATGAAATGGTATCAACAAAGATTTCCATCATCTCAAATAGTTTGTTTCCAAGGGAAAAAGAAATATCCTGAGAGGATCTCGGGCATATCTTTTCTCTCTTTTCTATAAATAAATTAATTGGTTCTGTTCTTTGTCAAATTGCAGAGTAAGAATTCTATGGCCTCATCTACTCCAAGTCTGAGTCAACAGATGCAGAATTCTGTTGCTGCTTCTCCACATCCACTTCTTTTCAGGCCTCCATATCCTCCTAATTATCTTCAGTATGGTCATTACTTCAATCCGTATTTTATGCCACCAATGCATCAATTCTTGAGCCACAATGGGCTCCCTCAACAGCCATCAACTGGCAATGCATATTTTACAGCAGCACCTACTGCTGCTGGTGTCAAGTTGCCTCTTCCACAATTTAAGCCAGGAACGAGTGCTGGAAGCCCAACTCCAATTGCATTCCCAACTTTGTATGGATCATATGGCTCTTCCTCTATGGGCTTCAATCCTAGTCCAGCTGTAACCTCTGGAAGCTCCACTGGGAATGATGATCTATCAGCATCTCAGTTGAAGGAAAGAAACATATACACCACAGGACCACTGGTTGGTTTTATGTCTTCTGTTTCATATCTTAGTCTTGCAATATTTCTTTGTTTTTGTTTTGGCAGTATGAGGAGAAATCTATATGATCCTTGCTATCTGCCACATAGTGAATGGTATTTCATGTTTTCAATTACCAAATCAGTGCATTACAGCTATCACTCTCAAGTATCTATTGCATTATTCTCTTCAGAAGCATTTTCTTTTTATCAGACTCTCCTGGTTTACTTTTATTTTCTGATTAATGGTGCAGAGCGAAGTTTCATCTTGGATTCCTCCACCTGGGCAAGATATATCCAGCTTGCAGCAGCTCAGTTCCTTCTACCACCTTCACCCTCAGGGACAGCACCTCACCTTCTCTCCACAGGCTGGTCTTGCCGCCTTTCCTGCAATTTATCCACCGGTGCAAACAGTGGCTGCTCCTTCAACTGTTAATCAACTCACGCAACAGTCTCAGACCATGCCTGCAACTGTTGAACCTGTGGTACCCCCTTCTGGTCCTTACCAGCAGCCTCAACTTACACCGATCAACTGGAACTCCTAACTATTAAGCATATGAAACCTCTATTAATGGCGCCATCTTAAAAGCCCGAGACAAGGGGAGCCTCAGAGTGCCTGGAAGTGTACATATGAACGCGGCTGGAAGGTTTAGATCAATGTGACGGGCGGGGAGGGGATATAGAATGCTGACTTTTTTACTATCAAATTGATAGGCCTGTCTTTTTCTTTCTCTGCTTGATTTGTGCTCGTTCCCCCATCTTTTTCTAGTATCTCTCCTTGGTCAGGGTGGATTTCTGTTGTGTTTTTGAAGCCTTATTAATTCCATGAGATGATAAAGGAATTCAAGAGGTTGAGCAGTCGGTGGGATTTGCCAATTTTTGCTTTCAGATGTCTCACCTGTAAATTGAATTTTGAGGAATGGTGAATTGTAAAACTTTGATTAGTGCACTGGGATTAGCAGTTGGCACAACATTTTTCCTTAATTGGCATCTCTGCTGTCGACTCAATTATGTTCCAGGCAAGCAGTAAGCTTTCCTATCCTGGATTTACCACAGCACCACTCAGAATATGCATCAAGTTTTCTTCTTTCAAGAACCCCATCACGCGCCGTTGAATCGCAGATTTGCTGGAGACTCATATTTTAACAAACTGAACTCGCAAAGAGGCTAAACCCAGAGCAACAAACTCTGAAATTGCTCTGCCGATAGATGCTGTCTCTCTGATATGTCAGCTGTGCAGATTAGGGTTTTCAAATCACTCCATTATTCTTTCTTCTTTTTGGCAGCCGCTTCTAAATCCATTTCGGCTGCTCTCACAAAATGCATATTTTAGTTTTAGCAAATCTAACTAAACTTATGGTGTTTTGCTATTAGTGAGTTGTATTGTTTTTTTTTTTTTTTTTTGCATGGAAATACTTTAAAATAACTTTTTCTAAAAACAATATTTTTGATATTAGTGTATCAAAACAATTTAAAAATATATATAAAAAGCATTTTTTTTTAGAAAATCTTAAATTTTATATATAAAAAGCTCTCCAACCACAAAAACAAATTATGACTAAAGCACTTTGATAAATATTTTTTAATCATGTTGTAATAATTTAAAGCCATAGCTAAATTGGTTTGCACGTGAAGGTTGTCTGAGGTTGCATTTTTGTAATTGTAGTGTCATTTTTTATTTTAGAAAAATAAGGGGTGAACAATACTTTTTTTTTTCTTGGGGTGAACAATACGCTTAATCATTAATAAAAAAAAAGTGTTTTCTTTGGTAATTCTTGGACCTCCAAGAAATTTACCAGATCCGTTTACTTATGGTTTTCTTTGGTAATTTTTGTCAATACTGTTCCGGTCATCGTTCTGGTTTTTCTATTGGTACGGAACGTTTTGGTTTCAGAGCATTTCGGCGTGCCGTTTCGGGGTTGTACTGTTCATATATAATTATATATATATATATATATATATGAAAAAAAATATTAATTTAACAAGCATAATTAAAATTCAAGATAAATTAATTTTAAATTATACAATATAAACACAAATTCAAACAAATATAATCTCAAAATTAGAATACAATCACAAGTTAATCAAAATAAGGAGGATTTTAAGACTGGAACGACATACCCAGAACGGTACCGAGACGTTCCGGAACGGGCCGGAATTAAAACCGAGACGAAAACGACACCGTTTTGTCTCAGTTTTTTTAATGGCAAGGAATGTTCCGGCCGTTCCGGCAGGAACAGAATAGTATTGATAACCCTGGTTTGAAAGTATGATTGTGGTGTTTTTTGAAAGTGTTTTTTTAGAAATGCATCAAAATAATATTTGTTTTCTATTTTTTTTAAATAATTTTTGACATCAGCATATAAAAATAATCTAAAAATACAAAATAATTTAAAATAAAAAATAAAAAATAAAAAAAATATTTTTTTTCAGAAATATTTTTGAAATTCAGTTATAAACAGGGACTTAATCATTAGTTTTAACATGATTTTTATATATTATTATAAATCTTTATATAAAGTTTATTAATATTTTTTCAATTGTTGTGTACATAATATGAAGATAATAATACTAACAATAAAGTATTAATGAAAATCCATTTCAAGTCTTTTTTTTATTCTTAATTCCTAAATAGATTTTGAACATGATTTTATTATATTTATATTTTTTTTAGATTTCAATCACACATACAATAGACATACTATTTTGATATTTTTTTATTAACTTCTGTAACAATCATAGAGAAAATAACAATCATGAACACAATTATCTGTCCTAAGAAAAAAAAAAGAAAAAAACAACAACTGTGTATTTAGATTCAATAACAATAACAAATAATTGCTGGTAGCTGAATATTTGCGGCCATACAGACTAGTCTTTTCTGTACAAATACACTAAGAGCCGGACTCAAAATTCCTGAGGTAGAAGGTAGAAACTAATCAAGCAGCATTTGCCGTGGCAGCTTCATCTCTGGTAGTGGTTTCAGATATTGCCTTGGGTTTTGATAATGGCAGCGTTTGTGTCTGAAGCTGGAAAATCTGTTTTTCACGGGACTCCTGCAAGTTTAGCGATGTGTAAACTGACATTCCGGCGAGAGCTGTGAGGGCCCCGCAGATGCTCACAAACCCAGGATCCGAACCAAAAATTAGAAAACCTCCTAGCAGGATTACGCAAGACTTGAACTGTCCGAGAACAACATGAGATGTTGCAGAGGTTGCCCTGAATGAAAAGAATGAGAAACACAACCAGCTCTAAACATGTTGGATAGACAAGGAGTGATGAGATTCTCACCCAAGTGCCAAAGCTCCAGACCATTGTAGGAGAAAACCAAGGAGAGCTGTCAGAAAAATAGCAGATGAGCTGTAGAGATCCCACCTGAATGATAACACTCCTGGTGGATCCAAGCATGGCATCAAAGCTACCAAGAACAAAACTGTTACAGGCGTTGTCTTCCACATCAACCTGCAAAATTTTTAAGGAATCTTGTCAAGGAACCATCTTAGTTAAAAACTTAAGCTGTTAGGTGAGATCCAAAATATAATTTATATTATTCTCTAATAAACACGCTTAAGTGAAAGTATTTTGGACTTGAAATTTGCACAGGTCCATACCATTTTGTGCTTGATTTTTATTAAATAGAATGAGGGTGGTGAGATTCGAACTCGTGACCATTGAGTCAACAAGACTCTAATACCATGTCAAAAAACCATCTCACCTAAAAACTTAAACTGTCAGATGAGACCCCGTAATATGATTTATATTATTTTCTGAAAAATCTCACTTTTGTTATATCAAGTTTGAGACTGATTGCTTAATCTAGTTTGCAAAAGCAGAACAGGATTTCATTTACTTACCCGAGAGCAGTCCAGTTCGCTTGTTGTTGCAGATCAGACCACAGAATTTTATTTATTGAGCTTGGAACTATCCATGCAATTGCAATGCAAGCACCGAAGAAGTTGAACTCCAAATCTTTCACTGTTGCGACAGCCACACCTCCTGAGACAACAACCAAAGCCAAAACCTGCAGAATTACCTCGGCCATTGCTGGCCATGTTCATTCAACTATCTGTATTTTCAAAAAGAATACGTTGAAATCTTTTTAAGGGAATTGAAGTTCAGAACGGTGACCTTCTTGTAGGAAATTGTTTTCCTAAAGATAACGAACTCTGCAAGAACAATGGAAGGAGTGACTGCAATTTTAGACATCTGATAGAAACCAACACTGCACAGAAACTGAAGATTAAGGAAACAGGACCCCGCCACCAGTTACTTTATAAGAGAGATTTTTGAAGCCTACACACAAACCTGTTCTGGTTTAGACTGGCATTGGCAAGGCCGGATGCAAAGGCCATGACAACGCCCAATGAGAAGAGAGGAGCGAAAGGAGTGGTTTTCGAGGGAGGGGAAACTGGAAGCAACGACGATGCTCTAAGAATGCCAAGTAGAATCCATGAAGTGGAATAATGGATTAATGTGAGGAAGATTGGGAAATTAAACCCAACTTTCTTCATCACCTGTTCGTAATCATATAACCCCATATGAGATTTCTCTGAGAACAGTTCATCCTAAGAAAAACTTCCCACCATTGGGATCCTATTCCTTCAATAAAATGGCATGAAGTGGAAAGAACAAACAGCCAAATAAAAGTATAAACACAACAGAAGCAGGGCTAAAGTTTCAGAACCAAGCAGCATCTGGGACTAGTTCCTTCAATGCCAACAAGAACATAAGCATGATGTATGTGGGGTCTTGGCTAATCCCTTCCTCCGCACCAGGTTCGAGCCCCTCTGTGCACGCCTGTCACCCCGCGGTGACTTATCTATTTATTGGACTTGCAGGATATTTAGTAGATTCGGGGATTAATTGTGGTGCGCGTAAGCTTACCCGGACACTTCGGTCATAAAAAAAAAAAAAAAAAGAACCTAAGCATGATACCTCATCTGACAAAAGATCTGAATTTTCTTTAAATCAAGAAGTAGCTGGTGCTGGAGCTCAATAACTAATGCAAACTGCTAAACTCGCTAACACGAACAAACTATCACATCCACATATAACAAAGTAAGGAAAGACTTTAACCAATTTGTTTGCCATGATAACCCCCACAGCAGCCATGAAATTGAAGGTCATTGCCACAACTGGTCCACAAAACCGTTGTTGTTGGCGCTTAGCTCCTTCTGAAGTCCGAATATCATTGTAAAGAGAACCTCGAAGTTCTTCCAATGCTCGACCTGATAATTAATTAGAGCACAAGAAGTAAGAAATCCATAAGCAAGAGGGACAGAGTCATGAACAAGTGTAACAAAGTTCTGGGCCTTTTTTTGCCTCCTTGAAATGCAAACAATCGGATGTATAAACAAAGTTTGCAAAACTGTTTCTTATCCTTTTTGTGTTCCCCTGCAAATCGAATTTGACCATTATACATAGCCAAAAATGTATGAACCAGCTTTCCGTGAAATTCAATCACACGACATGGAGCATTGAAATACGTGAGGAAATGAGATGGATACGTATAGCCTACGTTAGTTATCAAAATAGAGAGAAAAAGAGAGGCAGTTTCGGAAACCGAAAAGCTTATCAATGGCTAATGACAGCAGCAGCAGCAGTTTCGACTGAAAAATGAGATATGCAAACTGAGAAATTATATTATGGAAGCCATTAACAGATCACCCGAGCAATACGTTATTGAATGATCCGAAGAGAAGAAGAGAGAACACGAGCCACAGAAGAAAGAAAGAGAATAATAAAATGATCCTGTAATCCTCAAAACCGTGCTGATCTATGAATCCCATTATCATTTCAGTGTAAAGAAAACTCATACGTCGTGAGAGAATAATAAAATAAGGCCATCACACACAAACACAGAGAGAGAGAGGATTCATTTTTTTGTGAATCAAAACCTGCTTCTCCTGCATCACTGTCTTTCCTCTTGATGAACCTCCTCGCATTATTGCCCAGCAATGAATCAAGCAAACCCATGAGAATCAGGTAAATGATTACTTTCTCTTTGATCACATATCAACACGAATGCATTAAACTCCTTGTCAAAATGCTTTGGCTAAAGTGTGTGTGTAGACAGAAGAAATGGAAATAATGTGATAAAATGGAAAGATAATGACAAATTCAATGGATATGTATTGGGAAAAAAAAATGAAAATGAAGAGAGTCCAATGTTTATAAGAAAAACAGGTTATTTTTGGCAGTGACAAAAACAAACAAACAAATAAATTAAGGTGTGTAAAGTTGTTATAAAAATTTGACACAGACGATGTTTGTCACCTTTTCAAGTTGTTAGATTCTGGTTGAGTTAACTATTCAGCAGATGCCAACTTTATTTCATACGAGTAAATTGCACTCTGCTTTCATTGGCCGTTGCTGCACTCATAACTATATTTTCTAAAATGTAAGAAAATCTTAGGAGTACGAGAAATTTTTTTTATAGTGTTATAAATTTAGGTAAAATAATAAATTTGGATAATTTTTTTATAAAGCACGAAGTTTATAATAAAATATATAAATTCTAAATCGACATAGATTTATTTGCTTAATAGGTTTAAACGAAAATTGAATGATACTTTTTTTTTTTAAAATAATGTGAAGCAATACAATTTTTTTAAAATAAGAAAAAAACAATGATACAGGATATTAGATCTAAAAATACTATACATAGAGAACTTGAAAAACTCAATTCTTATATAACATCGAATGATGAATTATTTTAATTATTATTTTCATTGTTATTATGATGATTGTTAAATTGTCATAATCATTATAACTACCACTATTACCATTACTATAAATAAATAAATTCTAATTATTATTGACATTACTATTATTGCTACCATCATTGTTGTTATTATCGCCATCGTCATCATCACAATAACTTTTACCAGTTAAAGCATTACCATCACAACTATAACCAATATCACAGTTATTTTTATTTCTATTATTACCATTATTATTATTAGTGTAAATATTCAATTATTAGTAGTAGTAGTATCACTATCACCACCACCATTGCCATCATCATTATGACCATTATTATGATTAGTAACACTGTTATTGTTATTAATATCATTAAAATTATCATTAGTGCTATTATAATTATTAATATCATTATTATAATTGTTTTTGTTATTATCGATATTCTTAATATTATTTTATGAGCTATTGTTGTTATTATTATTAATATCACAATCATAATTATTAAGCACTACAACCATTATAATAAATTATTATTGTTATCATCATTATCATTAGTAACGTCATTATTATTATCATGACTATAACAACTAAAATTATTATTATTATTATTATTGTCCAACAATGAAAATTACTAAATTATTCTAAAAAATACAATAAAAAACCCAAAAACATTAACAAAAGAGAAAGCAAGAAAATAATAATAAAAACAATCACTAAAATTATTATTCTTATTGTATAAACAATAAAAATCATAAAAGTATTCTGAAAAAAAAATCCACAAACTTTAACAAAAGAGCAAACAAAAAAATAGACAAAACTAAAAAAAAATATTATTAGCATAAAAAATCATTTGATTTGAAGTGCAAATAAAAATAATAAAAAAACAAAAAAAAATAAATTAAAGAGAAAATTAATAAATATCAATTTTAAAATAATTATCAACATAAATTAAAATTTAAAGACTAACTTGAATAAAAATAAAACCTCAACAAAAGAGAAAATGATAAAAATTAAAAACCAAAACTAAGAGTACAAACACATAAATATGAATAAAAAATAAGGACTCTTTTAGAAGGATCAAAAAAATTAAAGGAATTAAAATTAAACCAAAAATAAAAAGAATAAGAGCCAAAATAAAAAACAAAATATATGATTAATTTTAATTGAAGGAAAAATTGAAACAAATTAAACCTTCTATACCAAAAAAATTAAAGGCATTAAAATCAAACTAAAAAAATAAAAGAATGAGGGCCGAAATGAAAAAAAAAAATCAATTTCAATTGAATGATAAAAATGAAACAAATCAAAACTTCTATAGAAAAAATCAAGACGAAAAAAATCAAAAGACGAAGGACTGAAATGCGCAAATCATAAATAAAAAGGACTTGTATGCATTTTCGGACCTAAGAGTGAGAAAAAGAAAAAAACAATCGACTATCGATAAGTCTCTAACCACCATGAGCCGACACGCACACCATCGTGGTGAAGAGGCCATGGTGACACATCCGGTGAGATGACGGTTAGATATTTTTCACCACTACATAACGCTTCACATGCCGCCTATATGAAAACAAAATATCTATAACACTCTTGTCCAACGAATGGTTTTTTGACTGGTTCCAAGAAAAAACTGTACTCTCACTGTTTAAAAGAAATTAAAAAGATACAAACACTCTTAAACCCAGTAATTAAATTTTATAAACTAAAAAACATATAGTAATTATACATTACAATTCACAATCAACTATGTTCTAGAGTTACAGTAATCAAATCACAAGATTTGGAATTCTCTCTTAATAGTTTTCCTTCTACGTTAAGAAAACATCATTTTCACATCATCAAAAGTAACAAACAATGTGCTTTGGTCACCAATTGTCACTCTCTAGGCCATTGTGATAATCTCTTGGCTTTCATTGTCATTAAAAAAGAATATTTCCAATTTTTTTATTTTTTATTTTCCTTTTCTGTTCTTCCCAACCTCGATTATTAATGTCAATGTGCCCGTTTGGGACCGTGTTTCAAACGCCGTTTCCAAAAAAATCATTTTTTTTTCATTTTAAATGAATATGTTTTGGTATTTTTAGATCATTTTGATGTGCTGATGTCAAAATATTTTTAAAAAAATAAAAAAAAACATTATTTTAATGTATTTTAGCACGAAAAACACTTAAAAAAACTAACTCAATATCATTTCCATAGTGTTGTTTTTCTTCAAGGAGGTTTGAAGATTTAAATAATTGAAAGAAAAATAGATAGAGGTGATACTTTACCTATTAATCTACTAGCTGGCCCAACAAACGCTGTCCTTTCTTTGTATCATGCTTCTGTTTGACGACTTGTTAATTTGCTCCGGCATGGAAAAGGCCGATGCACCATTCCATATTGAGTGAAAGTGATATGCCTCCCTCCCATCCCACGTCTTGAGATTTTCAGGTGACTGTTTAACGTGAATTTATGATTATTTTTTATAATATTTTTATATTAAAATATCTTAAAACATCAAAATAAATTTAATTTAAAAATAAAAATAAAAATAAAAATAAAATTTATTTAAAAATATTTTTAAAACCCGGTAACAAAAACATCACCAGTCAACCAACAGGCTGCAACATTGTTTTGGTTTGTTTCTAGAATTGTCACCTTTGCCCTAACAACCAAGGGCTAAAGAGTAGGGCATGGTAACATAAGCATCTCCCTTCACACGTTTTGGAATCCTCTAATGCCTACATATGCAAGGAGAGCAATGCTTGTGCTCAAAACATGATTTCTATCATTTTCTTTTTAAATATGACGACTGCTCATGTTACAAATCTATCAGTTAATCTTAAATTTTTATTTTTATAATGTAAATAATGATCACACCTCAGGTTACAGAGACATTAAAATAAATTCAGTGAATCTTTTGTACTTGCAAAATGCAGAAGACAATGGATAATCTATAGTAAGTGATTGTTTGCACACGTAAGATTTGGTTTTGATTAAAACTAGATTGATTAGATAAACTTTCTATTCCTTAATCCGGCCAATATATATATATATATATATATATATATATATATATATATATATATATATATATATATATAGTCTCTCACTTGATCGAATGAATAGATTGGAGATTAATATGTTTAAACAAAATGAAAGAACTGATTACAAACAAGCAATTACATATTGTTACAACAAGAATGACTCATGGGTTTTCTGCAAGGCGTAGCTCTAGGCACTCATTTTCCTTCACAATGGCATCAAGGTCTGCTCGCAGCTTATCCACATTTAAACTTCGGGATGCCATGGATTGTAGCTTCTTTTCAAGTTCAGTCATTTCTCTGCTTATTCTATCAGTGGTTAGGGTTTTCCCAGAAATTTTCTCGAAGCAGTCGTGTAAGCTAGTGAGGAGCCTATAAGCCTTCCGTCCGACTGGGTCTCTCTTTGCTTCCCTGTGGAAAGATGCTTCTTTTAGTGAATCAAGAAAATAAATATTTCTTCTTTCAACATGGAGGAAGACCAAATTTGAAGAGGGTAAAAAAACCAAAAAAAAATTGTACCTAAACACTATTTCATCTAGAACGGCATATGTTCGATGAAGGCGTTCTTGGATAGAGTTGCTCTCCAACTGAAGCTCCCTAGTTTCTTTTAAGATCCTCTTGATATCAGCATCCTGTTTCTGACTATTTTTTGCAATCTCCTTTATCCGCTCGACATAGGATGTTCTAAATGGAAGTTTCGGCTGCTTCTCAAGATCTGCAGAAAGTTTAGAATGTTCCTCCTCCCTATAGAATTGCAAGAGATCTGCAATAAGAGCATGAAAATATATTTGTAGAGTTCTCACATTATAATTTAACTTTATAAGCACACCTCTTTGTAATTTCAGACAGCAGCAACTGTTTTTCATGCTCAAGTTCTCTCAGCTTGAGGAGCTTTTCTTGAGAATCTGGTATGTTTGCATAGAGGGACTCCTCTAGGTTTCTCTTCTTGTCTTCCAGAGGCTTTCTGAAAGCATCCCTGGAATTGATCAAACACACCAGAAAAATCAAGACTTCAATCTCAGGCCAGTAGAGTATTACAATGCTTTTCAAAAACAAGAATCTCCAATTTACAATATCTTATATGTATCCAAGCACCTGACTAAAAGATTTCTTTCCAGAGTGAGATGCGGTATTAATGAAAATCAAGACTTAATAGAACAGAACCATATCTTACCACTGTGACTTCAATCCTGTAATATTGCACCTTTTGTCATCCACTTTCTCTTTAAGCTGCTCAAAGCAGAAGTCAAAAGAATTTTGATCATCAAATGCCATTTCTGCTGCTGCCTTTAACAATTCAAGTTCTTCCTCAAGATGCTGTAATTCTGATGTCTTTGCAGTAACCTCCTCTGTGAGCACTTTTTCTTGGTTTCTTAATTCTTTTTCTTTTTCTGATGTCTCAAATATTACCTGATAGAATAACAAATATAAGCAAAAAAATCATCAAAACCTTTTATTTTCAAAATTGCTTTCACAACAATGATATCAATCTTTTCTTTTCTTTTCAAGATTTGTTTCTCCGTTCTAATTTATGTATCAGATCAATTTTGTTTCTTGGTTAAACTCACGATTTTTATTGCTCTATCCAAATCCACATAATCTCAAATAAGCATATACCATGGATGGCTGCTCTTTAACAGAAATCACTTTCTGAACATCCTTGTCATCTCCCGCGGCAGCTGTTTCTTCATTTCCAAACAGGTCTCTTCCTGACTTCTCTTCTTGATCAAAAAGTTCTCCTGTAGCAAAAGCTGGTAACTTGACCTTGCCGAGATTTTGTCTGCGCAAGCCAATAAAGGGTATGTCTTCAGCCTCTGGCACTGCATTATGGAGACTAGGATCTTCCAGCTTTTCTCTCTGATGATTAAGATCTAACCTTCCATCAATATGAGAGCCATCCTCCTTGGTTTTCCCTCTAGCATTCACACCCTTAACCTCAGCTATTTGAACAGGTCGACTCGACTCAGTAAGCCTCTCCAACAAGAATCTGGTCAACTTATGGATGTCATCTTCAGAAGGATAGAGGAGCTGCCGCAAGCAACACAGTTAATCTGCTTTAAGCATAGTTTTAAAAGAAATAATAAGAGTGGAGCAGCAACGAGAAAGCGGAAGTAGATTCAGGCAAGACCAGACAGTTGGATGGGAGCAACAGAATGACCCCATAATTCTACTCTTATGATTGGATGCAATAAAACCTAAAAATTAATATTTTCATGAATTAGGAGGAGGAGGAGGAGGATCCAGAAACTGAGAAACAATCACAAGCTAACTAACTCATATAAACTTTATAACAAAACAATTAGTGATGAGTTTGATTACCTTAATATAGCTCATGTCTCCAATAAAACCAAGTCGCTTTATAGCTAAACCCATGTCCGCACACATCTTCAGCTTGTCAACCGCCGTATCCGGCAGAGTTGTAGGCAACGAAGCCGTTTGATCTATCAAATTAACACACTGAGCGCAAATGGAGACGAAGTTTTCCGGACTCAAGTCTTCGATCGATGTAACGTTGTCCGGGATCGAAATGCCGGCGCTTTCGAGTGAATTTAACAATGTCTGCTTACGAGATTCTGATTCTTCCATCACTCGGTGCTTTTGTTTTTCTTTTCTTTTTGAGCTTTGGGGTTTCAGGAAGAATCCTAACTTTGGGCGTTGTTCATCTTTTTGGGTTTTGACCTCATCTCCATTTTTTAGTTAATTAATCTAACTTAGCAAAAGTAATTTAAATAGTCCTTATACTTTTAGAAACTATATATTTAATCCACTGTATTTTAAAATTCATTGATAACTTAACCCATTTCTAAAATTCAATTCAATCCATAAAATAATATATATTAAACATTAATACCAGTTTGAAATTAAAAAAAGAAAGAGAACATGCTATAAAAACTACAAAAACTTTGATTAAGCATTTGTAATAAGAATTATTGTCTCAAAATGAAAATTGATCATATCAACAATAAATCACTTCAATGTTTTATTTTTAAATCAATTTTTTAATTTAAATTTTACCTTTCAAATTCTTCTCTTTCAATTTTATGTTTAATCTTGAACTGATTGTGATAATTTGTTTTAATTTCTTTTTATTAGATTATCACAATTTCAAACAAGATATTTATTTTTTACAAGCATTTATTTTTGTTATTATATCATCAAATAATATATATATATATATATATATATATATATATATATATATATATATATTGTTTAAACTTATTAAAGTCCATGATCGATTGATTGTTTTTTACCTATAAAATCAATTAGGTCATTTCGATATTTATACTCTTAGTTTTAACTTTTAATTTTTATTTTTATTTATCTCTGTATTAATTACAGTTTGCGTTAAAAAACAGAATAAATTTATCTTTGGTGACATGAAATAACAGTAAAATCTCTCTTATGCATGTTTAGCGAATGTTATATTGTTAATCTTTGTGTTTTTTTTTCATATGTTTTGTTTACGTGTAGCTTGATATATTTTTAATTTAAATTATTTTTTATTTAAAAAGAAAGTAAAAAAAAATTATATATATTTTAAGGTTATTCTTGATATTATTATATTAAAAGTATATTAGAACACTGAGATTAAATTAATTTGAGATAAAAAAAATCATAGTTCATTTTTTTCTTATATATTTAAATGTGTTAATATAAAAAAATATCAAAATATATAATTAGCCTAACATATTTTTAAGAACAAATATTTTAAAAATAATTGTTATCATTATTTTCAACACCTTATCCATAGTAAAATGAATATATAAAAAAACAAAAAAAAAATGAAAGTTTTTTAGGAAAACAAGAGAGAAAATAATAAATTAACTTAGATTGTGTTCGATAATCTGGTAATGTCTCATAATAATAAAAATACTAATTTTGTTCTTCAATTATTTTTATTTGTTCTTTATATCATTTTTTTTTCAATGCTGCTAATATTTTTTTTTCTACTTATAATCATAATAATAACAATGAGAATAATAATTCAAGTAATTTATCATTTGATGTTGTATATATTAACACTTAATTTTTGCAACCTCTCTACATATAATAGTTCAAATTTAATATCCTGGGTTAATGATTTTAAAAATATTTGTGGCAAAATATTATTTTTAATTTTTTTAATCTTATTTCCTTAAAATTGTATGACTTAACATTAGCATTAAAAAAATATATTAAAAAACAAATTTATTATATTCCAAATGATTATAATAGTTATATTCAAAATGGTAATATTACAAAATTTTCTTTGTCCTTTAATTTTGTCTTTTAACTATTTTTATTTGTTCTTCAAATCAAATAATATTTTTTTTGCCTTCAATTATAAGAATAACAATTGAAATAATTTATCATTCAATGTTGTATTTATTAAAAATTATTTTTTTACAGCTTCTCTATATATATTGTTTCAAATCTAATAATTTATCATTCAATGTTATATTCATTAAAAATCATGTAACTCAATGTTGTCTTTCATTTTTTACCTGATTTCTTTTAAATTATATTATTTAACATTTGTACCAAGCACAAAAAAATGTTCTATAATTAATTTTTTGACATTACCTCATCAAAAATCTGTTAGGTTGATTATTTTGCTCAAATGTATAGCATCATAAAACATCTAGCAACCTTAACATTTTTTTTTCATGTTAAAAATTTGGTTCTGGATGCGGCAAAGCACAAGAAAAATGGATCATATATTTTTCCATTGTAGATCATTTACCCCATTTTTCCATCCATTTTATTTACGTTTGGCTTCGTATATTTCTTATTTACGTGATATTTGATCTGAAATATCATCTATAGAAAAGCTATAAGAGTCCATTTTTAACAAATACAATATCGACTAATGAATTATGTCAATTGTTAAATTATCACAATCATTATAGCTGTCATTATAATCATTATTGTAAATAATTAATATTCTAATTATTATTAGCAATACTATCATTGTCATCATCATTCACCATCATTATTCTTATTATCGTTGTCATTATTACAATAATAATTATTACGATAGTCAACACTATTATTTTTATTAATATCATTTAAATTATAATTAGTATTATTATCATTATTATAATTGTTTTTTATCATTATTGATATTCTTCATATTATTTTATGAGTTATTGTTATTATAATAATCAAAGCCATAATTATTAAACCATAAACACCATAATAATTACCATAAATTACTATTGCTATTATTATTATGATTAATAATGTCACTATTATTAACATGATTATAGCACCTAAAATGATTATTACTATTACCACTAAAATAATAAAAATTATTAAATTACCCCGAGTAATAAAAAAAACTCAAAAACTTTAACAAAGAATAACCAAGAAAAAAACAATCCAAAATTATTATTATTATTATTATTGCATAAAAATTGAAATAATAAAATTACCCCGAAGAATAAAAAAAAACTTTAAAACTTTAATAAAAGAGCCAAAAAAAGTTACCAAAAAAAAAATATGATTAACTTAGAAAAAATCATTTCACTTGAAGAACAAATGAAAAAAAGAACTAAGGGAAAAAAGAAGAAATATCAATTTTCAAATGATCATCAACACAAATTAAAATTTAAGGACTAAATTCAATAAATACACAACCTCAGTAATAGAGAAAATAATGAAAATCAAAACCAAAAATACGAGCATATACATATAAATATGAAAAAAAGCAAACAACTTTTACAATTAAAAAATTAAAAAAAAACAATGGCTAAACTTATTATTATTATTGCATAAAAATCAAATTAAATATTATGAGAATAAAACAAATTATCTAATCTAAAGAACAAATAAAAGTAACAGGAAAAAAAGAAAGAATAAAGGGGAAAAAAAAGAAATATCAATTTTAAATTGATCGCTAACATAAATTAAAATTTAGAGACTAAACCAAAAAAAAATAACAAAAATTAAAAACCAGAATTTCAAAGCATAGACACATATGTATGGACAAATAATAAAGATTGTTCAAGAAGGAACAAAAAAATTAAAGAAATTAAAATCAAACTAAAAATTAAAAGAATAACGATTGAAATGTAAAACAAAATATATAATTTCTTTCAATTGGATGATAAAACTCTAATAAATTCAAACCTTGAGACTTAAAAAAATAAATGGAATTTAAAATAAAAGACAATCAAAAGAATAAGGGTCGAAATGAAAAATAGCATATATGAATAATTTCAATTAAAGGGTAAAATTGTAAAAAAAAACATTTCTATAGAAGCAATCAGAGGAAAAAACAAAATAAAAAGATTTGGGACTGAAATGAATTGTGACGTTGCTGAAGAGAGAAAAGGCATAAAAAAGAAAAATAGACCACCAATGACCTTACACCCACCGTTTGTCGGCACACGCAGCAACACGTGGAAGAGGACATGGTGGCGTACCTGAAAAACACGCGATCAAACATTTTGGTCAGCCTCCGTGCACAGAACGCGCAAAGGCATGTAATGAAGGATACGACAGGCACGTCCAACACATGCATCAACAAGTAAATCAATAATAATAATAATAACAAACATGAGACTCCCTAAACACATTCCGAACAGAGATAATATCAAAAAAACTTGTTATCAAAATATTATTCTGCCCTCATCCTCAATGTTCTATTTTTGTCTTTTATAAGGTATTTTAGTAGTTATACTGTTCACCAAAAAGTAAGAAAGCAAATATGCTCTCATCGTCAGCGCACTATTTTTGTCCAATCTGAGGGTAAAGAAGTGAATTTACTGTTCATAGTTAGTTCATAAAATGAAAATACTCTTGACCCTTTTTCGTTTTATTGTCTGCTTCTGAGGGTAAATTAGTAGTTTTACTATGCAAAAAATACAAAAAAGATAAAAACACTCTCTAATAATTAGATAATGCCAACCAGTCCCTAAGAAAAGTCAAAAATACCCTTAGATCAAGAGTTAAATTTTCACTGAAGGGTCAAACGATAATTATATTATTACAATCCACAATAATATAAGTCTACTGCAACAATGTTTAAGCGATGTATTTTAGCTTTGTTTTTTTATTGTCTTTGTATTGAGACAATTTTGATATTCTAAAATTGAGTGTAGGTAACATGAGTAATTTGTTTCTTTTTTGTGTGTGCTTTTAAATTACAATACTATTTTTTTAAAAAAAATATTTTTTTCTCCTTCCCATTAGAGTTAGTTTCGTATTTTAACATCTTTAGTGCACAATAAAAATACCTACTTACCCTTGGAAGCAAATAAAACAAACAAACAAATGGAGGGCCATTTCATAACATCTAATTGTATTGCAAAATAAAATGACCTTTGCTTCATTGATACCAAATAATTTAGCTCTTAGTTTAAAGGGTATTTGTGTTATTTTATTCATGCTTTTTTTTTATATAATTAAGGAGTAAGGGTGAGGTTATTTAAGTATTTTTCAAAATAAAAAGAATAAAGAAAAAAAAAGCTAACATGTGTTGGGGACCATAAGTTACTCCATTGTTTTTAAGCAACATGTGCCACTGTTTAAAACAACAAAAAAGTTGTTTCAAGGGTGACATCAGCCTTTTCATGGTGTCTACTCCATGAATATGTGGCATGTGCATCGATAGTACCTTTGGTTTGTCACTACCATTTTTTTTTGTTTTTTTTGTTTTCCTTCTCTTCCTCGGTTTAATAAAAATTGAAAAATAAAATTATTTAAAATTATACAATTTAATCTGAAAAAAGATACAATAAAATTATAAACATATATAATATTAGGAGAATGTCATTATCAATCTCGCAAAGTTATTACATTCTTTGATTGCTCTGAAATTTAACATAATATATATAAATATGTCAAGAGACTCCTCGTAAAATTTAATCTCAATCTAACAGTCGAATTAAGAGATATGATTGATATTATAAAATTATTAATTATTTAAAAAACAATATTTGGCCAAAACGGAATTGACGAAATGAAACTGGAATGTTTTAGCCAGTATTTGGCTGAAAAATCTAGAATGGGCCGGAATTTATACCGAGGTAAAAATAACGCCGTTTTGTCTCATTTTTGTAACTAGTAGGAAACGTTTTGGTCGAATGGAACGAAACTGACAACCCTGTTTTTTATTTTATCTTTTTTAAAAAAATTCAATGAATTAGTTTTTTGTTTTAATTTCATGGTCATTTTTTTTTTTCAAATTTTCTTCTTGATTTTTTCAATTGTTTTTTTTCTAGGTTGAGATATTTTTTAGAATTATATTGTTTTGTGATACCACCCTTTTTATTTTTTTTCCTAATACATTTAATCCTTATTCTTATAAAAAAAATTTCTTTGTGAAATTTTCAAAATTAGAATTCTTTTACCCAATTTAATTCTTCAACATTTAATTGTTTGGGATTTGACTTTCATTTAGCCCATGTGTAAGGCTTTAGAAATTATATTGGCTTCATGACATTTTCATAGTATAGCTTTGTTTTTTTAATCATTTTTAGAAGTTAATGTTTTTTTAATCTCATCCTTCAATATTTATTTAGTTGTAGATTGAGTTCTTCTTCTTCTTTAGTATGCTTTATATGACTGTGGTTTTATCATTTTTTTATTTAATTAGGTTAACTAAGGTCTTATTCTTTGTTATGTTTTTTTAAATAATTTTTATTCTTTATTTAAATATAATTAATTTATTTAATAATAGACGAATGCTTACTTCATTTTATTTTGTTGGATTTCATGTTCAAAGTCGTTTCTCTAAAAAGCCATGCAATTTTTTTCTTTTTTACTATTTGTATGCTATTGTTGCATATACTTTAAATTAGATTACTAGACTACGTATTTTTATTAGATGCAGTCAAGTTGATGGCTTCAATATCATTTTTTTCTTGCTTTTTCATAAATTAATTTTTCTAGAAAACATGTTAATAACACTTGTATCAATAAAAAAATGATCCGACCTGTAAAATAGCACGAACAATTATCTAAATAATATCTATTACTATTTATATTTAAACACAACTAGTTTTGAAATAATAGGATTGTTTGAAGAACTTTGTCTCAAGTCACTCAAAATACCATTTGTGTTCGTGAGTGATTGACCATTATCATCAAATCGTTTTCTTTCTCTTGGATTTGAGTTTTTATAAATATTCATTTTAATTTTGCCATCTTATGTTTATATTATAACGACTTCACTCCACTTTGAGTGCTTTAAATTTGAAATCTGCAGAAAAAACAAAAATGTTTCTGATTAGATTCTTAGAAATACCAAATATATTTTCAAAATCATTAATAAGTGTGTGCAATTACGCAATGCTGGTTCATAGCCAGTAAATAAATAATACTCACTGCACATGCATTGCTCAAATTTCTCTACATTTTTCTTGGTCTACCTAGTTCGATCCATATGGTGGTTATATATGTTGAGAAACTATCTTATCTAAAAACTTAAATTTTCAGGTGAGATTCTAAAATATAATTTATATTATTCTTTAGCATGCTCCCTCAAGTGAAAGCTTTTTGGGCTTGAAACTTTTAAAAGTTACACTACCTTGTGCTTCATTTTTATCAAATAAAATGAGGGTGATGGGATTTGAACTTGAGACCGCTGCGTCAACAAGGCTCTGATACTATGCTAAGTTTTCAAGTGAAGCCCAAAATATGATTTATATTATTCATTAACTACATATATATATATATATATATATATATATATATATATATATATATATATATATCAAAAAAAATGAAAGCAAAGGAGAAGCATTGCTACGTGTTCTTGGAACCCTAGTAATATATTGAAACAAAAAATGAAGGGGAAAGAGAGGTAGGCAAAATGGTTGGGAAGACATGCAGGAAGATAAAGAAGAGAGGCTTGTCTACTTTCTAGTCTTCAGTTTAGGCATTGAAAGCATGTGGCCTACCAAACAAAACCTTTCCTCACTATATAGGCAAGCTTTTGGTTTATTACGGTTGATTCACTTAACATTGCATGCAGATTTTGATTCACCAGATATTAGCTAGAAATAGATACAGAGCTTGTAGTTCTTGGCGTAGTATATGATCCATGGAAACTAAACGAGAGGAAGAGATTGAGGACATGGCACCTTCCCCTCCAACAATGGGGTCGATGCAGATCGCAGGGAGCAATGGGTTTGGCCACAGCATAGATTTCATGTCCCAAGCCTACGTTCGAAACAGGTATTCTGAGATTGATATTGAGGAAGATTGCTTGGCCATGAACAAAGACCGCCCTCTTCCAATATTTCTCAAGGTGCCAATCTTATCTTTCTCATCGTTGTCTTGAATTTTTGTGTTTTCTGAAGAACGCACGATCAGTTTCTCATTATTAGCAGTATTTTTTTAGTTTTCAAGTCGTAGCTGTAAAACTGTGAAGTAACGTATCATTTAAAAATTTAAACTGTTAATTGAGATTCTAGAATATGATTTATATTATTTTTTAATATACCCCTCAAGTGAAATCCTTTTAGACTTGAAACTTGTACATATACCTATATTATCTTGTAGTTGATTTTTATTATATAAAATGAGGGTAATGAGATTCGAACTCGTGACTGTTGGGTCAACAAGACTTTGATACTATGTCAAAAAACCAGCTCACCTAAAAGCTCTTCCAGAATATAATTTTATATTATTCTCTAACCGTAGCAATATGGCAAGATAAACTATAGATAATTCCTTAGCTTTCATGTCTTGAATTTTTGTTTTTTTCTGAAGAACGCACGATCAGTTTCTTAATTATTATTAACAGTATTTTTTAGTTTTCAAGTCGTAGCTGATAACTTTCGAGTCATGGTTGTGCTGCATCTGTGCATATTGCAGTTTGAAGATGTGGAGTATAAGGTGAGGAACAGCAAAGTTTCTTCTGCGAACCCAGTGAAGGCAGTGGTTTCAAAAGTAGCCTCACAGTTCAGCTCGGATCAAGATAACCACAAGAAAATCTTGAAGGGAATAACAGGAAGTGTCTGCCCTGGCGAAATCCTTGCTCTGATGGGTCCTTCTGGTAGTGGTAAAACAACCTTGTTGAAGATTATAGGAGGAAGATTGAGTGAAAACGTTAAGGGAACGATAACATACGATGACATTGCTTATAATGCATTCATTAAGAGAAGGTTAGCCAACTTTACAGAAATTAAGAAAGCTTTTCAACGATAACATATGATAGCTTTCATTATTATTTGTCGATCTTCTCCCTTAAAAGTTCATTATTTGAGCGCAGGATTGGATTTGTGACTCAGGATGATGTGCTATTACCACAACTCACAGTGGAAGAAACCTTAGTCTTCGCTGCGTTCTTAAGACTTCCAGGAAACATGAGCCGGCAACAGAAGTATGCCAGAGTTGAGATGATTATAAAGGAGCTAGGCATAGAGAGGTAATAAATACATAGCCCTGAATCAGGACAGAATGTAGTTTGTGTACGCTGAATGAAAACTGTGTAAGAATCTTGTTGCATGATCACAGATGTCGTCACTCGAGAATTGGAGGGGGGTTTGTTAAGGGAATATCGGGAGGGGAAAGAAAAAGAACCAGCATTGGCTATGAAATTCTCGTCGACCCTTCATTACTTTTACTTGATGAACCAACTTCAGGCCTTGATTCCACATCAGCCAACAGGCTCCTTCAAATCCTTCAAGGGCTCGCTAAGGTACCGAAGTGGCTGATGATTTACATTTAGCACAACTCTCTTAAGGTTTGTGAAAAAGTCTTGAAAAAGAATATGTTTGATGATTTACAGGCAGGAAGGACAATAATTACTACAATCCACCAGCCTTCGAGCAGAATATTCCACATGTTTGACAAGCTTCTCCTGATATCAGAAGGCTACCCTGTGTATTATGGGAAGGCTAGAGAGTCCATGGAATATTTTTCTTGTCTAAGATTCATTCCGGAGATAGCGATGAATCCTGCAGAGTTCTTGCTGGATTTAGCAACTGGGCAGGTGAATGACATAAGCGTGCCTGAAGATTTATCAGCACCACAAGGAGTCCTTGATTCTGAAAAGGCAGTAATCAAAGTAATTAATAAATAGCTCTTGATTCATCTCTTCTCTCTGACCCTTTTTTTCTTATTCATGCACCTCTAAGATCAAGCTTCTTCTGTGAATGTTGCATTTAGTACCTTCATCTAAAATACAAAACCCAGCTGGAGCCAAAAGTAAAGGAAGAGAATCACCAGAGCAAAAAGGTACCTGAGCATCTTCAATTGGCGATTCAAGTGAAAAGGGACTGGACACTTAGTTGGTGGGAGCAGTTCATCATATTGTACAAGAGAACATTTAGAGAGAGGTGTAGAGATTATTTCGATAAACTGAGGCTCGTTCAAGCTCTAGGAGTAGCAGTTCTGTTAGGCCTTCTATGGTGGAAATCAGAGACTGGAACTGAGGCTCAATTAAGGGACCAGGTTAGTTGATTCCCATGAAATATTTCACATAGTTTAGTCGTATATATCTAAAATGGACTCCTGTTCCTGTAATTACAGGTTGGTCTGATGTTCTACATCTGCATTTTCTGGACATCCTCGTCAATATTCGGAGCCGTATATGTGTTTCCATTCGAGAAGATCTATTTGGTGAAAGAGAGGAAAGCAGACATGTACAGATTGAGTGTATACTACGTGTGCAGCACTCTGAGCGACATGCTAGCTCATGTATTCTACCCTACATTTTTCATGGTCATAGTCTACTTCATGGCAGGATTCAAGAGAACAGTCCCTTGCTTCTTCTTCACTTTGCTTGTCATGCTTTTGATAGTCATCACAAGCCAGGCAAGTAGCCAGAGACCCTACTTACTTACGGATGTTTAAAAATGTTTAAAATTAAATAGTTTCTTATATATATATATATATATATATATATATATATATATATATATATATATATATATTCTAAAACACTAATCAAACAGTGAAACAGGATTTAAACATATATTACATAACTTGTTTTTTTAATTTGAGGAAAACTCACTCCCTGTGAAATGTATTTTATAAATCTAAATAAATAAGTAAAATTTGATTGTCTTAATATTTTTTTTTAAAAAAAAATGCATGTACTAACTTAAACTGTTTGCGATAAAAGGGAGTGGGAGAGCTGTTTGGAGCTGCAAGTTTGAGCATCAAAAGAGCTGGGATGTTTGCTTCGTTGATATTAATGTTGTTTCTTCTTACCGGAGGCTACTACGTCCAGGTAACTCCTGGATTTCTAGGGTTTCATTAATCAGCATGTATCGTCATCTGTTCCAGGGACTAATTTCTAGGGTTTTCTCCTCGCAGCACATACCAAAATTCATGCAGTGGATGAAGTACTTGTCGTTCATGTTCTACGGGTTCAGGCTTCTGTTGAAAGTGCAATACGATGGTGATGAGTTGTACGAGTGCGAGAGCATAGGAGGGTGTCGGCCTCTTCAGAGCTCACCTTCATTTGACATGGTTAACTTGAAAGGTGGCCTGCAAGAAGTTTGGGTGCTGTTAGCCATGGCTCTTGGATACCGGGTTATTGCTTATTTTTGCCTCCGCAGGAGGATTAATTTATGTCATCTTTGAATTGGTTCTAAGTTTTTTATTTATCTATGAAAGTTACTATTGATGAATAATTACATGTATGGATGCCTGGTTTCTCATCATTCATTATTTTATTATTATTATTATTATAGCATTCATTAATTATATCAACTTTGAACCAATTTGATTATATTGAGTGGTAACTTACCTTTCAGGAAGTTTAGATTTGAGAATAGGGTAGAAGATGTTTCTTAAAATAATTTTTATTTGAAAATATATTAAAATATTTTTTACTATATCATCACAATAAAAAATAAAAAATAAAAAATAAAAAACTAAATAAATAAAAATAAAATTTTAAAAAACATAACATCTTCGATCTCGTGTACAAGCATATCAAATCTATAACAAATTCTCAACTTAATATATTCTCTTTAACAAATGATGAACTCCTTTTTTTTTTTCTCTTTATACACATTAGATTATTATTATTATTATTCTCACAATAATACATTCATTAAAAACCTATTTCTTTTCTCATTTGATTACATTCATTGTTTATATTTATTTTTTTGATTATTTGAATTCATGACAATATCATATCTCATTCTTATTTATGATTTAACTTAACAACTACCATAAAATCATCATAATTACTTACTCGTATTCCAAATCGACCTAGGATTCACTCAAAGGTCGTTGAATTGTGGGTTCATCAAATCCTTTATAACCTTTAAATCTCATGAATACTTTTTTGGCTCATTGCTAGTGTTTATTTATTTCAATGTTTGATTTGTTATTTTTTACCAACAAATTTTATTAACCCATCTCAATACCTGCTATGTTATTTTTAGGCTAATCATTATCAATTTCAACTCCAACATGATGCAAACCCTATCAGGATTTTTAATTGAATTTATGAACGCAAGATCTACCTAATTCAAGCTTGAGATTGATAATTCAGCTTGACACAATAGATGGCATGCTCCAAGATAATAAAACATTAATAACATTCTCATACAACGTCCTCACCTAAAGACTAACACAAGAAGTATAAAATGACAACAAAAACTAGTCAATTATTTAAAGAGTGTAATTTAATCAAGAGCCAAGCAAGAAAATCCTTATTTTCTATGATACAATATGCAACAACTTTATGCGTATTCCAATTTAAAAACTAAATATTATAAAAGAGTATTTATACTTTTGAAAACAAAAACCTAAGATAATTTAATGAGCTCGCATTATCCAATTTGAAACTATGTCCTAAATAAGCCAAAAACTAACTAAATAACATGAAAATAATAAAATAAATATTTTGAGATTTTATCCTAACTAATGGATAAAAAATACAAGAGAAATACTTGTTTAGATGTGAAACCCCTAATACCACCTTATTATTTGAGAAATAGACTAGGAAATTTCTTGTTTTAATAATCCTAATTTTCTTTAATAGGCTAGGGCAAATATATCCTAGTTTGTTCTTCTTGGGTTGTTGCTTTCTTGTAGTCCAACTTGACATATATGTTGCAAAAGTCTATTAAAATTTTTATTGAACTTATTCACCCTAGCCTTTGGAATTGAGCTTACTAGAATTACCAATAGACCTTTTGGTATGGGTTGGATCACATCACAACATCTATTATAATCATTATAGTTCATCTATATTATTTATCAAGTTCAATAAACTATCAATTATATTATATTATTTTATTATGGTACATTCAAATATCAGTTAACACCATTACAACCTATCACCATCATATTATAATGATTATCGTCGTTAGAGTAAATTACTATTACATATTAATTCTCAACCCCTTGGACAATGTTTACATAATTATATTTATCCTATCTTATAAGAAATATTTTTATATAATAATATTTATCATGCCCCATAGGCAATATTCTCATAATAATATTTATCTTAACACATAAGCAACGATTTCATATAATAAATTTCATGCCATATAAGCAATATTCACATAATGATCCTTAACTTGCCTTGTATGCAATATTTACATAATAATATTTATCTTTCCTCATGGACAATGTTTTCGTATAATAATTTTTAGCTTGCCTTGTAGGTAATGTTTACATAATCATATTTATCTTTGCCCATGAAAATTATTTCACATATAATTGGCATGTCTCATAAGCAATATTCATATAAGAATATTTATCTTGCCTTGTAAGCAATGGTTTCACATCATAATTTTCATGCTCTATAAGCAACATTAACATAATAATCTTTAACCTGCTCCGTATGCAATATTTACATAATAATACTTATCATGCCTCGTGGGTAATGATTTCACATAAAAAAGTTTCATGCTTAATAAACAATATTCACATGATCTTTGACTTGTCTTATAGGAAATGTTTACATAATAATATTTATCATGCCAATGAATAGTATTTTTCACATAATAACTATCATGCTTTTTAGGTAATTTATTCTTGGAATTCCATTGTCCTGCCTCGAGAACAATTTATTCTTGGAATTATATTTTCCCGCCCTAAATGCAATTTATTCTTGAAATTATATATTTTTTCCACCCTAAAGATAATTTATTTCTTGGAATTCTATTATCCTGCCTTAAAGGCAATTTATTATTTAGAATTCTATTACACTATGATGAAGGCATATCATTAAAAGTTTTGTAATGGATACATGAGTCTTTTTATGCCATTATGACAAGTGTCATAAATATTAACAAGTTTCCATTTTATAAGCTTATTTTTCTTCATACTATTTATCAAACACATAGTGTGTATTTAACTAATTATTTACAAGTTTGTCATTTTTTCATTAAATAACTAAAGATCCTTTAGATCCTAAAAACAATGAAAATGCCAACTACTTGATTTTTTGCCCAAATAAAAAAACTTAAAAGACAAGAACCAATTATTGTTAAATCTTATCATCAAGCTATTACAAAAATCTAAAATAAAAAGCAAACTAATACAAAAATCAATTTATGTATCATCCATTAATTCCTCGATATAATGTTTCCTCAAGTCTATAATTCCCAAACCCCTGATATAACATTGAATCCAAAATCTCAACCTCATTTTCATAAATCAAATACCAATAGTGGTGGCCAAACACACCAACATCATTCATAGTCCTCTCCCCCCACCCACATGTTAACCAATGATATCCCCATTTCACTTCATAACAGTGGTTAGAAAAAAAGGATAAAAAAATGCCTAAAATTAGAATCATGACCTATCTTCTCTGAAAATAAATATATAGAGTTTAGATATATTCAATAAAAAACTAAGCACCCAAGCTTACCAACCATTTACATCTTCCCCATACCATTGTATAAACAAAATCCTAAAATACCAGCAACCATAACTCTCTTTCTCTCTCTCTCATTCTCTCAGTAAAAACCTAATCACCCTAAATTTTCGTTATTTTTATCTCCATTCTCCAACTTAGTCGTCGTTCACTCATCCTTTACATAGTCCTTGGTCTCTTGCTCCACCCATTATTCCTCCTTCATCATCCTCATCTCTTTTATCACCAATTAATTTCTAATATCCACCATTAACAAAACAATTATCTTCTAACCCACTTTCACATTACTAGTTTTTTTTTTCCAACCACATTACCAATTGTTCCTTTTTTCATTCAACCAACCACCAACTTAATGTAAGGAAAACCTAAATATAGCCAAAACAATAACCTTATCTCTTTTCAATGTTGTCCCTCTTCACCATCGTAAAACCCATGATAGCCTTGCTCTTTTCCGTACCATCAAAACCAATCATATTGTAGTATCTCTCTACCACCTTGACCAAAAACATCTAAGACCAATAACCACAATCTTATTGTTACTCTTAACCCCCTTTTCTTTTCTCTTTTTGATCTTCATTCTTCCTCACATAATTGATTAGCCCACCATAACTTTAAGTTGATCCCACCATTGCTTTAACCCAAAATAATAAACAGATTTAAGGTTTTCTCTAAGTTTTGATTTGGGATTTTGCCACCAAAGCTTAGTAGGAAGAGAAAATGCATTGAAAATCATTAGGTTTGATTTAGGTTTTTGAAAGACGAAGAAATGTCAAGATAAGAGAGAAACTGATTTTTTTTAGTGAGAATCGTTTTAGTTGATTGATTAGAGAATGAGTGATATATTGATTGGGTCAATTTACAATATAATACATATGAGAGTATTTTAGTTTTATTTTTTCAGATTTGAGATTGTTTATTGAATAAGGAAATTTTTTAAAGCTCGATAGATAAATGTAATTTTGATCAAATTATATAATGTTGGGAGTATTTTTCTCCTTTTTAAAATTTAATTTTTATATGATACTGACTGTTTATTTGAAAATAATATTCTTGGAATAAAAAGGTAGTGTTTTTTCTAGGAAAAAAATATATTTCTAATTAATTTAAAATATTTGAATTCTTACATATGTTTATTTTAGTTATGTTTTTCATTTAAAAAATCAAGCTAGTAACAAAATACTGATTTTGGAAGAAAAAAATGAAATTTGGACTAAAAGATTTCTTATTTAATTTTTAAAAATAGTTATCTGAATTAATGTATAATTTACTAAAAATAGTTTTTGAGAAACGTTATCCATCATATATACAAAGTTTCTTCCAATCATTTCATCAAACCACAACCACCACGTGGTCAAAAACCTCGCTGACACCACAATTTATCAGCACCGCTCTCCTCTCTCTCTCCCCCCCTAACTACAACACTTAACTGTATCTATACCTACCTGTCAACATCCCATTGGCCCACGCTGTCTTGACTCGCTTTCTCCTGTCTCCCTTCTCTCAAGCTCAAAGCAGAATAATATCTACACCCATCTGCATCTGCAGAAGAACATTTGGTCATCTCTCTCTCCATAGAAATTTGAATTCGGAAAAGATGGAATTAGTACCTTACACAGACCCAAATTCCAAACAAGATTCCCTTCCATGGCAAGACATGTTTAGATCCGCCTCATACCGTAAACCTTCCACAACCCAATCCCCACCCTCGCCCCCACAATCCAACGCGCCACCCCACGCGGCAAAAGACCACCATGATGATCGTCATCATGACAATAAAACTAGTGCTAGTACCTTCTCAGCCTCAGGTGATCCTCAGGTACGCCTTGCTCTGTACATAGCCATGGCACATGCTGGTCTTGCTTTCGCTATCTTCATTCTTTATTTCGTATGCAAACTTTTGCAAGCGTACTTGAGGCCTATTCAGTGGGCTATTTTGTGTTCCATTCCCTTAAGAGGGATACAACAGACCCTTGTTGCTTTTTGGACCGAGCCTCTTCAGTTAGGTCTCACTGAGACTGTTCTTGCAGTTCCTGTTTCTATTTTTACGGTTTTTGTAGGCACCCTTGTTGATATTAAGGAGGTCTGTTTAAGGGCTTTTCTTAAAAAGTCAAAAGGAGAAAGTTCTAGGAGACATAGGAGTGGCTTCTCTAAGTTATTGAGGTGGTTGCTGTCATTTGGTGTCTTTGTGATTGCTTATGAGAGGATTGGTGGTTTGGGCTCACTCTTGATTCTTGCTTCAGGCTTCTTGTGCAGTACCAAAACTGTAAATTCTACATTTTCCGCTGTCTCTTCTCTTAGGAATAATAGTTTTAGGCGTAGTTCAATTACCCCATTTTTCACGAGAGGTGTGTTGAAGAGATTGAAAACCATTGTGGCAATTGGATTGATTGTTTGTATGATTGTGGGGTCTTTGGCTGGATTGATATTCTTCTCTTATAAGATTGCTGTTGAAGGGAAAGACGCTGTCATTTCATTGAAATCACATGTGGAAGAGAGTAATTATGCAGAGAAGCTCGGCATCAAGCAGTGGATGGACGAGAATGATGTTCCTGGAATGGTAGATAAATACACCACAACATTCTATGAAACAGTGTCTGACCAGATAGATAGTTTAGCAATGCAGTATAATATGACCGAGTTTGTTACTGGGATTAAGCATTTTGTTATTAGTCCTCCAGCTAATATCTCCCAGCAATCAGTGGCGTTGATGAGCCCATCTCCCTATACAGAGAAGATGTTGAGTTTAAGAACGAAAGTTCGCAATCAGGAATGGGGAGAAATCTATACAGAACTGGATGCAATCTTTAGGGAATTGATAATTCCTCAAGAAGATCTAGTTGAAAAGGCAAAGGGGTATGCTGCTCAAGGGATGGAGGTGTCACAGCGTATATTTTCTAGTAGCGCATCTGTTTTGGGTGGTGGTGCTAAGCTCATGTTGTCCATTGGAATCTCCATCATTTATGGAGCAGCAGAGGTTGTAAATTTTGTATCTCAATCGGTGATATTCTTCTGGGTTTTGTATTACCTAATTACATCAGAGTCTGGTGGGGTGACTGAACAAGTGATGGGTATGCTTCCAATTCCAAGAACAGCTAGGACTAGATGTGTTGAAGTTCTCGACAAGGCAATTTCTGGAGTTCTCCTGGCTACTGCAGAGATTGCACTCTTTCAGGGATGTCTTACATGGCTTTTGTTTAGACTGTATGATATACACTTCTTGTACGTGTCGACCATACTTGCAATTATCAGTCCCCTGTTTCCTATATTTCCACCTATGTTTGCAACAATTCCAGCTGCTGTGCAGCTGGTGATGGCAGGTAGATACATAGTGGCTGTTAGCTTGTCCATCATTCACATTGCGCTCATGGGTTATGGTGCAACTGAAATTCAGGAGGATATACCTGGTTATAATCAATATCTTACTGGGCTTAGCATCATTGGTGGAATGGCACTGTTCCCCTCTGCAATAGAGGTAACTTAACACGGCTTATTTCACATCACCTATCTATCATCATGGTTTCTCCTCAGTTGTTGTTTTGCAATTCTTGTGTGTTTGCTCCTAT
Organism: Salix purpurea; assembly: GCA_027405865.1. Taxonomy (NCBI): domain Eukaryota; kingdom Viridiplantae; phylum Streptophyta; class Magnoliopsida; order Malpighiales; family Salicaceae; genus Salix; species Salix purpurea. The sequence goes on from JAOWLH010000002.1 coordinate 22,305,682, forward strand.
TTGCTCAGAACAGATTGGCGGTTTTACTGCTAAAGTCACATCGTGCTAAAGATTATAGAGTTTCACATTCTGGTGAAGCCAATGATTTGGTTTGGAAGCTGTGTTATGTGCTGCATTGTGTATTTTTTTAGGGTTGAGCCACAGTTTCTTGCTATGATAATTCATTCCTGTCCGTAGAGATTAGAAAGAGTTTCAAACTATCACTAAAGCTCTTTTTTTGTGCTGAGCACGAGATGCTGTTGGTTATAATAAATGTATAGCACGGTTTTTAAGAGAAGAGGAGTCAAATTACCTCTCCTGGTAGCAGAGCCAAAATAAAACTTAAATGATATAATTTGGAGTGTGATGTAGGACAGATTTGAAATTTCTGTTCTGCAAAGGATTTGTGGGCAGCTAGGGGTTTTTGTTTGTGGAATTAGGTTAGAATAAGGCTTGTCTAGGAAGAAATAAGGAGGAATTAGTCCTGTGAACAGTAATTCCTGTTAGTGTATCAGATGAACAGTAAACACAAGAAAGTAGAAGAACAGAGAAGAAACTTTAGGTACCATGCCTTCAAAATAACTCTAGTACTCAATTTATTTCATAACTCAAACTCTGCTAAAAAATTTAAACATAGCATCCCTATTTTTAGAGATTAAGACCCCGTAAAAGAGTAGACTAGGATAACCAATCCTTGTTTGACGACGAAATAAACTAACAGGAATAAATTATTAAAGAATAAGACTCCAAACTCCTACATAGAATAGACCTTCACGTATAATTCTGAAAACTGCTAAACTACAGCTGATTTGCCGAGCATGATGGAATAACAATTCTGCCCTGCTTACAAAATAACTCGAAAGCTCTAAACCCCAAACATAGAAATCTACCCAAGGACCAATTGTTTTTTCGACCAAAAAGACTTCTTGCTTGATGAAGAATCACTTGATATAGCTTTGGGTTTCCAAAGTGGAGAATGTTTCTACAAGTATAACGTGGCTACTCCATCAGGGTGATTTCAAGGGATTGTTGAGTGGTTGGACATCTTGTTTTGGTGGCCTTCCTTGAACTATGTTGTGCATGGAAAATACGTCCCTACACTTTTCAGAGAATTAGGTGCTAAAGCAAGCTCAACTTAGAGACCTTTCTTAATTTTCAAGGTATCTTGATGACCTCTGCCGACACAGGGCAAACATTCTGCCAAGTATATTCTTCAGATGAACTTCAGTAGTTATGATGCAGCTATTATGCATTTCTTGATTTTTCTCTTATTTTTGCTGTTAGCTGTTACATTTTATTGATATATCATTCAACAGGGAGCAATCATGGGCCCGCTGATAACAACTGTTGTAATCGGCCTCAAGGATTTATACATTGAATTTGTTCTAGAAGAGCCGACGAAAACCGATTAGCTGGATGCAGTTAGAAACCCTGCCGGAAGGGACTCCGGTGAAAACTTGTGTATCGTGTAGTTTGTGAGTTACTTAGGGAAGCACATATTCCTTTTCCAGTCTGTTCACAGTGCCTTTCTCCGCCTGCACGGTGGTTGTGTTTATTAGACTGAAAAGGTTTCCTTTTTCTTTTCTTTCTCCTGTTGTTGTCATGATGCAATGGCTTCTCTTTTATAATTTATTGGTTGTTGGCAGCTCGACAAAAATTGAATTGTATATTTTCCATGTATTTATTTTTGTACGAAGGTGAGTCCCATGTACTGAACGAATATGAGGTATTCATCTGTAAGATTCTTTGTTTTATTTAAAAATTTGTTTTGGCATAGAACGTGCTCCTCATCTTCATATTTTCTGGGAAATTATGAAAGATAGCCTTGAAAGGATTTGCAAATGGAAATGCCTCAGATTTCTGATTGATGTTTATGAGACTCATTTGAGGAAGCAACCATACTGGTTATTAGTTTATAATTACTTATTATCCATCGCCACCTTCAAGTCACTTGTTCATTGCAGAAAAAAGGAACAGCCACTAGGTCCACCTGGACTTAACGCCTGAACTAGCTATGTGCCTGCGCCCTTCAGAAAAAAAATAAATGTGCAAGTTTTTATATAAAATAAAATAAAATAAAATATAGTCATAAATTGAAAACCGATGCATGAATTTATTAATGAGGCAACAACATCAAATTGATTGACCTGGATTAATAACGATCAACCTATAAACACGAAGCCTAATCTCGTGATCCAAGTTATGAGAATGAGAGTATTTCATTGAAAACAAATTAAAATAATTTTGAAGTTTAGCTCTAAACCAACTAAGGACAAGATTGGAAAAGAAACAAAATAAATCCAATTCAACTTAGGTTAATTTGGAAAACATGTGATTCAGATTATAAGACCATGATAGTTTATAAAATAAATAAATAAGTCATGAAGCCCCAAATCCAAATCAACTAAATAATGAAGAACAAAATTGAAAAAAGAATTAAAAAAAAAAACATCAAGTCAACCTAGGCTAACTGTCTAGACCTGCAAATTAGATCATAAAACCAAGATAACTTTTTAGAAAGAAGAACAAAAATAATTATAAAGTATAATTCTCAAATTAACCGGATGTTGTTTGGTGTAACTAAAAATATCTAATTCTAAAAAAGACTAAAAAACCCTCAAGTAAACCTGTGTTAGCTGCCAAACTCGCAGAATAGTTTATGAGACAAAATGCCAAAAAAAAAAAAAAACAATATTGGCAAAGCTCAATCCTAACTTTTAAATGATGAGATTGAAAAGGAAAGAAAGAAATGATCTAAAAAAATAAAACTCAATATTAGGCTAAAATCTAAATCATGTAACCCAGGTTACAAGGACTCTACAAACAGCAAACTAGAAAAAAAAATTATGGATTTAAATTTCCAATCAACCCAATAATTGTGCAAAAAGTGATGGAATGTTTGCTATTAATGAAATATTAGCATAGAAACCAAGAAGAGGAGAGGAAAGGGATAAAAAAGAGAAGGAAAAAGAAAAGGTCGTTTTATGAGAACGTTATAACCTTATATGTAGCAAATCAAAATAGATTATAAAAGTTGATTCCTTTTCAATCAAATATTAAAGAATAAAAAAATATTAAAAGAAAAAAGAAAATCAAATGATCTAAAGTCAACTCGGGTTAAGCTACCAAACTTGCGACCTTAGTCAAGAAATCATGATAACCATATATAAAGCAAATAAGAAAAAAATTATGAAGTTTCACCTGTAACAAATCTAATGTTGAAAGATCAAATCAAGAAAAAAAAATTAAATCCATGAGACTGGCATATAATACAACAATAAAAAAATGAAATGCATTATGAAACATAATTAAAAAAAAACTAATATTGAAGCATGAAATTGAAAAAAAAATTGGGTTGTTGAAGGGTCAAGTTGAAAAAAAATCAATTAAATATTGACCTAAGAAATTATTCAAATCAACCTACCAAAATTACAACTCAAGTAATAAGATCAGGATAACCTTATAGAAAGCTAAAAGAAAAAAAATTATGAAATATAATTCTCGACCAACTCATTATTGAAAGATAAAATAAAAAAAAAACAATTAGAGAAAATGACAAAAAAAAAAAAAACAAGTCAATTCAAGTTAACTTGATAAACTTGCAAATTGTGTCATAAGATCAAAATCAATTCATACCTAGCAAATAAAAAATATTTCAAAACCCTACTTCCAACATATCTAATGTAATGGTTTAAAATCAAAGAAAAACAAAATAAATCCATGAAACCAATTTATAACTTAATAGGAAAAAAATTAAAAATATATTTAATAAAATAACGCCTAAAACAAACTAAGAATAAATGATTGAATTGAAAGAAAATGAAAATGAAAAAGAAAAAGATTTAGTTGTTGAATGATGAAATTGAGGAAAAAAAACAAATAATCATAAAACACTATTCCAAAATGATGTTTAAACCATCTTGGTGTACCCTAAATGATGAGATAATGCATGCTTTAAATGAATCTTTATTTTGTTGGCATCTTTTTCTTTTTTCTCTCAGCCTCAATTTCCTCACTACCACTCAAAAATTCTATGTTGCCCACTCAACATGTTTTCTCTTTACATTAGCTTTTGATTTTATTTTCATTTTATTATTATTTGTTTTATTTTGGATAATTTGTAGAATCAAAGTTCTTATTCAATTTATTTTTCATTCAATATTTTGACATTTCAAACTTGGTCTTTATTATTTTCATTGTTATTTGTTTTATATAGGATGATTTTTGAATATATTTTTTCTTACAACTTCATTCTCCTTTACATTTTTTTCCTTCAAATGTGATCCCTATTATTTTATTTTGGAAAAAAAATTTAAAACAATTTTTTTTCCCTATTATTTTGATAGGTTTTTTTTATTATTTTAGAAATTTTTCTAAATTGTTTTTTTCTGACTTAATCCTTCAACATTAAATTATTTGAGAATTTAGGCCGATTTTAGACTTTCACAGGTTGCAAGTCTTGGAGATTTGTTGAGATTTATGAGGTTCATCTAGATTTGCTTGGTTTTTCTTCCCTTTCTTTAGGCTTATATTTTTATTCAATTTTGTCTTTCTATATTTATTAAATTAGAGATTAGACTTCATTTTTTTCTGTATAAGATGTTTTGATGATTTTGAAAATATCAGGTCTTAAAAGGATATTTCTGAGTTTGCTTGGTTTCATCACTTAGAATTTTATCCTCACCTAATCACTAGGTTAACTCAAAAAAATTTTAGGACCACTTTTTTAAAAACTTTAATATTGTTTGTGTTTCGTCCTCCGATTGTTTTAAAACTGAGCTTTGTGGTGTTTTCTGATTTGCTTTTTATTGGATTGTCTCATCTACATGATTTGAGTCGCAAAGTTTTGTTAGCTTGCTTGATTTGCTAGGTATTGTTTTTGGCTTTTATATATATATATATATATATATATATATATATATATATATATATATATATATTAACCTTTTTTGGATCTCATTATTCTATGTTAAATTTGTTTGGAATTAGATAAAAAAAAATTATTTGCATATCCTTACTTATATATTTGAAATATTCACTTAGTTGGCTTACATTGGTATTTTAAAAAAAAAAGTTTTGTCTTTAGATGTTGATTAGCTATTCTTTTTTCTTAATCTTTTTATTATTTAAAGTTATCATAATTTTTTTTTAAGTGCTTTCATTATCTATTCTTTTATTATTATACCAAAAGTCTATACCACTCTTTTAAACACTTGCATCACCCTTTGAGTGTTTTACACTATTTTAAAAGCATATATATATATATATATATATTATTTCTTATCATTTTAGATTATTTTCATATGTAAATATTAAAATAATTTTTTTTAAAATAAAAAAATCATTTAATAACAACCTCAACTACAATTCCAAATAAAAATATTTCAGCCGCAGGTCCACAAATCTAGTTTTGGTCCAAAATCCATAGAAAGCTTAGTTATGAAAGTGCAAGCAAACTTTGGTTCAAGCCTTCTCCAAAATAAGTTGTTCTGTTCAAGAGAACAGGAGAGCTAGCACGGTTACAAGCATCAACACAGTGTTCTTAGTTCAATCGCTTGCCTCAGAAAGTTTTGCTAAAACATCACAAAACTTCCCATCCAGAAAAACGATAGCAGGAGAAAAAACACCTGTCTTTAAGGTTTTGCTACACGGGAGCACATTTTTTTAAAAAATAATAATAAAAAATATAGGTAAAGAGCAATATTTCTTTTCATATTGATATCTGACCGAGCCCAACATGGAAATCAGCACAAAAGGGTCACCCCGTTTTCTCACCTAAAATACATCAAATTTAAACTCAGTTAATAGGTACACATGCTTTTAAATTGATACAATCATTCAAAACCATCCATAATGAGTTTCAGATTTAACGAGATAGACAATTATTTCATGTATTTCTGCAGGAATTTTCGGTGGAAGTCACTCCTGATGGTGTCATTGATGAAGCGCTTAGGAGTCTTTGATTCACCTCGAGCCTGGTTCTTGAAGACCACATCATCATCCCACCTGAGCCAGTGAATACAAGGAGTTAGAATAGTGTTCAATTGGATGGAAAAAATATAGCATATAGATTAAAATATTCCAGCCACCAACCTTCTTTTAATGTTAAAAGTGGTAGGATTATTCAACAGTGGATTTCCTCTAAGAAGCTGCTCTTCCTTGACTTTAAGCTCTTCAGCCATTTGTAGTTGATCCTGCAAAAACATAAAGCACAACAATCCTTGCTCATGAAACCCACGCCAGTCAGGTTAAGCATAATTATTAGGATGAGTTAATCAGTCACCAAGCTTCAATGAGAAGAAATATTAATGGTGCCAACTGCCAGGTTACCTAATAGAGGTTCTCATTGCTCCTTCCTCAATTAATAAAAACAAGTAATCAAATAATGACAGTTTATTTAAGCATTTCCAAAAAGAAGTTACCTGCCGGAGCTTCTCCTCTGCTCTTTCCTTTTTTATTCGTTCAAGCTCAGCCATGAGAGCTTCTGTGTCGTCCTCCTCCTCCTCCTCGTCATCACTAAAGGAAAGAGAAGACAGTGTTATGACACAAAATATCCAAAAAGCAACATCACTGCAACAACTGAGACAAATATAGACACCTTCATCACAGTTACGATTGACTCTTCGAAGTTCTAAGCTATAAATAGTTCCACAGCTTTAGAATAAACAGCCAAAGACCTTAAATGCTCCAAAATGAACAAACTATATATAAATACATAAAAAAGGACTCAAGCCTGACAACCTTACAAGTTAAAGCATGCAGAACCTTACAAGTTAAAGCATGCAGAACCTTACAAGTTAAAGCATGCAGGTTCAAAGCACCTCTAAATTATCATGAAAATAAATGGCGGATAAACATGGGACACCAACAAATTGACACATAATAAGCATTTATATATATTTTGCACAAAAAAGAAAATGCAACTGAATACAAATAAATATTCCACAGCCTGCAAGTAGCACTGGGTTCAATTGATCTCTACACCAGGAAATTAAACTTTGATTTTTAAAATGCCAAAAGTAGCGACCTATCATCTTCGCTATTAACATCCACATCAGAGTCATCAGCGTCCACACTTCGTGGAATGATACGATCTTCAGCGTCCCTCTTTGTCCCTGTAAATAGCTTATGTAATTAGTGAGGTGATGCAAAAACTCATTAATTTGACGTATGGTTTAGAAGAGCTGGTGAACTCACCTTCCAAGAGCAATTGGTTACCCCTTCTACGATCTCTGTCATCTGCAATAATAGACTGAATATTCAGAAGGCAAACTAGCAAGCTTTAACCATCAAAGGGTACAGGTGAACTCACAAAGCTAAAAAAAATGCTTTTCTAGTAAGTATATTACCATTGTAAGACTTATCCTTTGATGAGAAATGTCTCCGCTCGCGCTCTTCCAACTCCTCACGGAGATTCCTCTTCTGCAATTCCTCCTTGGTGTCTTGCCCTTCCTTTCTGTGATGCACACACAGTAATCAGAAATAAGGTCACGATTTTCTGTGGAAAAGGGAAGATTGAAAGGGCATTTAAAAAGAAAAAAAAGAGCACAAAGATCTACATGGAATGATACAGAATATCATTTCACAAGCATACCGGTCAAATACAGATGAAGATTCAATACAAAAGCAGAAAGATGTGCATGTGTTCAACCACTACCACAAAGATGTGCAGGCAAACAAGGGAAAAGCATGAGGCAGAAACGCTGAAGTGATATGTATATGACATAAAACAGCTCTTCCTCCCAATTAAAATTATGCACAAGTTGCTAAGACCTCAATAAAAGACTTACAGCACCCCAGTTACAAGCAGGTTCAAGCAAATGAATCAAAATTTCCTAATCAAGGAAATCCGAGAAAGACCTGCCTTGGTTTTAGAGTGGTATGAGCAGCAAGATCCCTTGATGAAAACTTCTGAGATGGGCCGAAAATACGAGTCCCGCCTTGTTCATTGCCACCTTTTGCAGGTGCCCATGTAGGTCTAGCTGCAGTGGTCATTATTACTATCTAACCTTTCAATTACCAAAAGAAAACAAAAACAAATATTAGTACAAAAGAAAATAAATCTGATACTGAATATTCCATAATCGAATAAGAATATGCATCATCAACAAGCCCAAAGAATGAAACCTTGAAACTTCAAATTAGAAAAGTCGAATTCCTTCACTTTCTCGTGAACCAAAAAAATAATTAATTATACGCTCAAAGAAAATAGATTAGGGTTTGATTGAGTACTACAATCGGGACAAAAGGTCAAAGTCTGGTATTCACTATACATATAAAATCGAAATATTATGAATACAGAAAATTAGGGATTTACCTTTAGATTCTATTCCCAATTTGATTACTTCACCAATAATTCAAGGGAGCGAGCGAGAGTGCAGAGAGATGACGAGAGAATGGAGAGCGAGGGGCTGTGTTGGGCTATATATTAGACTGGCTCTTGAAAAAATAACAAAACTGAAAAAAAAAGGGGTGGAAATAGCCCATCAGAAGAAGGGAAACCTATTTCCTTGGGCCCAGCCCAATTTCTTTTTCCTTTTCGCTTTTATTCGTGACCTCGTCTACAAATAATATACATTAAACCCTCCTTTATCAATAATAATAATAATAAAACAAATTTTAGTAGCATGTTAACCTTGAGTATTTATTTTGATATTGTTAGGCTTTTATGAGGATAAAACTATATATCACAAAAGAATTAATTTTTTGAATAAAAAAGCAAATAGTTGCAAAGAAATTACTAAATCTACATTTTTTCAATTTTTCATGTGTTTTTTAGGAGAATTATAATTTTTTTTATAGACTAATTCATTGCTAAGTCTCAAAGTGGTGTTTTATGATTTTTAAGTTTTTAATCACATAAAATATGGATTAACTATTTTGATATTTTTTTTACGTTAACAATCATATATTAAAACAAAAAAACAGAAATAATGTTTTTAGTTCATAGGTAAGTCTCAAAGTGGTGTTTTATGATTTTTTTTTTTAGTTTTTAATCACATAAAATATAAATCTATTATTTTGATATTGTTTTTACGATATGCAATTTATCATAAATTCATTCACTCCATAACCTAAATGATTCTAAAGACCTTATTTTTTTTTATTAAAAAAAATACCTTTCCTTTAAATTCAAATTAAAACCCCTAAATCAATTTGATTGAATTTTAATGAAAGTCAAGAAACTTTTATTAAAAGTGACATAAACAAGTTCTAAACATCCTACCAAGTCCCCTTCTTCCTCCTCTCATTTATCCACCTTCCCTTTTAAATCAACCTCCCTCTCTAAATCTTTCTTAATTTTAGTATTTCTGCGTTTATCTCTTCTCGAAAACCCACTATATCATTCAATTTCACTCTTTCTTAAGCATTTAACATGGGAAAATTGAAAGAATTCAAATTTCCTATTGTCCCACTTGCAGTTAAGGGATTAAAAACGAGTTAAGGTTTTGGTTAATTGTAATTTCATACCCCATAATTCCTCTAAATTATCATTTTGGTTATTTTTTATTTTTTCTCTAAATTTAATACCTTTCATTATACTAACTCGGTCCAAATTCTCTTTTTCATAACAATCTCTCTAATTATTATTTATTTTTATCAAAACAAAATATCATGATGTCGTTTTTTTAGTTGGAATGGAATATTTCAGTTTTAGAGCGTTTCGAAGTGCCGTTTCAGAGTTGTACTGTTAATGTTTATATATATATATATAATGTAATATATTAATTTAAAAAAAGTTCAAATCCAAAAATAAAATTATTTAGAATTGTCCAATTTAATCTAAAAAAGACTCAACAAAATTATTTTTCTCAACAAAATTATGAACATGTATAATATTACGAGAATGTCATCATCAATCTCGTAAGGTCACATTCTCTGATTGCTCTGAAATTTTAACATAATATATATATAAATATATCAAGAGACTCCTCATAAGATTTCATCTTAATCTAACGGTAGGATTGCGATATATGATTGATATTGTAAAATTATTTATTATTTAAAAAAACACTATTTGGTTAAAACAAAATAGTCGAAACGAAACCAGTATGTTTCGGCTTGTATTGGGCTGAAAAATCCGGAACGGACCGAAATTTCAACCAAGGTACAAATGATATTGTTTTATCTTAGCTGGTATAAATGTTTCAGCCTAAACAAAACAGAACCAACAACTATGGTACAAATTGACCCGAACACCCACATTAATCATGAAGAAAAAAAGCTATGAAATGACAAAAACAACTTTCATCTCTGCGGTATATATAGTGAGATGATGAAAGAAATGTGTATGGTCAACCTCCCGTATGAGAAAGAAACTCTACCACCACCCACGATGGCCCAGCCCCACCCGCCCCAGCTAAGCAAACAAATGGACGTATCACACACCACCGCCACCAGACGTTGAAACTTAGAAGAGCCGGATGACTGTGTGAGAGCATTGAGTGTAAGCAAAGCTTCGGCTCGCCCTCTCCTCACCATTTACTTAATACAAAATCAAAGATCAAGTCTGCGTAAGAACTCCCACCTACAATATCTTCATCTGGATGACTAAAATCTCCCCCTCATACGTGTCCATCATCTACGTGTGGGTTACCTATACCTGTATTTCTGCAAACGACCTGCTTGTAACCCTAGCCATGCATGCTGCGACTCTTTCAAGAACTCCACATGTGGCTTCAGTTTATTGGTCGGGGCTTTCAAATTTGAGTGGTCAAGCAAGTAACATGGAATTTAATTAAGAACATAAAGAATAAGAAAATATAAATGGATTTTTTTTGACATTTCTAATAATATCAGATATTATTCGAATTTCTAAATTCTTGTTTCTAATGTCAATGTTTTCTAGTTCTCTACGTACATTGCTTATGTAAGGGGGATCCCATTTAAACTATGCTTGGAAAAACGAAAAAGATTATAAATTCGTGAAGAATTCAGATGGACAAAATATGATTATGGGAAAAGATTTCATCATTACTTTGCAATGATGCTTAATTAATTTGATAGTACTTGAATGAGATTTGTGAAGCATATGTAAGCTCCTTAAGACGTAAGGTTTCTATATTTATATACTCATTTTAAGGTTCTATATTTATTTTTATTTTAAAAAAGAAGAAGATCAAATTATCAATTACACCTTTCAAGTATCTCTAAAAAAAATAAAAATAAAAATAAAAATAAAAAATTCAGGTCAAATTCATGGACATCTTATTAGATCGTTTGAATAAGCATCTTACCATTTTTTTTCCTATTTTTTAATTATTAAAGTATTTTTTATGCGTGATTAATGATGACTTTTTCTGTTGAGTTATACACAAATTATTCATACCAGAACTAATAAATGCATTTGCTAGAAATTTATGCTGTCTTTTCTTTATTTTAAAATTCAAGATTACACATCAAACTAATTAAGATTGTAAGCATTTATTAGAATGACTTGCTACTTTACGAATCTTGTGTTTATTCCTTGATTTCTTTTGCAAGTTTGAGTCTTAAGACAAATCTTTAAATGCCCATGATTGGTAAAACATGTTTTTTAAAAGTGTTCGAAATTTTTTATTCTCAATTAATCTGAAAACCAATAAAACAGCACCCAGCGGACGATCATATGCATTCTGAGAGCAAGAACTGTCCTTAATTGTTTTGTGTTGGAGAGAAATGAAAGGGAAATATTTGTAGTTGAAGAAGAGCTGTTTCAGCCATAACTTTGCTTGCTTGATAAACAAAAACCTGATGGAAGTTAGGGTGGATTTGGCTTTTGCAGTTGATTCTTGGTCACCATCTGAAACCCCACCTTCACCTTCCTGTCATATTCACACTCCACCACCATCTCTCTACTTCTCCATCTTTTATAGATCGCTCTATCTTTCTGTGTACACTTCATCTCTTCGTGTTTGGTGCCTACAGATTACCAGTCCATTCCTAAATAAATACCCACTTCGGTTTTGAGAGATTCTGAAACTGGTGCCAACCAAGTTGTTTATTTGTGCTTCAGGTTTGAGCTGGGTTTCAAAGTTTAGCGCTGTCTACTTTGGAGCCAGCAAAATACAAGTCCTTGGCCAAACCCTGCCTGCTGTGGGGTTTGCCAGCACTGGAATATTTGTGATTTCTATGCTATAGCCATACATAGAATTCTTGCTGGTAATATTCAAGTTCTAGTTAGCCCCATATCATCAATTGTATAGGATCATGTCATTTCTTTTCAGCTAAGTCTTATTGATAAGCCATTCTTATCTCATTATCCGAGCAACCACAAGCTTGTATCAGAAAACTTCTTCCTAAACATTCTCGATGAATACGCGGTACCCCTTTCCAATGAATTCAATCTGCGGTTCAAGTCCCGCGGCATCTCCAGCTGGAGAAGAGCGTGGAGCTGTGTCTCTCAGAAACAGGTCTCCTCGCACTCCTACTTCGTCATTATTGGTAAGAACAGCGATGAGAATATCTAGAGCAAGATGGTTCACCTTCTTGAGAAGAGTATTCCACTACCAGAATGGCTCGAGGTCAAATCTTGGGTCTAATCCTTTCAACTCCAGCACTTGGATGATGCTGGAGTTTGTAGCTTTGGTCATTCAAATAAGTATTACCATGTTCACCCTGGCTCTTTCCAAGGCAGAGAAGCCAGTTTGGCCTGTGAGAATATGGATTATTGGTTATAATATTGGTTGTGTCCTTAGTCTGCTGCTGCTCTATGGGCGTTACCGGCAAATTAACACGATTCAAGGTGATGTTTTTGGCCTACCTGATTTAGAACAGCAGAGGGGCAGTGAGGAATCCAGGTATTTTTGTTAAAAGCTATTCACTTTATAGTGTTTTTACATCTACGGTGAAAATTTGCGTGTTCAAGCGTTATTACATAATATAATGTGATTAGCAGCATGGTTTAATATGAAATTTGGTTGAGGAGGAATAGATTTCTAGCAGCTTGAAGAACAGGAAAAAGGATGCTTTTTCTCTGTATAATTTAGCAAATAGCTACAGAATCATTATAGTATTTAGAATTCTCCTATGGCTGTAAATACTAATTTTCTACATGGTATTGGGTGGTGATTGGTGCTTTTTAATCCCTTGAAACTTAGCTGTCGGAGAAATTTTCAGTTTTATTTTGCTTATTTTAGTTTCCATGACAGAAAAACTGGAGTTTATGTGCGACTTTGATTGATATATAGTGTATGCAGGTGCTCAATTTTGATGCACAAGTGCCGGACTTCACTCGAGCTCTTCTTTGCAATATGGTTTGTGATGGGCAATGTTTGGATCTTCGATTCTCGCTTTGGATCCTACCGCCGTGCTCCAAAACTCCATGTTCTATGCATCTCTCTACTTGCCTGGAATGCTCTCAGTTACTCCTTCCCATTTCTCTTGTTCCTACTGCTATGTTGCTGTGTGCCACTCATCAGCACCGTCCTTGGTTACAACATGAACATGGGGTCTGCCGAGAGAGGGGCATCTGACGATCAAATCTCCAGTCTACCAAGTTGGAGGTTCAAAGCAGTTGACACCAGCTCGGAGTTTCGAAACAATGGTGATTGTAATTCAGCCATTGCCAGCGAAGATCTGGTAAGCCCTGGTTTACAGATACCATGGCTAAGCTACCTTGTTAGCATACAGTTTGTTAGAGAATAATATAAATCATATTTAGAAACCTCACTTAACAGCTTAAGATTTTAGATGAGATGGTGTCTTAACACCGTTAGAGTTGATGATCATCATCTTCCCAAGGATTTTGTTTTTTCTCATGTTTGTGTGATGGTGTTTGCAGGAATGTTGTATCTGCCTAGCCAAGTATAAAGATAAAGAAGAAGTTAGGAAATTGCCATGTTCCCATATGTTTCACCTCAAGTGTGTAGATCAATGGCTTCGAATTATATCCTGCTGCCCTCTCTGTAAACAAGAATTGGAGAGATAGAGGGCAAGGGAACAATAGAGAGCTGAAGTTTTTATTAGGCTATCTTTTCTGTTCTAAGCTTTCTTCAGTGTGCGACTCTTCTTTTTTTACAAAAAACAAAAATCCGCTAATATATATATATATATATATATATATATATATATATATATATATATATATATTGATCTGGTTACTTGAATGAGATTGTCGCTTGTATAAAGGAGCTCACCAGTAATCATAATTACAGAACTGTCTGAGTTGTTCATGGCAGAAGAATGGTAGGAGTACTTGATTCCCAAGGATAGGGAAGTCCTTCACTCAAGGATATATCCCACAATTTGTACACGATTTTTGTTTCCTGTGATTGCAATAGATACTGATATACATGTAAATGAACTTAAATAATATTCTGGGCTAATATCATTTTCAATCTGTGCAGTCATTTTGAATCTAGCAAGCTAGATGAACTTAAATGATATCAGGTTTGCAATAAACAACATGGATATCAGTATTTAGATCGTGGATGAATCTAACATCATCTTATCATTCTATAATCCCCCCTCTTGCTGCTTCAGCAGAGCTTGATTCACAGTAAGAACAGGTTATGTAAGCTACTTGTTTTTGGAAGCCAGTAATTATATTGCTATGGCTCTCTGAAAATATCACATGCTTCAATATTTTACAGCATCCAAACTGTAATGAATCCTGACAGGAAATCGGTTTCTTAAAACAATATTACTAATTTTATGCTCAATAGACCTAACTTGCTTGCACCCTTTCCTTTCCATTTAAAAATAAGGCCACCACTAAAAAGAAAAAAATAAGGCCATCACCATCCACTACACCAGATGTGCTGCTCTCTCTCTGAAGAAGTGAAAAGATCTGAAACTGAAGTTTTTGCCAGTTTACTCTGTTTTGAAGTGATACAGCGGAGATGCTTTATATTTGGATTGAAACTCCTTGTTCTTATCTCATTTTTAAGTTTGTTTTACAATGATTATCTGAAAACTGTGCTATATTAAAATCTGATTCTTTTTCAAAACATTTTAAAAAGCTGCTTCAACCACACTCAAACAGTCTCTAAAGAGCCAGATCTGACCATGTAATGGATTTTGCAAAAAATGCAGGAGAATGTGGGTTAGGATAATGTATAGTTCTGCTTGAGGAGCCGGTGGTTTGATGCCATTTAAGGACACCATTGTTGAAGCCTTTTCATACTATCATACCATCTGGTTTTGACCAAGCATATCCAACACAAATCATTGTGGAAATCCTAGTTTTGGAGCCCCATTGCTTAGAGAGGCGATGAAATGATAAGACTTGATTGTCGAGGGGACATAATTTACAACCATCTAAATCAATAATAATAATAATAATAATAATAATTAAAAAAAAAAGGCAATTCATGCTGACGACATTACCACTCAAATGCTGAAAAAATACTAAAGGAGGTTAAAATTAAAAAGGATAGTGAATGTGCTCTTATTTTCATAAGAGAAATTTCTAACATCCATGGCAACTACTCTTTTTTTCTTATAACCGGAGTGTTCGGACCAACTTACACGCGTCACAACTAATCTTCAAACCCACTAACATCCTGCAAATCCGGTGAGCAGGTAAGGCATCGCGGAGTGACAGGTATACATGGTGGGGCTTGAATCCTAGTGCAAAGCAAGTCCCTTCCTCTGCTGGGCCAGGACCATTTGCACCATGACAACTACTTTCCTGAGTGTCATTTATAAGGGTGCTGAGAAACTCCTTGAAAGTGCTGGCAGCTTCATGCGTTTTGTCCTTAATATAGCCAAGAGAAACTGCACAACATTTAGGTATCATAATGCTTAGAAACCTTAAGCATGGAAGGTCTGACAAAATGTTTTTAAAAAAAGATAAAATCAAAATGCAACTTAGTTACCCTCACAACCCTTTTCAGGAGCTCATTCTCCTTCTTAAGCTCTGTGTTTTCCACTTGCTGTTGGGCTTCCAAAGCCTAAAAAAAAGGATGGTAAATATGAATAAAGCCGGGTTATATGTGACAAATTACTCCGCCAGTCAGGGATAACTTACTTGTTTCCTTGCTCTAGACCTGGCAGCTGATTCTCGATTTTTTATCATCCTGTGCTGGATTTTATCAGAAAATGATGTTTTTCCAGGAGTTTTTCTAGCTCTGGGATGAGTATTCATTTTGCCATCATTTCCACAGCTAATCCCTCTTCCATATTGCTGATAGAGGCATGCCCTGTTGGGATCATTCACATATCTTCTGTCATCACTCTCTTTGTTTGCATTTCCACCTCTAACTCCTTGGACAAATTGATGATGGTAAGGGCTTGCCCCATCAAAAACTCTCTTCTCACTTGTCTTGACGAAACCAGACACAGCAGCAGTTGGAGCTGGCGGTTTCTGACTATAATCACCACCTAAGCTAACACAGCTCACCGGTTCGGTCGGATGATCAACTCCTTGCATCTTGAACAGGTTCGAGCTAGACCCGATTCCTATAGTCAGCTCCGCTCCATCGAGGCATCTTTTCCTCTTAACTCTCATTGGACCTGCACTGTTTCTCGTGCATGGAAAGCCTGCGCTCTGCAACTTGTTTGCAACTTGAGATGGAATATAGCTTTGCTGGGAAGCCTGGATATCTGAGCTTAAAGATAAAGCAGTAAAATCAGAAGCCTTTAATTCATCTTCTCGTGATGGGGGTAGAGGGAACATGGTGTGTGTAAACATGAAGATGATATGGAAAGGTTTTCAGGTTAATCCCCGGCTTTGTTCCTGGAATAACAAGAGCAAGACAGAAATAATCACTAGAAAATACAAATCCAAGAAAGTAAATCAAAAACTGCAACATGTTTAATACGAATCCCAGACAATGATGCATTCAAAAGACAATTCTGGCAGCTATTATATATAAAAAAAGCTGAAATATAATGTTTTTTAGATATCAGATAAACAGAGATGGAGGGTACCTTAATAATGTGCTGTAGATTTGGGTGCTGGAACTCCAAAAACCAGCATCTGCAAATAAAGAGAGGAAAGAAGCAAAAGGTATGGAAGGAGAAGATGAAGACACTTCTAAACGTGTAAGAAAATCTGGCGAGCTCGCAGTGGAAAGAGAGAAACAGTGCCTGGTGGCAAAGATGCTTTTTTTCAAAATCAACATGCAGGAGACCAGCAGAGGAACCAGAACCCAAATTTATAGAGTCTAAGAGAACAAAACAAAACGGTTGAAACCGATGCCTTTCAGTAACGCAAAATGACTCTTCCATTTGTCATTGTTTCTCACTGAAATCTTGTCAGAACAACGACTTGTCCAAATCTTAGTAATATCCTCGAGATTATATATAGATAGATAGATAGATAGATATATGATTTCATTTAAATTTGAAGTTTAAATAATATCTTAATTAATTAATAAAAAGGATTTTTCATTAATATTCAATAAAAATAAATTAATTTTATTTATATTCCTGGATTGACTTTTTTTTTTATATTATTTGATCATATTTGTTGATTGTTTTTTAATCGCAAAGAATATTGAGATATTATCTTCTCTATATTTTTAAATCGTTTTTAAAATCATTATGAGTTTCTATTCAAAAACAATGCTTACAATTAAAAAAAATATTTTTATTCAAACAATCAAAAAATACATTGACGAGGAAATGCAATTTACATTGAAAAACTTCATTTCTCCTCAATATTTTTATTCGTTGTTTTTACTGAAAATGTCAAATGTCTTCTTTTACAATCAATTAATTAAATAGAAATTGGATTTCAAAAAACAGGATTATTAAATCTACTTAGGATCATGATCTAGGTTACAAATTGGGAGAGTTAACTTGACTTTGTCTGAGCCAATCAATATATGTTGTGCAATATTCTGTGTGTGTGTGTGAGAGAGAGAAAGAGAGCATTGATTAGAGGTTGTTTTAGCTTTTTTTAAATAATAAATTAGATTTTGGCTTGGTTAATCGGATCTTTAAGTTAACTAAGTCATATTAGGTTTCGCCTCACCTAGTTTGTGTGTGTAAATACACACACAAACATTATAAAATCTTGAACTACAACATTAATGGATTTATAGGGGTAAAAATACATTACCCATTTTGTTTCTATTTAAGTCTCGAGTCGAGACATCCATCTCTCTCTCTCTCTATATATATATTTATATATAAGTTACAACTTAGTTGGCATGAAATGAGGGTCATTACTAAATATAAATTATTTACTTGGCATATTCCTTAAATAGCAGTTTTTCTCCAAATTAGTGGCTATAATTCCTATTGTGTTCTACCACGTATTTTCAGTGCTAAAAGAAGAACTGGAAATCCAAAATTTTAGAAAATAATAACTATTATAACGGTGATGCTCGTGTTGCCCATTTTGATACCTTTTCTCCTCCCCATTGCAGAAGCAGGAAGCTCAAGTATCTCTGATCTGTGCCCTCTCTCCCTCTTCAAGTCACCGGTTGGCGACAAACCAGAAAATCAAGTTCCTTTCTCAGGTATGGCGATTAAATCGAGCATTCTATCAAAGTCAAGAGGTCGTGCTCTCCATTTCCTGTTTTCTTTTCCTCCTTTTAAATTAAGATGAGATTTACATCATTGTCATAAAATGTATATTCGGATCATGCAATCGTATATAGTTTCTGATGAATTTCCAATGGGATATTGCCCACGAATCTGATCTTTATCTGTCAAATAATCAAGATCTGGTTCATATATATATATATAAGAACCTGATATTTAGCTATCAAATGATCAAGAACTCCGATATTTTCATTAATGCTGCTACATATCTTGCATGACAGAAAAAGCTTTTGAAAATGAGTCATAAGAGCAGCAGCGCAAGGGACCAGAAGCAGCAGCAGGTAAACCCAGAAATAATGGCACAGGCAATTGACATGGAAGTGCTCAAGAAGAATTCACCGTTGCACAGCTCCGTCACTTCGCCACGGCTACACAGGGCCTTGACAAAACCGCGCAGCACTGAACGGGGGAACTGTCTTTGCTCACCAACCACTCATGCCGGCTCGTTCAAGTGCCGGTTCCACCGGAGCTCCGGCATGATTCGTGGAGGATCCATCGGATCCAATCTCTCCGAGTTGGTTGGTAAATCACGTGCTATAAACGACCTGGTTTAGTTGCATCAGAAGCTTGTTTCAAGTTTATATACTTGCATGTATTGCTGCTGCAAATCATCTATGATCACTGGATCAACATTATATTTGATCAATTCACAGCTATTCCACCACGGATGGAGATGTATTTTAAGTTTCATGTATGAAATAATATGTGTACGTAACTCCTTTTTAATCCATGTGACATGTAGTTTACACTTTACACTAGCTATTGCTACAATGTCAGACGTAATTGTACGAAAAATCATTGTGAGAATCTCTTAACAAAAACGTAGAAAATCTTCTAAGGAGAAGGGAATTTACTGATTTTGAGTCAAAGCTTTTTTAGCTATGATCATCATGATATAATTATCTTATATGTAATTTCATTTTTTACTGCACTTAAAAATTAATCCTAGATTAAAAAAAAATATGAACTTATTGTATTAGTAAATGATTGTTGTTGTTTCTTGAAATTATTGTAAGGTTGTTGAAAATGTCAAATGATCACTAAAATTATTGAATTGTTATTTGGTAGATGAAATAGTATCCCTTCTAATTGTTAAAGAATCATTTCGTCTAAAAATTTAACCTATTAGATAAGGTCATATAATATGATTTATATTATTCTCTAACACACACCCTCAAGTGAAAGCCCTTTGGGCTTGAAACTTGCATACATGCTCACTCTATCTTGTACTTGGTTTTTATCAAATGAAATGAATGTGGTGAGATTCGAACTCGCGACTGTTGGGTCAACAAGATTCTAATATCATGTTAAGGAATCATTTCACCTATAAACTTAAGTTGTTAAGTGAGGCTACAAAATATGATTTATATTATTTTTAACACTAACCGGTGAACATAATTTTTTATAAATCTTGGTCATACTTGTTACAATTATCTTGCGGAATGCAGCATAACAACAATTGAGTAATGATGGAGCTCCTCATGATGAGTGGAGAATACCAGTAATTGAAAAATTAGTGTGTTATTCGGCCTTGGTCCAAATAGTTTTTCAGGGTCGACACAAGACAAGATTGTTTCTTAAATCAATTTCAATATATGTTTTAGTCAATTATGTCACACGTGTACGATGCAATAGTGATTCATCCTCTTGGTTCTGGAATCTTTCTACTGAGGTCTGAAAGAATAAGAAATTTTTATTTTTTATTAGTAAAAAATGATGGAGTTTTCACTTAGTATTCTGATCATATGAACCTTAACTAGTCTAAGAGTATTGGTAAGAAAATTAATTTGTGTAAAGAATAGACGTATCACTCTTAGTATATCTTATCTGAGATAAGCTATATTGTTAGATTGTTTGATATTAATTTGTGTTTTTTAATCGTTAGTCTGTCTAAAATTTAAAAAAAGTCCTTCTTAGTAATGATATTCTTATATTATCAAATTAAACCTTAGTCATTCTAGTGTTAAATCATTAAAATAAAAGGATTTGTCATTTGAATTCATATCGAGAATAAATCTTATATATAAGTTTGTAGTTTTTGATATTGGAACAATCAAATTAAATTATTTTGGTGTTTTTAAAATACACAACAAGGTTTCATGGCTTTAATAAACCAATTATTAAATCCAGCATGCATGTAAGAGAAAAGAGATTGTTTTGTGATTTTTTTTAATATGTAAAAATATTTTTTGTATATTATATCCAAATAATTTATTTTTGAAAGACTTGGTCATATGCACACAAATAAAAATATTTTTATAGTTTTTTTTTCATAAGAAGATTTTTTATTATTATTTTGTTACTTTTTGAATATTTCAAAGAAAAGTAAATATATTTAATTTTTAGAAAATGAGTATGAGGAAGCTACCACTTATTCCTCTTTCAAGTCATGTTTATAAAGTGTCTGTTTGGGAGTGTGGTTGAGATTGTTTTTCATTCAGAAATGCATCAGAATAATATTTTATTTATTTTTAAAAAATTATTTTTGACATCAACACATGAAAATGAGCCAAAACTGCAGGTGCGTTTCTTGTTGGTGATCTTTAATATGCACATAAGTCTCAACAAAAAGTTTTATTGATAATGGATCGTATCCAAGACTACTTCTGTAGATAAAACAAATGTTTTTAGTTATAAATATTAAGAAAATAATTATAAATGAAAAATGATATAATTAAAAAAAAATATCATTTCTTTCGCATGCGAAACGAATGGTAATGAGTCACCAGTATGCATGGTAACGACATATATCTGTTGGTAACTCTGTTAATAATTCAGTAGAAAAAAATACGTCATAGTACATCATAGGTTTTTGAATCTTATTATAATTCCTTTCATATTTAACACTGGCATTCAGTGACATAATCATTCTATCAGTAATTGTGCATGCAAAATACTGAAGAAAACAGATGTCAATAAATATCAATGAAAACAACAACGATAACTTTCTATCAATAATATTATCATTCAAATCCCAACAAAAACATTTTGTTGATTTTTTCATATGAATTAGTCAATTTTATAGGTAGTTTCACATTTATGTAGAAGAAGTAAGGTAGTTTAGTCAAATTGTTAAGAGTTATTATACTTATTCAATATGAGTATTTTTCTGTTTGGTCAATCTTTAAGGATTGAGTTGCTTATGAAAATTTGGATGAGAACAAATAAATTTGGAAAATCCAGCTTCCACACTAAAATTTCTTCTTGTATTTTCTCTATTTCTTCTTTTTCTTCAAAATTTATTATATATTGAGTTTTTTTCTCATGTATTTTTAACTTGATTTTTTTTTCTCTTTTGGTTATTTGATACATGTTAAACATTAAGAAAATAAAAACCATGAAAACTACAAAAAAAAAAAGGATAAAGATTGGGGAAATAATTCATTTTTATATAAAAATTTTTTTTTGTGAATTTCTCATTTTTATGGCAGTTTTTATATAAACAAACATTAAGGTTTAAATTGAATAAAAACAAAAAAAAATATTTGATGGATAAATTTGGATCAACTTACACTTCAATCAAATAGAGCTAAATATTTTTTAAATTATATTAAAGACGAAATTCACATTTAGAAGGATTTCAAAAACAAAAATAAATAAATTCAAAACGTTAAGAAATCAAGCAAAGCTTCTTAACAACCAATTTAATCCTTCAGATTTCTAATAAAAAAAAAAATTATTTATGACAGGTTATAACCTTGGATAAATACTGTAAAATCTAAAATTAAGCAAAGTTTAGATCATAAGTTGAAAGGATTCTTATTTTTTTTAAATGAAAACCATTTTGATAAAAAAAAAATATTAACAAGTTGAGGCTAGATTTTAGATAGATAAAGCCAGAAATGACTTGTTTAGTGTTTGTTTGTAAGTGTGGTTGATGTTGTTTTTTAAAATTATTTTTATTCAGAAATGCATCAAAATGATATTTTTTTTTATTTTTAATAATTATTTTTGATATCAGCACATTATAATGATCTAAAAACAGAAAATAAATTAATTTTAAGAAAAAAATATAAAATAAAAAAATTCATTTTTCTTTAAAAACGTTTTTGAAATGCATTGACAAATAAGACCTTAGTGGATTAATTTAGATTTATTATCTAGTTAATCATTTTTTTCCCTTTATTTATTTTTTAAATTTGAATTGATACAGTTACTAGGTCACGCTTCAGCTACATCTCAAATCCATATGTCAACCCGAGTTCTACAAATATGATATTATATAGTGATTTTCAATATTACTTATAATATAATAGTCGTGGTGAAATTACTGTGGATTTTTGCATTGTTCACATAGACACAGACGTGCTAGCCATGTCCTCTACCTCCTTGTTCAATGTGTGTCATGTGAAGGCGATCGTGGAATTGTCAGTGAACAATTTTTCTTTCCTCATTTTCTCTCTCTTGTTGTTGGAAAATACAATAAGGTCCTTCATATTGTTGGTTTGTTTATTCAGTCCTTGGCTTTTTGATTTTGTTTTTCTTATTAATTTCTTCAATGAAAATTTTTTATTGTTTTCAATTATATCCTTCTATTGATATTGATTATATATGGTACATTTCATTTCATTCCTTAGGCCTTGTTTGTTTCAAGGAAAGTGAATTCCCGGAATTCACTTTCCTTGCTTTCCAGTGTTTGGAAACATCCAGGAATTCACTTTCCTTGCTTTCCAGTGTTTGGTAAAACTTTGGAAAACAAGTCAAAGGAAAGTGATTTCCATCACTTTCCCGGTCAACCTATTTTTGGCTTTCCCACGCGGAAAGTGTATTACGCTTCTCTTTCGCGTAATACACTTTCCGCTCCCTCACTCACTCTCGTCTCTTTCCCTCACTCACTCACTCTCATCGTTTCCCTCACCTCTCGCCTGTGACCTCCCGTCGTCCCTCGCCTCCTCTGTCCCTCTGTGTCGTCTCTCGCCTCTCTCGGTACCCATCTCATCTCTCGCCTGTAACCCATCTCAACTCTCGTTCAAATCCCTGAAACCCATCTTGTTTCTCGCCTCTGCACTTTTTGTCGTCGTCGCCTGTAAACTCTCACCTCCCTCAGTCCTGAAACCCATCTCATCTCTCACTGTTGTCCTTGAAACCCAGCTCGTCTCTCGTATCTGTCCCTCTGTGTCCTCTTGTCTCTCGCCTCTCTCAGTCCCTTTCACCAAGCAAAGGTCGCGTCTTCCCTCTCGGAAAAGGTAAGTAATTTGGGTTTTATTAATTGTAATTAATTAAAATTAATTTTTGAGCTTTATGCCTGCATTTGGTTTGGGAGAAAAATGGGATGTTAATGATTTTTTTGTGATGCTCCCCTGCGGTGATTTTGTGGTTGATAGAAGGTTTTGTTCGTGATGTTTGTATTTCATTGTTATTGAAAATGGATTGTGGGTTTTGATGATGTGAAAAACCTAATCAACATAGCTCTGTTAGATTGTGAAAAACCTAATCTGTGATTATAGTATGATTGTGATTTTCTGTCAAGATTCTGAAAAACTTGTTATAGCAAACACATGTCAAATAGAAAAGAAAAAAAAGGTGGAACTACACAACCTTTTTCAGCAAATGAACGATGATAAGTAATTCATAACCTGATATAATATAAGTTTTGAAGAGAAAAATTGACATATAAGTGAATCACAGCATGTAGGGAAAGAAACTAGCCTCTTGTGATAACAGGGCCCCTAATTGGACGATTCTTCTTCGGATTCCAAGTTTTAGAGATCATGCCCCCAAGACTTCCCAAAATCTTCTCACCCTGTAAGCAGAAACAGCAATGAAAATACTCCTTTTACTCAATAACACCAGCAGGAGAACTATAAATTAGAAATAAAAATCCAGAAGAAAAAATAGGTGATCACAAATGCAATAGAAAAATTTTGAGCTCCATTTCATGGATTAGTGTTAACAACAGCTATATACTGGCCCATTTCATCAGGTGAGAAAATCTAAGCAGTAAACATTAAATTCATCAATCATAGTGGATTTCAGAACTGAACCAAATATGGGGATGAAAATGTATCTTAAAAAGTAAACTACAAGTTCAACTAATGCAACCGGAAATAGAACGGCATGCCGAGACTAATGAATATTGCAGAATAGATAACATAGCTTTTGGTTTCAATCCTACGAAAGTAGTCTATAAAATATTCCAAGGAAAAAAACCTTTAAAACATACCATCTTTAACTTGTGAAAAGTGTAAAATACACATCTGAATTATGGATCAAAAACATGTTTACCTTAGTGAAAAATCGATAGAAAATTGATTTCTTGATTTGCTCTTGTTCAATTATTTCAACATAAATTGTATGTTGTCAGCTGCTTTGATTATAATATTGATTTCTCTATATGTTTAGGTGTTGTTATCAGGAAACTACACTTTCATGTTATGGATAATAAAATAATTAATGCGGTATGCATGGGAGCAGCTGTTGCTGTGATAGCTGCAATAGAATGTTATAAAGAAGAAGAAATAAATAGAATTTATAGAGAACCACGTATAAATTCAATTGCTCAACGCGAATTCTATATTGACAGCATTTTGAATCGAGGTGATCGACATTGCGTTGAACAAATTCGTATGAAACCTATTGTATTACATAGATTGTGTGATCTTCTCACAAGCCGTAACCTATTACGAGCAACTCAAAATGTGTCCATTAGGGAGCAAGTAATTGTTTTCTTACAAATTATAGGCCATAACCAAAGATTTAGGGTTGTTAGTGGTAGATATTATAGGTCTGTTGAAACTATCCATCGTTACTTTAGAATTGTCTTAAAAGCAATTCTAAAGTTGTACAAACACCTTATTAAAGACCCAGAGGATACAGTTCCAGCAGAGATAATGAATAATACAAGATTCTATCCTTATTTTAAGGTATGAACACATTACCAATATTTTAATGAATTGATTAATTACATTAAGAAGAAAAGTTTATAATTTATGTTGTCATGTTTATATAGGATTGTGTGGGAGCAATTGATGGTACCCATGTTCCTGCAAATGTTCCTGTTGAGATTCAAGGAAAGTTTCGAGGACGAAAAGAAGGAACAACACAAAATGTTTTAGCAGCTATAACTTTTGATTTGAAGTTTTTATATGTTTTAGCTGGCTGGGAAGGAAGTGCCCATGATTCACGGGTTTTAGCTGATGCATTATCAAGATCTAATGGTTTTAAAATTCCAGAAGGTATATAATAAAGTACGTATTATATGCATAAACATATCAAATGTCTTACTATATAAAGATAGTAATAGGTTTGTTTTTAAATTGTAGGGAAATATTATCTTGGTGATGCTGGTTACGGTATTCGAAAAGGAGTCATTTCTCCATTTCGTGGAGTTCGATATCACTTGAATGAGTTTACAGACCGTGCACCAGAAAATGAAAAGGAGCTATTTAATCTTCGACACTCTTCATTGAGAACCGTGATTGAGCGAGGGTTTGGTATTTTGAAGAGTCGTTTTAGAGCAATTGATGGAAAATCTTATTAGTCTTATGAAACACAAGTAGAAGTTGTGCTTGCATGTTGTATTCTTCACAATCACATAATGGTGGTTGATCCTTATGACTTTCTTATGGAAGAAACATGTCCGGATAGTGAACCAAGTAGACGAACAATGTACTTAAGTCAACGGGAGGAAAGGGAAGAGAATATGGAGTGGATATCAAAGAGAGAAATAATTGTCTCAACCATGTGGAATGATTATAACACTCAAAGAAACTTGTAATTGAGTGTTAATTATACGTTTTTGTTTTTCTTATGTCTTGCTTAATTGTTTATATGAAATGTATTAAATCGAAATATTGTATGATTTTGTATAAATTTTGTAATTTCTTTTTTGTAGAAATGAGTTTAACACAGGATGAAAAATGCAAAGGCAAGGGCAAACATTTCAAATGGACTAAGCCCATGTCTAACATGCTGCTTGAGTTATTAGCTGATGAGGCACTTAAAGGAAACAAACCTTCTTCCACCTTTAAAGCAGAATCTTTTGTTAAGGTGGCTACAGAAATAAATGCAATATTCAATGTGCAATGCGAGCCTAAACATGTGGAAAATCATCTCAGGACTGTGAAA
Organism: Salix purpurea; assembly: GCA_027405865.1. Taxonomy (NCBI): domain Eukaryota; kingdom Viridiplantae; phylum Streptophyta; class Magnoliopsida; order Malpighiales; family Salicaceae; genus Salix; species Salix purpurea. The sequence goes on from JAOWLH010000002.1 coordinate 22,332,205, forward strand.
AAAGAATGGGGAATAATAACCACTCTTAGAGGTAAAAGTGGTTTTGGCTGGGATGATTGTTTGAAGATGATTACAGTTTCGAAAGATGTGTATGCTGAAGAAGTGAAGGTATGATAAATATTATACTCTTTGTAATTTTTATATTTACTTTTGTTTCTACAATGTTATACAATGAACTAAAAAAATTGCATATTCTATACGTTATGAACAGGCACATCCCAATCATGAAAAGTATCTGAACAAAAAACTTGATTTCTATGACGAAATGACACTTGTTGTTGGAAAAGACATGGCAACCGGAAATTTTGCCAAATCATTTGCTGATGTCAACTTGGAAGAGAACACTGAAGTTCATTCAATTTCCATGGAAAATGAAGTTGAATATGAAGAAACTTCAAAGGGAAAAGAGACATCTTCCTCTGCTACACAAAAGAGACAACATAGAAAGAGAAGCCGCATGCATGAAAATGATGATGCTGACAAGTTTTCTAAACAGATTGGAGATGTAGTATGTGCAATTCAAAGTATCAGCAAAAATCAACTTGATGTTAGTGTGTTGTATGAGGCAGTGATGGAAGTTGAAGGCTTTGATGAGATAACTCTTGTGAGTGCATTTGATTATTTGGTCCAAAATGAAATGCTGGCAAAAGCATTTCTGGTAAAAAGGGCAGATTTGAGGAAATTTTGGGTTCAAAACTTTGTCACCACACACTACAACAGGCCTGCTTCCTAAGATGGTTTGAAAATGTTCAAAGTTTGGTTTCAGACTATGTTTTTTATCAGTCAAGTATGTTTACTTGTTTAATTCGGAGAATTCTATATTTAAGTTTGTAATTTGAACTAATATGTATGTCAATGACATCGAAACTTTATATTTATGCAAGACTATTTATTTCTTGATGTTAGGTATAAATATTTATTTCTTGATGTTTATTTTATAGATATTAAAGGGATAATCTCTATAATATGATATGACATATATTGTTATATTTTATAAAATAAGCTATGTATGAATATGGGATATAATAAAAAAATTCATCATTATACTTTTTAGATTTCATTTTTTTATTTTAAGTGATTAAATATTTTATATTAAATATTTTATATATATTAGATAAACTTGAAAAAAAAATTAATTTATTAATAAATTATTTTCCAATTCCTTTTCCATAACACAAACAAACACTGGAAAGTGTTTTCCAGTTCATTTTCCATAACACTGCCAAACATCGGAATTCACTTTTCAGGAATTCACTTTCCAGTAAACCACTTTCCAGGAATTCACTTTTCAGGAAACCACTTTTCAGGAATTCACTTTACAGGATTCACTTTCCAGGAAACCACTTTCCAGCAAACAAACGGGGCCTAAAAATCTCTTTATTGTTTTTTGGTCTCAAGGTTTTGATTTGTTGCAATTTTGTAATTCAATTGGAATTAATTATATATTTTGATTTTGATTTTGATTTTGATTTTCACACTTATTCTTTTAATTTTTTATTTAGTATTCATACCTTTGGTTTTTTCGGTTCTTCTTGGACAATGTTTATTTTTTGTTTGTATTTATTCATTTATACTTTTAGTTTTGGTTTTTAACTTTTGTCGTTTTATTTTTTGTTGGGGTTTTATTTTTATTCGGTTCCATTCTAAAATTTTAATTTATATTGGTAATTTATTTTTCCCTTTGTTCTTTTTTTAGTGTTTTCTGTTATTTTTATTTGTTCTTCTAATCATATGATTTTTTTATGCTCATAATATTTATTTATTTATTTTCTTTTGTTGTTTTGTTTTTGTATTTTTGTTAAAGTTATTTTTTTATTTTTCAAGATAATTTTATGGTGTTATTTCTTGCATATAAAAATGATAATTTTAGTGATTGTTTGTTTATTATTTTCTTCTTCGCTTTTATGTTAAAATATTTTGTTTTTTATTTATTTTTGGGACAATGTAATGATTCTAAATATTTTGACAATAATGATGATAATAATTTTAATTGTTATCGTCATGATAATGATGGTAACTTTACAATGAATTTTCAATTATGTTTTATTCTTTTTTTATAAATAGATAATCAATAATTTACTTTTTTTTATTTAGTTATCGTAGGTGTTTTCATAATTTATATTTTCTTATTGTATTTAATTTAAATTGGATTATGAAATAAAGTGATCCTAATACAGTGAATTCGATGATTTAGGTATCCAAATCTCTTTGTTTTTTAATGACGATGATAATTTTATGCTGATGATTTTGTTGAAACCTGTTAAACAGGTAAATTTATATTGATTTAAAATTTATATATTTTATTATAAAATTGCATTTCATAGAAATTTTATATAAATTTATTATTTTTTCCAAATTTATAGTATAATAAAAAAAAATCTCTCAATTTTAATATCTCATATTTTTAATATATATTTTTATGTTGAAAGAAATATGGTGTAGGCTGCAACGGAACGCGGGAAAATGGCTACTAAAAATATAAACGACGTGGCACCTCTGTTTCACAACATCCGAGGTCACCATCACCGCCTTCCTGGAGCGCTCTTTATTCCCTGGACGGCCAACTGCCATTCTCGCTTGCTCCCTCGCCGATTGCGATCATACAATCACAGGTGCGAACTTTTTCTCTTCTCTCTTTTATGCTGTTTCTTTTGGGCTGCCTAGAAAATTTGAGACATGGGACGAGAAGAAAGTCCGATTCTTTTAAATGTTAATTTCATATTTGAACCCTAACATAAATTCAGGAGTATTAATACTAAAAAGAAATTCAAAACTAAGTTCTTTTGTTTTTCTTCTTTTGGAAGGTGGCAAGCGTTTAGGCGATTCTCATAGTCGTATTTTTGTAGCTAAAATATGAAATCCATATAATATCATTTGTTGTGCTTTTCAAGTGGCATCCAATGGGTTAGTGTTTTGAGAAAATTAAAGATGTTTTTGTTGAATTTAGTGTTTTTTTCCTTGTTTGTTTTGTTTTAAACCTTGTTTCATCTAGCCTCAACAATTTGTAATTGCTCTGAAACAATATCATGTGAAAATACTTTGGTCCCTTTTCTTGCATGTTATAATTTATAGATTCAGTTTGAAATTATATTGGCTATTGGGATAACGATTGGTTTGTAGTTGACTTCATTGGATGCATATGATGTGATAGGATGCTCTTAAAAAATATTGCTTTTGGTGGTGGTTTATTCATTTTAAGATTATGTTTAATGCAAACAGCTAAGTTTTCAGGGCACTTCCCCTGTTACAATTAAAATGGTGTTCACTGCAGCTACTTCCAGCACCTTTTTACCTCTATCAGCACCGGGTATAGTTTCCTCTACTTTAGCACTTCATTTATAGCTATAGTTTTTTTTTATGAGTGCACACACATTCATTTATATAAGCTTGGTACCAGTATTTTCTGAATTCTAAATCTGCGTGCTATCCACTTATAAGCTAGATGCATCAGTGATTGGTATGTGTTTGTTGATCCTGGAAAGCCAAGAGAAACTTGTGTTTTGAATATATACATGCATACATATATATATACTGAATCCTAGACTCTAGCTGAGTTGTGATGACTGCATTCACTCTTTATCTGTCTGTTTTCTGTTGTCAGATTGATTTCCATGTGTTGATTTTAAAACTACTATTGATTATATATTAATGTACAGTGAAAACAAGGGACCAAAACAACAGCCAAAATCAACAAACAACTTCTGGTCCAGTTAGGGTTTCCATGCAGACTCAATCCTTTAATGCAAAAGAAGGACATTTTAAGGTTGCGGTATCTGGCTCAGTTACACAATTACGACCTATTGAAAGGAGAATAAATTTGAACAGAAAACGGTCACGTTCTATAATATATGCTGCTGCAATGGTGAGATTACATATCTATACTTCATGTAACCTCCATTTGTTTGCACTGTAAACTGAAGTTACGACACACTTGCTTTTTACAGTTACAAGGAATTGTTTGTTGCTACAACAATCAACAAGAAATATGACATTTTCTTTATATAAGCTATTTTGTGTCTCTTATTTCTGTTCTTAAGAAGAAAATAAAATGGTGATCAAAGCTAATTGATTATTTATCTTCTTGTAAATTTCTCTTTGGGTTTTATGGGTGTCTCGTTCCTTTAGTTTGATTGAGATGCATGAACTTATACAAGAAGAAACTAATTTACAAGTACCTCCTTTCAAGAGATAGTGAAGAGGTCAATGTCTGTCAACCATCACAGCTTGTCGAATTTTACAGTCATATATCTCTTGATGTTTTCAAGGTATAATCGATTGGTGGTAGGATATTGTAATTTGCAACAACCACCATTAGCTGTCTATTTGAGAAAAGCCATTGATAGATACAGAAAGACGTGCACCTGCATGCACATACGTGCAGCATCATTTTTTGAGAATCATGAACTCACTTTTTCACTTTTGCAGAATGCAAGATGTGCCGCTTCCGGGCAAACTCAAACCCTTATCAATAAGGCACCTGGAGTTACCAAAGCTCCTCAAAGAGGTAAATTACCACTTTCATATATGTTACCAATCGCATACTACAGAATAAGAAGCCTTGTTTCTAGCTCGATCCATTGTTCTAGCCATACACTGTAAATCATAAAAAGTGAGAATCAGCTAGTTGTAGATAGGAAATTCCTTTGGGGTTACATATTTTGGGTTTCCATTGGCAGTGTCTGTCCACTTCCACATTTCACCTTGTCCTAATCTAGTGGTATGCTGATTTACATGTAGTTTATTTGAATTGTTCAAAACTATGCAAGGGGACCAGCACAGAAAATGTATCATCCTAGATCAATCACCTTTGTTTATTTCCTTCTATGCATGATAAATTTTAGTTTCATCAAAATATCTTGGCAGTACTTTTTCAATATTTATTTTCTTGCAATTTTACAATTTGACTTCTGTGTTTTACAATTGGTAATTTAACTTCAGAGACAAACAAGACTCCGCGACTAGATGATGGCGGATCTGGTTTCCCACCCCATCGTGGTGGTGGTGGGGGAGGTGGGGGAGGTGGTGGTGGAGGAAACTTCTCTGGTGGATTCTTCCTTTTCGGCTTTCTTGGTTTTCTAGGTTATTTAAAAGATCTGGAGAATGAACACTCCCGGGAAAATAGGATGTGATGAAAAGGATAAATAAATATTATTAGAAAATCAATTATTTTTCAGCCCCTTCAATTCTTTTCTTTAATGTACTGTAAACTTTTTTTACTATCTATAAGCACAGAAACACTTCAGTTAGATAGTATAGTGCTCAAGCTGTGGTAGCTGAACTCATGATTAAAATACTTAAGCATGATGTTTTCTCATGGAATGTGTACAGATTGGTCAACAATTTCTTCTTGTTTTTAGCCCCTTGAGACATAACATTGCAAAACTGAGTTTCAGGTAACCCTTTCCTTTCCCATTTCATGATAAATCTCTCAGGACGATAATTTTCTGACTATCTTTTCTCGGCATGATGAGTTACTTTTCCTGCAATGTGATCAATATTCATTTTCCAAAGACCTTTAAACCATAGTTTTATGGACGGTTCAAACAACAGGGTTGGTTGATGATGGCATGCCTTAATTATATGAATATTCAATTAGGTGATGGTGATCCAATCCTTGTGATTTGGGAATTGACAAAGGAGTGGTTGTGGCCGAGCGGTTGTCCGCGCGCTGCCAACATCGACGCGCACGAGTTCGAGGTGCTCAGACAGTAAAACCGATTTGGTTTTTTTTTTTTTTTTTAATCTACGCCCAATTCTTGGTGTGAGAGTAACTGCCTCCTTTTGCCAATTAGCTCTGGTTGCTGAGATTATTGATGATTTTTTTTTTAAGATGAAGAAACGAATTCTATTTTCTCTCCTATTTACTGCGGCGACGAAGAATCAAACTATCACTATATTTACGATAAATTTTATTTATCCAAAGCATATCTATGTAATTTTTTTTGGAAATTTCTATCAACTGGTTTTTTTTTTTTAACAGTTTTTTTTTTATTAACTGTGTTTGGGCTAACTTATGCGCACCATGATTAATCTCCGAATTCACTTTTCTTTTTGACATTTTTTCCTCTATTTTGTTTTGCCACTTATACATTTTTTTTTCTTAACCGAGGTGTCTGGATCAACTTACGCGCAACACGGTATATATATATATATATATATTTTCCTAGCCAACTGAGCATTATTTTCTGCGCGATGCGCTGTGCTTTTTTATCTATGTAGAAAATTGATTGATTTTATGTGTTGTATTTTGTTATTTTAATATTTAATCAGTAAAATTATAATTGATAAAATCTGTTAGAAATGAGTTTTTTCCCATAAAAAAGTGATTGAATGTTGCTATTGCCAAAACTCTTTTGATAAAATCTGTTAGAAATGATTTTTTTTTCTATGTAGAAAATTGATTGTAAAATTTATTGCTCATATTATTATATTAAAAATATTTTAGAATAATAATAAATAGGTCATTTATATAAATAGAATTCCATTTAGAAAAAATCAATTTAGAAAAGCAAGTGTCATGTATATATAGCAATCAATTTAGAAAAGCAAGTGTCATGTATATATAGCAATCAATTTACAAAAGCTCGGAATGGAAACAGCAGCAATAAAACAATTAGCAAATCAGAAACATCAAAACAATTAACGCAATCTTGCCGGAGCAACACCATGACAAAATAAAAGGAAAATATTTTTAATTTGAAGCGCGATGTATATATATATATAGAAATCAATTTCTAGAAACTCGCAATTGCAGCAGTAACAATAAAACAATCAACGCACCAACAATCACAAAACAATTAAGGCAATCTTGTTAGAATAATATAACGTTAAAATAAAATAACAAATCTTTGGAATTTCAAGGCTCATGTATATATAGAATTATCATTTTGTTTTATGCAGCAGCAACTAAACAATTAACGCATTGTTCCTAGAACAATATAACGGCAAGAGAAACGAAATGCTTGGAATCTAAATCGTCATGTATATATATAGCAATCATTTTAAAAAACTCACAATGGCATTGAAACAATAAAACAATTAATGCAACAGCAACAACAAAGCAATGAACGCAATCTTGGCATAATAACATTATAGTTAAATAAAAGTGGATTGTTTGGAAATTAAAGCATCATGTATATTTATATCAATCAATTAAGAAAAATCACGCAATTAAAAAATATACGAACCACTTCCCATTTCGATTATACTATTCCTTTTAGTCTAGAATTTTTTTTTAATAACATATTTTATCTATTATAATGTTACTAATTAAATATTTAAACAACCAATTACAGCATGTAAAAAATCAGTTACTTTTCTACATAAAAAAAAACCCTAGCGCAATGCACAGACAAACATACTAATTATACCACGCAAAAAAATAATTTCTAACATATTTTATCTATTGCAATTTTACTAATTAAACATTAAAATAACTAATTATAGCATGCAAAAAATTGTTAGTTTATTTCTGGAAAAAAAAACAATATTTTTATTTATAATGGGTCAGATCTAATATTACTTGGGAAAAAGGCAACTCATAAAAAAAAATTATTACCTAGGTTTTTTGCAATTACAAAATATACGAACCACTTCCCATTTCGATTACACTATTCCTTTTAGGCGGAAAAAAATTTATTTATAACATATTTTTTCTATTATAATTTTACTAATTAAATATTAAAATAACTAATTACAGCATATAAAAAATCAATTAGTTTTATACATAGAAAAAAGCCCAGCGCAACGCGCGGGCAAGCACGCTCGTAATATTCTAAAAAGAGATGCTCTAAATATATATATACGTTGTAGAGAATAAAAAATATGAACATTTGTTATGAAGATCTCATGATGTATTTATAATTCATGAGTTTTATTTTTTTAGATAAAATGGGATAGTGTAACTTTATCTTTTTGATATTTTGAATTGCATTGTTAGTTGTATTCCACTCATTTTATCTAGCTAAAAGAATGTGTTAATGTTGGACATAAAATATTTTAATATATCTAATGGTTTGGTGGAGTATAGACTTGTTTAGTTAAGCATATTTGCTGAGAAATAATTTATCTATGATTTTATATTAAAATATACATAATTGATGGTGTTAGACCTAATCATCTCTTGGGTTTAAAATGAAATTCTTCTAATCAAATAAAACTCGTTTAGGTACATAAACAGTTTTTTTCATTTTTGAAATTTGGTCAATCGTTAACTTTTTTTCATTTGTAATTTTTTTAGTGACTCTCTCCTCTTTTAAATCCAAATAGCAAAAGAAAAGGTTTTGAACCAAAAGAAAAATTGCGAAAATCAAAGGGACCCAAATTAAAATCAAAATAATTTGAAGTTTGAAAAAAGAAAACAATGCATGATTTAAACAATGGAAAAACTCATTTATATTAGCCCTGATTTTAAATTAGATTCCTATATTTTCAATCTTTTCAAGAAATAAAATCAAAATTTTATTGCAAAATTGAGCATCAACTAACAATTGTTTCATACCTTGAGAGCCACGTAGGAAGTTGATTGAAATAAATTATTTATCCAAAATTTGAATTAACATAGTATGCAATGATTTAAAAAAATAGATCTAATAAAAAAACTTTAAAAACATAGTATGCAATCATTACTTCCTTGATCATTTTCCCTTATAATTACTTGACTTATCTCAATCAAAATCCTAGAACTCATTTCTAAGCTCCCCCGTACAAATCATATTTGTTTTAGACAAATTCAATCATTAGAGAGCATTAAATGGTGGGGCAAGGATGATCGAATTGGTATAGGGAAACAATTTAAATCAACCTTTTAATGAGAAGAAATGGTGGGCAACAATAAAATAATGGTAGAATTAATGAGATTGCTTAATTGCAAAGGCAAGTTGAACTCTCTACAAGTCTTATACAATAAAGAGTCCTTTCTAGTGAGGTTCATCATGAACTTCGAGATATTTTTTATCAATTTATGAATCTTTTTGATACAATACAGTCTAATAAACCTAATACTAATTGGTTTAAGCCATGAGTTGAACAAAAAAGTTGAACTTCTAGAATTATATGGAGGTTTAAACCTGAATGATTTTGTACATTGATTAAACATGGTGGAAAGAGTTTTTTTAGTATTATGATATAGTTTATAAAGCTAAGATTAAGCTTGTGGTTATCCATCTTAACTGAACTGCTTCAACTTAGAGGTAATATTTGCAAATCTCTCGTTAAAAAGTGGTAGAGATGAAGTTAATAATTGTAAGAGGATAAAGTAAATAGTTGTGAGTAATTTTTCCCTTTCAATTACACTCAAGCCCTCTATAAAAGTTTGTACAACCTCAAATAAATGGTAAGAGTGGTGAGTATAGCAATTTATTCTATAAAGTCATCTATGGAGTTAAATTGAATGAAAATAAGTAATAGAAAGTTTCTCATTATTTGAGTGGATTAAAACCTCAATATAGGATGTTATTGTCTTGTGAATCTTATGGAGTGTTTCAGAGGCATATAATAAAACATTTCTCGTGAAAAAAATAATGAAGTAAAGGTTATTCAAGATTTGTACAACAACAAGTAAGCTCTTTTAAATTTAAACATCAGGGTTTTAGCCAGACCAAGATGGGAAATACCTTCAACTTTGGAAAAGGGTTGAATTTGAAAGGTGAACACGGGACTCAAATACGTTATACAATAGCTAAATAACCTTAACATGCTAAATATAGAGATATAATAACATTTTAAAAAGGTAATTTTGATTACTTAAAATATAAAGAATGAGGGCATAAGTCATCCAATTATAGAAAAGGGTTTTGATAGTCAAACAAGTTAAATTAACTTAATTCAAATATACTTTAATCTATTATCAACCTATCAATAAAGAGTTTGGAGGTGATATAGAAGGTGAATAGGGCATGAGGTGAATGATAAAAAAAAAATCTTTTTGCTCATTGAAGTCACAATAATGAAGATAGGTTGAGATCCAATGTATTTTACACCATATATTCTATCAGTGGTAAGGTTTGTAACATGTTCATTGATGAGAGAATTTTAATAATGTGGTTTCACAAGAAGTAATGGATAAGTTAAAATTCCCAACTAATAATCATTTACATCCCTCTTACAAATTGACTTACTTCTATAAATGAAATTAAGTGAATGTACTATAAGATGTTTGGTGTTTTTTTTCCATTAGAAGAAAAAATATATGGATGACATGTAGTGTAAAGTGGTTCTCATTGATACATGTTATACACTTCTTGTGTGACCTTGGAAACATAATATAAATATGATTTATGACTGAAAATGTATCACCTATATTTTTAGTAAGGGAAATTATAGATTCATTGTGTTTCTTATGAAGACAAGGATGAGATCCACTCCAATGACTTCACAATTGGTTTCTAAAAATTTTATGAAGGAATGTAAAGAGTGTAGTTATATTTTAGCCATAATTCTTGAAGTTATGGTGGCTAAAATTGCTTGTAATAAAGACAAACTATTAGTTATTTTTATAGAAATGATGTCATACAACATCTTAAACATTAGTTTAAGGATGGGTTTCCAGTTAAGTTGCCTTCTGGAACTACTTTCAATAAGAGATATTCAACATATCATTGATTTGGTGTCTAGTAATTCTCTCCCTAATAAATTAACCTATAGAATGGCTTATAAAGAACAAAAAAATCTAGATAAACAAGTACAATATTTTTTTATAGAGTTATAAAGGCCTAACATTAGTTCTTATTCCATTTCTATTATCTTAACTCTGAAAAAAAAAGTTCATGAAACATATGCATTAACAATAGTCATTAACAAAATTATTGTTAAATACAATTTCTCATTCTAATATCGGATGATATGTTAAATTGTTTGATAGGCTCTAAAAATGTCTCGATAATTGATCCATATGGTGACTATCATCAAATCAAAACTCAAATAAAAAAATGAATGGAAGATAGTTTGGAAACCACATCATTAGTTGTTTGAAAGACTTGTGATGCCTTTTGGATTATCAAATGCACCTAACACTTTCATAAAGGTCATGACCAAAATGTTACAAGCTCTTTTTAAGGCTTTAGGATGATATACTCATATACAATCATTATTTGGAGGATCATACATCTTATGTACAACGCGTTTCAAGAATTTAAAGGAAGAAATTTTTTATGCAAATCTTAAAAAGCATTGTTTTAGTGTGGACACAGTTGTATTTTTAGGCTTTATTGTTTCATCATATAGAATACTCATGAATAAAGGCAAGGTGAAGACTACTACTATTTAGTGGTCTAATCCTTCAAATATTTATAAGGTGAGCATCTTTCTCGGGCTTACAACCTCTTACAAAAGTTTTATTTTCAATTTTAGCACTATTGCAACCCTTGTTATTAATTGTCTTAAACAAAGGTTATTTATTTGAACACGAGAAATATAAATCGGTTGAGTTATTAAAGAAAAATCTAATCAAAGCTCTTATCCTACTTTATCTAATTTTTATAAAGTGCATGAAGTTGATTATGATGTTTCAGGAGTGATTTAAGAGGTGTTCTTAGCCAAAATACATAGCATGTATTCTTTTTTAGTGAGAAATTGAATAAGCCAATGTTTAAGTATTCCACTTATAATTTGGAGCTCTATGTCACAGTCCAAACCATTAAGCATCGAAGCTACTAGTTAGCCTATATGGAGTTTTTGATTCAAATTGATCATGAAGCCATTAAGTATCTATAGACTTTGAACAAGAGGTATCATGAATGGGTGAGGTATCTTCAACAATTCACCTTCTATTAAATCATAAGACGAGGATACATAACAAAATAGTTGATGGCTTAAGTCATAGGGTCAATCTATTGATGGAGATACAAGCCAATATGGATGAGTTTGAAAAATTCAATAATCATTACTCAAATTACCTCTATTTTGGTTTCATTATCACGAGGTGTCAGTTGTGTAGGTTATTGTCAATAATAAGTATTGTTTGAATGATGTGTTCATTTCAAAAGGGATAAGATTATGTGTGAATTAATATTATGTATAGAAGCTAGTTCTCGGTAAACAATATAATTTAGGACATTTTGGTTCTAAAATGACCCCTAAAATTACTCCAAAATGGTTATTTTTGGTCAAGTATAAGAGGGGATGTAATTTAGCATATCCAAAGATGTGTTGTTTGTCAAAAAAAAATACAACAACCAATGCAAGTATGTACCTAACTTTACCTATGCCAAAAGCATTTTAGAAATGTGTGAGCAAGGGGTTTTTTCTTGGTCTTACACAAACTCAAAGGAAGCATGATTCTACTATAGTGATGGTGGATAAAATTTCAAAAAAAAATCAATTTTATTCCTTGAAGGAAGACTTTATATATGTCACGTATGGATAATCTTTTATTTCAATAAAGATTTATATGTTACATATAGTTTCACTTTCTGTAGTGTCTAAAGATGTTAAATTTCTGGCTTATTTTTTATGTAACTTATGAAAAAGGATTGGCACTACCTTAAGTTTTAACACCTCATTTTATCTTCAAATCGATGGTCAAATCAAAGTTATTAATCAGAGTCTTGATAACTTGCTAAAATGCTTAATTGGTAAGAATTTTAAGAATTAAGAGCGCATCCTACTTTTGGTTGAGTTTGCCTACAATTCTTCTCTCAATAAAACTACTACTTCAAGGTGGCTTATGAAAAATAAACCTTTAAGTGTTCTTAATTTTACTCCACTACCAACTTTCAAGAAAGAAAATGCAAGGGTAAAATTTGACAAAACTTATACTAGATATCCACACTTAATTCATGGTGAAAACTAAGCATTCAAATGAAAAAAAAATTAAAGCATTTACACAATTTGTTTTTAAAGAAAGATTTGGTTTGAGTGGTGTTAACCAAAGGCATCCTAATGGGTATTAGTGTGTGTTTAGTGTTGTAATACATTGTACTTTTAAAAAGAAATTTTTTCACTTGGAAATGCATCATAATATTATTTTCTTTGGATTTTTTTCATCGATCAAAATCACCTAAAAGCACTAAAAAATCAATTTGATGTATTTTTTATGGCAAAAACACTTTTAAAATGCACTCAAACACAATTGAAAACACAATACCAAACAAAAATTGATTTAAAGTTAGGTGATTAGAAAATAGGTTCATGAAAAATTCTAGTAAAAATTAATAGTAATGCTCACATTACACTGATATCAACTCATTTGAACATCTTAAATGCATTCAATATGAAACATCTTGTGCTATATTATCCATTTGAGGACAAGTCTTTCTAGGAGGGAGGGAGAGAATGATGTGCAACTAGAAATGTATAGCTGAAAATTTGACTAACTTGTCGATTTCCAGCAAGGTTTAGAATATTTTATACTAGTAAATGTAGACTAAATTAAAATTTTAGTTTCTGATTTCTAGCAGAAAATGTAAAACTAGATTTTGAACCATAACTTTTAACTCTTTTTTATTAATATGAGTATTCGGGTCAGCTTGCGTGCGCCTCAACTAATTCCACGGGTCCTAAAGTTAACAACCGTGTAAATCTCTAATGTTCATTATATTAGTAATCACGGGACTTGAACCTGAGACCATAGGAGAAGCAAACTCTTTAGTCTCAAACTCTTACCAACCATTGGGTCACCTAGCCATAACTTTTAACTTGTATGTCTAGGTCATGGCTGTAGTTTGTGAATATTGCTGTTGGATGTTTACAACTGTAGAAAAGCTTATTCCTAGTTGGTCTTTGAATATCATTTTGTAAAATCAATTGTTAGAGAATCTCTAAAATTTTCTTCACTTCCTTTGAATTCCATCGTTTTCACTTTAACTTTTCTATGATCTAAACTAGCATCACATGATCACCCCATTTAATTTTATAATTTTAATATAAAGTAATTGTAATTGCTCTTCTGACAACTACAATGGTGTAGAGAATATACCCATTTGAAGAATTAGTTTTCTTCTGAATATATATTAGCCAATAGCTCTTCGATACAACTACGAGTGCGTGCCCGCTGCCCCTTTTAACCAAATACAGAAAAATTGTTTAGCAAGGCAAAATAGAAGCACAAACCAAACGAGATTTTAACCAAAAAAGAAAGAAATTAAGCAGATGATATCCGAGGTCGAAAAAATAACTACTTTGGGAACATAACAATTACCAAATTACAAGCATCGAGCATCAATTCTCCTTTTCCTTTCCTTCATTTTTAAGAGATCGAGAGCATTAACTTTATTTTATTTTTATTTTTTGTGATCAAGAACTTCCGAAAGTTGTCAGATATATATATATATATATAAGCGTTTCTGTCAAACATCCACTTGACAAATGGAGCAAAAGACGGACTCTAAACAAACACATCACCATGCCACATCTCAATTGCAAAGAATTAAAATACAAACAGTTAATCAAATCTAAAGAGAAATTGATAAATGTTTATACCTTCCTGAATTCGGGTATATATTCAACCTTGAATTAGAGAGACGTTCAAAATTTCTTACACTTTCCCTGTAATTATCTCGGCTTTGAGATCCGATCTCTCTCGTGGGAGTACATGCCAAATTTGAACTCCGATGTTTAGAAGGAGAAATAAACAATGGATTGCTACTCCATTTTCAAGAAAATGCTGGAGTAAAAGCAACTGTGACAACTGCCTATTCCTATAGGAGAAGTGTGGAAAGTAAATATATTTAAATTAAAACATGAAAAGTCCTAAAGGTCGCGGCCTAAAAATGAATACACAACGAACTGGACAGCTGACAAAATCTATGGGAACTCATTTCCTTGGTCTGGTCCAGGTTGTCTCCGAGGTGATGACATTACCATAATAGACCTTTTTTGATGATTCATCCCAATAAACCTGAACAGGAAAAGGGGAGGGGAGAGATTAACAAAATTCATATTTTGAATATTCTACTACATAAATGCTCCTATTATTATTTATTCATGCGCAATGCATTAGAGTTCAAACTTGGCACTTAACAAAGCAAGGACATCTGAACAACCAGTACAAACTTACAACCCATCATCAGATAGTTCAAACTACGTACCTATATGTTGGGCATCACATTCTTAATAATAGATTACTTTATCGAATTAAAGAGTTCATTACTTTCTCAAATTAGAAGGTCAATTCCCCTCTTTGGTTCCTAGCATTTATGGTAAATCTATCCCTACATCTCTTCTTCCCAAAAGAACAATAGAAGCCACTTCCCAGCGAACATTTCCAAACGAAAAGAAAGGCAACTGAGAACCTTTGAAACTGCCTTGCCCTTACATTTTTACCTGAATGAAATGGCTGACTTCAGCCTTTAAGGCAATTGAATACTAAAATTATCAACAGTTTGTATATAAAACTACCTTTTGCATGCATATGAAATGAGCTGCCGGTTATACACAACGATCAAAGGAGACTCAATAGTGGAGATGTGATTCCAAAGATACCTGCCAACCAGAAGGAAGACCCTTTGAGAGTTCTTCTAAATCAGGCTGCTTGTTTTCATCAGTTGGGGCCTCTGGCAGAGTCAGTGCAGCTTCTTTAGCTGCTTGAGCTCTCCTGCGCTTTACTCGCTCACGCCTATATAGAATAGAACAAAAATGCTTAGTGCAATGCCCAAATGAGATAAAAGTTAGCATTACTCGCTCAGTATAGTTTCCCCTTTTCTACCAAACCCCTGAGTAGGATTATCTTATATACTTAAAATTCTTATTCTGCACCAGAATAAACATACCAGTCACCACCCAGAGGCTGAAAGTTAGCATTATCCTTGGCCTCTCCGCTGGCAATTTGCTTAGCACGCCACTCCTGCAATAAAAAAAAAAAAAAAAAAAAAAAAAAAAAAAAAAAGAGGCAAGAAAAAATCAGGGACTAGAAACAGTTAAAACTAAGTGACTCATGAACCAGGAAACCAATTATTTAGCAACCTCGATTTCCCTTTGCCGCTTCCTCTCTAATATCTCATAAGCACTTTTAGGTTCTTCTTCCTCACTCTCATTCAACTCCTCTTTGGCTGCATTCCACTGTCAGCATAAAATAACAAATTTGAACTAATTGTGGAGAGATGTAGTATTCATGATAAAGACTCTCCTGGTCATAAGAAAAAAAAAATAACACACCTTGTCCACCAAACTAGAAACTTTCTTATTAGACCTCAAAGACGGTGCAACAGCAACTGTCCGCTTTTTACGTGAAACTGTTTAAAAGAAAAGGGCAGCAGCAAAATGAGCACGTGATAAACTTTATATAATGTGCAAATACAAAACCTTTCAAACTTTTTTGGCTGTGATTCAGTCCTCAAAATATATAATTAGCAGATAAAGCAACAAAACCAATTAGTAGGACTTCCCAGGAACAGCCTAGGTATCAGAATTCAGCAAGGAGAGCAAAATTCACTAAGAATCACAACATATAAGAATTAAAGACATTACTCGACAACATATTACTTATTGTGTCTAAAAGAAACAGCATTCAAGATGCTATTGATCTCTTGGAATATTTTGGATTTTGGCACCCTTTTCTTCCGGTTCTCTCCCTTCCGCAACACAATTATTATGCAACTTCGGGAGTAAAAGTACGATTTTTTTAGCCTAGACAAAACCCAATCTAATTATAAAACAAAATAATCTTAGGTGAAGAAACACATACCTTTAGTTTGAACCTTGACACCTGTTAACAAGGCAGATGCAGCTGCTACAGTAGAAGCAGTGACTGCATTGGTTGATGATGCATTAGCAGTCTCTTTCACACTAGCCAAAGTAGGAGCTTCAGTGGTGGTCAGAGTAGAAGGAACCCCTTTAGATGCCAAATCAGTCCCAACACCAACAGCTGAGCCACCAAGCTTCACATTCAGCTCTGCTGTAGAGTCATCTGTCTTTATTTGATCAGAAGCAAGGGTATCATAACTCACAGGACCAGATTCAATATAAGACTGAGAAGATTCTACACCACTAACAACAGGCACAAGCACTGATCCATCTTGAACATTGTAATATTCTACTGGCTGAACAGAATTGACCATAACTGAAGCAGTTTCAACATATGTGCTAGGAGTTGGTATATAGTAAAGTGATGCATGTGGCACAGCAGCCTGACTTCCATCAGTATTTCCATAGAAATTACAACTTGGAACAGCAACTGTATGTCCATAGTATTGGTAATTGAGGTCTGGATAGGTTAAGTTGTATTGTTCTGTGTAAGGGAGAGGTTGACCTGTCTCTGGATAAGATGGAAGTGGAGGATATGAGCACTCAGGAGGTTCATCAGGTGGGGGTGGAGGAGATTGTTCACTATCAGGAGGGGGTGGAGGGACCTGATCATTATCAGGTGGTGGCGGGGGAATCCATTCCTCATCTGGAGTAGGTGGAACAGTTAATGCATCCCCTGATGACAAGGACAGGTGCTCTGCAGGTGGATTTGACTGAACCATTTTCTCTTTCGGTCCAACATCTTCAGCACTCAAAGTATCTCTAACAGTAGTGATACTTGCAGGACAAAACTCTCCCTCTTCAACTTCCATGTCTACATCCATGTCAATATCTTCTGCAGGAAGACACTCGTGAATAGTCCCATTCAATTCTTCACTAACTGGAGCACCACCTTCCAAATGCATGCTAGGAGATCCTGCAGGAATATTGCTAGAATGGATACTTCCATAGTCACCTTTATCATGTGAATCGTTCTCAATGCTTGTAGATACAGGTGAAACTTCAGATTTTTTACTATTCTCATTTGCATCTGCTTCAGATACTTCACCCATATTTTCCTGAGATTTTTCCTTTTCTTTAAAAGAATCATCAGCAATAGCTTCAACATCACCATCCATTTGTGCAGACACCGCAAGCTGGTAAATTTCATTGTTAATTACATCTTCTAATTGTTTAAGTCGCCTTTCACAATGGACCCAAAATGGAAGCAAAGGTGATCCATAAGTTGAAAGTGACTTGATATCAGAAAGTCTCATCTCTACTTCTATAATATACTTCAACATCTGGTCCTGACCTTGCAGATGAGTCCCATACCTAAATGACAAGTTAAGAATTAGCAAGACATGTAACAATTGAAACACAAAGAATTAACAAGTCCATCTTTTGCAAACAAACAATGCCTTATAAAAGCCAAAAGCAAATGCACAAGGCGGTGAAGAATAAAAGCAGAACATAAACTCCTTACCCTTTCAATGACTCCAGTCTCTCCAACAAACTCTCACATTGTTTCATAAGACTAGTTGAAAGATTTGTTCCTCTATGGTCATTAGCTAGTGCATCATGTATGTGCTCTGAAGCTACTGAACTCACATCACCCAAGGCAGTATTAACTGCAGCAAAGTTACTTTGTGTCTCCCCCTGATGAGCTTCAGCATCCCAATTTTTACCCTTCACATATTCATTTCTGTATCCTTCAACCCAGTCATTCATCTGCGGCCCATTTCCATGCACTTCTGTGCTTTGAGGAATCAAACCATTACCTACTGAACCCTCTACTAATAATGCAGCTAAAGAATTATCCAATCCAACAGCTAAAGTTGAAGTAGACAAATTTGCACCCACTTGAGCAGCTTCCATATATTCAGCAGCACATGCCTTGTGATCAGAGGTCAACTGATTATGCTGGGCCAAAACAGCCGGTATTTCCCAGGAGGTTTCACCAGTTTCAGTATTCCAGTAATAGTACTGATTACTCTCTTCATGCACTACCATTCTCCAGCCTGCACTCACATCTCCAATAACCTGTGCATTAGAAATTCCAGTGATGGAGATTTTCTCCAACGAATCCTTTTCTTTCAATGCATCATCTGAGGCAGTAGCATCCCTTTCCCTAGAATCACCACCTTCCAGACCCTCCAAAACATCAACTGGCAAAGAATCTATCCTCATGTCCTGTTGATCAACCTTCTGCACAGTGAGATCTTCAAGAGCATTGGTATTTCCATCTTTTCCTTCGTCAATAGGCTCCTCCTGCAACAGCTAAGTGCTTTGAGCAATGCAGGTAAACTGAGAGCGCATAAATATTTAATATATAGGTACAAGCAGAACAAACTCGCACTTTCTCAATGAGTGTGTGGCATGTAGTAAGGAAAGGAATGTGTAAACAAAGTTCTTTTAGTGGTATATAAAATCACTTGAAAATGCTGTGTTGAACAGAACCAGAATAACACAGACCATAAAAGTCCAGACTGAAGTACACAATAGCTTGGAAATGAGAATGAAACCAGAGTTTATTCTTGAGTTAGTTTAAGGGAAATTAGAAAAAACTTAATGTTTAAAAGCACAGTTGTAGCTTGGATAAAATGCCTCAACTGTACTAATAGGCATGAGCTGCAACCATAATCCAAATTTTGAGTGCAATTTAAACAGAAAGCATTATGAACAATCAATAATAAGTCATCTCTTCCATATTAACTGTAGTTTGGATGGTGATTTTAAAGGTTTTACTGTAAAATCAGATAATACTGAAAACCAATTTTAGCTAAAAAGTTGTGACACTGCCAGAAACAGCATTTTTCTGTGCTTTCAGCAAAGGATTCCAGGCGAGTTAAAATGAAATTCAAGCCAGCTTTTGAAACATGTAAACAATTACACTCTACCTCTCTCAGGACAACTATGTTGTAGAGCCCTTAAATTACCTGGTCATTATGGTCAGCTGGGGAATTCTCTGAAATAGAACTGTCTGACCTTTTACTTGATTCCTCATCTAAATCATCATCACTATATTGCCCAAGTAACAGAAGAGGGTTCTGTGGTTGCTGACCTGACGAGAAGATACTAAAAAAATTAGATACTTTAAAGTCGAAATATTATCTAAAAAGAAACAACTGATTTATCAGAATAAACAAACAAAGGCAATGATATTCATGCAAAATCAGGCTACGGGCCACCAAAAAAAATACATATATAAAACAATTTAGTGAATGTGAAAAAAAATGCCGAGAAAGCATTTTGATGATATCCACCTGTTACACATTAAACAAAATGTCAGTGGAGGCATAAAGAAAAAATAAAAAGCCAGAAACATACGAACCGATAGCAAAATATTCCAGACGTAATCTCCAAAACGCTTTGATGCTGTGAAATAGCGGATACACAAGGGAAGTGATTCAAAAATTCACAGTGGCAGGGCCCGACCTGATGTGATATTGATATTCCCAGAACCACAGCCACTCTAAATTCTGAAAACAATACTTGGAAGCAAACAACATAATATGCCACCATAACTCATGCCCTCTCTACATAATCCTTTTGAAGAAAACTGATGGAACCCACCTGAAGATGATGGTGAATTGGGTAATTCAGCACGCTGTGACGGATCTATATCCCCTCCAACTCCATTATTTACAGAGGAGCCACCCAAATCTCCTACCAAGTTTAGATAAATGGTTGTGAAGTTAGAACAAAATGGTGTACCTAATAAAATAGAAATGATTCGACTAGTGTGCTACCATTAATTCAAATAAATAAATCAATAAAAAAGAAGATCATGAAAGAACAAAGAATTATTATCAGTGGTATATTCAGAACACGTACAGGAGCATCAACAAGTTATCAAAAATTATAAATTAGCATACAAAAAAATAACTTAGTTTTAATTTATTTCCCATTTTTCCATACCAAAATTATAATTATAAAATTCACTAAAAAGATTTCAAGAGCTCCATTAGTTTGGGATCTTTATATTTCCCGTTCAGATAGGGGGAAACTGTAATAATCATGCAATCGTTACAAATTTCAGATAAAGCAACCAATAAAGAGGAAATTAAAACCCTAAAAGTTAGATTTTAAACTTTAACAATCCAAGTGCACAAACAATTGAGAATTAAATTCAACAAACACTATTATAGCCTCAAGCAAGAAAATAACAGAGAAAAACAAAAAAAAAATGAAGTGTGTCTACCAGAGGGTTCCGCGAAGAGATCGAGCTTGATGCGACGGCCGGCGTTACCCAACGCAGCAAGGCGGCGCTCTTTTCTCTTCCCCATCGAAATTCAATTCGAAGCCTACCGATTTTAAGGATTGATTGATAAAATAGCTCTCCTCGCTTACTATCCTCGTCGTTTTTTTCGTTTTCTTTGTTTTGATATTTTTCGATTTGATTTCAACATATATATGAATAGAAAAAACCTAAAAGGGTGGAAATAAAGGGACCAACCCAACCGTGCACTTTACTGGCCCGTCATGGGTTTACAACTCTTCGTCTTTTTTTTAATTGTATTTTAAAAATATTTTAAAAAAATATATTTTTATTTTTTAAATTAAATTAAAAAATTTAATATTTTTAAATTATTTTAATGTGTTATGTTAAAAATAATTTTTAAAAAATAAAAAAACATTAAATAAAAAATATTTTTAAAAACAATTACAATCATACGTCTAAACTTTCTCTTTTTGTTGATTTTCAATTTTCTTAAAATAAATAAAATTCTAGCATGTACTAGTTTGATTGGCCTCCCTGCGGGTGAACCAATTTAAACCAATTTTTTTGAACATAAATAAATACACTAAGGGTTTGAGGATATTTTTTTCAATGCTATTAAACTCGAGCAAGAACTTAGATTTAGATCTTTATCTAATATTAATTTCTAATTAAACCATTTAAGAGCTAATTTGATATAAATAAATTTAATTAATAGGAAAAAAAAACTAGATTGATCAACTAAAAAAAATAAGAAGAATTTTTTTAAAATTCCTCAAACAATAGCCTTTTTGATAATTCCAGTTAAACTTCGCTAGTTGAATAATTTAAAAAAAAATACTTAATTATATAATAAAAATTAAATACTTGCAATTTTGAGCACCAGTCCTAAAACAAACATCTATGAGATATTGTGATAAGTTTAAAAAAAATTATAATGTTTATTTATCAACTAATTCAACATTGATGCATGAAATAGGGAAATAATAAAATATATTTTTTAAGTATTATCAACATTAAGTAAAAAAATCAAATTGCCTCAAAGTTGATGATTAAGCCCCTGAAGTCAAGCCTTAAAAGTTAAAAAAAAAATAGGATAAGAGATACCTTGCATCTAAGTTAACTGTTGTTTTGCATATAAAAGCATTATAGTAATTTAACAATTTAACTTCGTGAAAAGAAAAAAAAAACAATAAAGACAACAATAAGCTCGAACAATTAAAAATGATTAATTTACAATAATTGAGCATGTGAGTATAAAAGTCATTTTAGAAAAACAAAATAGTAAATTGACTATTTCAACCTATACTAATTGATCGTGACGAGTATTTTAAATCTTATTTAATATTTCAGTGCAATTGAAAACTCAAGTTCAATTAATAATTTCAATTGTTAACTGATAAAATTAAAAGAAAAATCAAAATAAAGAAATGACTCAAGAAAAAAAGAGCATCAAATATGAAAGGAGACAAAAAAATTTGAGGTGAGATTGAAAAAGGAAAAAAAATATTCCTTAAATAAAAAAAATAAAATTAAAAGAATGAAGATCAAATCCAATAGACAAGAAAATTAAAGGAGTACACAATTGAAAACAAAAGAAAAGGATAAAAAAAAACATATAAAAATAAGGGGAAATCAAAACAAAAATAACTTGAATGACTAATATAAAAATTGTGAAGAGCTAGGCATAGATCCCGAGGTGAAAAAAGAAAAGAAAGAAGAAAAATAATGATTCCAATAATATCATTAGAGGTTTGGTGACTACACGCGTTACATAAAAAGAAAGAGAGGCGAATACCAATCAAATGAAATAGCATAATCAATTTTTTTAACTACCAAAGTCAGTCGCATGCACTAGCTAAATGATAGATATGTTCATTGCACGTGTCAACAACTTTTTGCTTTTTTTAGGACCCAAATATTTTTACAAAACAATCATCATGCAATTACAAATTGACCCTTTAAGCCAAGCTTTTGAAAATCTAAGTCCACGGGTAATAGAGTAATGATATTGTAGCAAAAACAAAAAATACTCAAAAAGAACCTTAACAAGTTAAATGATCTTTTTTTTTTAAGGTTAAAAAATCATTTTGATATACAAAATCATAATGAAAAGACAAAGACACCTCTAAACAATTTTCAAATGAAAAATGAGCCAAAAAATACCATTTACTCCTAAAAAAGAAACAATTTAAGAGTTTCTCAATGGCAACTTTATTATTTTAGTATTATAATTCATAGTAAACAAAGGCTTATACACAATTGTTTCCCCATATATTGTCCTCATGTTGTCATTTGAAGTATTCTTCTTTTTTTTTTTTTGACAATGTTATTAAACTTAGTAAGTTTGTTATGTCATTTTGGTAATTAGTCAACTTGGTCACTAGACCTCACAACATTATGGTAAGAGACCAAGTGTGCCCCCAACTACTTATCAAGTGCATTGATTAATTGGTTGATCTTATAAAAATTAGGTTTAAGTTTTTTTTTGAAAAAACAAATTTTAAGAAAGAAATTGATTTAATATTTGCAAAAATAATGACAACAATGTTTTTTTCATTGAACTAGTCAAACCAAATAAACTCGTTTAATCTATAGTGTAGGTCATGGCTCTAACTAAGTTTAATCATCTTGTTTTATGGAATGTATTTTTTAACCAATAAAATAATTATAAAAATATACAATTGCATGAAAACAACTAATGAAATTAATGAAGAAAAATATATTATGGAATGTATTTTTTAACCAATAAAATAATTATAAAAATATACAATTGCATGAAAACAACTAATGAAATTAATGAAGACAAATGTATTTTTTCATCTAAATGTATTTTTTTTATTCATGTAATTTTCTTTTTCACAAAAGTTATTTTTTAATAGTATCATACTTCATTTAATAAAACATCAACACTGAAAAAATTGAGAAACATTATAAAAAAAAGAAGGAAAAGTCTTATATTTTATAAGAAACTAGATTTTCTTATTCATGCTTTTTGAAGGTTTTAAGAATACAAATTTTCTTATTGGCATTAGTTTTTAAATAAAAACTCTTTTGAATCATGAAAGCAAGCTTGAAATAAAAACAAATTATAAATCAATTATCTTTATCCACGGCATATAAAAATATGAGAACAATAAATTTGAAAACATTATATATAAAAATTAAAATTAAAAAAATCAAGATGAAAAGAAATATATTTTCATTAAATATTAATGGATATCTATCATAAAAGTTCTATTTATGGGGTTAATATGTTTTTGTACAATACAACTATGTTTCTACTCTTGCCAGTTGACAATAAACAATTGACTATTCGGGGTATTTTCAATTTGTTACACTGGTATGAGTTGATTGTAGGGGTGTTTAGATAATTATACATTTTTTAATCATTATTTTTTCTCCAAAATATTGTTGGCATGTTTGTCGGACACGCCCAATTTTTAATCATTATGTATGCTTCTTTCAGGTGGAGCATGTAGTGGTCAAAAATATCCATTCGGCGTCTCACCAAATGCACCACCATGTTCTCTTCCACATGGTGGTATGTTTGTCGTCTCATAGTGGCTGAAAACATGACGGTGGTCGGATATTCTTTTTTCCCCTTCTATCTCTCCTGTAGCTTAAATTACACGGAAGTCCTATTGGTTTATTGTGATTTTAGTTCAGTCCCTTCTCTTTTGATTGTTTTGTTTGGTCCTAATTTCTGTCATAGAAGTTTTGATGTATTTTAACTTTTTCATTCAATTGAAATTGAGTATATATTTGGTTTTTATTTCTGTCCTTATTCTTTTAATTTTGGGTTTGATTTTAAATCCCTTAATTATTTTGGTATAGAAGTTTGGTTGTTTTTAATTTTTTCCTTCAATTGAAATTGATCATATATTGTTTTTTTTCATTTCGGCCCTTATTCTTTTAATTTTTTATTTGATTTTAATTCCTTTAATTTTTTCATTTTAGTTTTTTTCTTGCTTGCTTTTTTATTGAAGTTTTTTAGTTTTTCTCTATTCTTCGGGGTAATTTAATAATTTTTATTATTTTAACAGCAACAATAATAATAATTTTAGGTGTTATAGTCATGGTAATAACAGTGACATTACTAATCATAATGATAATAACAATTGTAGTTTATTGTAATAGTTATAATGCTTATAGTGTTAATAGTTATGGATTTGATAATAATAATAATAGCAATAACTCATAAATTAATATGAAGAATATCAATAATGACAAAATAATTATAATAATGATAATAATATTAATTATAATTTAAATGATATTAATAAAAATATTAAAGAATAAGGTAAACCTAGGCAGAATAGTGCTTGATTTTTTAACATGTACAAAAATTATTAATGATGCTAGATTTTTTTTTATGATGTTATACATTTGAGCGAAATGATTAACTTAGACAGAATTGTTATTAGGTAATGTCAAAAAACTAATTATAGGACAATTTATTTTTGCTTAGTAATAATATTATATAATATAATAATATTAAATAATATAATTTTAAAAAAATAAGGTAAAAATTAAAAATAACACTGAGTTACAGAATTTTAACGAATATAACATCGAATGATAGACTATTAGATTTGAACCATTATATATAGAGAAACTGTAAGAAATAACTCTTAATAAATACAACATCGGATGATAAATTATTTCAATTATTATTCTTATGATTGAAGGCAAAAAAAATATTATCAGCATAAAAACATATTATTTGATTTGAAGAACAAATGAAAAAAGTTAAGCACAGAAGCAAAATTTGTACTATTACCATTATGAATATAATTATTATAATTGCTCGTACTATAATTAAATTTGTTGTTTATTTTAAAAAAAAATATTAATGTTAAGTCATGCAATTTTAAAGAAATTGAAAACAATATTGAGCCATAAAATGTTTTCAAATCATTAATGCGTGATATAAATTTGAACATTATATGTAGAGAAGTTGCAAAACTTAATTTTCAATAAATACAACACCGAATGATAAATTACTTGAATTATTATTCTCATTGTTATTATTATGATTGAAAGTAAAACTAAAAATAATATTAGCAACATTGAAAAAATTGATATAAAGAACAATTGGAGATATTTGAAGAACAAAATTAAATGACAAGAACAAAATTAGTATTATTATCATTACAAGACATTACTAGACTATCAACACACAATCCAAGTTAGTGCCCGTTTGACATTGCGATCCCATCGGCTTTTGGCCAAAATTTGAATTTTTTTTCATTTTAAATGAATATATTTTTATGTGTTTTAGATCATTTTGATGTGCTGATTTCAAAAATAATTTTTAATAAATAAAAAAATATCATTTTGATGTATTTCGGCACGATAAGCACTTTGAAAAGCTACCACGACCACACTCCCAAACATGCCCTTAATGTGTTATATTCTTTCGTGTTTGTCTAAAAAACTTTTGATTATGTAGTGTTTTTATATATTAATTTTATTTATGGATAAGGTGTTGAAAATAATGTTAGCGATTGTCGCACCCTCCGCGAGAGCGCGGCGTCGCGGCGACCTTCCCCGCTAGAGGGGATATTCATGTCAGGGTTTTATCTTTGTTTTCGTAAAAAAAAAGGGAGTCGCCACCTAGTATTATGGTTACTAGGAAACCTAAAACTGGTCTTTTAGAGATTCTAAGGCAAGGGATTGGTTGCGTAAAGGGAAGGTTTTAGCACCCCTAGTACACCTAACATAAGATAAACTGCTTGGTGTTTTGGTTTGCTTATGATTTCCTATGGTGTTGATCTTTTAAAAAATAAATATGCTGGTTAAATGATGATGGTATATTATTCTTGTAAAATATTTTGGATATTAATCACTTTAGGATTTCTTTATCCAAATACTAACAGTGAATAATAACAAATTATACCCGTCAATATTTTGGACATTAACCTCTTTAGGATTTATTTATCCAAATATCAACAGTGAATAATAGCTAATTATCCCCGCCAATATTTTGGACATTAACCCATTTTAAGATTTATTTATCCAAATACCCACAATGAATAATAATACATTATCCCAGCCAATATTTTGGATATTAACCTCTTTAGAATTTTTTTAATCCAAATATCAACAGTGAATAATACAAATCCCCAAAAATAAGATTTTGATATTTTTGGAATATTGGCCAATACTCTTTGGATTTTACAAACATGTTGTAAAATCCAAAAATACGAGAAATGATTTTTGTTTATGAAATTCATGCTAAAAATTATTTTTCTTTAATCCTCAAGATAATGTTTATTTTAAAAAGGAATTTTCAAAAATATATTAGCGTATTGGTCGTGCGCATGAAAACAATACATCTTATATTTTTGTTTTTTTAAAAAATATTTTTATGCAAATTTTGTATTTTTATTCTATTTTTTATTTATTTC
The DNA here is from genome assembly GCA_027405865.1 of Salix purpurea. Classification (NCBI taxonomy): domain Eukaryota; kingdom Viridiplantae; phylum Streptophyta; class Magnoliopsida; order Malpighiales; family Salicaceae; genus Salix; species Salix purpurea. The sequence continues at coordinate 22,359,499 of JAOWLH010000002.1, forward strand.
TCTTTCGATGGGATGGGCTGCCAGCATGTGGACTGCCAGCTCACCCACATCAAGCTGGGCTTCCAGCCTAGATGGCTTTGGGCTGTCAGCCCACCCACATCGGGCGAGGCTGACTGGTGAGCCCGGCCTGGCGGGGAGTGAATTAATTCACTCCCTGTGAAACGAAAGAGATGGTGCTACAGTAGATGGAAGATTTTAGAGTGTGATGAATGGGGTACTTGTCAATACCGTTGTGTAGAGGAGGCCAAGGTGGTTCTTCCTGTCATGGTGGCGTCAAAAAAGGTGGCCTGTGGTGGCCGGAGGAGGCGTTTGAAGCTTGTCGGCCTGCGTTGTTGTTACGCCTACTGCTGCTACTGCCTTCGCCTGAGGAGGGGGCTGGGCTACTGCGTTGAGGGGAGGCTTCTAGTGATGACGAGGTGGTGCAAGGTGGTCGGAGTTGGTGGTCGGAGTTGCTGAACGAGAGGGGGAGAGAGAGAGAGGCTTCTGGGTTTTTTTAGGGAGAGAAGTTGTAACTGGCCGAGAGAGACGAAGGGGAGAGAGAGAGAATGACGCCGGAGCTAGGGAAGGAAATGGGTGGCTGCCGTTACGTGTGTATGATTTTGTTGTACAAATTTTTATCGTGTCTTCATCCTCGTCTCTGTCAAATCTCCTCTGCTCTCAAAATTTCAAATCTCCTCTGCTCTGTTTTTTTCATTCTCTGCTCAAATGCTCTTTTCTGCTTTCTTCCCTCCTCTTTCTCTCTTCTTTTCTTACGTGAATTTGGCTCTGTCACGTTGGTGCAACTCTCCTTTTTTTTGAATTTTTCTCCCCCGTTTTTTCTCTTCTCTCCTTTCTATGTTTCCATTCCCCCCTTCTGTTCTCTCCTCTCTACGTAAAATATATCTTCTCCTCTGTCTCTGCGTGAATCACTTCGTTCTGCTCTCTCTTTTTGAATCCCCACTGTTACATGAAAAAAACCCCTTTTTTATAGGCGTCGGAGGTAACCGTTGGGTTACCAACGATTACCTCCTGCTGCAGCATGCCTAAAAGCAAAGGTTGTCTGCGGCGTGCAGTTAGGTTGCAGCGGGAGTGTGTGCGGCGACAGTTTTGGGGGAAGACAAAATTCTGATTTGGTCTCTCAATTTATAATTGTTTTAATTGCACCCTCAATTGGATTTAAATTTATGATTTCAATTACATCCCGTCATAATTTCAATATCAGCCTTAACTTTGCGCGTCTTTTTTTATTTTGGCCCGTGATTTCTGATTTGTGCGATTTAACCCTCAATTGACCATTGGACTCCCAATTTGTTCAATTTGGACCCCGATTTCGCAAAATTGGCTTGAAAAAATTCAATTCGGTCTCTGAAAATTCCAATCTCATTAATTGTACCCGAATTAAAGTTAAGAACTTGATTTCTCATTTACTAAGCCCTTAATAAAATTAATTTGACCAATTTAAAGTATAATTAAATCCTTATACTTAATTAAATCCTTCAATTGGGCCCTAAATTAATTCTCAAACATAATTACATTTTTAAATTGGCCAATGATTAGATCAAATTGGCCCATAAAAATATAATTATATCTTTCGACTTAATTTTTATGAAGATTTATCCGATAATAAATTACTTTAGCCTTGAATCTGCGCTTTCCTTCATTTCTGGGAACAAAAGAAGTACGATCGAGCTCTCAAAAACGTCCAAAATTTTCGCCTTGATTTTTCTACCGACATCGGCCTCTTTTATTTTATTTTTTTGTTATTTTCGGGCAGATTTGGGGAACAACCCAAAATTGGGTGATGACAACGATTATGTTTAAAGTATTTTTTCTTAAAAAATGTTAGACTAATTATATATTTTGATATTTATTTAATATTAACGCATTAAATTATATATAAAAATGAACTAAGATTTTTTTAATCTCAAATTAATTTAATCTGAATGTTCTGAAATATTTTTAAAATAATAATATCAAGAATAATCTAAAAAAAATATGAATTTCTTTTTAAATAAAAATCACTTTAAAGAAATAAATATATCAAGCCACACATCGACAAAAAATAAAAATAAATAAAGATAACATATCACTAACAATAGAACATTCACTATACATGCATAAGAGAGAGTTTCACTCTAATTTCATGTCATCAAAGCTAAACTTACTTTGTTTTCCACGCAAATTGTATTTAATATATAGACAAATAACAATCAACATTAAAAGTTAAAACTAAGAGTTTAAATACATAAATCCGAACAAAAATTAAAAACTATTTTAGAAAGATTGAAAAAATTAAAAATATCAAAACTAAACTAAAAAAAATAAAAGAATAAGAATCAAAATGCAAATATATATATATATATATATATATATATATATATGTTGAATTAAGGTAAAAATATGTTGAATTAAGGAAAAAAAAACAATTTTCACTGCTACGGAAGACATGTAAAATGGCTAGTAATAACCTAAAAAGAAGGAAAAAAACATACTGATTTTTAGGAATTGAATCTAATTTCAGATCTCTCTCTCCCCCTCTCTCTGTGACTCTAATATTCCAATTATACTGTAACTTGAATAAAAAAATCTGTACAAGGAGCAGTCGCACAGACTTTCCGAGACATATACTCTCTTCGGTACTACTATCCATCTTTTTCGTAAGGTGAGACCTTCTTCTTCTTCTTCTTCTCATCTGCTTGTTTCTCTGGTAAATCGTGGCATCATGGAAACCACCATCTCCATCTCGTTTTCTCAGCATCCAAACAGATCGTTGAGCTTTTATATTAGGTGTTTGATGTTACTATGACTCTTTTTTTGAATATTTGAAGTGTTTATTGGATCTATCATGCTGTTATTATTATTTATAATTTTTATTTTTGAGACATCAGGATCGGTGGTTTCTATGTGTTGTTTTGGTTTGGAATTATAATTTGGGTCGAATTCTATTCTATTTAGTTTTTATTTTCTAGTGAGGCAATTCATGTCAACTTTAATGGGGTGGGTGGGATGTAGGTGCGCTTAACAGTAGAATACTATTAAGGCATGGCAGATCATGTGGCTAGTCAGAGCGTTTTGTTGCTGATGTTTGGCATTTCATAAATTTCCTGCATGGTTTTCCTGCCGGATGATCCTATATAGAAGGCTACAGTTTTATAGTTCAGATTGGATTTAATGATGAATACAAGGTGAAATAAAAAAAAATGATGATTGTGTCAGGAATCTGTATTTTGGATTATACTATACTATTTTCAACGACGAGTAGACTTTACAGATTAAATATTGTTATTCTCGGTATTGAATTATTAACTGTAAACATGCTATTTATCCAATTCAATGTAAAGCTTAAACTTTTATCATTTCTCCGTGATTGAGTATTGAGATATTGCAAGCAAATAACAATGCAACAATAGAAGTGGGAAAACAGTGCTAGACATCGCATTTCATTTTTTGAGGATATAACAGGCGATTTGTGACAATACCACAGAGTTGTGATTGTTGGTGTTTTTTTTACGGCATTAGAAAGTGTTAGTGGCCTAGCATTTTGTGAGTACATGAAGCTGGCATGGCATAATACATGCTGATGCCTGCACAGGTTCGTGAGCTTGTAGCATTGCTAGAGAGCATTCTACATGATTCATCATTTAGGTCAAAACCATTCCTGCTTACAGCTCATTGTATAACTAGATGGTTTTCGAAAGGATCAATATGGATGCTCTCAAATTCAATCAAAATAGATTAACCTACTAACAGTTTTTATTCAAGAGCTTAGAGTTTTTTTGACACCCTTTGCTACTCTGTTTTGAGTTGCGATATCTAGGTTCTGTAATGGCAAGCCTTGCATTTTCTTTATTCATAGCTTTCATGGGACCTCTGCAAAGGAGCCTCCACAAACAATACAAGTAGCTCTTTCCTCTTTGTCTACACCATCCATCTGCACCAAGAACCCAAACTTGCCTGTTTTCTTTTCAGTGGTGTGCTAACCACACCACAGGACCTCCTTGTGGAAGAGCACCCAAATGGTTTTCTTCTCCCCCTTTTCTACTTTTATCAGATAGGCTGCTCTACTTTTTCTGTTGTCAAGGCTGCTAGAGGCGTCTCTATTATGTATTTGTTTTGGACTCTTGTTGAGTCACTTGGGGCCATTGAAAAATTGGCTGTGGTTATTTAGATGGCTTTCTGTTTTTTCTTTTTCCTAAAAAAATGAGAAAAGGTAAAAGAAATCTATATATTGTATGACACATTGGTTGACATAATGTTCATAACTTAATACATGTAATACGCTTCCATGCACCCATGCCACGGATATTAAAAGATTTTCCTCCTTCTCTAATTCTAGTTGCTTCTCTTTTCCATAACCTACTGATCCATGTTATGGTCATTTCTTACCAAACTGGGGGCCTTTGTCTTTCCCTTTTTTCATTTTCTACAGTTCCCCATCTTGATTGAATGCTTCTTTATAAATCAGGAAAGGACAGATATACTGATTTTATTTCTAAAAACAGGTATACTCTTGAGAGCTCAAGTTTTTTGCTGAACTTAATTGTGGGATTGGCTAGCAGAAGCAGGAAATGGTGAAAAGGTTATTGATTGCCTTGATGTTGTTTCTATCTTCACATAAAGTTATGTGTAGAGTACCTTACTCATTTCCCTGTTTCACAGGTATGGAGTGTTTTGATGCGTACAATTTATCATGTTGCAGTGTCTAGAGGGATTCATCACCTCCCTCCTGCGGTGTTGTGATCTTGATTTATACAAACAATCAAGAGGCCTTGATGATCCTGAGCTTCTTGCAAGGGAGACAGTCTGTACGCACTGGTCCAATCTTTATGCTAGCATTGTTTATTTTCTATTTTATGCTGCTAATGGGTTTCTTCTGCTGCTTACTCTTTGTACCTTTAATAAACAGAAAATTCTTAGATTTTAAGCTATATGTCTTACTAAGTGGTGTTGCACTATTTGTCTTAAACTTTGACTCTTTTTTTATTGTGAAAGTCTTGCAAGAAAGGTACTTATGATGATCATGGTAAATACTTTTCACCATTGGTCTCATTTATGTTTTGAAGATGTTTGCTCATTGTGATGGCTCTTCTTTTAGTTGCCAATGAAAAGGATACTACAGCTTGCTTCATAATGAATATAATATCTCTACCCTTACTGAGAATTCAATTGACATTTTTGTTCTTGCTAACATTGAATGCAGTCAGTGTAAGTGAAATAGAGGCATTATATGAGCTCTTTAAGAAGATCAGCAGTGCCGTGATTGACGATGGATTGATTAACAAGGTCTGTCTATTCTTCAAGTTGGTGATACAAAATTATCATTTTACACATAAGCTTGCTCTGTGTGTCTGTCTTAATATGAATCTAGTGGTTCCTCCTTACAATGCCATGTTTCATTTTCTTCATGTAAATACCACTTTCTTATAATTTATTTGAAAATGCTTTCACTCATTTTCCTCTAATTTCCTATCATAGGAGGAGTTTCAATTGGCATTGTTCAAGACAAACAAAAAAGAGAGTTTGTTTGCTGATAGGGTACGTTTCTCTTGTCATTGCCAAAACCTACTTTCGATTGTCTCCTATGAATTGTCTGATAGAGTATTTTGACACATTTGGTAATTATCTTGTGTTTGCTACTGTCTTGTGTTGCTTATTGATTGCAGGTATTTGACTTGTTTGATACAAAACATAATGGGATACTTGGTTTTGAAGAGTTTGCCCGTGCCCTCTCTGTTTTTCATCCAAACGCCCCTATTGATGATAAGATTGAATGTATGTCTGAGATAGAGTATTTCCTTATCATAAGCTTTCTTTTCTTTTGTCCCTTGTGTATGATCATAGTTTTTTTTAGCATACCTCATACATTAACTAATTGGCATACAGTTTGTGCTTAAAGATTTAATATGTTTTAGTGTGTAATTGGGATGAAGAATTTCAAAATACCACTCTTAATTTTCAAGGAATTCATACCTGGTGCTCTATTTTTGATAATATATTATGTGCCACTGCAGTTTCTTTCCAACTTTACGATCTAAAGCAGCAAGGTTTTATCGAAAGACAGGAGGTAAATTTCATTGTTTAATGGTTAACTTTAGGTTATTTTATTCTTGAACAACTTCTAGTTGTTTATTTATTTATTTTATTGGTGAGTTTAGACCTTATCTACTTGCTGATGTATAGGTGAAGCAAATGGTAGTGGCTACTCTTGCTGAATCTGGTATGAACCTTTCAGATGATGTTATAGAAAGTATAATTGACAAGGTGCTCCCTCGGATCAATTGAATTTTTTCCTTCTTGCTTGATAAATCAGTTCTTGGAAGCTTTCAAAATTATCTTGTTTGCCTGCAAGTTTTTATCGGAAAATTCTCAGATTCTGAATTCTGGAGTCTTATTTCAGACCTTCGAGGAAGCTGATACAAAACATGATGGGAAGATTGACAAAGAAGAGTGGAGAAGCCTTGTTTTACGCCATCCATCCCTTCTGAAGAACATGACCCTTCAATACCTCAAGTGAGTTCAAAATTCGCGTGCCTACTTCCCTTTCTCGTTAGATGTTACTTAATGCCATGGGACTTTCTTGCCAACCAAAGAATTTTTGGACTTTCCAAGCCATTGATGAGCTAGAAAATGTAACTGGCTAGGCTAATACTTCTATGCTAAACCTCATGCTTGCGGCAAGTTATGACCCAGTTTCTTTATTTCCTCGAGCAGGGACATCACCACTACATTCCCAAGCTTTGTTTTCCACTCACAAGTGGACGATACCTGAGTTCCAGACATCTGTATTCAAAGCTCGCAGACTTTGTGTTGGTTAATGTTATGTTGTTTCTCCAAAGACATGATGGGCGGGGGAGAGAGATTCTCTATATTGCATTGGTTTGTTCCCTTTGTTATTTTTGGTTGTGTACATTTATTTAAATTGAAATTCTGGACCATTACTTTTCAGTATTTATATATCGCCCTTCAGCTCCCGCAGTCTAGTTTCACCATCATGTTAATTACAGGCAAGCAGATGGGAGGCCTCGCAGCTAGTTTTGATCTAACAAGGATACGGTTGATCAGCCATTAAAATTCTTAGATTTTCACCTTCCAAAGCATGAATGATTCTTAAATGATTTAACGAGATATATATATTTTTTAAAGCTTTTTTAATTTAGTTTTTTTAAAAATTACTACTATAATGATCAATCACATACCTATAAACCCGTTTATTTCTTACGTTTCAAAAAGATTTAATGTTGAATTAATTTTTACGCGTGTCGAATTAAAAATAAATTATTTTAGTTTTCACGTCACAACACAACACGGTATCTTTTAACTATAAAATATATACCACCGAGCGTGTGGGTCTGCTGGTAGAGGGTTGTTCTGGTTTAACTAAGGTCTCAAGTTCGAGATCTTGGGTATGCAGCGGCGCTATATGGGAAAGCTTTGTCATCCTTAAGGGTTTCACTTAGCTCGAATCCGGATTAGTTGGTAGTTGCCGAACACCGAATGATTATGTAAAAAAAAAAAAACTATAAAATATATATTGAGCCGAAACCGAACAAACACAGAAAACCTGAGAAAGCTCGGCTTTTGAAAGACTGATAGTAAATTTAAAAACCATCAAGTTCATAGCTACAGATAAAAAAAAGGCATATAGCCAGGACGTCGATTTCTCAGAGAGAACAGATGGACGGCTGAGTAAAATTGGGCAGCAAGAACACGACGAATCTATGATCATAAACAAATCATTGATGCCATGTTAGTGAATCGATACCCTATATCTTTAGTTAGCATAAAGAATAAAGGCAAGCAAATAATTCCTAACTACCCATCTGATTCGAGCTTTACTTTAAAATAAGACGAGAATTTTCAGTGGAAAATCTTCTTTTTCCACTATTCACAGTCATGTGATTCCATTGGGAAAATCAAACTGCGGTTCCTGCACCTATTGCTTTCAATACTATTATATGTACGGTTTTGGTTTTGGTTTTGGTTTTTATTATTGTTTTTTAAAGTATTATTTATTAAAAAAATATATTAAAATACTATTTTTTATTTTTTAAAATTATTGTTAATATCATATATTAGAATGATATAAAAAATTAATTTAAAATAAAATAAACTTCAATTTTTCTTATAAACATTTTTAAAACGGAAATAACTTCGGAAGGTAAGGAGGTAAGTATTAGAAGACAAAGAAAGCAGCGGCGAGTGTCATGGGCACCTTTTGTGAATATGAAGACTTTTGGGCCCCGACAACCACTCACGCGTTTCTTTGTTTTTCCTTTTCCTTTTTCTTTTTTCTTTTTAAATTAAAACACTTGAAGAGAAAGGGGAGAGAGAGCCCAACCGACACCGTTTCTTCTCCTCTTCTTTATTGACCAGGTACATATTAATACTTACAGGTGTTTTCATCGATGTTCAGAGATTGCGAGAGCCAGACAGACAAGGAGAGTCTGGACCGGAGAGCTAAAAATGGTCTTTCTAAAAGAAATCACCCTCCAATCAACGGCTATCTACGTGCAGTTTTCGATCATGATCATCATCATGATCATCATCAATATTCAAGACTCGAAAGCCAGGGAGCTACGACCCTCTGATCATGGCCTTGGGTTCCAGAGCATGCCGCCAACTGCGGTGAAATTCCCCCCTGACATGAAACAATTCTTCGGAGCATCTTCAGCGGCCACAAGTACGTCGTCTTCGGGGGTTGCATTGCCGAAAGCAATGAACTCAAACGACACCTCGTGGTGGAGAACTGCTGGTGCTGGCGGCGGCGGCGGAGGAGGAGGAGATCATGTGAGGCACGTGCTGTTGGTAGCGAGCTTGGTTTGTGGGGTCACGGGCTTGGGCTTGCTAGTCACTTCTGCTTTGATTTTCTACTTTATGAGGCATAAAAACCAATCATCGCCATCATCAACTACCGATAATAATCACAGGAGTATTGTTGTATATGCAGGTAAGAATTAACTGGCAGTATTAATTACTGATCAAGATTTCCTAGCGAGTGTTTTCTTTCTTTCTTTCTTTCTTTTTTGGAGGAGAAGAAATGCTTGTTTTCTTCTTACAGTCTTTCAAAAACGACGCGTAGTGCATGTAGTGTTCAGTCGCTCGGTTTCCGTTATAACAACAACAACAAAAAATTACTGTATCCTCCATTTGATGAGTTTCAATATTTTATTTTATTTTTTGTTAAGATTTTCATGAAGAGAAATACATTCATACATAGATATTTTCGTGTTCAATGTGTTTTTTTACGTATAATAATAAAATAAAATCCTACTAGTTTATGTTCTTCAAGGACTTGTCGTCATGCACGTGACTTCATTTATTTTATCCATCGTTTATGTTTTTTATTTTTTTTTGAATTTTCATTAATTAGAATTTCTACGTTTCTTGATGGGCACTTGAGAAACTTGTGACAATATTCAAAGGAATGGTCAATGGAGGGAGGCACCATAAGATTTCTAGTACATATGACGACAAGTAACTATCTAGTAGGCCTAGTGGGTGGATGGGTGGGTATCTATCGTACAAGATTGGTATTAAAGAGATTTTTTTTTTTAGTTTTAAGGTTGAATTCTTTAATTGCTATTAAAAATTTATATTATTATTAATTTTAGGGTTTAGTTTATGCAATTTAGGGTTAAAGGGTTTATTCTTTTCTGTTCTCAAGTTCGAATCCTGTAGTTGCTACTAATATGATAATTACTAGACATTTACATGATTATTAATTTTGAAATCCGTAGAATTACTTGAGATACACACAAGATGATCTAGAAATTTATGTTTTTGGTATCCAAGTTAAAAATATATATTTATAATATAGAAAATATATACCACTAGTCCTGTACAGCTGGTATTCATGATTTATTTATTGGCTTCGTCAGCCGGCAGAGGCCTCATCAAGCTCGACTTTATGCTAATTGAAGTAGTGGATAAGATTAGGTATTTACATCAAATAATGCAGTTCTCTTTGAAAGCTAGATAGCTTTTAAATGTTTGTGGCCCTGACCATGAGAATGACCGGTCCAAACTTCTGTGGCTTGTTGTTGCTTGGTAATGCTACTGATCCCCGGAAAATATTTAAATCTTGATTTCTCTTTTGTTTGATGTCAGTTTTCAACCATACTATATAAGAGTTAATTTGATTTGGATCACTGAAAATTATATTTAATTTGATATAAATTGGTTAATTTAATAGGTTTGATGAGAATTTGAATGGTTGAAGCCAACTTGTAAGAAAACCAAAAAGTTTTTTTTAAGTATTGAGACAATGACATATTGAATGACCTGTTTTATAAATTTAATCGGGTTTAATAATTTTAATTAATTATATAATAAATATTAGATGCTCGTATAATCAAACATCAATCGTAAAATAAATATTTGTTTGAGACGGTGATAACTATAAGCAAAGTAATAAATGTTTTTTAAAAAAAATCTATCTTCCTACCAATTGAACATTGATGGATGAAAAAAATAGGTTTTTGTAATTATTATCAATATTAAGTAAAATACCAAACTCCTCCTGAGATGATGATTAAACCTCTGAATCCAGCTTTAAAAGTGGTTTTTTTTTATTAAAAAAAAAAAACCTTGGACCAAACTAAGTGTTATTTTGCATTTATAGGCGCAATTAAAGTAGTTTAACTTTGCCAAAAAGAATGAAAAAGACAACTGCTTTCTATTCTTAGTATTTAGATATTGTTGACAGCTCTTGTTATGATTTATTGGTTCATATTTCTTTTTCATTGAAGGCACAAATAAACCTTTTAATTCTCAGTTAAATTCCTGTTTAAAATATATATGCACACGAAGATGTTTGCTCTTGTGATATCGAGAGATTTTTGAATTTTTATTTTATTTAATTAAATTCCAATAAAAATGGATTTTCATCACAAATTCTAAAAAAAATTCTAGAAAAAAATGTAATTGTTAATATAATTTTTTTATTAATTTGTTTTGTAACAATATATATATAAATAAATATCCTAAAATAATTTAAAGACTTGAAATTCCTTTTCTTACAATTTATAATATTTTTACTATCATAATAGTAAGGTAGTCAAAATCGAGATTTTGACACGGATCGGAAAGGGCTCCGAAAAATCGGATCGTAAGATCGGATCGTAAAATCGTAGAAAGATCGTAAAATGTCCGTACAAAAATTATTATTTTTAATTATATTTAAATTTAAAAAATGAATTTAAATATAATTAAATATTATTTTTTTTTTTATTATTATTATTCTACGATTTTTCTACAATTTTTTACGATTTTTCTACGATTTTGAACGATTTTTCTACGAGTTTGACCGAGTTTGACCGGTTTTGATTTTTCTTTCCGGTCCAACCAGGTTTTCGGAGCCAACTCGCAAAATCGTACGATTTTGCGAGTTGACTCGCGATTTTGACTACCTTGCATAATACTTGCATATTATGCTCTAAAAATTAATTTGCCAGGGTAATAGGCTAGTACATTTTAAATAAAGTCAAGAGTTAAACCTAGCCCAAATAGCCGGAGTTTAATTGGATTATTGGAGGGTTAGTTGCAGTCCACTTAGGTACACAAAAACTTCTTCCTAATAAAATGGCTGCCATTCTCTTCTAAACAAGGCTTGTTTTGCTAAATGGGCCATTGTTGACCCAGACTATCACATGTGCCTAGTAAGGCCCAAATATATCTTAGAACTATCATAGTCAATTCATTCAAGGTTTTCGGCTAATTCTTTTATAAGCAAGCACATATTGAAAAAGAGAGAACATAATGTTTTATTTAAATAATTAAAATATAAAATAAGGAAATAATTAAGGTCTCCTAAGAAAATAAACAACTTCTAATTAAAATATGTATACTTCCTTTTTTTAATTAATTTATTATTTTCATATTTTAATTATACTGAGGGGTAAATAGAACTTAAAAATATGGGCAACTATAAAAATATTTTATGAATCATTTGTTAAAAGAGTTTTGTTTTGAATACTTTAGCAAATGTAAAACGTAAAAATATATTCTTTTTTAATAAAAAAACATTATTTATTTTGATAATTTATATTTAGTATTATTTATGATTGAAACTCTTGAGAAAAAGCTCAAAATAAATAAAACTTTATAAAATATTAAATCTCATAAACTAATATTTATATTTTATTATAAAAAATTAATATATTTTTTCATACTAACATTATAGTACAATATTTTTTAATTTATTTATTTTAATGGACTACCATATTAAAAAAAACAAGATAATGGATTAAAAAAAAACATTATTCAGGATTCCATTAAATCTTGACATGATTGTGTTATATGTTTTATGAATCCTTTTATTTAACATTTTAGATTTTATTTTCTATTATATATATATATACACACACACACATGGAAACACAAATATAATATTTTATGTTTCTTTTTAACTAAAGATTTCAAAAAAAATATAAATAAAATGTATTTTTTTCTAAAGCAGTCAAAGATGACACAATATAATCATTAAAAAGATAAAAAATGATGATTGTATCATTAGAAAAAGTGAAGATAGGAGAGAGAAATTAAGGAGAAAAACTTGGTTATAGAAAAAATTGAGGGATAAGTTTTTTATGGAAAAAAGGTTGATGTAGATAAAAAAAAAATATTTTTCTCTCACTTGTTTCCTCTTCTTTGCACATCACATTTCCTATTCTCTTTTTCATTCCCTCTTCAATTTTATGATGGTGGATAGGTTTTTATGGGCGGTTCATGATGCGAGTAGCTAGAGTTTTTCCTTTCTTTTGACAACCTTATTTCTTTTTTTTTTATATATAGTTAAAATCTCTAATCATTTACCTCAATTACTTTGAGAGAAAGTAACCCAATTCCACTTTAATTGTTTTTTTCGGTTTCACTCACTCGTCTTCTTTTTTTATTTTTTTTCCTTTCTTTTTGTATTTTGACTTTTTTCTGGAAATACATTATAATATAAGAGAAAAATAGTCAAAAAAATATATGAAATGGGTGTCTAAATGGGAGAAATGCATTAAGTCATTTTTTTAAATTTGTTTTGTTTTACCCCTCTCTTAGCAATGTTTTTGATATAAAAAGAAATTGCTTTTTGACCTCTCTTTACAATGGTTTTGGAAGAAAAAAACCGTGAAAAATTATTTTCATAGGCTTTGTGTATTATACTTGTAAAGAGAAAATAATGTTTACTTTGAACAGTCAAAAGGTGACCCCACTGAAAGATTTTAAAATTGGTCAAATCAAGAGTCAAACTACCTCGTGATTTTTTTTTTTGAGTTTTTCATAAGATAACTAACTTGAAATGATTTCCAACTTTTCATTTTATAAAGCAATTATCTCAAAGAGATTATGAAAATCCAATCATTTTATGAGTGATTAGATCAAAGTAATTTTGAAAGTTTATTTTATGGAGTGGTCATCTTGAAGTGCTATTGGAAATTCAATTATTTTAAAAGTGAGTCTTAAAGTGATTTATTCTATTATATAGTTTGAACATTGTGTGTTTCGAGAAAAATAATGTTTAGGTTGAAATAAAGATGACGATGATGTTTGATTTCTAGGGTAGAATATAGTATTTTTGAGTTTAAAAAGGTGTTTGATGTTGAGAAAAACTTAAATGATGTGACCAAGGTTTTGAACTATGTTCATAAATGATATTAACTTGCACTCATTTCACTTGCCTTCTTTTCAACAATTACTAGCGGTATCATTACATCTTGGATCTTCTTTTTTTTAAGGCTTGTTTAATTGTATCCTTACATCTTGGCTATTTTTTTTTCCAGGGCTCGTTTGAGTCTTTTAACTACACTATATTTGGAAACTATTTTGAAGCATTATATAATATATATTTGAAATAAAAAAACCTTCAAAAGTATTTATAATAATGAAATTCATTTTATTTTTAGCAGAGAATGGTTGGCTTGTGCAATAATTCCTTGTCATTTTTAAGCATGTTCCTTGACAATCTCATTGGCTCTTTTTTCTATACTTTATATGGCTATTTTGTCAGGGGTTATTTCTATGTTCAATTAATATTGTTTCATGATAGGCTTGACCAATTCACTCCATTTGTTTATTTTATCTCCATCAAGACTTATAGACTAACTTAAAGTAGGTCTATCCAAACTTTCAAAGAAGTAATGTATCAATAATCTATCACCATTAATTTCCTTGACCATTCCAGTACAACAAAGCCTTAGATTGGTCTTGAGACATTGAGATCAAGTTGATTTGATGAATTTGCTAAATTATAACACTTTAAAATCTTTAGAAATTATAACATCAAGTATCATACATATTTTAATATCCTCAAGAGGACTATATAAATCAACATTTTAAATGGATTTTAATGTGTCCTAAATTAAATAATACCAACTTCTACTAACCTTTTCAATCTTCCTTTGAACAAGATAGATAGTTTGAGCTTGAAATAGTTAAGACAACTTCAAAAATAGACTCAAAATAGTTATACATTCATGTATTAGTCATGGGAAATGGTGTAACTAGGTTGATTTAATAAAAAAAACTATAGGATTTTTTTTTTTTGAAATAAGACATGTTTTCAATTGTATGACATGGTGCTTCAAGAGTGACCTCAACTAATAGGGGTGAAAAGAAGAAACCTTGTAGTGAGTTGTTCCATAAAGGTTTTCATATATAGGGGTTAAGATTGCAAATTTTATTTAAGCACACTAGTTAAATGATTCATTTCACCCCTTAAGCAGTTGACCTTATTTGAACAGTCTTGATTGGTTTGAGTTTTTTCTTCCTCTTCCATGAATTGGTATGATATAGGTTTTTAAGGAAAATTGAGTTTTCAAAATGTGATTTGTGTTTTTTTTCCTTTTCTTTTATGTACAAACTCAAAGCTCACATGAATAAATATAAATACTTATAAAAATAAAGATGAATGATTTGATATGGAATAGTGATGATGCAAGAAGACATCCTAAGAGAAGATTCTAGCCATTGCATGCATATGTGTGCTAGCTAACTAATTTGTTACAAAGGTTATCTTGTTGCTTAGTTATTATTCTTTAAAGGCTGATATGAAGCCTATTAGTTATGAATAACATAAACTAGGACTGTGTAACATTGATATACTAAACACACTTACATAGATAATCAAATGAGAGTTGGTAGTTTCTTAAGTGTTACGCAAGCATAAAATCATTGGGGCATACCATTAATTGAGTGTTCTCCCAAATAGTACTATATTATGCAAGGGCATACATCCATATCTATAATAAAAAAATATATAAAAAAATGATATGTTGAACATGAAATAAACATGTACATCTAAGTAAGGGATAAATTAAATAAACATGCATAAATAGAGTAAACAATAGATTAAACAAATAAGCAAAACAAATGCATTAGTAATAAAAGCCTCATTCTTATAATTAATGTTTAGTGAAGCTATTATTTTGTCACACCCGACATCATGATGACCATTCTATTATTCTATAAATTTAGAAAAGGGGAAAAGATCTAAAGAGTGAATGTGAAGAAGTTGTCATAAGAACCCTAGCTGGAATTTCAAAGTTTTGAGTAAGAAGCTCATTATAATAAATAAAAGATAATATCCTCTTAAATAACTTATCTAAAATAAATTGCATTATTATTTATCTTTATGTTCTTATTATAGCTAATATACCAATACATAGAGGATATGTCTGAACTAATATATAGATCTCTATGATAGATGAAAGTGGACTCTATTCTATTTAGTGTTGAAGTCATTTAGCCATTTCTACTTAGAATGCAACTTGTGATGGTTAATTGAATTTACTATCATTTTATCAATTGAGGGATCGGTTTTTCCCGGTCCATCCTTGATACTAGTGATCTACAAATATATGGATGAATTAAAACATCTGAATTATTAATCACAAGTTTTTTTAATAGAAAAAAATTAGAAAAGAAAGAGAATAGAAAGTGAGAATACTCATGCCTGGAGATAGATCAACAAAAAATCTTAAAATCAAGAGTAAATAAAATATATTAATTGACTGATTGTGTAATTGAAATTATTTTTGAAAAAAAATTATTTAGAAATATATTAAAATAAATTTTTATTTTTATTTTAAAATTATTTTTAATATTATATATGAAAATGATCTAAAAATATAGTTTTTTTTTTAATTTAAATAAAATTATTTTCTTTTAAAATTTGATCAATATTTTTATCACGCCTAAGACTTGGGGAATAAAAGTACATTAATTAAGTACTAGCAGTTACGAAGAGCCGAGAGGGCGGAGAGACAGAGGCAAATAGGCCCGCCCCGCCCCGCCCCGCCTCTTGCTAGCCTCCAAAGGATCACACTCATTCATAAACCTACCTCGACAGTCAACCATCAACTCTTCTTCACATGCAATCATAGTATAAAAAACATTTCCTAAACCTCACCAATCACTCTCTTAATCTCTCTGTCTTTCTCGCTCGATTAATTTCATCATCTGTTTCTCATCATGGCTCATTTGGCTACACTTTCTCAGGTTCCAGAACGCCATACCCTTTCAGATTTCTTTTACTTTTTGTAACAGTTGCCTTCTCTTTTGTATTAGAGATTGATTGATCTTTCTTTTTTAGCTGCATGTTTCCGTTGCTGCTCCTGCTGGGAGCGATACCACCTTAAGGAGATCTGCTTTTAAGGTAATTTTAAATTTTGTTTCATGATTATGGAAGAAGATAAAGGGTCTGTTTGGTTTCCTTCAACTTTTCTTTTTGGCAAGATCACGGCAAATCTTTCGTTTTTAAAAGTTATTAAGATTTTGGTATTGAATGAAAGGGAAATTTGGGCTGCCCTGTTTTTTAATGGGACTCACACAGGGGAAATCTGTTGTTTGTTTGTTTGTTAGTTTTCTTCTTCATGTCCAAGAAGGAAAAAAAATATCTGTTTGAGTTGAACATATTCTTTAATAACTGACGAGGACGGGTCATTTACAAGTTACAATTAGGTTAAAGTTGGATTTTTGATATTTGAAGGGTTATGAAATGTGGAAAGAGTGGTTGATATTCGAAGTTTTGATCTTCATTGCTATTAGAGATAGATAAGAAGAGTATGATCTTTCAAATGTTGGTGAATGGATTGCTGAATAAGATGCCTATCCCTGTTTAAACGTTTCAATCTGCTCCAATTTTCATTATGTGTATGTGTGTACATGTGTCTGCCATTCATGTGCTTTGTATTCCTTTGTTTTCTATGAGCATGCATTCATATATATGTGTGTGTGCATGCATGCTAATATCTCAAGGAAGTTTCCCATGATTTTGTTGCAGGTTCAAAATATAAGCTTTGGTGGTAAATCATGGGCCCCTGCCTTAGCTTTGGACCTGAAATCTAGGAATGCTGGGTTGACGAAACGATTGTCGGTATGCATGTCTGTGCAACAAGCCAGTAGATCTAAGGTTGCAGTTTCACCTATAGAACTTGAAGATGCCAAGGAGCCCCCGTTGAATACATACAAGCCCAAGGAACCTTACACAGCAACAATTGTCTCTGTAGAGAGGATTGTCGGCCCAAACGCTCCTGGAGAGACTTGCCATATAGTGATTGATCATGGTGGTAATGTTCCCTATTGGGAAGGACAGAGTTATGGTGTAATACCTCCTGTAAGTCATGCTATTTATCATGTGATTAGCCCACTATCATTATGTATATAGTTTGCATTAAATTGATGACTTCTGCCTGTCTTTTTGGCATGTTGAAGATTGCATTGAAGTGCTAGATCACGCATACGCTGTTCTAATAAGCATTGTCATCTTAAATATTTTAGTCTAAGCATGCTGTTTACCTTTAGTTCCAAGTTGATATAGCTGAAATCTAGCAGATCCTGATCAACACAATCTATTGTAATTGAAGAGTGGGACTATAGATCTTGCATTGAAGTTCCATTCATTCTTTTTTTTTTTGTGATGCTTTGGTAATAATGCTTCTATTTAACTAATGCAAGTTGTCTCTTTGCATCATAGGGTGAAAACCCAAAGAAACCAGGGAACCCCCACAATGTACGTCTATATTCAATCGCATCTACCAGGTATGGAGATTCTTTTGACGGCAAGACTACTAGTTTATGTGTCCGTCGTGCTGTCTATTATGACCCTGAGACTGGAAAGGAGGATCCTTCGAAGAATGGTGTGTGCAGCAATTTCCTCTGCAACTCAAAGTCTGGAGACAAAGTTCAGATCACTGGTATGACCCTGCTATTTGGTGGAAAGACTGAGAAATTTGTTATTTTTTGTTGTTTCATTTATTTATATGTTTATTTCCTTAGTTTTAGCTAACCAAAGGATGCTCTAGTTTCTTGTTTTGATGTTTAATTATTGATACACTGTAATTAGACAACAAACGATTCAATTTGTTTCTTACTTGACTAAAGCCAAATCACAATCATCTGAACTGAAATTCCTAAATTATTTTTTTGATTTTAAGTTATAATCTTGCTTTAATAAAAAAAACACATTTTGATTGTTGACTCATGAGCTACTTTTAGATTTAGATTTACATTAAAGTATTATTACGACACTGCTATCAAATATACCATTCAATTTAAAAGCATTTGGCTTAAAGTGATTTATTTGTCATGACTTGGCTTTTGACCGTGACTTTGAGCAATCTATAATTCATGCCAAACAGTCTTTTAGTCTCCAAATTGCTGATAAAATACATGAAATGATGATAGGACTGACCCGGGTGCTTCTTGGAATGGGCTGGTGCATATAATTTGCATCACATGATAATTTTGTTAGCCATTAACTGTCCTGGAATATCTTTGGCAGGGCCTTCTGGCAAGATAATGCTTTTACCCGAGAACGACCCTAATGCCACCCACATAATGATAGCTACTGGCACCGGCGTAGCTCCTTATAGAGGTTATCTCCGGCGAATGTTTATGGAGGCTGTCCCAAAATACAAGTTTGGTGGTCTTGCGTGGCTTTTCCTTGGGGTGGCCAACAATGACAGTCTCCTCTATGACGACGAATTTGCTAAATATCTTCAGGATAACCCAGACCATTTCCGGTATGACAAGGCACTCAGTAGAGAACAAAAGAACAAGAGTGGAGGCAAGATGTACGTGCAGGATAAGATTGAGGAATACAGTGATGAAATCTTTAAACTCTTGGATGATGGAGCCCACATCTATTTCTGTGGACTCAAAGGAATGATGCCTGGGATCCAAGATACGCTGAAGAAAGTTGCGGACCAGAGAGGAGAAAAGTGGGATGAAAAGCTCTTGCAGCTTAAAAAGAACAAACAATGGCACGTTGAAGTGTACTGATACTGCATATTCATGAGCTTCTTTTATTACCTCCGTCGAGACAGCAGCAGCAGTGTGGAACTGTTAGGTAACGCGACAGTTTTCGATTGTTGGTTAGCATCATATGAACTTGATAAGCTGTAACCATTCATCTGTGTTGTTCAATAATCAAACGGTTAAAACAAATTAGAAACCTTTTGTTTGGTATTGGTAAATGATTCTTGTATCCTCCCAAGTTGTCTTTTGCTGTGTCAAGTGTCAACCGAGGAGGCGAAGTCTGAGCCTGCCTGCGTTTCTTTTTTGCACTCAAAAGTGTATTTTTTTCATTTTTTTTTCCTTGCTTTAAATTACTTGTTTTTGTGTTTTTGTATTGTTTTGATATGGTAATGTCAAAAAATAAGTTTTTTAAAAAACATATGGAGGATGGAGCTCACACAGTCAAGTTGGGTTACTGACTTTTTGAAGTGTTGTTACGTTTGTTTTTTTAATTTTTCTTAATATATTAAAATGATATTTTTTATTATTTTTATAAATTATTTTGGATATAGCATATTAAAATGATTTAAAAAATAAAAAATATTTTTTAAAAAAATACTTTTGAAACAATGTCCAATATTCTTAGTGTCTGTTTGGGAGTGTGGTTGTGGTTGCTTTTGAAAGTAGTTTTCGTTTAGAAATATATCAAAATAATATTATTTTTTTATTTTTTAAAAATCATTTTTGATATATCACATCAAAATTATCTAAAAACATCAAAAATAATTAAATTAAAATAAAATAAAAAATAAATATTTAATTTTTTTAAAAAACATTTTCAAAAAGCTCTCCACACCTCCTTCATGTGAATGAAATGGATCCATTCTTTAATTCCACCTCATAGTCTCCAATCCCCGCAGTTGGTAGAATCAAAAGATTCATGTACAAATGGTTGTTTTTTCTTGTATTCCATTCTAAATTATTCTTTCCACCTAAAAATCTAGTCAAATCAAGGTTATTGATCCCGTCCCGTTCCGGCCGGAACGGGCGGAACGCCCCGTTCCGGCCGGAACGGGCGGAACGCCCCGTCCCAATGCCAAATCCGGGACAAAACGGCGACGTTTTTGTCCTGGCTAGAATCCCGGCCTGTTCCGGAAAATCCGGGCGAATTTTGGCCGGAACGCCCCGGTTTCGTACCGGGCGTTCCGTTCCGGTTCAAGGCAAAACGACGTCGTTTTGTCTTGTAACAAGAACTGCACGCAATTCAAACGGAACCAAGAAAAAAAAAAGGAGAAGAGGATGGGAAGGAAGAGAGTAAAGGAGAAGAGGATGGGGAGGAAGAAAAGAAAATGGAGAAGAGGAGATGAGGGTGGGCAGTTCTCGATCGTCTCTTTTATCAATCCATTCGGGCGCTTTTTGCCTTCTTCTCTTTTTTCTTTTGTTACATCCTTTGGATGAGAGAAAGCGGCGGTGTGGAGAAGGAAGAAGGTAGGTTAGGGTTATGTTAGTTGTTAGGGGCTTTTATATTATAATAATAATAATATAAAAAAAAAGAAAAAAGAAAAGAAGAAGGTAGGTTTATAATTTAAAACTGTTAGGTCATATTAGCTCATTCTAGCTAAAAGTTTATACGGGGTAAGGGGTTATATAAATTATTATTATTATTAATAATAATAATAATAATAATAAAGTAGGTTTATACGGGGGAGGGGTAATAATAATAATAATAATAATAATATGGGGGTTTATAATAATAATAATAATAATAATAATAATAATAATTAGCATAAAAAATAGTTAGCATAAAAAATATTTTTTAAAAAATCCTATTAATTTAAGATAATAAATAACATTAATTAATTTATATTTCACATCAACAAAATATTTATTTTTAGTTTGTTAATTTTTATCTAATGAAATTCTATGGACATAATTGTTTTGTAATGTATTTTTCAATTATTTTGAATCATGCATGAACCTTAATATTTTATTTTTTTCATATATATAATTAAATAAATATGAACAGTACAAAACCGGAACGGAACGCCGGAATGCACCGAAACCGGAACGTTCCGTTCCAAACAAAAAACCGGAACGGTACCCGGGACGGGATCAATAACCTTGAGTCAAATCCCTCAATTTTAATCTCTCGGTGTCAATTTTTAAACTTGACCATCAAAGTATTTTGTGCCATGATTCTTTTATGTGCCCTTTTTTTATATATTTTTATTTCTTGTGTTTGCACATTATTTTGTAGTCTTTTAATGCCCTAATTCTAAGTTCATTTTAAAATAAATTCATTAAAAATAAACAGGAACAAAAACATCTAACAATATGATTTAATATATTTTAAATTCCCAATAAACATAATTTTAAATGTCGAATTGTTCTTGAGTTTTAAAAGAAACAAATTTTGATAATATGGTTTGGTAATTTTAAAATAATAAGCATGTAAATGAAAAATAACTCAATTGATATTGTATGAGTAAAAATTCAAAGGTGTTGAGCTTTTTGAAATATATATACACAACAAAAACAATAAATTTAAATATCTTAAGAGTTTCACGATTTCGTTAGATAGAATTAGAGTTACTTAGAATTTATTTAAAGATTACTTGAAAATTATGCGATCCTTTTTTGCTTTAAATAGTTACTTCAAGATCGGATTGTTGCAAACATAAATTATTCAATTACTCGCTCTAACAGCATTCCACATGAACCACTAAAAAAATCTTTTAAATCATTTTAGGAGAGAGGATTGTTGTGCCTTTAAGTGCTACCTTTTTTTCTATGTGTTTTTCAAGTGTTTTGTATTGTATTTTATTTTGTCCAGAAAAATAAAAGACATAAAATTTTATTTATAGAAAAACTTGAAAATTATATAAATGATAAAATATTAATTTTCTCCTTAAATAATATTCCATATATTATTTTTTTAATAATTTAGAAAATTATTCAATCAACTCTCTACTCGATTTTTATAAGTCTAAAATTGTAATTTCCTATATAAATTACATTATATTACTTCATTTCTAAGACTTATTTACAGTTGAGTCACACTTGATTAATTATTTTATTTTAATATTTAATCAATGACTCTTGTGTGTGTGACTTATTTAAGTTGACCCAAATATAAATCACAATCTTAAATAAAATAGAATTATTAGTTTATTATTAATTCATCAATTGATTAAATTATATTTAAAAATCGAGTACAATATCTAGAAATTTGTCAAGATCTCTCAGATAATAGAAAATTCATAAGTGACATGACTTAACTTTCAAGTGATCAATTTCTCAATGTAATTATTGTTTTTTCATCAATAATATTTTATTTTAAACATTATAGTATGAAGTGTTCTATGTTTAAATTTGTTTTAAATATCATACCTAGTGATTCTTTGAATAAAACTTGAAACTCTTTTCAAATCTCGTTTAACATTACTCAAGGATTGACAATCAATACTATTTGAGAATGAATAAAATATATTGTTAATTCACTTAAGGTGATTAATTCTCTTTTAATTATTTAAATACCTTTATATAGTTCATGTTATACTCAATATTAGCTCCTTTGTTACTCTCGATTATAACAACGCATAACAAGATCAAAACATAATATTTTTTTATATAAAATAATTAGTAATTTGACGTCTAAAGATCACTTACACAATTATCACATGACCCTTTTCATAGATATAAGTGTTTTTTTCATATGAAATTCTTATACGGGTCAATTCAGTGATCATGTCATCTAATAAATATTTACATATTAGTTTTACATATCTCTCATACCTCACTTTATGAAAATAAT
Organism: Salix purpurea; assembly: GCA_027405865.1. Classification (NCBI taxonomy): domain Eukaryota; kingdom Viridiplantae; phylum Streptophyta; class Magnoliopsida; order Malpighiales; family Salicaceae; genus Salix; species Salix purpurea. The sequence continues at coordinate 22,382,516 of JAOWLH010000002.1, forward strand.
TATTTCCTTTCGTAAGAGAAAAAATATAAAAAGTATTGGTCTCAACAACTCTGATTAATATTCAGTTTAAATATAATAATAACCATAAATATTTTGATATAATATCAATCTTGTAAGTATAACAACTTTATAATTTACTTTACAAATGATTTTTGTCCTAGTGATTTTATCTTTACTTTAGATTTATTACTATTAAAGATGAATAAACCTTTATTAAAAATTAAATATATTTACTTAAAAGAATTAATATCACATATAACTAATCATTTTTTATTTTATTTTATTTTCTGAGTGCTAATTTTCTATTTTCTTTTAACATTTTTCATCGAACACTTTTTTATTTTTATCCAAATAAACCACCAATTGCTTAAGATTTATTATAGACAAACAAAAAAGGGTTCAAAGTGTAAAACATGATATATATATATATATATATATTAATGGCTATTTTCAAATTCATGCAAAAAATTTGTCATCCTATTACTCTTTTTTCTTGTTATAGTCCCTTTTACTTTTTGAAATTTAATTTTAATTTAAAATTTAATTTTGCTTATTTTTAATCTTGGTTGAGAGGATATAAAGAAATTTAGAAGGAAATAACAAAGGAGAGAGAAAATCATGTATTGGTCATGTTCTGATAATGAAAATATTGTTTTTGGTATAAATAAATTTTATTTGATGATAAAGTTTTAGTGATTTTGCCCTTTATCTTTCTTGAAAAAATAGATTGAGATTGAAATAGATTTTATTATTATTTGACTTTATGGTTTTAGACAAAGTTGAGGTATTTTCAGTTGATTTATTAATCTTATATAGATGTTTATTAGAAGTTTTATATTAAGATGGGCTGAAAATTATATTAGGTAGAAGACATTTCATTTACTCTTTTTTTAAATTTTTTTTTTTATCATCCTTCTTTTTTGCCAACAAAAAAAACACATGCTTAATAGGCTTACCAACCTTATCTTAGTTTGTGTGTGCATACTTTTGATTATTTTTAAAATTTTAATTTTTACTCCTTTTTCTTACAATTTTACTTTGCATTAATTGAATTTTTTAAATAGTTTAGTTCATTTTTTTAAATATTAATATTTTTTTTAATGTTTAAAAGAGATTATTCTAATTTATTTTTACATTCTCTTCTTTAATATTTGATATAGATAAATTGTATTTGCATGAAGTGTTTATAAAAATGAAAATAATTTGTTCTTGTTAAGAAAAAATAATCTGTATAATAAGAAATATAAATAAAAAAATGTTAGGGTTGAATATTTGAAAACTTATTTATCCTTTGCTTTTATGGAAATATTAACTTTTTATAATTAATTTAGCATTAATAACCTTTTTCAATGTATTAGTTCATTCATTTTAAAATTTATTTCATAAAACAACAACTTTATATTTTTAATTAAAAATCATAATAAATTGAAAAGCGTGTTTTTTTTTCCACTACATTAAAAATTAATTTAAGATTCTACTTGTGATGGGCTAACAACTCTTTTGAAAGTTATTGACTCATATGATTCTCAATTTATTTTATTAAATCTATACAATAATTTTTTAATTCATAATCTCTTTAACTAAATAAGTTTCTATATTTATTGTTTTTATTTAAAATATTAACCAAAAGTAACTTTTTTTATCACTGTGATTTTGATATATAGAATGGTGACATGCCAAATATAATTTTACGAATATATTTAATTTATATTTATAATTGAGTCAAATTTCTCTGTCACACTCGGATATAAAATTATAAATCATTCCAAATCTCACATTCTCTCTGATTCTCGGGAATGTTCCGGAGGATAGTGGAAGTTATTTTTTAATGTGTTTTTTTATTTTAAAAAATATTAAAATAATTTAAAAATATTAATTTTTAAAAAAATTAAATTATTTTCAAAAATAATTTTGAAACTCATTAATGTTCCATTTCCAGTTTTACTTTAAACTTGAAAAAAATAAAAATCTGTACAAGGAGCAGTTGCACTGATTTTCCGGGTCAGAAACATTCTCCACGGTACTATCCATCCTTTTCGCAAGGTTAGACCTTTTTCATTTTCCTATCATCTGTTTGTTTCTCTTGAAAATCGTGGAATCTCGCAAACCGCCATCTCCATCTCTCTTGTATTTTTCTGTTTTCCTATTTTCCTGCGTTTTCTCAGCTTCCAAACAAATTGTTGAGCTACTTTTATTTATGTTCGGTGTTATTATGATTCCTTTTTGAAGTGTTCATTGGATCTATCATGCTGTTATTATTATTATTCTATATATGATTTTTGTTTTGAGACATAGGGATCGGTGGTTTCTGTGTGTTGGTTTGGTTTTTGAACTCTAATTTGGGTTGAATTCTATTTAGTTTTTTATTTTTATTTTTTTAGTAATGGGGGGTGATATAGGCGTGCTTAATAATAGCATACTCATAAAGCAAGGGAGATCATGTGGCTAGTCAGAGCGTTTTGTTGCTGATGTTTGGCATTTCATAGATTTCCTGCATTGTCTTCCTGCTGGACGATCTTCAACATGGAAGTCTATAATTTTATAGTTCAGAATGGATTAATGATGAATACAAGGTGAAATAAGAAATTTGATGATTGTGTCAGGAATCAGTTTTTGGATTATACTATTCTATTTTCAATGACGTGTAGATTTGATAGCTTAAATATTGTTATTTATGGTAATTATTGAACATAAACAGGCTATTTATCCAATTCAATGTAAGGCTTAAACTTTTATCATTTCTCTGTTATTGAATCTTGAGATAATGCAAGCATAAAACTGGGAACTAGACATCGTTTTTCATTTTGTGAGGATATAACTGGCGACTTGTGACAATACCTAAGAGTGGTGATTTTTGGAGATACAGCATTAGAAAGTTCTAGTGGCCTAGCATTTTGTGAATACTTGAAGCTGGTCTGGCACAATACATGTTGATGCCTGCTCAGGTTGATGGGCTTGTAGAACTGCTATAGGGCATTCTACATGCTTCATCATGGAGGTCAAAACCACTCTGCTTACCGTTCACTGGATAGCTAGTTGGTCTTCAAATGGATACAGTTGGATGCTCACAAATTCAATCAAAACAGATAAACCTAGTAGCTGAGTTATACCCAAGAGCTTTGAATTTTTTTGACCCCCCTTGCTACTTTTGAGTTGCAATATCTAAGTTCTGTAATAGCAAGCCTTGCATTTTTTTTATTCAAAGGTGTCATGGGACCTTTGCAAAGGAGCCTCCACAAACAGTATAATTATCTTTTTCGTCTTTTTCCGTAGCATCCATCTGCACCATGAACCTAAACTTGCGTATTTTCTTTTCAGTGGTGCACCAACCACACCATAGGACCTCTTTGTGGAAGAGCACCCAACTGATTTTCTTCTCCCCCTTTTCTACTTCTATCAGAAAACCTGCTATAGTTTTCAGCTGTGAAGGCTGCTAGGTGTGTCTCTATTATTAATTTGTTTTGAACACTTGCTGTGTCACAAGGGGCCTTTGGAAAACTGGCTGTAATTATTTAGTTGGACACTTTGACCATTTTTGGATTTTATTATATGGCAATTGTGGTGAGGCAATATTTCTGGTTTGGACAGCATCTACTTTTGTTTTTGATTTCCCCCCTCTTCTCTATGCCTTGGGTATACATTTGCTTTTGCCAGTTGCCAAGCATAAATCCTGTATGGCTTCATGTTTTATAAAAATCGGGAAAAGGTAAAAGGAATTTGGTTTTTTGACCAAATATTTTAGTTTTCTATTATTGTTGCTGAACTGGGTTCCTTTCTTTTTGGTCATTTTGTGCAGATAACTTGGTACAGACAGGATTTGTTGAATGATTTTTTGTTATTAGCAAAGCAATGAGCCGTTTGTCAGAGCTTCAGCAGGTTGCCTCAGGTATGCTGGTGAAGTAGCAATAAAGCATAAGAATAGTCAACTAGTCTACTGTTGTAATATTTGAATGTTTTTTAATGTCAAATGTTTCTGCAGTAGCTCTGAATTGTTTATGTAGAAGATGGAAGGAACAAATTTAGGGATTTTTCCCATGATAAGCTTTTACATAGTATTTTATCATCATGTGAAAGTGAATTGTTCCGTTATTCCTTGTTGCTTTAGATTTTCTACAAGGAAAGAAATGGAACTTTATATAATTCTTTGTGGAATCGATGAATGTCAAAGCGACCAATCATACCATGAACTCTATACAAGTTGGTGTTGCTTTAAGTACCATCATATGAAGCATCATAGTGTAATTGTAAAATGCTCAACTTCAAGAATGTAGTCTGACCATGGATACTGAAAATCTTTGCTTTTGAATCTTAAATTTAGAACTTATTTCACTCCCAACACAAATCAGTTTGATTTGTGATATGTTTAGACATGATATGGAGTATTGACTAGAACTTTATTTTGGTAAGATAGCAGAACTGAAGTGCTATGATGGATTTTCTTTCCGATAATCCCTTTCTAGAAACTTGTATAGTAACTGATGATTAAGAGTTTCATCATTCTGCTATGTTTAAGAAACCTGATGATTGCTTGAATGATACTGAACTGCCCTGTGTACTGGTTAACTGAAATGCACTGCATAGATTTCTCATGGGTATCTCTACCTGACATGCAGTTTTACTGACCAAGTTACATTTATTCTACAAACTTAATTGCTTCATAGAATGAAAATCATGTTGGTGTTTTTTAGCTTGTAACAAATGCGCAATCATGCGAGCGGTTGAAAATGTTTAGTGTATGATGTGAAAGTAACACCAAAATGTTGTTAGATGTGAGGAATGATTAGAGGAGGAATGGAAGTACTCCCAAATTGTTCAGTGTTTTATTCCTTCATTTTTTTCACCATTCTCCCTACTTTTGTTAATGAAATAAGATAAATTAATTAAACCCTGTATTTTCTTTGTTTTCTGTTGGAACATGGGCACTTTTCTTTTTGCTGGATCAATGATTTGATGCTTTTCGTTGTATCTTCTACAAATAAGTAGCCTACCTTTTATCATTTTTAATGAATGTAATACCTCCTATTTCATCTATTCTTCCCACCTTTTCCATTTTCAGCATTAATTCATTTGATTGCTTTATAAAGATCTTCTTATCTATTCTATATAATTAATCACTATTTATTTATTTTTTCTTTTTGCAAAGGTAAAAGAAGATTAAAAGATTTATTGCTCCAAAGTGATAATCTCTTGTGCGCTGATTGTGGTGCTCTGGATCCAAAATGGGCGTAAGTTGAATAATGTCAATGCCTTGTGGCTGTGAAGATGCATATTAATAGAGCTTAAATGCACACTTCTTATTAGCAATCTGAAAAGTGATATTTTGTGCATGTATTAAATTGAAGTCATGTTGAGGTTAGTTATTTTATTTTTTGACCCCGTGCTTTTAAGAAGTCTGGTAACACTCTTTCCTCCAGATCAGCAAATATTGGGGTTTTCATATGCTTAAAATGCTGTGGTGTACACAGAAGTCTTGGTACACATATCTCGAAGGTAACTATTCCTTATTGCCTCTAATTTCATTTTCTCAATGTTAGGATTCAATTGTTATATGGAAGTATAGTCCAATTGGTTAGGGGTTGCAATTTGAGTGACAATATTACCTGCATTTGGTAATAGACACGAGAACTTGTTATATTTTGAAATGAAACTATATAATGTTTTTATCCTCGACCTTCTTGTAGGTTTGTTCTACTGGGCACTTGATTGAATATATCAAATGTAGAACCTTTTTTTTTTGTGTAGAAAACGGTCGGAAATTTCATTAAATTATAAATCAACATACAATACAATGAACACATCAAATAAAAGTATTTTGTCCTCAGCACACTATGGCTCAGTATAGGAGAAATTAACACTTAATAATATACTTGATGAGCTAAACATCCCATCTTTATATGCTGTATCTGATTCATTTCATTGATCAAGAACATGATATTAACGTCAACCTCCATGACTCAGTATAATTTATAACCCTAGATTGGAAACATTGATGTAGAAGTGAAGATATTAACATCAACCTCCATCTTTATATTCTTTATCCTAGGCTCTAGCGGAGGATTGGAAACAATTATATAGAAGTGAGTATAAACTGAGGATAATGAAGAAAACAATGTGAAACAAGTAGAGATAAAAAATAAAAAACAGAGGAAATAAAAGATAATTATGAATAGTAAACCTAGGTGAATGATCCCTTGCTTCACTTAAGAGGCACTCCTGATGGGACAGGATTGAGGATTTTATTCTTCTTTAAACAACTTAAAGATCATAAAGAAGAGAAAAGAAAAGAAAAAATAATAGAGAAGACCATGGATTTAGTTATTTTCTTGTTTTGTTAATGTGATTTGTAAATATCATAAGATGCAACAAATATGACATGTATGATTTTTTTTTTTGCAATAATGAATATTTGCATTCATTTGGTGCTTTATATTTATAAGTTATTTTCCAAGGAAAATAGAAAGATCAATTGCATTATAGGAGCACGAAATGAAAGGTTGAATTATCCAGAATATGGTCTGTGTTTGATTCCAGGAGCAAGTTCGATCTAGAAGAAAAAATAAGATCCCTAATTATTTTCTCTATTGCATTTAATTAGTCTCTTGTTTTATTCATTTGACCTCTCCGTTTCATTGGCTTTGACGGCAACCACTTTATTTAATCTGAATTAAAACTTATGAATTAGTCATTGTGTAAATAATTGATCTTGTAAGTTTCTTTTATTGTTCAGTTATTGTTACACACATTTCGAGTGTACAAAATAAAATAAGATTGCCCTTTTATGTGTTTTTGTTCCACACAAAACCTGCATGTAAGTATGTGCCTGCATTTTAAAGTATGAATTCCATTTGATGTTTGTATGCTTGCTTATAGCTGATCTTACCATGTTCAAAAAGATGATTCTTTTGTGGAGTACATGATTAATTTGGATTGTTCAGGTTTTATCTGTGACGTTGGATGAATGGTCTGATGATGAAATCGATGCCATGATCGAAGTTGGAGGAAACTTGTCTGCAAATTCAATTTACGAGGCGTTTTTACCTGATGGAGTTTCAAAGCCAGGGCCAGATTCCAGTAATGAGGAGCGTATAAGGTTCATCAGGTTAGAAATGACTTGCCTTAAAACACTCAACCTGTTAACTTGTCCTTTTTTTTTAATTTTCTTTTTTCATACTAGTATAAAACTTATATGGAAAGATTAAGTCACTTTTATTGCAGATTAGATCTTGCATGGTGTGATCACTAGATAGTTACTGATGTTCGTAGATTGGATGTTAATGGTGCTTACATGTCTTATTTCATTTCTCACAGGTCAAAGTATGAGCTTCAAGAATTTTTGAAACCTAGTTTGCGGATCACATCGGGGAAGGCTTCCTCATCTTCTCTCAAGTCAAATTTATCCACAAACATTGTTGATAGTTTTCGAATTCCGAGTGTCCCACAGAATATGGTAAATTTTTGGCTTACCTTTTTTGTTTCCTTGCTCTCTTTCACACTTGGCTAACATTGAGAAATTGTTACAGGATGGCATGGTAGAGTTTATGGGATTATTGAAGGTTAAAATTAAACAGGGTACAAATTTAGTTATTAGAGATATGATGTCAAGTGATCCTTATGTGATCGTTTCTCTTGGGAAACAGGTTAGTGCCATTTGCATCTTTATATTTTTTTTTTCTACTTTTATTTCTCCAAATTCTTTGTTGAGACAAGTTCATATGATAATTTATATTTTAAAATCAGTTGCAAATCTTTGGTGCCAAGTAGAGATTCTTTTTGTTTATTTTTATCAAGGATAATATTAATTTCAACCATTTGATAAATGGTTGATACCAATATACCATTCAATTTGTTGGCCAAACGGTAGACCTTTGTCAAACCTTGACTGCAGTTTCATAAATCTTTTTTTATTTTTTATTTATTGAAGTGATAAATAAATGTTTTGTATACATCTTCATTCTGACGGATCAATTTTGACTGGTAGAATATTAGATTATAATTAAGAAAGTGAAGGGGCTGCTTTGATTTTGATGCTAGTCACTTGTGATAAAATGCGATTTGTGTTAATAGACTGCTCAAACCACCGTGATGAAGAGCAACTTGAATCCAGTCTGGAATGAAGAACTCATGCTATCTGTTCCACAGGATTTTGGGCCCATAAAGTTGGTAAGTTTGTTTATAATTTTTACGATGTTGCATTCAAATTTTCTTTTCATCCAGGCTACAAGAGTAAAGCTCTTTAGTTGTTGTGTTTTTTACTTGGTGATGGAAATTCACTATTTTCCTAGTTATTTTACTTTTTAACCCAATGTGGTCTTTACGACCCCCATATGTAGTATTTATAAGGGCTGTGTTCCTGTATTCATTTTAAATACATAAGCAAGTTATTGGAAATAACATGGTTTTAAAACTCGATATAGAAGTTGACCTGGTTTAAGCCCTGGGTTTTGGATCAGGAGAGTTTACTCGTGTTGACCTAAACAAAATTTAGTCAAGGGCTTGGGCAGGTGGTCATCCTTAGTTTTATTGGAATTTTTATTGAAAAAGTAGAGGAGAGGAGAACACTTTAGAATTTAGCTTCTGACCTGCAAAAAAATTTGGAGGATGCAGCATATCAAATGCGAAAAAGTAATGGAAAAGAGAACTCTGCCACCAACCATCTCTTTTCTCCAGCACCCTCAAATGGCCATGCCACCCTCCCACCTTCCAGTCGATATCGCAGCCTTCCCCTTCCTCTCTCTCCACCCAAAACGCAACAGCCCCCACCAAGCCACAACCATCAACATCTGGAGATAACCATCTACACAGCCATCAACATCTCGAGTACTAGCACACAAGTAATTTTTCTTTTCTTTTATACATCCTTTTATCTTTTGATTCTATCATAGGATTGACCTAGGGACGAGTTTTGAAGTCTAGAAATCTTCTTCATATGAATCAGGAGGAAGAAGCTTGAATTGAAGCGAAGACTGAAGACGGGAAGAAATTAGGGATTAGTATAAAAAAAATAAACATAACACTAAGGCTGTTGTAGATGGTAAAAAATCCAAGCAGATTCCCATGTACGTGCTTAGAGGGTGGAAGAACCTAATCCAGGAAGGATCTTGGTTTTGGGGAATGGATAATAAGCAGCCAGGTCTCACCTGGGTCTCACCAGGTCACCCGGGTTTAACCAGGCAAATTCCTTCAGGTTTTTCCAATCCAGACCGGTCCAGGCTATGGGTTGACCTGCTGGGTCAGTCAAGGTTTTAATACTATTGGATATAATACTTGTGTTGTCATTACTTGTAAACCACAACTACTTCCATAGTTCTCATGAGTAATCAGGCAAATACTTGTGTTTTTGCTGCTATAAATTTGCTATCACTAAAACTAATCTTCTACATCTCATCAAGTGAATCCTTTCACTCGTTAACGAACAAATTCTTGGTTATTCTGATTTGCTCATGGCAACTATTTGTCTTACCTTTTGTCGTTACGCAGAGCGTTTTTGATCATGATACATTTTCTGCCGATGACCTAATGGGGGAAGCAGAGATTGACATCCAGCCATTGATTACATCAGCAATGGCATTTGGGGACCCAGAAATGTTTGGGAACATGCAGATTGGAAAATGGCTGAAATCAGACGACAACGCACTCATAGATGATAGCATCATAAACATTGTTGATGGGAAGGTGAAACAGGAGATCTCATTGAAACTCCAGAATGTTGAATCTGGGGAACTAGAAGTAGATCTGGAGTGGATGCCTCTTGACCAGTAAATAGAAATTCTAATTTTCCCTTCCATTTCAATCAAAACTGTATCGATCGAAATTATTATATATCTCACGTCTTTCGATTTATTCCCTTGTTTACTTCTAAATTGTAAGAGGCAATTGCTTGTGTGGTAACTCTTTGACAATTTGTAATGTGTAAATTATATTGTTTTGAGATAAGAGGGAGCAACATGTGCAAAAAAATTCTGTAATTTATCATTGAATTTACCTGTTATACCAAAATCAATTTCAATATTGTTTTTTATTGTCATAGTGGTTGCCCGGCTAATTGTATTTTAATATATTTGATACATAACTATTTCAACAACTTTGTATGATATGAATGACTTCCTAAAGATATGTTTGATATTGCTTTTGTTTTTATGGTTAAGATTTTAAAAAATAGTTTTATAAAAAATATTTTAGGCGCGGTTCAAAATAAATTTTGAAGTGTTTAGTTAAAACTGCTTTTGAGTTTAAGATTAATGAAAAACAGTTTCATGTGTTTGGTTATCAAGTTTTTCATATTGCCTTTAACTTGTGAAATTACTTTAAAGGACATATATATATAATTTTTTAAATATTGTAGATTTAATAATTATAATAATATAATGTAATTAATCATTCAAGTAAATTGGATATTTTTTTTATTCTCTCACCAAATTACTTGTAATGTCATCACGAAAAATATCTATACAAAAAGGTGTGTGTGTGTGTCTATATATATATATAAAAAATGATAAAAAATTTTTGGCTAGGGTAAACCTATATTGGTGATCCATGCTATATTGCGGTCAAATCAAGTTGTTTCTAATGTTAAAAAAGATGTTCATGTGATCATATTGTCTTTAAAAAAGTAATAAAATTTCAAGACTTTGAGCCATTGACTTGATTATATATAATAAACATGATTAATTTACTAATATGATAAAAAAATGACTATAAAAAATGAGTCATCAATATCATACCATGTTTATATTTGAGTAATTCATTTAATTTTAAAAAGCTATATTTAGCAAAAAAAACAATGATTAATAAAATAAGTAGAGATAATCTGAGTTATTTTTAAAATTAGTGAAAAATCCTATATAAAGAAAAACTAATAATAATGATGTCCAGTCTCTAATAAAATTAAATATTGACAAATCTCTTAAACATGAGTTAATTTTTTAAATTCACAGGTAGGAGAACGAAAACGTTAAGATTTTTTTTTAAATAAAATAAATATAAATCAAAAGAACCAAGTATGATGGACTAAAAACTTAAAGGAGGATGAAATAAAAAATAATTCAAATATAAAATATCAATGGAAAGAATATGAACCAAATTTGAAAGAAAAACAAATTGAGGGGTTACTATGAAATTTCGGGAAGTCAATTGTCAAAATCAACATGACTAGATAAATAAAATAAAATAAAAGTCAATTGATAATCATGAAATGATCAAAATAAAAATACGAATAAGCTTCTAGAGGCAAGGTAATAAAATTTTAAAATTCATTTTTTTTTCTTTTAATGAAAATTTATGCTTATTTTAAAAAAATACCTAGCTGAAATGCATCTCAACTAATTTTATAAATTTTAAAATTAAAAATCAGTTAAAATCTTCAATAATTCTTATTAATACGAAACTCAAATTGATCTTCAAGAAACAAATTCAAGACGTCATCAGTTAGCGACATTCGCAGGTTAATGTGAGAAGACATTAATACATCACATCAATCAATTTTAATGATATTTCGACATACATAAATAAATATACGTGTTCTCGGCAATTGCTGAGAAGCCTGAAATGGGAGTTTCATGTTTGAATTTTCTAAGAAAAAAATGATGAATTTTCCAAGAGAGAAATATAGAAAACCATAAAGCTACTGAACAAACGTGCTTGTGTACATGAATGCGTGTATGTAAATTGAAGAGATTTAAAATTTTTATATTCATGTGCGAAAAGGATAAAGGTATGAACTTTACCATAAAAAACGAAAGAGATGATGACAATAAAGAGTATTTTTAATAAATAAAGACAATTTAATTAATTGGATGAAATTAAAAGTCCTGAAATTCTATATATAATCTGAATATTCGAACTTGAAAAATCAAGGCCTTAATGCTGCTGGCTATAATAACATATCATCATCATCCCTCAGCCAAATACGCACACGGAAAAACAGGGGGAGGCCAAGAAAAGGAGGAGAAAGAGGCGTGTTTGGATACGGAGCAGTGAAAACAGGGCAGGTAAAGTGAAAACTGGATTCTATTTATGATCTCTCCAAACAGTAATAACAGAGGAAGAATTCTATTTCTTTATTTATTTACCAGCGGCAAGCGGCAGAGAATTGTGAATATCAACAGACAACAATAACCCATCACAAAACTGCCCGCAGAACAGAAACACAAGGAAGTTTGTGTATAAGGTAAATTTGGAAACTCAAATCCCTCATCCATTTCCTCTTTCTGTTCGATCAAATTCCAATTCAAATCATTGAACTCTTTTCTCTTGTCTTTGTTTTTTTTTTATTCCCAAACTGTTTTGTTGCCGATATATATGTTTTTTTTTTTAATAACTGATGGATATGTGTTTTTTTTTAATTGCACGCGTTTTCTCAACAACCAAACGGAATATTGTTGGTTTCAACGAGGGAACTGGTAATGAGTGTGAAGCATTTGGTTTCGTTTCATTTTAGAGATCATGTGTCTTAGAGCTCGAATTTTGTGATATGAGTTATATCTGAGGGTTCAATTTGGGTGAGTTTGAGTAAGTTGGTTAATTGGATTGATGGGGTTGGTTGAATTATTACCTGTTTGATTCAGTTTTAGATTTTCTTGTTGATTATGAGCTTTTATGACTACTTAGCAAGTAATGGGGTGGCGGTTGAAAGTTGTGGAGAGATTTAGTGTGTGTTTGGCCTTGTACTGTTGTGGTTTGAATTAGTGATGGAGGTGAATTGAGGGCGTAAGGTTGGAGGGTTTATCGTGGAAGAGTTGACACGAGTTGTAGGTGGCGCCAGCATGTTGAGAGTGAGGTGGGGTTCTTTTGGTTGTGATACTAGAATATGTTATTGGCCTTGCTGCAATAGCATTACCAAATATACATCTACGTACATATTCATATGTGTTGTGTGTGAACAAGCACTCCGAGAAAAGAGTTTTAGGTGGTGGTGGGTAACCTTGTGTTGGCAAAGTGGATGCAGTAGAAGTGGTGTTTTATAGGTTTGTTTAGAGTCATGTAGCTAGTATGAAGGGAAATCATATAAATTAATGCATGCCTTATCTTTAGAGTCTATTTTGATTGAAAACTGCTTTTTTATATTTTTTGGGTTTTTCAACATGAATGTTTTGTGTTGTATTTGAGTACAATTTTTGATCATCTACTAGTATCTTAATTTAAGCATGTGTAATGTGAGAATTGTGTTTTATGATAGTATTTAGAAAACTGCTCGATTCTGCAATTTATGTATTGCTAATTCAAGTGAATGAATATCATGTGCGCCACTCTTTGTTTTCATAATTTGAATGTGTAGAAAATATTGAGTAAAATTGCTCTGCTATGGGTTACTTTTTTTGATTTTTTTGTTCAATGGTCGATTTACATAATGAAGGGTCATCCTTCCCCTTTTTTAATTTCTTTTATTGCACCTAGAATAGTTAGAACTGCTTTTTTGTGCAATTCAAGCCTTGGATCTTCCCATCTGGTTGGGAGAGAAGTGTCACTTGTATTGAAGGTCCAATGGTCTCAAATACAGCACATTACTGAGCGTGAAGTTAAGAACTTCAAAACATATTTGATATAGCCACAATTTTCTTAAGCAAATGAATAGACAAAGCTACATATTTAATTATTTGCACTGGGGAGGATTACTCTGATAATTACACCTGAATAGCACAGCTTTCAGGTACCAGACCTATTCTATTGTGATCTCATCTTGTATATTCAAATCTTTCTTTTCTTAAGGAACAGTAGATTTAAGAAAACTCAAATATTTGTCCTTTTTGTTCCATCTTTTAATGTTTCATGTCATTAGCCTTATACTGTTCATTGTTGTTTGTTGTTTTAAAGCTGTAAAACATGAACACATGCACACGATCTTTCAGCCATCATTGTGTAATTGGTTGGAAGGTCTCAGGATCTTTTTCGTGGTTGTGTCGTTCAACTAGCATCTCATCATACTGCTCTAATTTCACTTTGACTCTTTTTTATTTGTGTTAACTGTGCTTCCAGATTTGAGTTTTGGGACTGTGTGCATAACAGCCATGACTTCTTCCTTGCATGATCGTTCTGGTAACTTTCTTGAAAATCTTTTGCTATGTTACTACTTTAGCTACACAGTTTTCCTGCATAAATGGATGGAATGTAAAATTTATTCACGTTTCTGTCATTTGCTCATTTGGATATTTTATATAATTAGGACCTGACCTTGACCATGGGGTTATTAGGATTCATGTTTCTATCATTTGTTCAGCTTGCCTCAACAATATTTTGCTCCAATGTGTAGCACGTATGTGAGATTTCAAGTTGCATTGCTTGAATCCTCCTGGATCCAAGCTAAATAAAGAATCTATATCAAATAGGAATATTATCTATATCAAATTTGGTGGGAACCTGCATTCCAATATGGAGGAAACCTGTAATTGTGAAGAACAAATATCTGTGATATTTGGTTACTCCCTAGGCATTTTCTTGGAATTATTTGATAGTGTGAATTAGTTTTAACTGTCATTCTTTTTTTCAGAAAACAAGTCCTGGCCTTAGATTAAGGCCAGCTATTAATAGTGGTCTCGTCAAGGCCTACTAGGCTTCTTCTAAGGTTCTTAATAAGATTTGCATGTTCCTACAATAGTTCTTCATGAATAGTGCTTCTTGTGGACTTGGATGGCCCCTAGGATGTTCTATATCATGCTAAGTGATTTAATGACTCTAATTCATTAGGCAGGTTTATTTAATAATCGCTATCTCCGGATGGTTTTTCCTATGCAGGGTAAACCCATTGTGTCTTTGCTTATAATACTTGACTTTTGCTGTCTCTGGATGTTTTATTTATTTATTTATTTATGTTAGCCATTTTTGTCTGAACTTGGTGTGTTCGAGTATTCTCGCGATTGATGCTTAACATATGATAATAACATTTTGAAAGCTGGCTGTCCAGATAATAGTGAAGCTGATGAGCAGCAAAAAGAATCAGAACCCCAGATTCAGTCTTCATTTCCCGCAATGGCAATGGCGCACCCGGGCTTCTCAACTCCAAATGTTCAGTATGCAACTCCACAGCTTGGAGCAGGACATGCAATGGTATTATATACATCGCAAATTATTTTTAATCACTGATCTGAAATAGTTTGAAGGCAAGATTCACATATTTTCTGTTAATAGCATTTCTGTATGTAGTCTTTGATTTTTTGTTGCTTATAAATATTGTCAACAGTTAAAAGTAATTATTTAAATATCGTAGATGCATTGGCAATATAATTAATTCACTCTGCCTGTCATGTTTAATGAATTTTCTTAGTCAATAGTGAACGGTGGACCTGTACTGGCCTGATGACATGTAGTCTTACAAAGTTTTTTTCTTCTTCCAAGTTTACCAAGATTATTTTGTTGCCCACCTTGCATTTTAGAAAGTATTTGCCATTGCCTTTTTGGTGTTTGTGTGCTTATAGCTATGTCTCTGTTTATGGTATTTTTAGTCTACTTTTGAAAATCAGTTTGACAGCTACAATTGCTTTCAATATACACCTCTATTTCTCCATGATTTTAAAAACTTTTTAATGTTGTATCACAGATTTTTAGGCAACTTTATTCATCATCAAGCGATCATGTTTTTTTCTCTGATGTAATCATGGCTGTGTGGAAGTTTGTTGAGTTTCAGCTTCCTGCCCATTTTACTTGTAAAATGAAATGCATTATCATAATGAACAAAGCATATTATAATTACTTTGCATTGCAACAATTTTCATTTCCCATATCATGACTTTTGATCACTTTACAGCTTACTTTGACAATTGAAAATTCTCTCACAACTGCTAAAAATTGTTATCCAGTACTTGTTTCCACCCAAATAAGAACTAGGCACTTTGGCATACTGACTTTTGTCTTTTTTTTTGGAATTGATTATGAAGGCACCGGCAGCGTACCCATATCCAGATCCTTATTATAGAAGCATCTTTGCTCCATATGATCCTCAGCCATATCCTCTACAACCCTATGGTGCACAACCGATGGTAATTTATCTTTTGATCTCGTGTCAAGACCTCTCTTCTTGGAGTAGGAAATCAAGGTTATGAAGCTAATGGTTATAGCAACAAGGGCGAATATTAGAAAAGTGGCACTTCTTGTGATTTGTCAATTTGAGGTCACATTTAATTGAGGCCAAATTTTAAAAAAAAAAAACTGAACTTCAATGATTTTTCAAGCCTCCCCTGAACTAAAAAATCCCAAAATGTCACCACCGAACTCTGGCTCTGCTGCAATGTGGTCCATCAGTTGACAAAATATAGGGTTTCATTGATTTTCACCTTATTTGACCATCAAAGGCCCCACAAACCGCAAAGAAAACCTGTTAATATTCAACGGTCCTATTTCCTCCTCCCCCACCCCCTCTTCACTAGCTTTTCTCAAAGTTTTATCATGCGTTCTTGATTTTCCTTTCCTTCTGTTCCTCAACAAAGCATACTGTTTCTTTTTCTTTTTTGTCCATCCCAATGCTTGAACCACGATGGTTGAGTTGTGGGAAATATTATACCAAACCACCAGACCCAGGAGCATCGGTAAGCATATTCCAAAATCAACTTCATTTTCACTCCCAAAAAATAATTGAGAGATTTCAAAGATTGAAGCTTTTTGTTAGGGTTTTACATGGTTAGTTGCTGGAAGCTATAATGGACCAAGTTTTGATTTTGGTCTTGTGGGTTTTGTTGTTTGGGGTCTGGGGTTTGATTAGTAACTTCTTTGAACCACTTTTCATAATTGGTGAAGGGGTTTGAAAAATTTAGAGTGAGGGTTTTCCGTTTCTACAGTGGACAAATGAGATTGAAGAGATGAACCTGGAGGAAGACATGGCAGATGCACCATGTGTTGTGGGCAATCTTGGTTATAGATTGTGTTTATGAGTGCAATGATGGTGAGTTTTGGAAAGTGAGTTATTTTGGAGTTGGGGTTAAGAAAAATGGAGAGATGGGTCAGTATAGAGAGAAGAGAAACAAAGAAGATGGTTCACTAGGGGTTTGAGTAGGTAATTAGTGTTTAACCCTATGATGTTCAACTATGGAAATCCATGGACGGATGGGCTAAATTGCAAGGGGGTAGTATTTCATGGTTGAGTATTTGAGATTTTTTTTGTTCATGGGAGACTTTAAATAATCTCAAGAAGTGTTTACAATTTAGCCTTTTCTTATGAGCAAACATTTTTTTTTTATACAAATAACTCTCATGAGCGTACATCTAATCAGGTCCATCTTCAGTTGATGGGAATTCAGCAAGCTGGAGTTCCTTTGCCATCTGATGCTGTTGAGGAACCTGTATTTGTTAATGCAAAACAGTATCATGGTATCTTGAGACGACGGCAATCTCGTGCAAAAGCTGAATCAGAAAGCAAAGCAATCAAGTCTCGGAAGGTATAGTTTGGTTGTCTGAAGCCAATTTAATTCTGCTTGCATTCCATATTGTGTTTTGTTTACCTAATTTATTAGAACCTAAAATAAAGAAGGCTTGCATGAATCTCATGCTCTTATTGTTCCACAACTGCTGTTCCTCTTACATGATATTTCCAGACATTTTATTCCTTACTTCAGGTCAATAATGTCTATGCCACTGGTATAATTTTCAAAGATTTCTCAAATGTGGCTCATAGAAAACTTGAAGAACTTCGGTTTTCTGATTTTTCATTGGTAATAGTCTGGAGTTATTGCTCCATGCCATATGAATGTGATTCTATGATTACCTGATTGGATGTTTGACAGTCATGTGATTATACATGTTTAGTTTTAGGCTGTTCTCCCCTCTGTTTCCTATCATGTTACTCCCAGTTTTTGTGGCACAATTTCCTTTGTGACAACTCATTATTCTTGCAGCCATACTTGCATGAATCGCGACATCAGCATGCACTGAGAAGAGCTAGGGGATGCGGGGGTCGGTTTCTCAACTCGAAGAAAAAAGATGATGAAGAACAGAATGAAGTGTCTTCAGGTGACAATTCACAATCTAATATCAATCTTAATGCCGATAAAAATGACAGTGTTTCCTCAAATGACTAGTATGGATACATAGGAAGTGACGGTAGTGCACCCAACTAGCTCAGAGAACAGTTACTCATAGATGGGGGTTCAGGAAACCCATAGCCCTATAGTCCGTCCCAGTATTGATCGTGGCACTGCACCTACAAGTCATTAGTATGTATAGCTTTTTCCAGTAGTTGGTTTGTAGGAGGCTGCAAAGATAAGAGGCGTCAAACATTATCTTTGCTCCCGTGGATTTTTTTTCTAGTTCTTGAACTTCATGAGAGGAGATCGATGGTTAAGTTTGCTGTGAGGGTATTCGGAAATTTGAGCAGACCTTTTTCACAGGAGCTTATTTTCCGAGTTACATGGACATTTTCATCAAGGAAATTGTAGGAATAGAACGGCAGTGTTTCCAACTTATAATCAACACAGTGTAATTGTAACAAGAAATAAAGCACACCCAACTCTACTTGTTTGAGATGAAAGCTTCAAATGCTCAAATTCGAGTTGGGTTATGGAGTTCTTCATTAGAGACTAGGCTCGGGCCTGGATGATTGCTCGAGGTGGTGGGCATGTCAGCTTCCAATCCTCATTTGTCTATTGTTACCCCTAGGACAATCCTTCCATGAGATTTAGAAGTGTAGTTGAAGTTGTTTATTGGAAGTATGGTTGAAATTGTTTTTTGAGAGTGTTTATTTAAAAATATATTAGAATAATGTTTTTTTATTTTTTAAAATTATTTTTGATATTAACACATGAAAATGATTTAAAAAACATCATTTTTTTTTAATAAGTATAAAATAAAAATATTTTTTTTATTTTTTTAAAAAATATGCCAGACAACTCTAAAAAATGTGTTTGTATTAATTAGATAAATGAACACACGCGATAAAGACTAGAACAATTTTTATTGATTTTTTCATGTAGATTAAGAAAGTCATGTCAAGATTTATTATCCATATTTTTTATAGAAACACCCCTTCATAATTGGAGGTCTTTTATAAAATGGGAGGTCTTTTATAAAATGAGCTTTATCTAGTGGAATTATAGTAAAGTGAATACCTATTACTTTAACAAGACAATCACTTTGGAACAAATAAAGTGAATACCTAATATTATAAGAGCAAGGCCAACGGGGGAGGCAAAGCCAATTTTTTAAAAATTTTAGCTATTCTTGTTCAATTTAATGTCTCCAACAGGAGAGGCATCTCGAGAGGTATTTTGCCTCTTCTTCAGCCGAGAAGGCATCCCCATAGATGATCGATGTAGAGCCAAAAATTAAAAAGAGCCGTTGGAGTTGGAATTATATCGTTGCAACAACAATCAACAAAACCACAGCAACGAAAAAACACAACAACACAGTAGAGGGAGATGGAGGGGGTGGGGCAAAGAAAAAGAAGAAGAGGAGGAAAAGAGAAGAAACGGGTAGGGGGGTGGGGGTGGAGGGGAGTGGATAGTGTGTGTGTGGGGGGGGGGGGGGGGGGGGGGGGGGGGGGGGCAGAGAAGGAAGGTAGGGATAGGGGTGGAGGGGAGTGGATAGTGGTGGTGGTGGTGGTGGTGGGGGTGGGGTGGGGGCGGTTGGAGGGAGTGGAGAAGGAAGGTAGGGTTAGGGGGGGGGGGGGGGGGGTTGAAGGTGTGTGGGTGGGTGTGGGGGCGGCTGGAGGGAGTGGAGAAGGAAGGTAGGGGTTTTAAGTTTGAGAGATGAAGGGGAACAGGTGGGGGGGGGGGGTATATTAATTTTTATTATTATTATTATTATTATTATTATTAATAAAAATAATAATAACAACAATAATACTAATAGTTAACATAAAAAATAGGGGTATTAATTTGTAATTAATTTGATTGAATTATTCGTAATGGAATGTATTTTAATTAATTATGTTTGAACTTATTGATTATTTATTAATGTGTTCATTTTGTTTTTTTAAGTTTTTCTAACACTCAAAGACAATAAGTAACATTAATTAATTTCAAATACAACAGTCATAAAAAAACATACAATTACATGAAAAACATACAATAAGTAGCTTAAATTTGAAATTTCAAATATTGTGGGTTTTTTAATTATATTTAATTCATTTTTAATTTAAATATAATTAAAAAATAATAATTTTATTATTTGAGAGTTTGTCAAAAGCAATTATTTAATTATATAACTTACTCTTATTAATTGTATAATTAAACTATATACAAAATAACTTAACTTTATTTAAAATAAGATAAAAAAATAGCTCTCCAAAATGACTTTTACCATTGGAGAACACATCAACAAAAAAAAACCATATATACACTATTTAAAAAGTCATTTTAACGATTTGGCTCTTCAAAATGGCTCTTGCCATTGGACTTGCCGTAAGAAGTAAAAGAGTCCTTTTCAGACAAAAGGACAATTCGATCTGTTTAAGCTTAATTGTGCTCTATTATTTGTGAATGATAGTTAAGAAATAATAATCATTTAGATTCTATTGTTATTTCTTAATTATTTTCCAAAATTGTACTGTTTTTTTCAAAAATCAACTTCTTATTTTTTTTTTAAATATAAAACATTTTAATGGCTTATAATTTTTGAAAAAAATAATTTCCTCCAACATTTTTATGATTTCTTTTTTTCTGAAAAACATTTTTTTCTTAACTCTCAAAATTCTCAAAATATTTAATGGAATGAATTCAAATATTTTATTTTAAAAAAAATATGAAAATTGTAATATTTCTGGAAAAAACTTATTTCTTAAAATTCTTAAAAACATTAATGGATGAGAAATTTTAAAGTTTTTTCAAAATAATTTTTGATTTTTTTAAAATAAACTAAATCAGTAACTTCTTCAAAACTTACAAAAATATTAACGGTTAAGCATTTCTTAAATCTTTTTGTTTGAGCATTCCTGTTTATTTTTTTTAAAAAAAAAGTACTTTTAGAACTTTAAGTTTCCATGAAAAAACAATTTTAGTCTAAATATTTACATAGTTTTAATGAGAAAGCATTTTATTAGAAAAACTTACTTTTAAAAAAAAAATATTCTTAAATATTTTCCCAAGTTTTGTGTTTTTATATACTTTTTATTATTTCTATTTAATGCAATATAGTTTAATTGGGTAGAGTTATGAAAAAAATTGCAATATAAAACTAAACAAATATTTTTATAGGACCCTAGTTGTTTGTATTGATAAAGATTTTAGAAATTTTTCCATCTTTAATTTAATAAAAAGAAAAAAAAAACACAATGATATTTTAAAAAGATAGGCTATGAAAATATAAATACAAAAAATATTAAGCATAAAGAGATTGTGAACCTGATATTTGAAGAATTCATGGGGTATTTATTGTTTACAAGTCTTGTTATTTTATGGAGAGCATGTTAAAAAGTCATTTCACTCGCGTGATATTTTGAGTTATATTACACTTAAAATAATATATATTAGATTAATATAAAATATCAAGGTGACCCACATAGGGTTCTTAAAAAATTATCAAGAGACCCATGTGGGGTCTTGAATAATTCTAAAAGAGTGTTGGGTACAAATGAGATGGGTTCAAGACATGTGTCTGAGACCAAAGGGGAGTATGCTTAGCAAGGCATTGGGCATGCTCCCAAAACCAAAAAATAATTGGGTTCATTCACTACGCATGGACGTAATAGGAGTTGGGTGTGGGCCTATCACTAAAAATTGATTTGGTTAGGTGTTATATGTGGACCCAATTAAGTTAGACAATAATATTGGCTCGTTTCACTTGGAGGAGGTTTTAAAACTCATTAAATTTGGGCTTGCTAATAACCCCTAAGTCTCTAAATCTTTGTGATATTTATAAGTAAAGACTTGTAAAAATATTTGGTTATCATGATGAGTTTGTTAAATTTTCTTTATTGAAAATACAAATGAAAACCTTAAGATTACTTTTCAAATAGTCCATGTGTAGGGGTGTTTACTATGTTTGAAGAAATTTGTAAGTGTGTAGAGGGCAACCGTGAAGGATCCCGTACTTAAAAGAATTTCTTTGAGGATTTCATGAAATATAAAAGACTCTATACTTGGAAAAGTTTTCAAGAAGATCAAGAGAAACTTATAGAGATGAAACCCATACTTGTAAAAAAATAAAAAAATGAGGGAACCTATGGATTGTAAACCTATACTTAGAAAAATTATAAAAGGCTTATGGAGCCTTACAGAGGGTGAGCCTATACTAAAATAAAACTTATACTTGAAAAAAATTATAAGTGGTTGAGAAGAATCCATGAATGGTGAGTTTATACTTATAAAAAATTATAAGAGACTGAAGTGAAATTGTGGTAGGTGAGCCTATACCGAGAAATATTTATAAGTGGCCAAGAGGGACCTATAAAGGGTCATTTCTTGTGATAACTAAAGGCTAAGAATCTATATTCCAATATAAACTCATATTAAGGAAGAAAAAAAAGGCTTGTAGTTTCATAATTGATGGCATAGACTTAAAATCTCACCAATAAAGAAATCTCTCACAAAAAATAGGAGGCTAATAGCCTTTATGATTATAACATAAAGGATTGGAGAGTGGGGGAGATGTGTGACCTCTTTATCTTTGTCACGGGGCGTGAAAGCCCTTAATTGGAAAGAGGTTAAACCTAAAAGTGAGAGATTTAATATCATACTTGAAGATAGCTTAATGCTTGAGAGCCCCACTGTAAAGTCATGATAGTTTAAGATTGCACTAGACAAGGAGAAATTCAACATCAACCCCTAATAAATTAGTGAAAGGCCTTTATGCATCATCACCTAGAGATTTGCGAATAGGAAATATATGTCAGATATACACTATTTATATTTAAAAAATAACCTTACATTCCCATTAAGAACTATAGATCCTAGGGTGACTTATATGATAGGTATGAACTTGGATGATGGTATCCCAGAATCATTTTAGTCCTATAATGACCTAACTTTGAAAGTTTGACTACCCTCAAACCCTTATTTGATAACCTCTTCTTCTTTAAGCAAATAACCACCAACTCGAGGGTCTTATTAGTTAAAGTCTAGAATATGGATTGTTCTCTTAATGAGGGATGCTTTTAGGAGGAACATGTTTTAGAGACGATAGGTATTTGCCTTGACTTCCCTGATAACTTTGAATGAGTGATTCTATTTTGTCTTAAGAGAGTAATAAATCCTTATAATACACCAAATGCACATGGGTAGGTCCCTCGTGATTTTTCCTTGAGCTTTCGTTTCTACTTAGAGTATGATTTTTCTTAAAAGGTTCTTCATACTAATTGTCTTTGTAAGAACATGAAGGCCAATGTCATAAAACATTATTCTTTTCCAACTGTATGTGATTTTCCATTACTTGCTTCACTTTGAGCAAACTTTTATATCTAATTATTTTAGAGAGATAAACTCTGAAAATATATATGCTGAAAAATATTGAGAACGAAGAGATCATAAACCTATAGCTTAAAGGATTCATAGGGTATTTATAGCTCATAAGTCTTATCCTTTTACGGAGAGGATGAGTTAAAAATTCATTTTTCTCCTATGATATTTGAATTGTATTCCACTCAAAATAATAATGTGTATTGGGCCAGTATAAAATATTAGAGAACCTACGCAAGGATCTCAAAAAGTCAATGAAAGTGAGATCATAAAAAAAAAACTCCAAAAAAGTGTTGGGCTTAAGTGAGTTAGGTTTAAGGTATGTGTTCGAGCCCATAGGGATGTTGGGGTGCATGCCAAGCAAGGCATCTTGCGTGTGCCCAATACCTAAATATAATCGGATTCAAGCATTACACGAAGACCCGTACACCTAAAACTAATTTAACCGGATTCTGTCATTATGCCTTAATCCTACAATATATGTTAGCATGCTCAACACCCGTAATTAATTGGGTCCAATGCCATGTTTAGACCTAATTAATTTAGATAATTGTGTGAGCTTGTTTCATTTGACGGAGATTTCTAAATTTATTAAATTTAAATTTATCAATATGGTATTTTCAAGGAAAAACTTGGTGCTATGAAATATTTTATTATTAGATGGCATTATATATACTTGTAGAGTGATTGACAAGATGAGCATTTTTATTTATGAAAATCATTTACAGAATATTTTGCATTTTAATGCATATAGAAATATGGATAAGCTCCATAAACTTTGAACTTTAGGGCTACCCCATCACCAATTAACGATGTATTAATTAGATAATCATGAACTTTTGGCCAAATTTTCAGCTCCGAAGGTCATCAATGGTACCTTAATTTAACTATAATATCATAAAAAATAATAAATTTATAATTACTGGAAATTCGTCATGGGGATAGATGTGTTTTTTTTTATCCTTGAATCATCACACCCTATTTTGATGGTGCAGGGAAAATTGAAATGAAGTCAATAAAGTAGGGTTTACTTACTATTGACCAGTGTGAATGAAAATTTGGAGGAAAGGGTCATTCAAACAATAAACATGTACTCCATGGCATGATATCTGTCAATATCTCTTCATCAAAAAGACGTGGAGATGGAATCTCAAAATTCAACGCATCACTGTTTCCTTCTCTTGTTTTACATTATCTGATCGTCATATTTTCCACCACTGAATCATTTCGATTTTCGCCATTAAGTTCCCAACAACGCTTATGTATTTGTCTTTTTCAGGGCCCTGCGTGATCTTTTTCACCTTATCTGGAGATGGGTTGTTGGCTGATGGACTGGGAGGACCTTGTTATCTGGGAGCTTCCGTGAGCTTATATAATGGCTTTTGTTCCTATTCTCATTGTCAATGACACTAAACTTTAGACCCACATGCATGCATGACTACATCTATCTATCTATCTATCTATCTATATATATATATATAGATAGATAGATAGATGTACACACAGATGATTACGCTAGTCAGATATATTCCTGCTGCTGAGAGAGACAGGGATATCATGTTGCGTATATACGTTGGCTCAAATCTTCATATCAGATTTAATCACCAAGAACTCGTTTTCTCTACTTGTCCAAGTAAGGTGTGTTCTATATATTTAGGAAAAACGATTCTTTGACAGGACAAAATATAGCGCATGCTTGCGGGTGTTAATAAAAGGAATTCAGTACTGTAAAGTATTCTTATCTAGTTTTACATAACGTGTCGTTTGTAGAAAACTTGTTGATAATTTGCTAGCTGCTATGTGCTATCATTTTATATAGTTTATAAGGTATTTTATTGTACGAATGAATTCTAATAAGATAAGAGTCTACCACATGATACTTAGTTTCCCTTTTTTCTTTATCAAATACGTAATTTGGCCTCTATAATTAACAAACAATGATCTGAAATCACTTCTTAAGTATTTTTTGACCGAAATAATTTCCAGATAATGTGAAAGATAGCTTCTTCTTCTTTTTATTCTTTCCTGAACAATAGAATATAGTATTTCAGAATGAAAAGTTGAAGGGGTCGATCGGGATGCATGAGAGCAAGAGTGTATGTAATTATCGAGAGTTGTGACCCCTATATATATATATATATATATATATATATATATATATATATATTGGTATGGGAAATGTGACGATATGGAAAGGAAGAAAACCAGATGAGAATTAAGTAGTAATGCCAAAAATGTATGCAACTGATGAGAGTTATAGGAACAGGGCTTTCTCTGATCTGCATAGTGTTGTTATACGTTGACGGGGAAATTATATTCCACAGGTGCAGGAAAAAATAGAAATCGAGTCTTCTTCACTAAGATGTCCTTTCGTTTTTGGCTAAGCAAACAGACCTAACCATGATATCATGATGTGTGACCTCTCTCGATCTATATCTATCTATCTATCTATATAATTTTAAACTAAGGAATCAAAGTAGTTAGAGACTTGAGAACCACCAAAGGGTACGCGATATATACTTGGTGATATGGACAAGCCGAAACGCAAACACCAAATTAATTGCTGGGCTGAAATTCGTTATAAAATGTAGAAAAAACCCATCATGGAGCATTGAAAACTTTTGATGATCAGGTGATTTTGTATTGCATTCACCACCTGCATGTATACCTAGCTTTGTGACAAACTCGAAGATGCTTCTATATATTTTATCTTCATATAGTGACATGAGAAAAAGGAGAAATATTGATTCATGGTGATGTTGCTGTCATGTCGAGAGATGATTAATGCCATTAAAGCTAACCCTAATTTTGTTATTCTCACTCAATTCTGCTGGATGAAACCTTTCCCTCCCCTTTTCCTTTCCTTTTCCAAAGGTTTTGACAAATAAAATTCATATACTTTAATATCACTCCTAATCATGGCATGTATTATATATTGTGCTATAATTAGTGGCAAAGATAACAAGATTTCCCCTCACATGAGCAGCCCATCAAGCTGGGATTCTCGTGCTCTATCCATCTCCACCTTTACACCTCTTATCATGCATGGACCCCCATCACCACTTCAAACAAACGAGAGAGATAGATAGAGAGAGAGAGGTGTAAAATGGAAGCAAAGCAAAGGCACACAATCCTAGGGTGAGAAATGTGCAAGGTGGGGTCAAATTTTATGGAGTCTAAGCACTCTTTTGGTGCATGACAAAAAGTATGGCCCCCCCTCTATTCCACCGAGTAGCAATTGGGTCCCTCATACGGGGCTGGATGGAGACTACCACCTTTGTAAACTCTGCAAAATCACGCAACGAGACATAGGAAACATGCCTCAGTGGAGATGCCCCATTGGTGGGGTTCTACTGTCACAGACCTCTTATTTTGTGTGCCCTTCTCTTCAAAAAAGAGAGGCTAAGGTAAAAAATAAAACGAGGAGCAAAGAGCCCCATCATCATATAAATAGCTTGGGAGACAGGAAGACACCAATGGAGTCTGTGTAGCCATTGACTATTTTTCCTTGAGAGCCCCCCATCATAAGCCATTAATTATGTGTTTGTGTGTGTTTGTGTGTGAGAGAGAGAGGGGGGGAGGCAGTATAAAGAGAGATCGATGATGGCGAGAAAAGTAATTGACTTGTAGATTTCACAAGGTTGACTTTTGCCATACCTTGTTTTGTATCTTTACAAAGCATCCAAAGCTTGAAACATGCACTCTTTCAAAGCTGGCTCTGTCTCCAGCTCTCCTTTTCTCTCTTTCTCTCTCAATCTCTTGGATTCTTATGAATGAAGGGAAGGAGCTAGGTGGGAAACACTCTCAAATTGTCACCAAAAGGGATGGTTGGTTGGTGCTGGTCGATCTTAACCACAAAGTGAACTTTAGGGTTTTAAAAAGCTACGTTTCTGAGGTTTGAATTTGGGTTAACCTAGTTTTGGGGCCGGCCGGGTTTTATATATATATATGCTGTGTATGCATGCATGGTAGCAAGAATTTAATTAGTTAATTGTGATTTCCCCATGAAAATCAAATATCAACCTCCATTCCTGGAAAACATATTTTGTAGCAAGTAAAATCCTGTCTGTCTCAGGTTTTTATAAAAAGTATACACTCTAACTTGAACTCGAGATTTATTATGCAAATTTCAACTCTTTTATCATCACGTCATGTTCTTTTGGAACACCATGCCTTGAAACCCTAATTAATATACAACAATTGCCACTTGGCACGTCGAGGTCAAAAGGCATCAAGGCATGCACAAAGTTGAGTTCATGATGGCACATCACATGATATATATCCAAAAGCATCCATTTAATTATAGAGATTACTTAAAATTTGAACTTTGACGACCTAGCTAACCATACATGCTATACTAGGAAGGGATGATCATATACAACATAGAGAATGAGATATCAATGGCCAATATTCTTGCTTCTAGCACTAGACATGAAGCTATCGAACTAGATGGAAAGGCCGAGCAGAACTAACTTGCTGTTCTCTTTTGCTTGGCATTTCTTGAATTTTAATCACTGGCTCTTATTGGCTCGAGCTTCTTTAAATTTATTTCTACCAAATGTAGGTGCTACGTGGTATCATTACTAAAATCAATGAATAAACTCATCAACCACTCTTTTGCCGAACGAATAACAATTAAAAGAATATAAAGAATATTGTAAAAATAACAATAAAAGTAATAAAAAAACAGCAATAATAATATATAATTAACAAAACACTAATAGAGGTGGTGTCTTTATTGTGTATCACTTTACAAAACATTATTCATTGCAATGATTTTTTTTGGTCTAGATCTATGTTTATTTTTCTATTTTTATCATTTAATAGTTGGTTTGTTGTATATTGAACTTCATAATTTATTATGATTTAATATTTATATGGTTATCTTATTTTCATGACTTGTATCGTAGGTTTGATGAGTTGACCTAGTTGACTCAAGTTTTTTTATGTTTGAATTGATATTTTTTTTAGTTTTACCATTCAATGTTGAATTTATTAAGAATTCTATTTCATGATTTATTTTCATTTGTTTTTTATAAAGTTATTTTAGTCTCATAACTCGAGTCATAAGTTTAACGTGTTAATTTGGTTGACTTGAGTTTTTTTGTTCTTTTTTTGGTATTTCAAAATTTTATTTTTCATCATTATATTGATTAGAAATTAGAATTCATGGTTAATTAGTTATTTCTAATGATATTATATCAATTTCATGACTTGAGTTGCAGATTTAATAAGTTAACCTAAACAAATTTGGATTGTTTTGTTGTGCCCTATTTTAGATTGATTTTTTCTAATCTCAAAATTCAACAATAAATTTATTGAAAATTGTGCTTTATATATATATTTTTTATTTTCTTTTTATGGGATATCATATTCTCATGACTTAAGTTGTGAGTTTGATATGTTAACTGAGGTTGACTTGTATTATTTTTCCTTTTTACTTTCTATGAGGTTATCTTGGTGACCTAGATCGATGGTTTGGAAGGTTAACTTGAGTTTCAAATTTCAAATATTGTGGGTTTTTTTTAATTATATTTAAATTTATTTTTTAATTTAAATATAATTAAAAATAATAATTTTATTATTTGAGAGTTTGTCAAAAGCAATTATTTAATTATATAACTTACTCCTATTAATTGTATAATTAAACTATATACAAAATAATTAAACTTTTTTAAAATAAGATAAAAAATGGCTCTCCAAAATGACTTTTATCATTGGAGAACACATCAATAAAAAAAAGCCATATATACATTATTCAAAGAGTCATTTTAAATATTTGGCTCTCCAAAATGGCTCTTGCTATTAGACTTGTCCTAAGAAGTAAAAGAGTCCTTTTCAGAAAAAAGGACAATTCGATCTACTTAAGCTGAATTGTGTTTTGTTATTTGTGAATGATACTTAAGAAATAATAATCATTTAGATTTTATTATTATTTCTTAATTATTTTCCAAAATTGTACTGTTTTTTTCAAAAATCAACTTCTTATTTTTTTTGAAAATATAAAACATTTTAATGGAAAAATAACATTTCTAGTGCTATTCATCACCCTTAATTTTATAATAGCATCACCTTGGTATTATACATAACAAGTGTTAAAATTCGTGTAAATTATACATGAATTTTCTTTTCCATGCAATAATGATAGCTTAATTTCTTGTCACTATCCTATTATTTATCAATAGAAAAGGGTCATCTTCAAAAATCGTACATAAAAAAATTATCTGGCTAGGCAGATTGGGCTCACGCCACATTTTCTGGCAAGGATTAGATCAATTCACCTCCTAATCCTCTCGATTCATGAACTAGAAGTCCAATGTTCGAGCTCAAAGTGATGGTGACGGCCAAACTAGTTTTCATTTTTGAATTTGTTTTAGTTTTATAGTTTTAATTATTTTTTATATTTTTAGATTAAATTAATATTAATAAGTTAAATGATTCAATCTTTTTCATCTTAATAGTTAATATTAAAAAATAATAATTGTTTGTATATATTTCAAACAAAAAATAAAACAATATCTACACTAAATAGATATCCCATCCGGGTCAAGAACCCACCCAAGTCGCCTTGCCCGTACACATACAGCACCACCAAAGTCCAAGCGGGTGCGCTCTCTCTCTCTCTCTCTCTCGCTCTCTCCATCCATGCCTCCCATGCATGAACATAAAGAATATTACCCACAATCTTCACATCCATCCGTATCTAATATCCCATACCATCATCATGAAATACATACATAGATAAAAGTGCACAGATACTCCCATACACGCATGCAGCGCATCATGACCCATAAAATGCACTCCTGCTGAGGCCAGCAGCCAGCTAACAGCCTGCACACAGAACACCAGCAGCGACACTGTTGAGTACTTTTTGATGATTTGTATATTTTCAATGCCTGAGCTTAGAGCCACAGGGCAGTAAAATATACAAAATCAAAAACTCAGCGTAACCCTCTCTGCAAAATTCGCGTGTGCCTCTCCCAACTAAGATTTTCCTATTTTGCTCAGTAATATACAGTATACGGAGTAGTATAATTGTAGGAGTAGGGTAGGAGTAGTGATCGATAAAATCCGGCTTGACCTGCCATTTCTCTTACCATTTCTCCTGTGTTTGTCTCTCTCTTTGCTTTCTCTGTCATATCATATAACAAAAGCACAAAATCTCTGTCTCTCTCTTCTTTCAATTCAATTCAAAGCTCTTTCCATTCTGGGTTTTTTTTGTTTTGATTTTTATTTATTTATGACAGCAAAAACCAAAGTAAAGGGTCTCGAGATAGGCGTCTAAGATAAAAGGTCCACAGCAGCTTCCTTCCCATTCCCTATCTATCTCCTGCTCTATTACTACTGCCATTACACTTTGGTTTCTTGAGAGATACAGTAGTTACTGAGAGCAAACAGAACCAATCCACTGTACTTTCTTTGTATCTGATGAGCGAGAGAGGTGGCTCTCTTGGAGGAGAGAGCCTGCCTGTGGAAACCACTACTACCACCGCCACCATTGAAGAAGATAAACAAGAACCAAACCAAAGACTCTCCCTTTTTAATTAAGGAAAAGAAAAAGACACCTCCCTTTCCTTTAATTTGTAGTTGTTGTTGTTAAGCATTTCATAACAGTATCTGGGTGGTCGGTGCTGGTTTTCTTTTAGTAGGTGTTTTGTTTTTTATGGCGCTTTCTATACACAGTAAGGACAAGCACATGGATTCAAGTAAGTATGTGAGGTATACACCTGAGCAAGTTGAGGCATTGGAGAGGGTGTATACAGAATGTCCAAAGCCTAGTTCTTTGAGAAGACAGCAGCTTATTAGAGAGTGTCCTATTCTCTCTAACATTGAGCCTAAACAGATCAAAGTCTGGTTTCAAAACCGCAGGTACATTAATTCATTAAGAAACAAAGCTACAGAACCTCAAATCTCTCACACTTTCTGCATGTTTGTTTGGATCAAATATGGAGATCTGTTTCATTTGGATCCAAATGAGTGTTTTTCTTCTGTGTAGCTTTTTTTTCTGTTTGAGATTTTAGCCTGAAAATGAGGAATGGGATATGTGTTCGATACCTTTATTAGGCTTTATAAAAATGGTTGCTCTTTTGGCTTGTTGATTGTTGTTTACTGCTCAATTAAGTTGTGTTTTTCTTTCCTTTTCTTTTCTTACATAATTGTTTTCAAAATATTTTCTGTTAATGTGTTTGGAGAGACGAAGTTTCATAGGTTATGCCTTTCTTCTGAATTGGTAATAAATTATTCTTTTGTTTTGTTAAACTTTTTCAGAAAATAGCTTCTTGTTTTTGTCTTGGCTTTCAAGGAGATTCATGATCACAAACAACTTTCTTTTTGAGTAATGTAATTTCTATTTATTTATTGATTCTTTCTCGGAAAGGCCTTTTTTTTTGTTAGTCATAATCTCTCTATCGCTCAATATGAATTGATCACGAGTTGTTTACTCGGCATCCAACGTGGCTTTGAAATTGAATGGATGGTAGTGACAGCTAAAAGATATGCTTTTGATGACGTCTTTCCTGGCTTTCCTTATGCTTTCCCCCCATCTCCGATTACTTTGCAGTAAAGAGATCAAGAGGCGCATCTTTGTTGACAGTGCGTAGCTTCTTTTTTTCTTCTCATTTTTTCGCATAATAGTAGTTCAGGTATCTTTCTTCAGCTACGTAAAAGCTAGGGGGCGGTTTGCTCAAAAAGAAAAGGGTTTTTTTTGGATTGTCATGACAATATAATTGTGAAAGCTGAAGGTCTTGGATGCTGGCTTTGTGTTTAATGTTTGACATGAAATTTGAGAGTACCTGCATTTTGCCTTTTGAAACTTCCCTATGCCCGTTAAAATTTGGCATGACCATTATTTTGATTGTTCTATTTTGTAGATGTCGTGAGAAACAGAGAAAAGAAGCTTCTCGTCTCCAGACAGTGAATAGAAAGCTGTCTGCTATGAACAAGCTGTTGATGGAAGAGAATGACCGTTTGCAGAAGCAAGTCTCCCATTTGGTTTATGAAAATGGATTCATGCGTCAACAAATTCAGACCGTAAGATAATCTGCATTTTTCTATTAATTCTGTTTAATAAGTTACCCACTTCGTTTTTTCTCGACATAGATCATGACTTAAAGTTGTCTGTTTTGAATGTTTTTTCTGAGATAGCTTTTGTAAGTAACCATCAAGTTTTTATCCATGTACATGTTGTAATAATCCTTTATTTGGTGTATCATTCTACTCAGGCTTCGGCAACGACCACAGACAATAGCTGTGAGTCTGTGGTCATGAGTGGTCAGCACCAACAACAGCAAAACGCAACACCTCAGCAACCCCAACGGGATGCTAACAACCCAGCTGGGTAAGTTATTACATTTTCTTTGAGTCAATGTGATCTTGAGATTTTCTTGCGGTCTAAACTGCATTTGAACTTTACTTTTGTCAGTCTTCTCGCAATAGCTGAGGAGACCCTGGCAGAGTTCCTTTCTAAGGCTACTGGAACTGCTGTCGACTGGGTCCAGATGATTGGTATGAAGGTAACACCCCTAGAGCTTTTTGTCATTCTTGTGTACTATGATATTGTTTGTGTACTTAAATTCTTATTGTGTGGTAAATCTAACTTCCTATGACAATGTAGCCTGGTCCGGATTCTATTGGAATCGTTGCTGTTTCCCGCAACTGTAGTGGGGTAGCAGCACGAGCCTGTGGCCTTGTGAGCCTGGAGCCCACAAAGGTACATGTCTATCTAAACAGTTTAAATCATACTGGCTTTTTTATTTTCTGTTTTATAGCATTTAATGAAATTGTATGTTCAGGTTGCTGAAATCCTCAAAGATCGCCCATCGTGGTTTCGTGACTGCCGATGCCTTGACATATTGAGTGTGATTCCTACAGGAAATGGAGGAACAATTGAGCTGATATACATGCAGGTTTGTATCTTTGTATGCTGTGAATTAGGCATTGTTTTAGCCCCCTTTTGGGCCTGACATCTGAATTAATTGTTTGAGCTATGTTGCTGTATTAATCTATATGTTGTGTTCATCAGACTTACGCACCGACAACATTGGCTGCAGCACGTGACTTTTGGACACTAAGATATACTACAACCTTGGAAGATGGAAGCCTTGTGGTGAGTCTTAGTGATTTTCTGTTGCATTATTTACTTTCTTAAATTCAGGTGTTTCTGGTATAAAGCTTTCACTTTTCTCAATTTTCTGCAGATCTGTGAGAGGTCATTGACTAATTCTACTGGTGGTCCAACGGGACCTCCTTCTGCAAGCTTTGTAAGAGCTGAAATGCTTCCCAGTGGCTATTTAATTCGACCATGTGAGGGTAGTGGCTCCATCATCCACATTGTTGATCATGTTGATTTAGATGTAAGAATATGATCTTTTTCAGCTTTTCAAGTTTACCATAATTTGCTATTTTCTTGATTCACTCTATGCATCAAATTGAAATATCTGTTTGTTATGTTAGGTTTGGAGTGTTCCTGAAGTTCTGAGGCCACTTTATGAATCATCCAAAATTCTTG
This sequence comes from Salix purpurea, assembly GCA_027405865.1. Taxonomy (NCBI): domain Eukaryota; kingdom Viridiplantae; phylum Streptophyta; class Magnoliopsida; order Malpighiales; family Salicaceae; genus Salix; species Salix purpurea. The sequence goes on from JAOWLH010000002.1 coordinate 22,416,332, forward strand.
CTCAGAAAATGACCATGGCGGTAATAATTTCATCATGACTATGACCTTTTTTCTTGATTTAGTTAAATATGTTTCATGTTTATTTTATAATTTGATTATTCAGGCCTTGCGGCACATGAGACAAATTGCTCAAGAGACTAGCGGGGAAATTCAGTATGGAGGGGGCCGCCAGCCTGCTGTTTTAAGGACATTTAGTCAGAGGCTCTGCAGGTATAGATATCCCAGCATAATTACTGGGGCAGTGCCAATCTGTTGAATTGCTGCCACCATGATGATCCCACCGAGTCAGCGGATTTTTAAGCTACCACTTAAAATGTCTTAGCTGCTGCTTTGCCTGATCTTGCTTGTTTTAGGGCATAGGCACATGCAATGAGTTGTTATCTTTGTGCTTTCAAGAGTAATACTTCTTTGCTAACTAGTTTGTGATTTGGATTTCAGAGGTTTCAATGATGCTGTGAATGGGTTCACAGATGATGGTTGGTCACTTCTGGGCAGTGATGGTGGGGATGATGTGACCATCGCCATAAATTCATCTCCAAATAAATTTCTAGGATCCCAATACAATGCATCTATGTTTCCTACATTTGGAGGAGGTGTGCTGTGCGCCAAGGCATCGATGTTGCTGCAGGTATTCTCTAGAAATCAGATTATTTGGTTTTTTTTCCCATCTGCTCCAACACTATACCAGAAGAACATGTTTTCAGCTTATCATTAATAAAATGTTGTGTTACCCTGATAAAATTATGACTGTACATCTCTCTGCAGAATGTTCCTCCTGCTTTGCTTGTTCGTTTTCTCAGAGAACATCGTTCGGAGTGGGCGGACTATGGGGTTGATGCTTACTCTGCTGCCTGTCTTAAAGCAAGTCCTTACGCTGTTCCTTGTGCCAGACCTGGTGGCCTCCCTAGTAGCCAGGTCATTTTACCTCTTGCACATACCATGGAGCATGAGGAGGTAAGTGTTTTGAGTGTATTTATTTGCCTTTGGTTTCCTTTTTGTTACTTTATAACAGTAAGATGTACCATGTGATAATGTTGCTTTTCCTTAATTGGTAGTTCTTGGAGGTAGTTCGGCTGGAGGGACATGCATTCTCCCCAGAAGATGTAGCATTGACACGGGATATGTACTTATTGCAGGTTGGTTTACCCCTGCTTTTAATTGGAAACTGAAACTTGTTTCTATTTTTAATGGGAATCTTTGTCCTGAATAATTGAAAACATTTTTCAAATCTAATTTGGCAGCTTTGCTCTGGAGTTGATGAAAATGCTGTTGGTGCTTGTGCTCAACTTGTCTTCGCGCCTATTGATGAATCCTTTGCTGATGATGCACCATTGCTGTCTTCTGGATTTCGTGTCATACCTTTGGATCCTAAAACAGTTGGGTGACCTCGACCAATATCCTGCCATAATTGTGACTCAAAAACTCTTGGATGTTTATTGTTATAATTTCATTTCTATAATTTGTTTTGGTTTCTTTTATCACAGGATGCACCTGCTACTACTCGCACTTTAGATTTAGCCTCTACACTTGAAGTAGGACCTGGTGGCACACGTCCAGCTAGTGAGGCTGACACCAACAGTTATAACCTTAGGTCAGTCCTGACAATCGCCTTCCAATTTTCGTTTGAGAACCACATGCGAGACAATGTGGCTGCTATGGCTCGCCAATATGTGCGTGGTGTTGTGGGGTCTGTTCAGAGGGTTGCAATGGCAATTGCTCCTTCCAGGCTCAGCTCCAATGTGGGGCCAAAGACCCTTCCTGGCTCTCCTGAGGCTCTCACTTTGGCACAATGGATATGCCGAAGCTACAGGTATGCTATCCTATCTTTTATTCATTTAAACATGGCCATTTTCCTAGTTTTGAAATAGAAGATTCAAAATCAATGGTGAAATTTGTTTAGTTTTAGTTGATCCTTTTTTATACTGAAGGTCTTCTAAGATAACATGTTATTGTCCTTGTCTCTAGAATTTTCAAATTAATAATAACTGGTGACAATATGATGATCCACTTCTGAAGTTGTTTTTGTCGTTGCAATGGTTTTTTAGTTTTTTGGATACAAGTGTAATGTATTAGAAGTGGAGAATGTACAATGGATTGTTGAGTTACAGAAACAAAATACCTTAATGGTGTATTTTGAATAATAATGGTTCAAGCAAGTGGTGCGTTGAACTCTAGGTGCACTGGAACAGAGTGTTAACAGCTGCATGCAGAGTCTGAAGTTTGTCTATTTTTTCCTGCCTCTTTCATTCTTTCCCTAGATTTACCTGGTCTAGTTACTCTTGGTTTTTAATTTTTCTCAATTTCACCACTGGTCTATTTATCATAATCCTGTTTATATTGAAGGATCCATACTGGAGGAGAACTATTTCGGGTTGAGTCCCAAGCTGGCGATGCTTTGCTGAAGCAGCTTTGGCACCACTCAGATGCAATTATGTGCTGCTCCTTGAAAACAAATGTAACTACCTTTTATTCTGTCAACTGATAAACTAGAAGTAAAAAAACTTCAGGTTCTGGCCAGTATCGTAGCATTAACATATGATTGGATAAAAAACAATTGCAGGCATCTCCAGTTTTCACTTTTGCGAACCAGGCCGGACTAGATATGCTTGAAACTACTCTCGTGGCCCTTCAAGATATCATGCTAGACAAGATTCTTGATGAAGCAGGACGGAAGATTCTCTGCTCCGAGTTCTCTAAGATAACCCAACAGGTGAATCTTTATAACCTGAAACTGAGCAATTGGTTCCATTTGCTCTACTTCTACGTGGAAACTGTTTTAACGTTTCCTGGTGCTGTCATACATTTCCAGGGATACGCCTATCTGCCATCCGGAATATGTGTATCCAGCATGGGGAGGCCAGTCTCCTATGAGCAGGCCGTCGCATGGAAAGTTCTCAACGACGATGATTCCAACCACTGCCTGGCCTTCATGTTCATGAACTGGTCCTTCATGTAATGGCTGAAAAAGATGTTTAGAGACCTTGGCTATCTATTAAAATAGTTAAGACTATCTATTTAAGTTATAATTCCCTTCTTCCTGTTGGTGTCCGAGACCTCCATGACTGATATCTGGAATTATATGTAAGAGATAGCAGAATATCATGAATGCTTTTGTCTGTATGTGAAGGCTTGTATGCTTTCTTAGTATGGTGTTATGCTGCTGCTGTTTGTCTCAAACCTGACATCACTGTCATCGTAAATCTCGTGAAATGTTGGATAATATGTTGGTGGTAGAGTAGGGTAACTAACACTGAAGGGGCCACCTTCTGGTAGGGTGGTTGGATTGATTTTTCAATCAAAATGGACAAAAATTCCTATTTTTCGTTTATTTGAGTATAGTCGGGGTCAATCCACATCACAAATTATGCTGCTGGTAATGATCCTTTGTGGGGCATGGTGCTGTCTTTGTTTTGTTTGTCAAATGAGTCGTTGAGTGGTCAATTTTTCAGGGACACACTCGAGTAACTAGGACCTGAAGGATTCGTAGCCAGGTAGAAAATAAATATTTTGAAAAACAAACGTTACCATAAATTATTTTTGTTTAATCGTAATCACAAACTTTTACAGTGTCTAGTTGTTCTTGAAACCTGCATGCTTGTTCAATTACTTTGAAGAAGTGATGTTTGCTATGTGTTGAAATATATCTGAAGAAAACTTCCATGCAATACATGAATTTGCTTGGTTGTTAATTCTGTTATGGTTGATGATTTCATTGGAACATAATGTATATAATGTTTTGATTGTGTTTCGGGTTGTACTGTTTATATATATATATAATTAAATATATTAATTTAAAATTTTATATAGTTCAAATCTAAAAATAAAACTAATTAGAACTATGTAATATAATTTGAAAAAGAAACAATAAAATGATTTTCTGAATATGTATAATATTGTGAGAATATCATCATCAATCTCGTAACACCATTATATTCTCTGATTGTTCTGAAATTTTAACATAATATATATAAATACATCGAGACTCTTCGTAAAATTTTATCTAATTTTAACGGTCGGATTAATAGATATGATTGATATTGTTAAATTATTCATTATTAAAAAAAAAATATTATTTGGCCGAGATTGAACGGGTGGAACGAAACTAGAACATTTCAACTGATATTTAACTGAAAAATATGGAATAGGCCAGAATTTAAATCGGGATAAAAACAAAGTTTATTTATCTTATTTTTTTAACTTGTATGAAATATTTGAGTTAAAAGAGAACCAAACTGACAACCCTTCTAAACCCCGTAACCTCTCACCGGAAAAAAAGATTATGTTACTGAAGTGTTATAAACCTCACGGTTTCCGATGGCCTAGCACGTTGAAATTGCTAGTGGCCACCGGCTGTTGCTGGAGCACACACTGCAAGCAACTTGTGTCAGCCAAATTACGGCTGTGTTCAAGAAGTAAATAAATGGGCTAGATTCGAAAGATCAAACAAAGGCAGATGACAGTTGAGAGATCAAATCAAGGACCACGAATTTATCGAGAACAGCAATTGGTGAGTGATGATTCAAGAATCCTAAAGTAGCGAGCCGGCTAGCCAGCCAAATTTTGTCAGCTGTAATCTTAGAACAAAAAACAGAGAGAAATCGTTATTAATAGGGGTGTTTGAGAGTGTGATTGGAAAATATTTTTGAAAAAAATTAAATTATTTTAATATTTTTAGATTATTTCGATGTGTTGATGTTAAAATACAAGATCAACAAAAAAACAGAGATATTGAGGGCAAAATGAAGCTATAATAACCATGGTTGTCAATACCGTTCCGTTCCGGCCGGAACTTTCCGTGCCGTTAAAAAAACCGAGACAAAACAACATTGTTTTTATCTCGGTTTTAATTCCGGCCTAAACGGAACGGTACCGCTCCAGGTGTGCCGTTCCAGCCTTAAAATTCTCCTTATTTTGATTAACTTGTGATTGTGTTTCTAATTTTGAGCTTATGTTTGTTTGACTTTGTGTTTATATTGTATAATTTAAAGTTAATTTATCTTGAATTTTAATTATGCTTGTTAAATTAATTTTTTTTTTCATATATATATATATATAATTAATTATATATGAATAGTACAACCCCGAAACGGCATGCCGAAATTCTCTGAAACCTAAACCTTCCGTACCAATAGAAAACCAGAACGGTATTGACAACCTTGATAATAACAATATTATTGGTACCATTGTAAATATTCGACAAAACAAATTTAACAACACCAAAAACAAATTACAAACGTTAACCAGATTCAATCACACGAGTGACCCCTAAATTCATGACTCAAATAACAATAATTGTATATCATTTCATCAATTATAATATTATTCTATAATTTAGAAATAGGAGGCTCTTCTAACCTATCGTCATTATTGATATAAGCACAATCATATATGCTTGGATGCATTTTTACTATAAATTCAAAAATCAATGTTAAGGTAATTGCACCACTAACTGATATAAATTATACAATGAACTGTGATGCTCATGTACTTCTTTAACTACATGTTAAAACCTAATTATACTTTATAGTAAGGTTGTCAATTTCGTTCCGTTTTACCTGGAATAGATGGTATATTTTGTTTCAATTCAAAAAATAAAACAAACCGAAGCAAATTTTATCTAATTCATAATTTCGGCCCGTTCTAAAAATTCTGACTAAATCTCGGCCGGAATATTCCAGTTTCGTTCCGCCTGTTCAGTTATGGCCAAATAATGTTTTTTTATATAATGAATAATTTTACAATATTAATCATATCTTTTAATCTGAATGTTAGATTGAGATAAAATTTTACGAGGAGTCTCTTACATATTATATATATTATGTTAAATTTCAGAGCAATCAGAGAATGTAATGACCTTGCAAGATTGATGATGACACTCTCGTAATATCATATATATTCATAATTTTATTCAGAAAAATCATTTAATATCTTTTTTTATATTAATTTTTTCTCAATTTCATTATTCAACAAGTTTATTACGAATTGAACTTTATAATTTGATTTGTTTTCTTTAAGCTTATCATGGTCTTATAACGGAGATCACACATTTTAAAGGTTAACCCGAGCTGATTCAATATACCGTTGTTTCAATATTTTTTTAAGATATCTACTTGATTGTTTTAGTTAAACTATATTTTTATCAAATTTTCATATTATCTTTGAAGTTATTAAGTTATATCAATTCAACTCTCATTTTTTTATTTATATTTGAAATTTAAATTGCACAACACCAAATAATTTTATTTTTGAATTTGAACTAATTTTTTTTTATTGAATTAATACATACATACATATATATATATAAAGTGGACGTTTCCCAGCAAGCATCATCCAAGTAAAGCTTACCGTAACCCACTCACTTGATAATGCGAAAGAAAAGGAATGCAATTTTCTACTAGGGTTCAGGAAAACAAGTAACATGAGAGCTGTAGGAATAATCAACACTGACGATGAAGAGATTTATTATATTAAATTAATGGGTGCCTCCCTGACTTGATTGTAACTTGCGAGCAAGTGGATCAGACAGGAAGCAGCATCAAATTAACGACTTTCTCTGCCAACTGATTAAAAGAAGGAAGGGCCGGGTTAAGGGAAATTCAGAACTTGAAGAAGAAGACAGGCAGAACAGAACAGAAAATCATATAGGCCACCATGGATGAAAACTACAGCAAGGGATGGATCGTTATTTCTGTTGGTACAGATCAGTGCTGCTGGTCAATGCGACAAAGAATCTGGGAACCCCACCGCTTCCCACACACGTCACCCCTCCTATTTACTGATTGCACGTTCCAATCCTGTTTTCTTAGAGTAAATGGTGTCTCCATCATCTAATTTTACTATTTCTGAAATTGATAACTACGTAAATCTTCACACCCCTTCCAATTCTCTGAAATGATTTTTCCATTTACTCTATGGTATTTTTAAGGTGTGCTCATTTTATGTTTTTATTCTTGACTTCATTATCTTTTGAAGTTATAGAATAAAAAGGATGTTTGGAAAACGGAAATGTAATGCTTACACAATTTATTAGTGAAATCATCTTCTTTCATGGGGCATCGCTGGGAATCAATATTCATGCTAAAAGCCCCAGCACTTTCTGACCAATCAGACAACGGTACACTCCTTTTCTTGGCACCCGTCCCGTCTCAGACCAAGAAAAAACCGGTGGCAAAGGGTCCACCTGCACTGCTTGCACGCTCCACAGCTCCCACCCACACAGTACACGTATGTATGTATGTGTCCGCTGACCATTCATGATTCATGCATGTTATGATGATGATGATATAGAAGATGGCCATGTATAGGTAGGTATATGGGGGTGTGTGTGTGGACCCAGTAGAGGCCATATCAGGATCTATGTAGGGTGAGGCTAAAAAATATAGGAAGCACGCAGGAGCAGGACTTTTGCCCTTTTCAGCGTTTGAAATTCGAGGCATTTTAAAGGTGAGTGCGAAAGGCACTGTATTCTCGAGGCTCGTGCCATCCTGGCCTCTCTGTCTCTCTGAAACGCAATGCTTGGTTTTTCCTTTTCTTTTTCATTTTTCGTGGTGCCATTTTATCGAAAATATTTGATTTTGGTGCAATTCGAAAGAAAATTAGAAAGAAGCAGTGGAACTGTTCCCGCGTGGGGGAGAGGCCTCTTTTAGGTTTCCTTTCCGCTTTTGTCGATTGTAGTATCATTTCATGCTTCCACTTTACTCTCTCTCTCGTTCTTTCAGAGGTGAGCGTGCTTTTAAATCCTTTTCAGGGCACTGTTCCTGGCTAATTACATCGCCCAAGAAAAATATATCGATAAATAAAAGTGCAAACAGAGAGCTTTTCTACAACCAAGAAAAAGCATGTACTCTCTAGAAAAAAATAAAAAAGTGTTTAGGCTCTAGGTACGTAGCCCTAGTTTCAGTATTTGTTTTTTGTTTCGTGTGCGTACTGCGTCGTGAGCACTAGTGAAGGAAGATATCTCTTAGGTTCCAGATGCAGCTGTTGAGATTTAGTAGGGAAGCAGATATATATATATATATAGACACTATTTATCATGGCCTGCGTGAGGCTGAGAGCGAGTTTAGGGTTTGAATGAATGAATGGGGTGCTTGGAGCTTTCTTATCTTTGTGTATGGATAAAAGAGGAGTTAGGGTTTAGTAGGGTTCCATTTTGGTGGTAGTTTCGTAGAGGGAAATGATGGGTGTGGTGGGAATTTGTGTTTGAACTTTGAATCGCATCCCTTTTGTTATTGTTGTTTTGTTTGACGAGGAAGAACCGCGCGAAGGTGGCGTGACGCTCTGGGGGTTTTGCAGGGTGGGTTTTAAGGGAAATCTAGACCTAGAGTTCATGATTGATGTTAGGGTTTTGTGTTGGACTTTGAATTTTTTGGATTAAGAACATAGAAGCTGTTCCCAGTGGAGATGTGCGGCTAGGATGATTCGTTTCTTGGACTCGTCTTTCCCATTCACAGAGTTCCATCATGATCAGAGTTCCATCATGATCACTTATTACAAGGAAAAATAAAGAACTACAATCAAAATTAGAGTGGTAACACTTCAGCTTGGTGGTATATATTCAAAGCAAATCACCAAGGTAGTCAAAATCGAGATTTTGACACGGATCGGAAAGGGCTCCGAAAAATCGGATCGTAAAATCGTATAAAGATCGTACCCGAAATGTCCGTACAAAAATCGTAAAATCACAGCTAAAATCGTGTGAGAAGAAAAATCGTAAAATCATTTGTAAAATATTTCTGAATACAAAATAACATAATTATGGACATAAAACTTAATTAGTTTAGGTTCATACATGATTTAAAATAACTTCAAAACACATTATAAAATAATTATGTCCCTAAAAGTTCATAAGTTAAAAACTAACAAATTTAAAACAAATCTTCAGCTGGCGTACAATGTAAACTAAAACCAGCTTCAGTTTCACTTTCACCCCCCTCACTATGTCCGAGTTAGAGTTTTGAGGGCAGAGGTTGGAGTCACAATTGATGAATGGCTGAGATCAGCTGATGGTTCAGAGGAGAAAGATCTCACGGCTTGGGATGAAATGCCTGAGGATCCTAGTACATGGTCACCCTTTCGTATCCAGGTATTTATATTGTTCTTTTATTTGAAAATTCAAGAATATTGTTTTATTTTAAGAAAATAAGTTTTTTCTTTGATTACGATGAAGGATTAGCATCCGAAAAGGAAGAGTATTCGTGTTTGCTAGCATTATTTAATTAATTTTGAAGTGAAGGTGCTCTTTTAATTATTATTTTTATAATTTTCTAGATCTGTAACTATTAAAACTATTTTTATTCTTTTAAATCTTTTGAACTATTCTAAAGAGACTGAGACCTCACATCAAGAAATAAAATGTTATCATAGTCAAATAGAGAGATGATGGATAAGTGACATGACATCTAAAGAATAAAATAAAGCTGCCCGGCAATAGAACCATCAAGTCTATTAAACGAAGAGTCGAAGAGTGAAGGAAGCTGAGACGGCCGAATTCTTTAAATCGTAAAATCGGAACGATTTTTACGAGTTTACGATTTTGAACGATTTTTCTACGAGTTTGACCGAGTTTGACCGGGTTCGGTTTTTCTACCGGTTCAACCAGGTTTTCGGAGCCAACTCGCAAAATCGTACGATTTTGCGAGTTGGCTCGCGATTTTGACTACCTTGCAAATCACATGATTTTGTTTGGTTCGGAGGATTTAGAAACCATAAGTAAAGTGACTCTAGGTTTTTAATAGTTGCATTTATGATTTAGGGACTGTTTGGGAGTGCGGTTGCGGTAGCTTTTCAAAGTGATTTTCGTGCCGAAATATATCAAAATGATATTTTTTTTATTTTTTTTTAAATTATTTTTGACATCAGCACATCAAAATAATCTAAAAATACCAAAATATATTCATCTAAAATGCAAAAAAAAAAAAAAAATGAATTTTGGGCAACCGGCGATACAACCGCGGTGCCAAACGGGCCTTAGAGTGGTGGTGGTGAATTTTAAAGAGGCCAAGGAGGGTTTTTTTTCTTGTTTTTTAATGGCATTAATAGAAAACTAATATTGGAATAATAAGGGTTAGTTTATTGTTTTATGACTTCCTATAAACATCTTTATAGGTTAATTTATTGTTTTATGACTTCCTATAAACATCTTTATAATGCTTCATGGTGGTTTGACTATTTTTATTTTACAATATAGTAGTCTTTACAAAAAGTTTTTAGTTTTGAGTGAACTCACTAGATCAAGCTTTTACATTTTCGTATGTGTTTGGTGTTGGAGGTTGTTATAAATAGGAATATTGGTAGTGGTAAACTATGATTGTTTTTTGGTCTTTTCAATTGATTTTCCTTATATTTTTTTTATGGTTCAATTGTTTATCTTTAATTATTTTGATCACTCATTGTTTAAAAGTAGGTTGGTGAGATGAAGTCTAGGAAATGTCTAAAACCTCCCTTGAACTTAAACTCATTTAAAAATTAAACTCATTTAAAAAATTAGTCCTTATACTTTATATTTTAGTTCTTACCTCCTTATACATTTATATATTTGAGATCAAGTGATGCTATTATTTTCAAGATTCCCTCCATATCTTGCACGTACAACTAATAAAATAATGTAAATATCTTTCATTTTAATAATGTTTACTAATCAGTTTTTTTTTTAAGTAATTTTAAATTTTAGAAGTAAAAATTCATATCATAAATTTAATTCTCAACCTAAAAAGTTTAGTTTTAAGTTTTTTAAAACGATTTTAAGGCTATCATTTTAAGAAAAAAACAATTAATTAAAATATTTGAATGGAGAATTAAAATAATGAAAATAATTTTCAAAACTTATATATTTTATAAAATTAAAAAAAATCAATTACTTTGGACAATATTTCAAGTAGTTCAATTTATTAACTATGGCAAACTATAATGCTATAGTAGGGAGGTGTAGGTTTGTGATGGATTTAGGTGTCTTAAAATCTTTTGTGATGCATTTAGGTGTTTTGAAATCTAGTTTGTGTTTTGTACACATGATTGAAGATAGATAAATCAGTTATTTAATTTAAAAATCTAGTAACTAGAAAAATCAAAGAAACTTATAGAAATTAACCGAAGAAGCCAAATTGTGAACAAAAACTGCGAAATTAACCAAATAAACTAAAAGAAATTATCCAAAGAAACCAAATTATGGGCAAAAACAAAAAAATCAATTAAAAAACCTATAAAAAACATGGTTTAGTTTGAAAAGTAAAAAACTAACCAAACCAAATTGAACTAAACTAATTGAGTTTAAAACCCAAACCAAGTATAAGAAACCCTAAAAGTTAAATTCTAAACTAGTCACCCCATACCCTATGTTTTCTCTACTCTATCTATGGTCTCTCTCTTATCCTCATTTTACTCTACTATTTTGTTATAATGGATTATAGTGTTACAACCTCAATAACAAATTAGTTGTGATGAAAGTGATAAAAACAAATCAACATCTCTCTATTTTTTTTATTTGTTGTAATGAAAATGACAAATCACTTTTATACCATAACTTTATGTTATTTTATAAAATAACATTTTTCTTTGCTTTTCCTTATAAAATTTTATTTGTTTATTGTTATTGTTGTTCTTAACAATATGCAAAAAATTGTTAATTTAAATTTTAATCTATTTAATTTGTTTCCTTCTAATTATTTTGTGTTGTATTTTGATTTTGTTATAGATCTGATTTAGATATGGAAATTGTATTGAATTATTAGATCTATAATTTAATATTTGGTGCTTGTTGTTAAATGTATCCCATTTGGTTTTAGTGAATTAAAATATCTTCTTTGTTCACCATAGTCCAGAAGATTAGGGCATACGATTTGGATTTTATTGGTTTTGAATAAAAATAAATTGGACCATATCAAATTAAAACTGATTAGTTTGAACTAAAAAAAAAAAAGTTGATGAACTGTTAATAAATACAAAGTAAGACTTGTTTTCAAATGGTTTTTTGAACTGTTAATAAATACAAAGTAAGACTTGTTTTCAAATGGTTTTTTTTAAAAAAAGATATTGATTATTTTGACACATATTCACTTATGTCAATAATAACTTTTTTGTCAAACATTAATAGCCATTATAATTGTTAACAATGATGATATATATTAAATAAATTTAAAATAATTTTCTTAAATGGCGACCTTAATGAAGAGGTTTACATTGATAACTTAAAGAGTTTGTTTCTATTGGACAAGAAAACAAAGTTTTTAAGCTTGTAAAGTCATTATATGGTTTGAAGAAAGCATTTAAACAATGTCATACAAAATTGACAAGGTTATTTTATCAAATGAGTTTAATAAACAAACATAATAAATGTGTTTATATATAAAAAAACATGGATAAAGATTATGCTATTATATGTCTTTATATGGATGACATGTTAATTTCAGATAGAAATTATTGTATGATCAAGTCTACTAAAAAAAATATTAACTAATAGATTTGACATGAAAGACTTGTGCATATTGTATATCTCATACTAAAAATAAAATTTAGCAAAACATCAAATGCATTGATATTATTCTATTCTCATTATGTTGAGAAATGTTTTACAAGTTTTTTAAAGGTGACAAAAACATTTTTAAGAAATCAAAGGAAATAAGTGTGTATTTGTCCAAAAATAAAGATATGAAAAGTGGAATATTCTTGAATAATTGGTATGTTACGAGTTGCAAAAGACTATTGTTGCGATGTCGCGGTCGCACAAATTAATTACCCTAGCTTTAAAACACACAAGATAGTATAGAGCAAGCAAGGGGTCGATCCCACGAGGAAGTTTCAAGTCAAATTTTTATGTTGTACGTTATGTGATTGGGGGGAGTTGGTTTGTGATTATCTAAACTATGGCAGCAATTAAACTAGCAAACAAAATCAATTAAAACTTAAACTTATCAAGAAAACAAACCTTGGTCACAAACATACATCCACCTACAGAAATTAGAACCGATCCTTGAAACAAAAAATGCAATTTATGTTCTGAAATTTTTTCTTTTCTTAACTTGATTAATTAACGGATCCACCGTATAACTAATCCTAACCAACAAACAATCAAAGTGTCCACACTAATGATTCAATTTAATGGTAGCTTTAAGAACTAAATAATTTCATCAAGATTAACATAGAAGTTGTCCGCAACTTGTGTCAATTTATTCAAATGTTTTCCCTAAGTTCAATAATGTAGTTCCGCCACAATTATCAAGCTTACTTGCTTCACAAGTTCATATATCACAACTCCGATTTTGATATTAAACTTAGCAATAGATTGTTCACAACAATAACTTAGAGTCCGCTCTAGCAATCATCAACAACAATCATAGGAAATATGCATAGGAAAACAATCATACTCATTCATAACATAAACTAAAAATAGAAGGAAGAATAAATCTCACGGTTCTTGAAATCCAAAGGTTTTTGTGTCCTTACAACCAAGCAAAAGAGTCTAGCCTTGCATGTTTATTGAACAACTAAATACAAAAATGGAAGAACACATGATTTAGGGTTTGGAGGAGGAAGATTTTGTATTTTCTTTTGTGCTGGCCGCCACTTCCTTGCTCCTCTTCTCCTTTATATATGCTTAGAAACCCTAGTGTCTATTTTACAAAATAGTCCTTCCTTAAGTTGGCAGAACTTAGTTGTCCCTTGTAAAATTCGTATCTCCTTCATATAACATTGTTTTGAGCTGAAATTTGGAGCATTTATAGGTATTTGTGTCCTGAATCCATGAAAATTGGGTTTGCATCATTCGGACTTTTGTATCTCGAGATATTGAAGTTGGAATGGACAAAGGTCGATATTGGCAGATTGCAAGATTTGACTTTGAAGGCTGCGATTTCCATGATCTTCCTTATTTTATTTATTTTCCTTAGCTTTCCATAAATTTATGGATGTTATATTTTGAATTTCACTGGAATCACTTCATTTCGATCTCTAGAGCTTCCACTCTGCACAAAACACCGACTGAAGGTCAAATCTGTCAATCACCTCCAATTACCTCCTTTTTGCATCTTTCATCCAAAAATACCTTCAAAATATAAAACAAAGAATATCAAGATATTTGATACACAAAACATATGCAAAACACTATGTAAATTTGGATGAAATTATCAAATAATATGGTCGCATCAACTATATATTACATCATTGATCACTAAACCAAGTAGATTTATAAGTAATTAAAGCACTGGTCATTAAAAAGCAATGAAGAGAGTACTCAAATATTTAAGGTATATATTGGACTATAGGTTACATTATATTGGTTATCTATCGGTACATGAAATGTATAATGATGTCAATTGGATACTTAACACCAAGAATTCAAAATTCACTAGTGAATATGTCTGTACACTTCGTGAAGTAGTTATGTCATTGATGCAGCCATATTATTCGATAGTTTCACCTATATTTAACTAGTACTTTACCTATGTCTTTCTTATATATAAAATGTCTTGATATTCTTTGTTTTATATTTTGAAGGCACTTTTGGATGAAAGATGAAAAAAAGAGTAAATTAGAGGTAATTGACATATTTGATCGTCAATCAATGTTTTGTACAGAGCGTGAGCTTTAAAGGTCAAAATGAAGTGATTTTAGCGACATTAAAAAGATAACACCATCCTTTCGGGAAATATAAGGCAAGAAAATAAAATAAGGAAGAGCATGTAAAAACCTTCAAAGTCAAATCTTGCATTCTGTAAGTGTTGACCTTTGACCATCTTGGCTTGAATATCTTGAGCTATATAAATCCAATTGATGCAAACTTATTTTTTTTTGGATTTATGACTCAAAGTCCTATCTAATCTCAAATGTCTAGCCTAAAATGATCTAATATGATGGAGATATGATTTTTTTCAAAAATGAAAACTAAATTCTGCCAACAACAGATTTGATGAAAAAACATGTCCTAATTGCGTCTTGAAGCATCCAAATTGACATCCAACTCTTTATTTCAGCAATTTAGCTCCTCTAAGTCAAATCTTGAAGAGGCAAGGTTATCTCTTATTTTTAGAAAAAATAGTTATTGAATTGTTTAAATGTAAAATTGTGAACTGAAAGGAGGACTACTTTTTAAAATAGGAACTAGGGTTTTCTATGATATAAAAAGAAAGAGAGAAAGAAAAGAAGAGAGGGTGGCTAACCAGTACAAGATAAAAAATGCCCCATCTCTTCTACGAACCTAAAATCATATTTTGTTATTTCTTTTTTATTATTTGTTCCATAAACATACAAGGTTAAACTCTTTTTTCTTGTTTGCAATGATACAAAAACCTTTAGATTTCAAGAACTGTGATATCTATTTTACCCTTTTTTTTTAGTTTATATGATGAATATGTTTGTTCTCATATGCTTATTTTTTCTATGATTGTTTATTTAATTGCTAAGAGCAAACTTTAAGTTATTATTTTAGACAATCTATTGCTAAGATTTTTGCTTAAGAAATCTCCATGGGTGCCAAACTGTTTAGAGTTGGCTGCCATGTTAGAGATCAATTGGCGTGCAACCTTGGGTGTCTTATCTATCAATGTCCCTCCACTTGCAGCATCAATGATACTACGGTCATTAGGCATCAATCCTTTATATAAATATTGAATGAGCAACTGATCAGGTATTTGATGATGAGGGCATTGAATGCACAATAGCTCAAATCTTTCCCAATACTTAGCGAGTGTCTCTCCATGAGATTGCTGAATCCCACATATTTCTTTCCTTTTATTGGCAACTCGAGATGATGGGAAATACTTTTCGAGGAAAATCTTCTTCATGCCATTCCAAGTGTCAATGGAACCTGGGAGAATAGAAAAAAACCGTGCATTTACTGCCCCTTTTAAGAAGAGATGGAGAGGCATATATGTGCTCCCTAAAATGTGAATGAATCAGTATTGGATTTGGAGGCTTTGCAAATTGTTTCCAATGGTAATGTCTTTGTTGAATTATTATTTTTAGATAAAAAACTTTTTCTATCTATTTTACAGCCTTCCTGAGTTAAAATTGAAACCCTTGCTACATAATTTGAAGTATATGTTCATTGGTGACAATAATGCACTTCCCGTTATAGCAAAGGGTTTGATAAGTATGCAAGAGGAAAAACTTATGAAGTTGTTGTGTGATCACAAGGCAACCATTAGGTGGAGTTTAGGTGACATCAAGGGCATTATTCCCTCAATATGTATAGATCACATACTATTGGAGGGCAATGCAAAACTAATAAGGAAATGCAAAGAAGTTTGAATCCGCTTATGATGGAGGTAATGAAAGCTAAAATTTTGAAATTTTTAGGTGCAAAAGTCATTTACCCTATCATGAAAAGTAAATGGGTGGCGCCAATCCATGTGGTGCTTAAAAAGAGCGAATTCATATTGGTGAAAAACAAGGAATAGTTCTTGGGGGTTTTCATGGATGATTTAACGACATATGGTGATTCTTTTGATAAATGTCTAGAAAATTTATCTTTGATCATGAAAAGGTGCATTGAAATTAACCTTGACTTGACTATAAAAAGTGTTATTTATGGTAGAACAAGGAATAGTTATTGGGCATGTTGTGTCATCACGTGGATTAGAGGTTGATAAAGCTAAAATAGACATTATTTCATCATTGTCTTACCGCTCATGTGTGAGGAAAGTTCATTCTTTTTGGGTTATGTAAGTTTCTATCGATAATTTATTAAAAAATTCTCGAAGATTACAACACACTTGTGCAAACTATTAGCCATAAAAATGGATTTTGTGTTTGATCAAACAAGTAAAGATGCCTATGATGAGCTTAAAAGGTGTGTCACATCTTCCCTTATCATCCAACAACCAAATTAGAATAAACCTTTTAAGATAATGTGTTGTGAGTAACTATATGGTAGGAATTGTGTTTAGGCAAAGAATAATAAAGAATTTGCATGTTATCGCCTATGCCTCCCCCATGTTGGACGAAGTTCAATAAAATTATCATACAACTGAAAAGGAACTTTTTATAGTGGTGTTTGCTCTTGATAAATTCAAGTCATATCTATTTAGTACAAAAGTCATTGTTTTCACTGACCATGTAACTTTAAGGTATCTTTTGAAGAAAAAGAGTTCAAACCAAGATTGATTACGTGGATCTTGCTTTTATAAGAATTTGATCGTGAGATCAAAGGCCAAAAAAAAGGTGTCAAAAACCATGTGGCTGATCACTTGAGCCAACTAAGGACTAAGGATATACAAACCAAAATAATAAGAGATACATTCCCTGATGAACAGTTGTATATGTTACATTCCTCTACAAGACCATGATATGTTGATTTGGTGGTCTATTTGGTCACTAAAGAATTCTCTCCAGGTTTGTCTACATCCAAAAAAGTCAAGTTAGCTAAATATTATTTTTGGGATACTCCTTATCTGTGGAAATAAGAGATACATTCCTTGATGAGCAGTTGTATATGTTACATTCCTCTACAAGACCATGGTATGTTGATTTGGTGAACTATTTGGTCACTAAGGACTTCTCTCCAGGTTTGTCTACATCCAAAAAAATCAAGTTAGCTAAATATTAATTTTGGGACATTCCTTATCTGTGGAAATTTTATGTGGATCAAGTAGTTAGGAGATATGTACCACAGGTCGAATTTCATTACATTCTCATTTTTTATCATTCTTATTCTTGTGGTGGGCTTTTCAGAGCAAAAAGAATGACCCACAAGATACTTGAAAATGTTTTTTATTGGTCTTCTATTTTTAAGGATGCATATAATTTTTGCAAATCATGTGAAAATTCAAAAGAACATGTAATATCACTCATAAGAATCTAATGCCTTTAATGAATATTCTTGTAAGTGCAATATTTTATGTTTAGGGTATTGATTTTATAGGTCTGTTTCCTTTTTATTTTGGCAATTTATATCCTTTTTTTGTTGATTATGTGTCTAAATGGATTGAGGCAAAAGAAACACAAACTAACGATGTCAAGGTTGCTTTATAATTTGTCAGGACTCACATATTTGACAGGTTTAGAATCCCTAAAGCTATCATTAGTGACCGTGACATTCATTTTTGGAATCATTCAATGAGAGCATTGTTACGCAAATATCATGTGACTCATCAGACTTTCACAACATACCATCCCTTAAACAAATGACCACGTTAAAATTTCAAATCAAGAAATCAAGTCTATTTTGGAGAAAATAGGGCAACCTAACTAGTGAGATTGGAGTCTATGACTTGGTGATGCACTTTGGGCTTATCAGCCTACTTACAATACACCTATAGGAATGTCACCTTATAAGATGATCTATTGAAAAACATGTCATCTACCGGTGGGTGGAGCTTGAACACAAAGCTTTATGGGCCATTAAAAAATGTAACATGGATTGTTATGATGTTGGGATTGCAAGAAAGTTGCAATTGCAAGAGTTGGAAGAGATTCAAAATGATGCTTATGAGAATGCAAAGATTTACAAAGAAAAGACTGCAAGTCTTCATGATCGAATGATTACCATGTTGGAGACAAAGTTGTTCTTTATTATTCATATTTGAAACTTTTTCGTAAGAAGTTATGTTGTTGTTGGATTGAAATCTTTGTTGTTTCTAATATTTGTTTCTTATGGTGCAGTTGAAATTATAAGTTTACAAACCAACAAAGTACTTAAGGTCAATAAGCATTACTTAAAACTTTTCTATGAAGGTTGGACAACAGAACTCACCGTTTTTATAGAGTTAATTGGACCAATCTATGAAGAATTAAAATGTAACATGTCAAGTAAATAATATAAAATAAAAGCGCTTACTAGGAGGCAACCCATCAAAAA
Source organism: Salix purpurea (assembly GCA_027405865.1). Lineage (NCBI taxonomy): Eukaryota > Viridiplantae > Streptophyta > Magnoliopsida > Malpighiales > Salicaceae > Salix > Salix purpurea. Next base: position 22,435,119 of record JAOWLH010000002.1, read on the forward strand.
CAAAAAATTATCAAATTTGCTTTCTTTTTCCTCATTTTTTTTTGCATTTTACTTTATTTTTATTATTCTCTTATATTCTTCTTCTTTTATTTCAACATTGAGGACAATGTTGTGTTTTAAGTATAGGAGTACTAGGAGAATGTTGGTTTTCTTTATTGTTCTAAAAAAACAAATTTCTATGTTTAATGTTTTGAACTCTGATTGGTTTATGAGAATATGAGTATTATATATGAGAATTAATTAATATAAATGAAGATATAAATTCAATGAAGGAGTGTGCATGCAAATTTTTATGTTTAACTGATTTAGGGATTAACTTTGAGAATATACCATGTTGACTTGATAGTGTTATACCAATGTAAACTTTTGAGTCTTCAATATTATAGTATTTGATTGTGTATTCTTTCAATGATATGTATCTCTAGAACTTGTTTTATATCTTGTTGAGATTACATTTACATTACATATATAATGTAGATTATAAAAGCATTAGGAATTTTAAATACTCGAACCAAAAAGTTAACTTAAAGCATAATATCCTTAATCACCTTATTTATCTTTTCTTTGTTTTATCCATTTATAAGCCTTAACTTTTTATATGTTCTCCTTTTCTCCTGGCCAAGGATTAGTAAAACAAATACTTGTTATATCTCATGGAATTATGGTTGGAAATTATGTGAAAAGAAAGAAGAAGTGATGCATGATGAAAAGATGAGCAAAGTTTCCAAAGGTGAAAAAAAAAGAGAAAAAAATATGTTTCTATATGACATTAAGATTTTATGTTGAAAGAGCTTGAAATTAAAAGAAGTTAAGCATTGGTGATTAAAGAAGGTATATTTATGTGCTTTGATGGAATATCTTGTTTGAAATATCACTTTTGAGAATGCTTTACTTCCTTTTGTTTTAGCCTATTCTTACTTTCTTTTCCCTCACCTTAACATCTTGTTTGAAATATCACTTTTGAGAATGCTTTACTTCCTTTTGTTTTAGCCTATTCTTACTTTCTTTTCCCTCACCTTAACCTTAGCCCTATTACAACTAAAAGTAAGACCTTTTTGATTCATGCATTATTTGTAGTATGTTAGTCATGGAGATGAGATTGAAAAACAAGTTTATTACAGAATATTCATTGATTGAATTTGATAGATTTAAACACATAAGCCCTAAGCACATAAGTGTTGAAGTGTGTATCAATGAGAGAACCTATCACTTTGGCATGATATTGATTTCATTTAAATCCCAATGAGTAATTGAGTTTTGAAGTTTGCATATAAATAAATTCATGAAATACTCTTTATCCTTCTTAATTGTATTCTTGTTTATAATGAATATATTCTTGAACATTGATTGGAGATTCAGAGATTGATCATAGTTATTTTTAATTTTATTTTATTTTATTTATCCTTTCTCGAGGACGAGCAAGAGCTGAGTGTAAGGGTATTTGATGCAACCATATTATTCAATAGTTTCACCTAAATTTAACTAGTATTTTGCCTATGTTTTATATATAAAATGTCTTGATATTCTTTGTTTTATGTTTTGAATGTACTTTTGAATGAAAAATGCAAAAAAAGAGTATATTTGAGGTAATTGACATATTTGATTGTCAGTCAATGTTTCGTGGAGAGCTTGAGCTCTAGAGGTTGAAATAAAGTGATCTAGTGGCATTAAAAAGCTAACAACCATACTTTTCTGGAAATATAAAGCAAGAAGATAAAATAAGGAAGAGCATGAAAATCACAACCATCAAAGTCAAATCTTGCATTCTGCTAGTGTTAACCTTCGACTATTTTGACTTGAATATCTTGAGTTACAAAAGTCCAGTTAATGCAAACTTAATTTTGTTGGATTTGTGACTCCAAGTCCTATCAACTCTCAAGCATCTAGCCCAAAATGATCTCATATGATGGAGATATGGTTTTTCAAATATGATAACTAAATTCTGCCAACAAACAGGTTTCATGAAGAAACATGTCCAAATTATGTTATGAAGGATCCAGGTCAACATTTAACTCTTTATTTCATCAATTTTTCTTCTCTAAGTCAAATCTTGAAGATTTCATGCAAGTCTATTTCTCTTTTCTGGGAAAATAATTATTAAAATGTTTAAATGTAAAACTGTCAACTTAAAGGAGGACTATTTTCTAAAATAAAAACTAGGGTTTTCTAGGATATAAAAAGAAAGAGAGAAAGAAAAAGAAAACAGGGTGCAAAAGATAAAAAAAATGTCTCCTCCGCTTCACAAACCAAAAATCTTGTTTTTTTTATTAGTTGTTCAACAAACATGCAAGGCTAAACTCTTTTTCTTGATCACAAGGATATAAAAATCTTAAGATTTTAAGAACTGTAAGATCTATTTACCTTTTCTTTTCAATTTATATGATGAATATATTTGTTATCCTATGCTTATTTTTTCTATGATTGTTTATTTTTAGTTTATATTTTAATTGCTAGAACCGCGACATCACAACAATCATGAAAGTTTTCTAAGAAAATATGTATCCCAAAGTCTATGATAGAGTTAAAGTTCATTACTCTTGATAAAGCTTAATTGTTTAGATTATATTCTATATTGGTCAAAACTAATGTCATCTATCTATGACCATTGCAATAGCCAATCAATAATTAGGAGAGCAGAAAGCAATATATATATATATATATATATATATATATATATATATATATATATATATATATATATATATATATATATATAATGAAAAGTCTATACATATATATCATATTTATAATGCAAAGTCTATATATATATATATATATATATATATATATATATATATATATATATATATATATATATATATATATCATATGTATAATATCATTCAATACTTCAAGTTTTTCATTAACGATGTAAAGTAAAAATAGACCATTATGGATCTAATGATTAAGACTTCTCAAAAGAGCTTGGGTATAATTCATTAAGAGAAATAGTCTTAAAGCCTTTAAAATTGAAATAGCGTAATGATGGTGATCATACATGGTAAATTAGAGATCCTAAGATTTGAGTTTAAATAGAAAACTAAGTTGTACAATATTCTCAATAGCACTCAGTAATTATTATTTCATTTTGTTTCCTATGATAAAAAGTGAGTTATGCTCTTAATGATTCTCATATCTTAATATGCCAAGTGAAGTATAAAATAATCCTCTTAATATGGTTTATTCTTTTATAATTTACAAAAGGATGAATTCTCTAAATCATTAATGAAGTTTAGAGTTGTTCAAGGCCAACATCCACCCAACCATGAGAAACGAAAACAACATCTAGGTAGAGAAATGTGAGAGTAATATTGAATAGTTCAAAACATTTTACATAGAATTTTAAAGGCTCTTCACCTTAATTTTAATCTTATTATCCGCTCTGTTTTTAACAGCATTCCACACACCAATAAGACACCAAAATGGTATCTTAAAGGCAACAGAAGAATATTTTTATGGAAACAAAATAAATAAATAAACAAATACAGAGAAGAAATACTTGGGATTAATGAGAAGTGATGTAAATCTAAGTTAGAAGGGTGTTCGCTATGTCAATTACAAATCGATAACGGACATCTCCTTCTACAAGACGATCCATGGCTTTGTTCACATAATCCATGGGAATAACTTCAACATCAGCCGCTATGCTGTGTTTGGCAGCAAAATCGATCATTTCTTGCGTCTCCTTTATCCCCCCCGCCATGCTTCCAGACACTACCTTTCTTCCTGCATGTATATATATCATCACAGAGATCGATTTCATGAGAATATTTCTTGTCAGCTGGACTTGCAAGTGTTATAAATGAAAGAAAAGCGAGCAGCAGCAGATGGTTTTTCCTACCGAGGAGGGGCATAGCAGGCACCTCCAGGGGCTTTTCAAGACTCTGGGCACCCACCATTATTAGTTTTCCTTTGGTCTTTAAGAGATCAAGCAATGGCTTCAGAGGATGAACTGCAGAGACAGTGTCTATGATGCCGTTCATGGTGCCGACAGCAGCCTGCAAGAGGAGGAGGAGGAGGAGGTGGGGTTTTGACAAAAAAACAAAATATTATTCATGACATGAAATATATATATATCTCATTTACCTCCATTTGCTTCGAGTCATGACTGAAGATAAACGAGTCAGCTCCGAGTTGCTGAGTTGCTTCACTCTGTTTGCTTGGAGATGTGCTAATCACAGTCACCTTCATCCCAAATGCCTTCGCAAACTTCACTGCCAGATGACCTAATCCGCCGAGACCAACCACGCCCACATGCATCCCAGCCCTGTCGAGCCCAAAGTATTTCATGGGACTAAAAACTGTAATCCCAGCACAGAGCAGCGGAGCTCCGCCGTCTAATGAGAGATTATCCGGAATACGAATGGCGAAGTGCTCGTTAACAACGTATATATCAGAATATCCACCATAAGTTCTGGCTCCACCGTCATCAAAAATAGTGTTGGTGTAATTAGGTTTGGAGCAGTAACTCTCCATGTCGTCTTGGCAATTCTCACATTTTCCGCACGAGCCTATCAAGCATCCCACACCAGCTCTGTCTCCAACCTTGAACTTGTCCACCTCTTTTCCAACTTGGGTCACCACACCAACAATCTCGTGTCTGCATGTGGTTGAGCAAGATAATTAACCGGCTGGTAATCTTTTTCTTATTATTTTGGAGATAATATGTATATATATAAAGTAGAATTACTTTCATTAAATTTAATTAGATTCATGATATTGATGAAAGCGTACCCGGGAACAGCAGGATAGGTTGAAATTCCAAAATCATTCCTTGCTATGTGCAAGTCAGAATGGCAAATCCCACAAAATAAAATCTTGATTGTAATATCGTTATCCCCATTAACCCTGATAGCAGGAGAAGAAAAAAACAAGAGAGAAAAATAATCATATATTAATGAGGGTTAGAAAATAATCATATATTAATGTGGGTTAGAAAATAATATAAATTATATTTTGGGTCTAGTTTAATAGCTTAGCTTTTAAGTAAGATGATTTCTTAACATAATATCAGAACCTTATTAATTTAGCAGGCATAAGTTCGAATCTCATCACTCTTATTCTATTTGATAAAAATCAAGTATAAAATAATATGGGTCTGTGCAAGTTTCAAACTCAAAAGGCTTTCATTTGAAGAGATGTGTTAGAAAATTATATAAATCATATTCTGGAGTCTCACCTAATAACTTAAACTTTTAGATGAGATAGTTATTTAACCATGAGTTAAAAAAGCTATACAATTGTAATTCTATAAATACTTAAGGATAACGCTAGAGATTTCTTGATAAAATCGAATACCCTAATTAATCAAAAAAAAAAAAAAGCGAGAAATTAAACCTTCTAGTAAAGTGGAAAGGAGATAGAATTCCTGAAGAGTCTATGGCTGCCCATCCAAAAGCCTTTTGAGTTTCTTCTTCTGCTTGTAGCCTTGCCATATCGATATCTCAGGCTTAACTATCTTCACAACCTTGATGTTTATGTTAATGGCAATCATGGTCCTATTTATATAAAGCTGGAGAAGAGGGTGGAGAGCAGAGCATTCATGGTTTTGAATTTCAAAATGTTTAATTTAATGGAAGGTCGTTGATGGTGGCTACCTCTTTGACAAGAAAACAATGACTCCCTCCTCTCGCTTCGTCGTCTTGCATGTTTATCAAGAAAACAACTTTCCATCTTCTCAATCGTTGATCTTCTTATACTTCTTTGTCAAGAAACAGTTTTGAAGCTATTAAGTATAATATTGGAATTTAAAAACAATAAATAAAAGATGTTTGGCTTCCGAGAAAGGATAAGATCGATGTCACTTTCCATTGTTTTCCCCCTCTCGGATATTTGCATGTTTTTATTTTATTCGGAAAAGATCGAGTTCTAGTGAACCACCGTTAATTTATTAAAATCAAAGGCATGAGTTTATTAAATTTCTATTGTTTAAAACTGAGTTTTAAATTAATGAAGATAGAAATATAGTTTCATGTCATCTCAATAACTTATTTAACATTAAAGTCAAACATAAACAAATTCTTTTCAAACGGATTGATAATATATATATATATATATATATATATATATATATATATATATATATATATATATATATATATCATTGATAACATGTATGCCATATGTCTCACCTACTTACTATGTGCATAAATAAAATCAATTAAATAAAAAGTTATTTTTTATTAAATATTTGTTGTTTGTTATTTTTTACTTAATTCAATTGAAATTTCATCCTATAAGCCATTGATTTACGATATGTATTGATTTTTATTTTTACATCTATTATTAGAAAATAAAATAAAGGAAAGGAAAGGAATATATTTAATATGAGATCAATCATTATAAAAAAAAAATCTTCCTCAATAAAGTTATTAAATCCATTTTTTTAATTTTTATTTGTGAACTTATATATGTACACTAGTTATTTGACATGCACTTTGTCATGAGTTGTAATTTATTTTTATTTAAGATATATAAACTATTTTGATGTCTTCTTACACACAAAAAAAAAATCCAGAGTAAAAATTGAAAAGCTTATACAAACATCTAATTAAATAAAGTTTGTAAACAAAAACAATATTGTCAACAATATCTAAAAGAGAATTTAAAAACAAATACATTTAATCTCGCAAAATGAATCATTTATCTTATTACATATCTGAATTTATTTATTCAAATTAATAAATGATAATAGAAATAGAAACACATGTGAAATTCATTGAATAAAATAAATTATGCAAAGCTAAGCATATTAGATATATTATTTCAAAAAAAATTATAGATGAATCAAAATAATATCTTTAAAAATTAAACACAAAATATTTCTTAAAACAATATCAGGGATGTTATTTAAAAAAAATCTAGATGAATAAGAATACTATCTTAAGAAATTAAACATATAATATTTTAAAGAAAGCTTTATTAAAGAAGACCTGCAAAGCTTGTGACTTAGATCATGATACCGAAATAACCTGATAGAAAAACAAATTGAAGATAATAAAAACTCAATTATTTAATTTTAATAAAAAACAATAAATTCATAAAAAAAAATGAAAAATAGAAGTCTATCAGCATCAACTTTTAAAAATTGTGATCATGATCATTAGATTAGAAATACTACAAATAAAAATATAGCAAAGCCAAATCCCTAGCAAATAATGTCAAATGACAAAATGAAGAAAAAAAGCATCCACAACAAATATCCAAAAACTTATAATTAAAGGAATGAGGGTGAAAAATGAAATAAATAAAAAAATGAGAGGGAAACAAAAAAATATTCAAAAAAGAATAAAGACCAAAATAAAAAATAAAAATAATGTGTACATAGTTGTCACTTACTCATTGCTATTAATATAAGAGATTAATTATCAAACATAAAATACAAAAACAAAAAATACCACATAGAGGTGTGCTTTTTTTAGGGTAAATGCATTGTTTTATAATATTATAATAAGCAAAAAGACAAACATAGGTCAACAGTTTTAATTTTGTAATAAAAATAAAAATACCCTTTAATAATCTTTTAATGATCAATTAGCCAATTGAAAGAGAATTTATATATATATATATATAATTAATTAATTCTATTTGTTATTCTTCATGTGACATCTACGATTGAGAGAACCAAAATAAACTGAAAAAAACAATAGGATAAACCGAAATGAGATAAAAAAAAAAAACAATTTAAAAAAGAAAAAGAAAACCATTTGATTCGGTTCAGTGAAGTTTTCACTAAACCCTAAATAACTATTGGCATTTGGCAGTCGCCCCCTGCCCTCTCGCTCATGTTCTGCTACCCCATCTTCCTTCTACTCTGTTTCTTGTAGAAAATCTCTGCAGTCACTCCAGTCATCGGAATAGTCCTTCCAACACTTGATTTTTTAGTCCACCACCGCCACCGCCACCTTTTCCCTGACAACATCCCTTTCTGTTTGTCAGTACTATCAGTCAGCAAATCCTCTCCTTTTTCAAGGAAATCCATCCCTGAAATAGAAAACCCCAATATAACTTGCAATAAAAATTAAGGTATCTAGTTATTATATCAGTTTCTATATGGTGAACTGGAATTTAAAATATTTCTTAAGTGGTCTATATATTAATAATCATCATAAATATTAACTGATCTCTTGTTTGTGGGCCAAGCCATTGGTTTATATTACTGATCTCTTGTCCCTAATGGCCGGGTACTGTACTGCCAGTCAACATGTGCCACCCCATAACGTACTCTGCCATCGATCAGCCTCTGCCTAACAACCTCTCTATCCTCTCCCTTCACGCGCTGTGCGCTCCGTTCTTCTTCCCATGATTTTCTCTCTTTGTCATGCAAAAAACATATATAAACCAACCCCACCACCGTATATATATATAGACACACACACACACAGAGACAGAGAGAGAGAGAGAAGCGAGAGAGACCATGAAGAAGGATGGTTCATCGCTATCATCAGGCAGGAGTGAGAGTGATAAGGAGAGAACAAAAATGAGAGAGAGACAGCGAAGAGCTATTACCACCAGGATCTTCCACGGACTCAGGAAATTTGGTGGTTACCACCTATCACGTCGCTCTGATATCAATCAAGTCCTCCGTGAACTCGCCAAGGAGGCTGGCTGGGTTGTCGAGCCTGATGGCACCACCTACCGCTATAAGGTATTTTAAAAAGTTTAACACTGGGCTCCAGCTCCATGTAAATTCATTTGCATTATTTCCTTGATTTCCTCAGCTGCGCACCCAAAGGGAACTAAAATGTTTGCTAGTTTCTATGCTTTGTTATGAACATAACCTAATCTTTAACTGGGTGGAGGTTCTATGATTGCTTGTTGCAAGGTTGTGAGCCGGTGCCCGACTTGTGGGGTGATCCCGAATACAAGCACCAACACGACACCTACCACCAGCAGCACTGTCATTGCTTGTGGCGGAGGAGGAGACTGCTCTCCAACCACGTCGCCACTCTGCAATATCGGTCCCGTAATGATCAACCCCTACAACAACAACAGCCATGCTGGGCCTACTACATCCTTGTATGGTCATGAACATGGCTGTGCAGATAGTTGTACTGGTGATGTTGACAATAGTAATCCTCTGGCATTCTACATGTACAATGGACCGGCTAGTGGGCTCCACCACCCATCCACAGCCGCCCTAGCCGGAGGTGGAATGAAGGTGCAGATACCAAGTCAGCGGCAGCTTCAAGGGACGTACATCCAAGAGGCAATGGCATCTAACCAGAACACGCCTGTGGGGTCGCCTTCGCATTTGCAAAGGACCAACTAGACCAGTAACCGGGAGTTTTGAATTCCAAATTGTCCTCGTCTATATCCTGAGATTTACTACTGCTAGAAAGAAAGCAGGAGGTACAAACATGAAAAGAAAAGAAAAATGGAATACATAACTAGAAAGAGAGAGAGAGAGAGCTAGCTAGCTCTTAGCGTGGAGCAGGGGTGACAAATGGGTCTCTTCTAGTTCTACCTTAGCCTAACATTTGGTATATTAGTAGTTCGTGGACGAAGGTTTCTACTGCATTGCTTTCATTTTCCTTGCAAGCTCTATAACCAGGAATAGGATTACTTTTGAATTTAATTAGTTAAAATTGAGTTTTTCCTTCAACCTCGTCTAATCTTCTGACAGCTAATGTTTATCTGTTCAAAAGGTCATTGAATGTTCTTTTCTAGTTTTAATTAGACAACATGGAAGCGAAGCACAAACCAGGAAATGTAAGATAAATGCAGCGAGTCATATCGATCACCTAACCCAAATCAGGAACCTAGTCGCTACACAGCTTAATTCTCACAGTAAAATGGGTATCAAAATAAGAGTCCAAATGATCCAGAAGGAAACTTACAGGTTTTTCATCAAAACCCAGGGATTTCACCAGGCATAGGTGCCAGCTCATTGTTGCTGAACTTCTCCTCATCGAAGAACCTTGCACGAACCACATTGCCCCCAAAAAACCGTCCATCAAGATCAATCAATGCTTTTGTTGTTTCTTCTGATCTCTCAAACTGTACAAAAATTCTAACTGCCTCTTCACGGGGGAAGTTTGGTTCAGTAATCTCGAATATAAGAACCCGAGTGACTGTCCCATACTTCGAGCACTCGGATGCAACCTCGTCTTCTAGTTCATCATCTACCTCACCAGGGCCCACCTTTCAGAAAAAAGAGAAATCTTATCAGCAAATTCTCGTCTTCATCAATAATCACAAACATGAAGCATGGGATAGACACTTTATATTAAAACCATAAGACATCCAAAGCAGCTTCATGTACAATACATTTGTTTTGCTTAAAAAAATAACAAAAGTGAAAGAAACCTAATAGCAATCACATTAGAAAATAGATTTCAGTTCTATCACCAAACAAAAATACTGAAATATCAAAGGTCATGATTGAAGGCACAACAAACATCAGCACAAATTATTTACCAACTACTCAGGTTCAGAACTGAATCTGGTTTTGATGGTGAGGAGAAAATTACGTGGTCTTAGCAGCTTTCAGTTTTCTGTCAAACAATAATAGCTTTCCAACCAAATGATAGCAAAATGGGAGTCAGAATTGCCCATATCAGTGGCTAAGGAAAAGATTGGACTGGAACCATTTTGTATCCTATGACTTGGTGACTTAAATTACAGAACTTGGACACTCAAATGAGTGTCTATAAAAAGATTGGGCTGAAACCCTTTTGTATCTTGCAATTCTGCTGACAAAAAAGAGAGGTTATCAAATCCAGCCATCTAAGGGCAAATGCAAGCAGACAACCTTTCAATCAACTGGTTTCTATTAACACCACTCCAAATTTACAAATGCAATCTTACTAAAGCTTCTGAGGACTTGTAAACAATAAGAGAATAATAGAACAAAAGGAAACAGAAGAAATTAAGATTCACTCAAGGTGATCTGGATGAGTGTGAAACGATACAATACTTCAGTGAACAAGTACCCACATGCTACAATCAACATTCTTTCCCTCACAAAGAAAATAAAAATCATAAGTGCACAGAAAACTCAAGCGTGGAGGGAATTTGAAATTTCAGAAAAGTATGTTACAGCTACAAACTTAAGAACTTCAAAACCACAGCCTTTAACGAGAATGTCAGTGCGCGATGATACTTGAAAACTAGAAATAAGCAAGCTGATAAGAGAAAAGATGGGTGGTGGATATCAGACACTTGAAACTCTAAAACATCAAGTGATTCCAAAGAGAACCAAGGATAGAGTAGGTTTCGCAGAAACACAGTAGCCAACAGAATAAAATCCTCAATACTAAACGCTAATCTCAATGCACAGATTCTCCTCAAGCAGATGCTTCATGGAAAAAGCCCAGAGTTATCTCTCCTTAGGGCACTATAACGCCATTCGTAAATATGGAAACTACTAGACACAATTACCTGATTAAACCTGGAAAGAAACGCCATAGAGCTTTCATAGGAAAACAAACAGACTATTACAAACTCAATTTTGGAGATCATCGCAGACATGATTACAGTGCAACTAGTAGCGTAAATTTTTAATTTGCTACCTGCCTACCTAGATTGTCTCCATACACTTCAGCATTTTCCCTTCATATAAACAATCTACATCAGGGTGCCATAAAGATCACACACATTGTCCTTGACACAAACAAAATAAAAGAAGAAATGGAAAGGCAGACCGCAGATGTTTACCAGATAAAGTTACACAACCAAATGGATTGAAATTGCACACCCACACCAGTACACTTTTCCATTGTAAGAACAAGAGCCTTTAAAGATTACCCACTCCTACCTTGACACAAGCAAGCACAGCAAAACTAGATTGGTAGGCTAGATATTCACTAGATGAAATTAGAATAAATATCAAATCTTGGTGAAGATCAATACAGCAACAATGGCAATCTCAAGTAGTGGATAGCATGCAAAGTAGTTTGTTGTTGACCAGGGGAAAGATATAAAAGGAAATAATCAGTGGAACATGTTACAAAATACAAAAGAATAAATGGCAAACAAAGAATAGAAACAGCAACTTGTCGCTATTTTGCAGTTTCCCATCCGTTAGTTTCTTTACATTTATAGTGTGCAAATTACTTGCTATGAATTTAATTCAGATGTATACCAAATTTCATTCATTTAAACCAAACAAGACAAATATGTGCATGCATACATACCATATTCCTAAGGAGCAAAACCCGGGTTGGAGTTCCATTGAAATTCACACTCTTCACCTTCTTCTCACTAGCATTCACTATAACCCCAGCTCTCCTATCAGTCTTCTTCGCCATCAATGGCGTCGTAATCCCTTGCTCCTGTTTCCCCAATCCTTGCCCTTCCTTCCACCCCATCTTCGCCATCATCCTCTGCGCCGCAGTCATTTGTCCACCAGCACCAACTCCCAACCCAACCGTCTCTGACGTCCCAATACTAAACCCATCCCCATTCCGGGGTGGCGAAGAACTCCTCGGAACACCCCCACTCATGGCAGCACGCCTTCTCCACGCTTCCTCCCCGGAAATATTCACATCCCTCTCCCTCTCCCTCTCCTTCTCCCTCTCCCTCTCCTCCTCCTCCTCTTTTTGCCGCCTCCTCTCAATTTCCCTCAACCTCTCCGCTTCCATCGCCTTCCTTTTCTTCTCCCTCCTGTAATCCTCATAATCATTCGGCCTGGCCGGATCATACTCCTCAACAACCACCGAATTCACCCCTACCAATTCCAGTTGCGGGGCCACCTCATCGGGTAGCACAATCGCCGCTGCCGAGAACGAAGAAACTAAAGAGTTGGAAGCAGAGATTTGGGGTTTAGGTCTGTTAGGGGTTCTTAAAACAGTTAGTGGTGATGAGATGGGTTTACGGAGAGTAGGTGGGGCCATTAAGGTAGTAGAAGACCATACGGTGGAGGTGTTGGCAGTTGATTTTTCTTCCACCGCCGCGGCGGATGGTGGAGGCAGATCTCCATATAATCCACCACCAAACATTTCTTTCTTTCTTCAAAAATTCAATCCTGCTAATTTCGTCAAGGTGTTGGATGCCTCTGTGTGTGTGTGTGTGTGTGTGTGTGTGTGTATATACACACACACAAACAATTATAAAAAAATTACTTGATGATCTATTTTGTAATTAAAATTAGAGATTGAGACACACCATTACAATATTCTTTCAGTTCTTTTGTTGAAATATTTTATTTTATTATTAATATGATTTGTTATAAAGTGCTCAACGAAGACTCATGGTGGTGGCAGGGGATGGTAAATAGGATCCAATCTATTTTTATTTTATTTTAATGTGATATTGTTTACATTTATTATTAGTTGTTTTCAAGCAGCATGCTGTTTATTTTTCATTTAAATGTGCCTTGAATGCATCAGATTAGTGTTTTTTAGTTTTTTTTAATAATCTTTATATCCTAATAACAAATTAAAAATATATATTTTTATTTATTTTTAAGCAAAAAAAATATGCACCATGATATCAAATATACTTAAGACACTAATAGGTATTTGGATTGCTCTTCTGAAAAAAAAAAATATTTGTTATATGTGTTTCTAAATCATTTTAATATGGTAATATCAAAATAATATTTAAAAAAAATATTATTTTAATGTTTTTCACAAGATAGAAAATGAGACATAAATATAATTGTATGTGGTAGTGATGTATAACACAAAGTGATTGTCTATATATCATGTGTTGATTATGGTGAATAATACATAATAAAATATAAAAAAGTTTAATAATAATAATAATAATTTTTATGCTTATATTCTTAGTTAAACAAGTTTGGAATTAAGATATTTTTATAAAATATTTTTGAAATAAAAAATAATAAATATTGTCTCTCGAACATCTCTGAATTAAGGAATAAGATGTATTATTCCATCATCATCAATATTTTTATTAATATCATCATCAATTTCATTGTTAACATCATCATCGATATTTATTATCATATTTGGTTCAAACATCTCAGCATCTTTCTTTATTGTCACGAGGATCATAATAGTGAAATCTATGTTAACTGGTAAAATGTTGGAGGAGATGAATGAATTGGAACCCAAACAAATGGAAAGAATTTCATAGTGAATCTTGTTCCAATTTATTTCTCATCATCTCAATTCCATGTATGACATGCCTAAATTACCATTCAACAACAAATTTCTCTTGTAATTGTATGTGATACTATTATTGACATCAAGAACTATAATGCCACCCTAATGAAATAACATAAAAATGTTATAAGATATTTTGTAAGAAAAAGAATTAAATTTCATTATGGTCAATTGGATATAATGTTAACTAAATTGTATTAAGGTGACTTTAATTGCCAAAATTCGTAGCAAATTCAAACACATTTCTAAAATTTAACGCAATACATAATTCACCAAAATTAAACATAATTCATGATATCAAATCTAAGTGATATTTTCATGCTTAATTTATGAAATCAAACCCAAAATTATAGTAAGCTCAAGCAATTCAAAGAACATGCTAAATTTGACAACTTGTTCACAACTCAACGCAAAATGTAATTCATAAAAATTATAACTTATTCATGTTTATTACATGAAATCTTCAAGTGTAATTGATAATATTATTAGTTGATTCCAATCCATTCACATTAAACCTCTAATCCAATAATGTATTTGAAATTCAACACAACACAATTCATTGAAATTCATAGTTCCTAATTAATTAGTTAATGTTCTTTCATGTTCAAGTGCATCAAATCAATCATAATTGATTACATTAAACACAAATTAAATAAAAAATTATTTTATCATGTTTAAGAATAACAACATTTTATAAATGTCACACACTTGAAGCCCTATAAAATATAATTATAATTACAAAAAATAAATTAATTAGTATGATATTTTTTATTTTAAAAAATCTTTAGATACTCTCTCCGCTCCTGCAGTATCACCCTCGCGTGAAATAATCATTTGTCGTTAACAGAAATAACGGTTTCTTCAAAAGATAACGTTTTGGCGCCAGTGTTTCTCCCTCAAACTTTCTTTAGCAGGCAGGAGGAAGGAAGATACCAATGGCTAAGAAAGATAAAACTGAAATTGATCTTGAAATTGAATCTCTAGTTTTGCATGCTGCTGATTGCAATAAAAACATAAAACGAAAGTTTTATGAGTTGCTGCTGACAAATAAACAGGAAGCTGAGGCGATCCAGGCAGAAATTGAAGCGCTGAAGATATTTGAAAACAAAGGAGTGATTGAGTCAATGGCACCATTAACTCAGCCTGACGATAGCCGGGCCAATCTTGAAGCCAAGAAAGAAGAAAAGGGTGGAAATATAGGATTCAATTCATCTGGTGAGAGCTGTTATTGTGATAAACTGGAACAAGAACTGTTTTCTTTGAGTATCCACAGCAGAGAAACAAAAGACTTGAAGAAAGATGATTCTGTGCAGGAAGGGTCTGTCGGTGAAAGAAGGGAACAAGAAAAGCCAAGAATTGTTCTGGGAGGTGGAGACGATGAAGAGAGAAGCGGTGATAATGATAAATCGGGGCAGCCAGGTATGATATCTTGGACCAGTACTGTCATGGAAAACGCAGAAGATGATACGGAAAAACTGGTCCCTGAAAGTGGAGAAGGCAGCGAGCCAAAGGAAGAAGGTTATGTGAAATTGATGAATGCGGGTGAATTACAAGTTAAGAAACTGAAAACAAAAAAGGTCAGTTTTGTTTCACCTGAAAGTTCTTATAATAAACCATCCGTTCATACCAAAATCAAAAATTTCAGCATAAAGATACGTGCATTGATGCATAAATTCAAGAAAGACCAGCACCATGTGGAGAAGATCAGTCGTGCGAGGTGGCTGAATGGATATGCTAAATCAGCTGAAGATCGGGAGTCTGTCAAAACGATGAAGGCTAAAACAGTTAAGCTGGCAGCCAAGCTCTCTCACATGCTCATCAATCTCGAGTTGGTACTGTCAGATATGAAAGAAATGGCACCAAAGTTTCAAGCGATGAGCTCTTCTCTCAAATGGCTAGTTGGGTGTGAGAATTACATGGTATCTAGCAGGATTCTAGCTCTCCTGGATTTCGTGGATCAAGAAGTGCAGAGCACAGGAATATTGAAGAAGTTAGGGTTACATGGAGGAAACTCAACGGCCAAGCAAGCTGGTATCGATAGTAATTATGTACTGAAGGAAGGCTTATTTGATGAGAACCAGGTTAACCAACTCATTCTTCAGTTCTTCCAAGAAATCCTGCGTTTGGATAATAATGTGAAGCGTCAGAGAGAATCAGATACAAAGATGCCATTGAAGGATTTAACAGCTTTACTAGACGCTGACCTCAGGGAATGTGAGAAGGAATTGAACAAGATAGAATCAAGGCTGAATGAATTGAAGGCATTATGTGGATTTGAACCAGATGATCTGAATTTGTATACAAAAATAGAGTTGAAGATGAATGAACTGTGTGACTTAGAGGAAGATGAAGACCTGACAAGCGATTGAAGAAGCTTCATTCAAGCTGCGCCGGGTATTAGCTAGTTAGGAGAAGAGAAGAGAAGAATCACCAAGAATTAATTTTTTAGTCATGAATTTAGAGCTTTTTTATTTCGTTTTTCAATATGGTATTGAATTTGATCCTTAGTTTTTGGGAAGCAACCTGGAATCAATTAGTTTGAGCAAAACAGATTTAAGTTTTCACTTCCACTGCATGCCATTCCAGCCTCTATACGTATTATATAATATTAGTTCAAAAAAGCCATGTTCATCACCGCATTATTCAGTTTTTTTTATGAAATTATGCGTTTGGACAATAATCTAATGCATCGAGAAGAAGAACTGGATTTCATGACGTCGTTGAAGGATACATATTATGTTTGCTAAAAGATGAACTCCAGGAATGTGAGAAGGGACAGAAAGTATAGAATCCAGGACACTATCTGCAGATATTTCTGGGCCCGTCTCATGATATGAATATAAGCATGAAAAAATAGAGTTGACGATAAATGAATTGTGGGATCAAGAATTCAAGACTCGGAGGAGGATGAAGACCTCTGATCAGGTGATTAATGGTACGTACAGCTCAGGAGAGCACAGCAGTATTGCTGAGAGCTTTTCATGCTAGCTGTCTTTTTTCCTCCCCCCTCTCGGATGGTGATCATTTTATAGCTGTTGTTGAATTGATGTGACTAAATTATGCATCTGAAACAATATTCGAACTCCATTTGAAGCAATTGAAGGGAATATCTTAGTGCAAGTTATTCATATCCAGTCATATTGTCTTCGTTATCAAATTATTTAGCAGTGGGTATTAAGAGTTGTGTGCAGGAACTAGAAGAGGAAGAAGAAAACATTAGTTCTTATCCATCTCTTTAAGTTAGCCCCTGCAATTTTATGCTACGTGTGCGTTTTATATATGTATAATAAACCTAGCAGAATAACAGTTTCTTTAAAAAAAAAAAAACATATTTTTTCTCCTGTTTCACAATCCCCCCTCTTGGCATCAAAGAAACTGGATCTTGAAGCTGGAAGCACAATGAATATTGGTCAGTCCAACGAATCCAGTGATCAGGGTGATGAGCTCAACAAAAAGGAAGATGATCGTCAGGAACAAGGGATTCTTGGCGTTGAAAATCTAGATGAATTACCTGCTGAACGATATTTCAGATTCTGGGATAATGAGCTTGTGCTTGTTGAGCTTACCACTCGACTTGAAAACATGCTTCGTTGTTTTGCAATTTTTGACATTAATATCAAACAATTAGAGAAGAGCAGTGATAATGAAGACAGGAGAATCAGGGAACTAATTGAGCAATGGAGGACACGTGAAAAAGAAGTAACCGAGAAAGTGGATGACCTGGTGAAACCCTTTATTCAAGCTCTTCTAACAAGATATTCCTTTTGTTTTCAAGTTTTTCTTAGAAGACATCGGTCGAGGACAGGAAGAACCCACCATGAAGAAAGCATAAGGATTGCTCAAGCAAATGAATCCAGAATTGATCAATCTAGAGAAAGGTCTGGTGATGGACATTTTCCATCATATATGGAAGAATGGGATCAAGAATGGCAGGAACTGGGTTTTGTGTGTGAAGAAATTGATGAAGAATATGAAGAAGTCAAGAATAAAGAAGATTTTATGCAGTGGATCGCTTTCACGGTGAATGTAACTTCTGAAGAGTTTAATCCTACTTCTATTTCAGATATCAAACGATTCGTCCAAGAGGTATACGAGTTCATCCATGGAAAGAAAGCTGATTTCAAGAAAGTTCAGCATGGTTCCAAGAAGATGAGCCTCACGAAGTGGCTAAAGGGCAGCGTCAAATCTGACGAACATCTGGAACTAATCCAGGCCGTGAAGGATCAAGTGGTCGGACTGGCAACAAAGGTGTCTTCTCTGCTTTCCACTCTCATGTTCTTAATGCTGGAGAGTGAAGACATGAGAGCAAAGTTGCCTGTCCTGGAACTTTCAATCGAATGGGCAACTGAAGCTGGGGATTCTGTGGTGACTCGCACGATTATTTCTCTGCTGAAAATGATATCTCAAGAAGTGAAAAGAAAATCAGAGAAGGGGAAGTCAATAGTTCCTGATCGTGCTCCCATTGACCTCACAATATTCAATGAGTTCTACCAGCCGATCCTTCTATTTCTCGACGGGATGAAGCGTTTGGAACATATTCTAATGCTTGAAGCAGAACCTCGTACTGATTCCGATGAGCCAGTGAAGAATCTGCTGAGCTCAGTGAAAGAATATGAGAGGGAATATCTGAAAAGGGTAGCGTCAGTGATGAAAGAGATATATGAACTGAAGGGGTTATATTCAGGTAAGCCAGAAGAAGAGACTATACATCATGGCGTGGAGATAAAGATATATGAAATATGGAACCAGGTGTGGAATTCAGAGGTGGATGAACTGGATAGCTAATCAGATCATTACTTGTGTTCAACTTCTGATGATCGATCGATCGTTCTGCCTTTTAATAATCTGTGTATTAAGAGAAAAAAAACATAATTTTCTTCTTCAAAGTAATGAATCTTTGATCAATTTAGTTTGGTTTAGGAGGTTTGGTATGGTTTCTGCTATCCTTCCTGGCCTCAGGTTTCTGAATTTCTCGAGAGCGTCTTCCTTGCAGAGTCTGCAATGTGTTGGCCCGTGATTGATCATTTATTTCATGTAAAATCAAATGCAATACTGAACATCTTCCTCCCTAGCTAGGGTTTCTTCGTTGCCAAACTCATACGTGGAAATTATAAAATAAAATTATTTGGAATTCTTAAAAGATCTCATTAGATACATTTAGAGTTGTTTAGGAGTTTATTATCTGACGATCTGATTTTTTTTTTAATTTTGAATACGAGCATGCTTTATAGTATTTGCAGTTGGTTTAGGTTTCCATAATTATGATATAAGTTTTTTATATATTCGCAGCACCCCCATTAAAGAAACAATCATCGAAAGCTTTCTTCATAAAAGCAGAGCTTTGGGTCCTGCGAAAGGGGAACAGAAAATCCTTTTGGGTTTTTCTTTTTCTTTTTCTTTTCTACTTGCAAGTTGCAACTGCTGGGACATGACCTTTAGGTTACACGATGATGCAGAGAAAGGGAAAAACGATTTGGGTCTATGTATGATCAGCTTTTTCCCGACTACGGTAATTATATTTCTTTGTGTGTTTCAAAGATATTTTTAAAATAATATAAGATTTATTATTAAATAAAAAGTATTTTAAAAACCCATCCACTACCCTATATAAATAATTTACGGTGCAATCGCAATTTTCTCCTTTTCCACACTTCCTTGAGTTTATCTGCTTGATAATCATTAGTTTTGAACGTGATGTTATTGGTTGTAATATAACTTTTGTTTATCTTTTATTATTTATAACATCCTAGGTCAACTCACTTGTCTTCCTCACAGCTTGTCATGGGATTCTACAATCATACATTGTTTTTTTATATATATAAATTTTTAACTTCCATTCTACTCTCTCATGCCCCTGATTTTGGATCCATCTACAAGCCTCTTTAGAATTTAAACTAAATAATTCAAAAACGTAGGAAATAATTCAATTTGTTTTGTTATGAAAAAAATTACAAGGTGATGTTGGTTTTTTCTTTTTTCATTTTTTTTAAAAAAAAAGAAGAGATAAGTCTCTATATATTTCAATTTTCGAATATGGAAAAAAGAAATGAGAAATGATAATAAACATTCTCTAAATAAATTGAGGAGTTAAGTAACGGGGCACAAACATGGCGAAATTAGTGGCCACAGTCTGCATCAATCAAACACGAATAAAAGAAGAAAAAATAAAATATTATTTTCGGCTTAATATTCTCCAGTTCGTCAGCACAACCTTAGCTGTCACAAAAAACAACCCATGACGAGAGTGATCTCTTCTGTTTCTCCATAAACAAAATGCTCTCACATGGCGAGTGTGCTGGCATGACTTGCCTGTGCTTCTACCCATACAAACTCTACCTCTGTTCTTAGTTGTTAAAATTAAATTACCAATATCTCAACTCTTCTAATCATCATCATCATCATCATATATATATATATAGATATATATTGATCAGAGGGATGAGCCAAACCCACATGCTACCTTGGCCCACATGACCTCCATGGTCAAGCCCATCATGCATCTGCCAGCTGCAATGGATAACAACAGCAGAATATAAAAGATGATACCAAACACAACAGCTCAAGAATGGTGGGTCTCTCGATCTCAGCACTTGCTTGTAACAATGGATAATTTCTCTGACGAGGATTCTTTTGAGCCTTCCCCGTCAACTGGCACAAGATCAGCCGGCGATCCAGAAGTGAAAGCCGCGGTTCATCAGCTTTTGGAAGAGGGCTGGTTCTTTGGCAAATTGCTGGACGTCAAAAGCAAACCAAGAATGCTCAGGTGCTATTCCGATCCTTCGTCACGCTTCGATCAGCAAATTCTAGCAAATTCTTGTCCTCCGGCCGGAAAATCTTCCACCACGAGAGAACTACTCACTCGTGGTAATTTGACTCGTGCGCCGTCCTTGCCACCCAATATAGGGAGATCAGAAGAGAAAATACATGAAACAGAGAGGTACACCAGTGGTACTGGAATGAGCAGGCAACTAACTAGGCAGTTATCAGATCAAATCTTGATTCAAAAACCAACTTCTGTGAGAAAGAAAGAAGGAGTACGCCATGAGAAAACAGCAAACCATGCTGCTGGAAATTATAGAAGAAGCAAAATGGTGGCGGAGGGGCAATCATCGAGGCACGGTTTGATAAGAACACCATCTTTACCGCCTTATATATGGAGGGAAGAAACGAATGAAGAGAGTGACAGCGATGAAATTACAATGAGCAAACTGATTCGGCAAGCAATGCCTCTCTCTTCGGATATCTTGCCTCGGCAACATAGCTCCAAGGTACCAATTAATCCATCTCAACAACGACCATGCTCAGTTTTCGATACTAATTGTTTTCAATATATATATATATATATATATATATATCTCGGGATGAAGTTAATTACAGCATACTATTTGCAGATGATCTTGCCCAGGTACAGACCACCAAGAAACTCATCGGAGGTGGAAAGCGGCGGTGGTGCATTGCATAATATTAGCTCTGAAGCAAGGCACAGCAATTTTCCCAAGAATCAAATGAGGAAATTAGAGAAGAGCCTGAGCAATCCTGAAGTTCAAGAAGTGATCCGGGACAAAAAAGGCTTGAACCCAGCAAGCATGGTTGAGATATTTGCAGGTTTGCAGGAGAAGAAACTATATATAAAACGCAATCAAGATTTGGTGAGTAATTCATGGCAAGGGAGCAGTTGTGCTTGTGCAGCACCGATCCCAGTTTGGGTTTCCAAGGATTCATCACAGGAGATGAAGGCGCAACTCAAGTTTTGGGCCCGATCTGTCGCATCTAACGTGCGCTAGAACGATGATCAGTCTGTTCATTGCCTGGCCTTTTCACAGTTCCTGATCTTCTTTCTGTGGCGCCGTGTAACCTCTGCTAGAATAAGGGGACACCCTTTTCTGCCACGCCACTCACAAGCCGAAGAACTTGAGCAAGTGATTCTTTTGTGATCATTCTTTACATAGATACAATCATTTGTAATAATAACGTTTTTTCTTGATGGAAGAATAAAATTAGTTTTTTTCTTCCCGTGATGGGAATTTTGTACTAATAAATATATGTGTTTTTCTAATTGCTAATTAATATTTTAGAACTAACACATATTATAAAAATAAGTCTATATAAATATATTTCAAGATATTAATCCCTCTGTTAAAAAAACTTAAATGTACAAAAATACCCCGCATCCTCTCTAATTGGATAAGGTTTTAGAGGATGGTGTGAGAGTGCTTTATCGTCTCTATGTAATAAAAAAAATTGTTACTATACGAGACACTGTTTTTGTTGTTTTCATAATTATTATCTTGTGTATAAAACAGCTTTTGAATTGAAGATATCTTCCCACTACAAATCCTGAGAAAATATTTTTCACTTTGAAAAACAAAAGAGAGTTGATGGTGTAGCTTTTCTTATATATTTATTTATTAATTTTATATAATTTAATTTAAAATTGGATATCTTAAATCCAACAAGCAGATAATATTAAAAAAAAATCCATGCAATCTCTATATATTTTCAAACAAGCATAAAATACATCCATAAAAACAAACCATGTATGCTCTCTGATTTTCCAGCCAATCAAACAATGAAAACAAGTAATTTCACAGCATTCCACCTCCTTAGGAAAGTGTTTGGCAAACAATGGTCCAAAATTTAAGCCATTGGAAATTCAATGAGCACCTTGCTCTCACCAGCAATGATTGGGGGTGGAACGTCTCGTGGATGCCCTGGGAAGTCTCGACACGCCAAACAAAAACTAATCCTGATATTTTTTTATCGGATGGGTACTCGAATTTTACTAGCATATTCTACACATCCAATCCAATAGAGAATCGACACGTTGTAATCAGTCAAGATCGCTAACAGGTTCGAAAAATAAGTTTTGTAGTTTTCTTAATTTTTTTTGTATTAGGATGAACATGCAACTCATAATTTAAATTTCACCCGACCACGTATCAACAAGATTTCTTATCTCTGGTAAGAACAAAAAAAATGTATAATTTCAAAAAATCAAAAATTTCTTATCCGCTTATATTGACCAAATTTCTTGTCACTTGTATCAACAATTAAAACTTGTGATAATATTGCATCGGAGATCGTGGTCTAGCGGGGAAAGAAATTTGTTCTTTTTCTCTGCACCCGAGTTCAATTTTTTTTGTGCATGCATGTCACCCCCGCGATGTCTTACTTGTTCTCTGGACTTGCAGAGTGTTCAGTAGATCCGGGGATTAATCATGATACATGTAAGCTGATTTGGACACCCTAGTTATAAAAAAAATAAAAATTGTGATAATATACTTAAAGAAAAGGTAAACTCAATTTCATGACGCATAATTAAAGTTAAAATTCAATAAGATAATGGGAATTGATATCAATATGACATGCGAAAAATAATTCATGATGAGAACACATTTGTCTCTATTATTTTCAAAACTTGTCTTCCTTGTAGAATTTTAAACCCTTCAGTCTAATATCTATGGACTATCTATGGACGACACATTGATATCAATCACGGTATTAATTTTCTTAGTAAATCTCATACATTCATGCTACTAGAACCTATCTCCAAGTAAATCAACTCGTAATAGTAATTTCTTGAATAGTTAGAGAAATGTGAAAAAAATATAGCGACAGCTCTTTTTAGGATAAGAGTTGAGTTCAACGATCCCAATAAAAACTCAATCAATTATTAATCGGTATGACTAGATAGATTATTAATGTTTTTAGTGATTACGAGTTGTTTAGCTCGCGCGTTGCGCCGGGCTTTTTATATATAGCAAACTTATTATTTATGTGGTAGGCAAAGAATTTTTTAGTTGATAAATAAAGAATTGTAAATTTTAAATCATGCTATAATTTTTTTTCATGTATTGAATTAGTTGATTATTGTTATAAGCTTAAATACTCAGATAATAATTCAATTTTGAAATTTAAAAATTATAAGCGATAAAATTTATGAAAGATTAGCGAATTGTAATTTGAGTATTGCAAGACCATAATTGATTAATTGTTTAGTATGTATTAATTGTTTTGATGGTTATTTAATTGGTTGATGTAAATCTTTAATCAATAAAATGAATGAAAGATGATTTTTTGTTGTCTTGAACTGAATGTGTTGATGGTTAAATATTTTTTAACAGTTACTAAGCATTTAATTGGTTGATAGCAATATTGTAATCGTTGAAATCTATTAAAGATAGATTATTTTTTGTTTGCATTGATCTGGTTGGTTGTTAACATTATTTTACTGGCTTGGAGAATAATTTAGTCACAGTTTGGATTTGAATTGTGTGTTGATTTAATTAACTCATAAATAGCAAAATTGCAATGTTTTGATTATCTGGTGTGTTTTAATTGGATTGATAATTATATAATCAGTTGGTCGAAAAAATATAATAGATTATATCAATTAGAGATTTTTGTTTGCTGTAGTCAATTGGGAATTTGTTGGTGGTTGGTTTTGTTGTAATTGTGTGGCCGATCATCTAATTTTTCTTTATTCAGTTGTGTTTACTGGTTATGGAAATATTTTTTGTATCCATTTGTATGGTGAATTATTTGATTGTTTGGTGTGATATTTTTTTGTTGTAGTTTATTGATCAATTTGTGAATGTGTTTTAATCGGTTATTTGTAATTGTGTAGCCGATCATCAACTATTATATAACTATATTAAATGTATCTCAGAATACTTATATTAATTTTTTATATTGAAAAAATCTTAGGTCATGTTTTCTTTTCCCTATATATATTCTTAGGCGAAAGACTAAAAATATATAAAAAAAAATTAACACCATTACTGTCAAAACAATAGAAATTATTAAATTATGAAGAGCAAAAAAAATATTAACAGAAGAGTTACTAACAAAAATAATTGTTATTATTATTATTATTATTGCTGTTATTATTATTGTTATTATTATTATTGTCATTATTGTTATTATTATTGTTATTATTATTGTTGTTATTATTATTATTGTTATTATTATTATTATTGAAATAATTGTTATTATTATTATTGTTGTTGTTGTTGTTGTTGTTGTTGTTGTTGTTGTTGTTGTTGTTGTTATTATTGTTATTGTTATTATTATTATTGTGTTAAGTACACTTATATATACATGGACAAAAGTAGATATTATTCTACAAATAAAAAAAATTAAATTTGTGAATGTGTTTTAATCGGTTATTTGTAATTGTGTGGCTGACCATCTACTATTATATAACTATATTAAATGTATCTCAGAATACTTATATTAATTTTTTATATTGAAAAAATTCTAGGTCATGTTTTCTTTTCCCTATATATATTCTTAGGCGAAAGACTAAAAATATATTAAAAACAATTAACACCATTACTATAAAAACAATAGAAATTATTAAATTATAAAGAGCAAAAAAAAAATATTAACAAAAGAGTTACTAACAAAAATAATTGTTATTATTATTATTATTATTATTATTGTTATTATTATTGTTATTATTATTATTATTGAAATAATTGTTATTATTATTGTTGTTGTTGTTGTTGTTGTTGTTGTTGTTGTTGTTGTTGTTGTTATTATTTTTATTATTATTATTATTATTATTATTATTATTATTATTATTATTATTATTATTATTATTATTATTGTGTTAAGTAAACTTATATATACATTGACAAAAGTAGACATTATTCTACAAATAAAAAAAATTAAATTTGTGAATGTGTTTTAATCAGTTATTTGTAATTGTGTGGCCGATCATCTACATTATATATAATTATATTAAATGTATCTCAGAATACTTATATTAATTTTTTATATTGAATGTGTTTTAATCGGTTATTTGTAATTGTGTGGTCGATCATCTACTATTATATAACTATATTAAATGTATCTCAGAATACTTATATTAATTTTTTATATTAAAAAAATCTTAGGTCATGTTTTCTTTTCTCTATATATATTCTTAGGCGAAAGACTAAAAATATATATAAAAAAAATTAACACAATTACTGTCAAAACAATAGAAATTATTAAATTATGAAGAGCAAAAAAAATATTAACAAAAGAGTCACTAACAAAAATAATTGTTATTATTATTATTATTATTATTATTATTATTATTATTATTATTATTATTATGTTGTTGTTGTTGTTGTTGTTGTTGTTGTTGTTGTTATCATTATTATTGTTATTATTATTGTTGTTATTGTTATTATTATTATTATTATTATCGGTATTATTATTGTTGTTATTATTATTGTTATTATTGTTATTATTATTATTGTTATTATTATTATTATTGAAATAATTGTTATTATTATTGTTGTTGTTGTTGTTGTTGTTGTTGTTGTTGTTGTTGTTGTTGTTGTTATAAAATGTATTTAAGAATACTGATAGTAATTTTTTTTATTCAAAAAATGCTAGGTCATGTTGTCTTCTCCCTATATATATTTATATGCGATAATATTCAATAAATATTAGAACATATAATTAATGATAGACTAAAAATATTCAAGAAAATTTAACAAAAGATACAACAAAAAAAGAAAATAAAAATAAAAATTAGCATTGCTATTACTGCCAAAACAATAAAAAAATTTAAATTATCCGGAGGGAAAAAAATATAAACAGAAGAGTAAGCAAGAAAAACAATTAAAAAACTATTATTATAATAATATTAATTATTATTATTATTATTATTATTATTATTATTATTATTATTATTATTATTATTATTGTGTTAAGTACAAAATTAAAATTCGAAAACAAATTTTTTCTATGTTATTCGATTTATTCATTATATCATTATATTAAATGTATTTAAGAATACTGATATTAATTTTTTTTGTTCAAAAAATCTTAGGTCATGTTTTCTTCTCCCTATATACATTACTATGAGATAATATTCAATAAATATTAGAACATATAATTAATGAAAGACTAAAAATATCCTAGAAACTTTAAGAAAAGAAAAAAAATATATCATTGCCATTACTGTCAAAACAATAAAAATTATTAAATTATACGGAGAAAAAAAAACATTAACAAAAGAGTAAGCAAGAAAAACAATTAAATTATTATTATTATTATTATTATTATTATTGTTGTTGTTGTTGTTGTATTAAGTACAAAATTAAAATTTGAAGACAATTTTTTTTTTATTCATTATATGATTATATTAAATGTATTTAAGAATACTGATATTAAATTTTTTTTATTCAAAAAAATCCTAAGTCATGTTTTTTTCTCCCTATATATATATTTCTATGAGATAATATTCAATAAATATTAGAACATATAATTAATGAAAGACTAAAAATATGGAAGCAAAACTACATCATTTTATCTCTTTTTTTAACTAATATAAAAAATGTTCAGCCAAAACAAAACAAAGCAAAACAAAATTAACCACGCTGACATAGATAAATATGGAAGCCAATAGAATACATCAGCTTTAATGATAAAAGCGCAACTCAAGATTTTGGCCCATGAAATTTATAAGCTTGTCTAGCGTGGGACAAACTTGGCAATGATATGATAAGCATGATGGACAATATCTTAATTCTGGAATGTATATATTTTAATTCTGGAGGATCTCAATTCATAGGTTATGATGAAGAAAAAGGCAAGATATTCCTGAGTTTAAATAATAATAATAATAAAAAATCTTTTTTATTACTCGATTGGATCGCCATTAGCCAGTGTCCACATTCATGGATTTGTTTCTCTTTTAACATCTCGATTTAAGAGCTTTTTTGGAAGTGTGGTTGCAGTTGTTTTTTAAAGTGTTTTTTTGTTTAGAAACACATCAAAATAATATTTTTTTTATTTTTTAAAAATTATTTTTGACATCAGCACATCAAAATGATCTATAACTTTTACCAACACAATTATTGGATTTTTTTTTAAAAAAAGGAAAAAAAGAGAAAAAACACCACAGCCATGATATGGCAGGTGTTTCAAATCTCATAGATACATGTAGAACTCTGCAAATGTGTTCGATTTAGCAAAATCTTTTGGGTCGATCGTGTTTGAGTTAACCTAATGTTTCGGCTCTATAATAACCTCAGACATGGTCGAGATTTTCAAATCTTTGAGCTTAATGGGATTTCCAGATGGGATCAAGATAGCCCAATTTGTTGACTCAATGCTAGTCTTGAAAGCAATCGGCTGTTTTTTTATAGCCTCAAGCACGATGTTAGCCCTGGTCATGGTCGAGTTTGACAAGACTTGAGATTAAGGTTTTGTTTGTATGATCATGATTGAGTTTGCCAGAAATCATGGCATGGTAGTTTCCATGATCACAATCGAGTTTTTCTTCACCATGGGCATAATTAATCAGCTAAAACTTTTGGATCAATACATATTATCTATGGTCGTCCCTAATGGGGTGGCGTAATGATAGAGAACTTGCGATCTGCACAGCAGATCTTGAATTCGAGTCAGGACGTTCACTCCTTGTAAGAGTTTAAAATAACTAGGATTTTAGAAGAATGAGATTTCCTCGCATCCAAAAAAAGAGTTAAGGACGAGGATTTTATGGTAATTAGAATAATTATTTTGAAAATTAAAAGGTTACCCCATATCTTGATAAAATCAAAGTGTGTTCTATCGAGCATGTCAAGTTAATTTTTCATCACCATTATAAATATTTCTCTTCCTTGGTGGAGCTTATAAACCATTAATATTCTTTGAACTACTTCGCATTCAAGAAAGTTTATGAATTATCCTAGAAAATTGGAGACATTAGGTCCAAATAAGCAAGGATAAGCGAACTAATCCCAAAAACAAGGATTGCCCTTCAAAACATATACACAATTGACTTAGATTTGACCACAAAAGTTAAATTAAGATATAAATTCAAGAGTTTATAGTGGTGGTACATATAAATAATCATGAGCTTTCATTGAGAGTTCAAACATAGAGATTTACATAAATGAGAATCTCAATCTAAGCTAAAAAATATATATATATTAAACAATTAATCATGAAGGTTTATGAAAGTAGACTTGTTGTAAAAAATGAAGGTAAGGAACGAAAATAGAAAACTTGAGACGTGCTTGAATACTGTCCTTAAAGATATTTCCCCAACAGTAGGGTACCCTCAGGATTTAACAAGTTTTTCCTCAACAAAAGAGACCAACACAGAAACAACTTGGAAAGATAAAAGACTAGCAAAAAGTCTTGTTTGAAAAAATTGCATTGTATTTATAGCCAGTCATAATATAACAGTCATGTTTAACTTTATTATAAAATTAAAATAATTATTACAACAGTTTAAAATATAGTTGTTAAGAAATTAAATAACTGTGACAATTATAGCTGCTGGAAAAAATTAACGGAAAAGGTTTTAAATTGGTAACTGTTAAAAATAAATTTTCACTTGTTACAAATATTATGATTTCAGTTTAAGAGTCATCAAAAAATAATTTAATAACGAGATAAAAAAATTTAGAGAGTATAAGCATTGTCTTGCTTGCTGGGGAGCAAATCAAGAGGTTTTTCTTTTACTCGACTTATCGTTATGTACACGAGCTCACTCTTCTTTCTTTATTGGTTATTTTCTCATCTCATGTTTTATTATATAAACACGTGATAAAAGTCTTCATTTTCTAATGTGGGATAGTAAATTTTGTATATATTTTTTTTATTCAAAAAGTTAGTTGTGTTTTTCTAATATAGAATAGATTTTTAATATAACTTTTCTAAAGCATCCCCTTGCAGATCCTCTGGAGACAAAGGTAGACACAAGATGAGTGAGTGAGTGCTACTTTTCGTCTTTTTTGTTTCGCACTATCAATCCGCGCCACTCTACACAGAAAACAACAAACAGAAAATCTTTTGGTGGAATCTCCGGTAAAGAAGACGCAGTCCACTGAAATCGATTGCCTTGGAACTTGATGCAAGCCACTGGCTGCCAGAAAACCAGTGTTCTTGGAGTCCAGCAAGACGCCATGGAAATAGCAGCGCTTGCTTTGAGATGGAGGTATAGTCTAAAGACATTTTGCTTATCCATTATGATTAGTTTTGGATTCAGACATGAACCCTAAATTAGTAGCGGGTTTTGATTTAATTCTGTATTCAAACAAAAGATTGATGAATTTGAGATGCAAGATCGATATGAATTAGCGGCGCATTCTCCCCCCCCTCCGACGAGACTTTAGTAGTATCTTCGGGACAAAGGCAAGCGAGGGAAATGCTGGCCCTTTAGTTGACGTATATACAGCTATTTCATCCACTCTACACGGCGGATTAATAAATGTTGAGATTATAATATACAAGATGACATAGAAAAAAATAATGGAAATGTTGAGTTGATCTAAACTAATACATAACTTTTGGATCATGAAATTATGAAAATTTTATAAAATATCAATTGATATAAATTAAAGAACTCATTTTCAATCAATCAAATATTGAACAAAAACAAAATACTCAATTTGAAAAAGGAAATATCAATCGATAACATTGGTTATTGATAATGATAATTGTATATTTAACACTATAATTACCTATAATATAAACCATGTGGGCAAAACACAGTGCACTGTGGATTGCAACAGTTTTTTTTTTTTTTTTTTTTGCTTTTTTTACTCTTTTTTTTCTACTTACGTTTTTTTCCTGCTTTTTTTTTCATTTCTTTTTTTTTTTTTTGCTTTTTTTTCTAATTATTCTTTTTCTTCTTTTTTTTCCTCCGTTTTTGCTTCTTTTTTTTTTGGCCTATTTTTTTTATTTTTTACTTATTATTTTTTTTTTCATTTTTTCTAATTATATATATATATATATTACTTGTTTTGCTTTTTTTTTTTCTACTTACGTTTTTTTCCTGCTTTTGTTTTTTTCGTTTCTTTTTTTTTTTGCTTTTTTTTTCTAATTATTCTTTCTCTTCTTTTTTTTCCTCCGTTTTTGCTTCTTTTTTTTGCCTATTTTTTTGTATTTTTTACTTATTATTTTTTTTCATTTTTTTCTTATTATATATATTTTTTTTCTACTTATATATTTTTTTGGTTTTTTGTTTTTTAATAATTGGGGTGTCCGAGCTCGCTTAAATGCACCACGATTAATCTCTATATCCAAATTTTTTTGATAACTAGGATGTCCAGGCCAACTTATGCATACTACGACAATCCCCGGACCCATATTTTTTTTCTAAAATGCTTTCCTGCTGGTACATTTTTTTTCTTTTTTTTTATAATTGTTTTATTCACTTATACATTTTTTTTTATAACTTGGATCTCCAACTAGCTTAGGCACACCACGACTAATTCTTGGGCCGAATTTTTTTAAAAACAATATGAATTGCTACAGTGCTTTCACGCTCATACTTTTTTTTTTCTTTCGCTTATATATTTTTTTATAACCACGATCTCCGGGCCAGCTCAAGTGCACCACCACTACTCCTCGGACCAAATCTGTTTTTTGATAATCGGGATATCCAGGTCAGCGTGGACACACCATGACTAATCTCCGAACAAATTTATTATTATTTTTAATTTTTTTTCCTTATAAGTTTTTTTGTTCACTAATCTCCGAACCAATAATAATGATAATTTTAGTGATTATTTTTTTATAAAAATCTTTTGATTTTTTTTTTAAATATTTTACTGAAATTTTAATTTATATCGGTGATCATTTTAAAAGTAATATTACTCTATTTTTCCCTTTATTCGTTTTTTTTTTGTTTTCTGTTTCTTTATTTGTTCTTTAGATTATATGATTTTATTATTTATGCAATAATAATGATAATTTTAGTTATTGTTTTTTTATAAAAAATCTTTTGCTTTTTTTTTTTCATGGAAATTTAATTATTTTAATTGTTTTGGAAGTAATGTTAGCAATAATTTTAACTTTAATAGCAAAGATAATGACAATAACGTCAGGATGAATTTTCAATCTATGTTTTCATCTTTTTGTTGATAGAAAATTAACAACTTATTTTTTTATTTGATTATTGTAGGTATTTTCACAATTTATATTTTATTTTTGTTTGATTTAAATTGAATTATAAAATGAATTAATCTTAATACAGTAAACTTAATAATTCAGATATCCGAGTTTTCATGCTTTTTTAATGATGATAATAAATTTATGCTGGTTATTTCGTTTAAAACTACTAAACAAATAAATTTATATCGATTTTAAATTCATATATTTTATAAAAAACGTGCACTTGACATGAATTCTGCACATATTTATTATTTTAGCTAGATTTATATTATAATAAAAAATTCACATAATTAATATTTTTTACATTGAAAAAAATATTGTGCCGCCCGCGGCGAAGCGCGGGAGCATTGTCTAGTCTCATTTATACTATGTGGTAAACATGAATAGTTTTTTTACAAAGATGTTATTATAAAAGAAACAAGGTGAATTTAATATTGGATGCTTTTGGTTGCATGGATGTTGCTGCTATTGGACTTGGTTGAAACTGTTTTTTAAAATTATTTTTGAAATAAATAAATAATATATATTTTTATATTTTATTATAACTTAATTTTATCATTTTCATGTACTAATATCAAAATATTTTTTAAAAAATAAATATTATTTTGATGTATTTCTTAACAAAAAAAACTATAATCATCCTCTCACGTCATCCAAGAACACTGTTACCGTGCCGACGAACTCATATAATCATCAAACCACAATATCTTGAAGCTAAGATTGAATTATTCCTTAAAATGGCTGACAAAACATTGTTTGAAATCATGATGAGAACAACAGCTTGCAGATAATCATGAGACTTTAATAATTCAACAATCAAATCATTGCTTCACTTGTCTATTTCACCAGCCCCACAATCAAATTTGACCCCTACTGGACGATACACTAGTACATGCATTCTCCACTGTTATTCCCACCACGCAACAGACACACATGGTGTTCCCTTATCTTTCTCATACGACAAATAAAATAAAATAAAAAAAGAACTTAAAAAAAAAAATTATGAGAAAGCAAGATTTACAAGAACCCATTTGCAGTAAAAGAAAAAAAGAAAAAAAGAAAAAGAAGGTAAAAGCACTGCTACTATTGCTAGTATGAAAATACTACAAAAACTACCATTACGAACTTACCACACTCATTAAAACCCAACACCAGCCGCGCCGAGCCCAAGCGAAGCCGCTGGTCCATGAGGTTCGAGCTTCCTATTCATCCAGAAACAAGCCTCCGGGGCAAGCTTGGAAGCTGACCTCATTGGTTCAGACTTGCAGCGTGTCAGAACAAATGGATCGTATGCCTTGGCTCCCACCAGCTTCTGCTCTAACATCGTGGACATGGACTCCGTCCCGGCTCCATGAGCCGGCGGCTTACCCGGATATGAACAAGAAGACCTAGCTGGCTGCTGCAAGTTGTTGTTGTTGTTGCTATGATGCACCGGCGCAGGCTTCCTGTCGATGCTGACTCTTTTCTTGGGCTCATCTTTACCGTTCGCTTTATTGACTGGCCTAGAATGCTCTGGTAACCATCCGATGAAATCCGTACTGCAAACCCAGGTTTCTTTGGATACCTCCATTGACAGCTTGGGTTCACACATCATTAACAGCAGGCAATCTGGTAACAGTGGTTGACCATTATCTCTTTCCCTTGACTTCACACTCGTACCCGTTTGACCAGCTTCCTGGGTTTTTGGGTCTTCAGGTTTGGATCTTTCATGGGTCACTGTCTGCTCTTCCTCTTCTCGCTCGGCCTCTTTCTCTTCCTCCTCTGACTCTTGAACCTGTAATTCAGCTACAGAATGTGACTCTTGTTCTTGGTCCTGCAAGTCCTCGACAGCAGCTTCTAAACTTTCTTGATCAAACTGTACAGACACTGAATTCTTCTCAATGTCATCACTGAAGTCTACTGCATTTTCTTGATCCATCTTGTTTTCATTTTCGTGATTCATCAAGGCATCTGGATCTACAAATTCTTGATCGTGTGAAGACCGATCCCTGCATAGCCTGACAGTTTCTCGTGTTGAGGACGTTGGATTCAAGTTCATGACCTCGTGAATTTCTGGTTCCTCTTCTTCCTGCTTCACCAAGTTCCTCTCTTGTAGAACCCCGTCAATGTTCTCATCTGTGCTTCCGGCTTGTTGGCTACCTGCTCCGCCTCCGCCTTCCAAAAGAACCAAACCTCCTCCAGTTTCTTGAATATGGTGCTCTTCAATGGTTTCGAAAGAATCCAAATTTCCAGCCACAAACAAATCCTCTCTGTGCTCCGTAATACTTTCTTGCCAAACTTCTCTTTTATCTTCTACTTTGATACACTTTTCTTCTACTAATCCCAAATTTGTATCTTTTTCATAATCTTCTTCCTCATCTTCTTCATCTTGTGGGGCAGGTGCTTCCCAAAACTTATTAGATAGAGCAGCCATTTTAACAGGATCAGATCTACACCTCATCAACAACAAAGCATTCTTTGGCGGTATACAGATATTTACCCTTGCTTCTTCCTCTTCTTGCAAGCCCTCATTTCCTCCAAATTTCTCATCTTTGATTTCAATCTCTTCATAAACATGTCTCCTATAGCTCCTCCTCCTCTCATCTCTTTCATCTTCGACTTCTTCTCCAACCACCACCTCTATCTCCCTCCCTTTCCCTTCTTCTTGCACTGACACCAACCACCTTGCAAACACCGCCCCACAAGAACTACTGCCATTGTTATTAGATCCTGCTGCCGCTGCCTTCTCTTCTTTCTCTTTTTCACTAGCCGTGCATGAAGAGCGGCAAGGTAAAAAGCAATTAAACTCGGCTCCAAAAGCCCTTAAAGTTTCACATATAGTCACAGGCAAATGCACCCATCTTTGATTCCTGTGTGACAAATCCTCTTGTTGCTGCTGCTGATTCAAGAACTGATTGTTCATCAAATCTTGATGATTATTGCTCCCTTCAAAAGCTACGCTGTTCTGGTCTACTCTTCTAAAACTCATCTCTCCTCTCTTCTTTGATCTTGTTCTCAGTTTATTGCCTTGTTTCTTGGTCTTTACTCTCACTTGACCAATACAAGTAACCTTTGGAGAAGAGGGTTCAGGATTTTCAAAAGCACGTTTCTTGCCATTGGTAGGGAACATTGGTGAAGCATGCCCACCTTTCATGCTGCCATTGCTTCTAAGCCTTCTACTTGTGTTGTTGTTACCAGTGCTACTGTTACTGTTGCTGCTGCTCCGATGGAGTCTGTCTACAAAAGTGTCCATCTAATTTTGTTTCTTTCTTTCTGGTTAGTAATCGATCATGGAGGGGAGGAGGGTAGTAGTGCAAGATTTTTAAAGAGCGAGGGAGATATTTCTACTGATTTGAAGAACTTGTGTTGTTGTGAAAAATGAAGGGAAACTCTGATGGGAAATAATGGTGTTCTTTGCGTGGTTGTATGATGTATGGTCTGCACAGAGCTCGTACAGATTGATGCAGGCGGATTGACGAGGAGAGAGAGAGAGAGATGGGCGACGGAGTTCAATGGAATATATTACACAACATGTGCTCAATGGCAGTAGTGAAGTACTGCTGTGTGTAAGATCTAAGATGTAAGTAGGGCTATGGACATTGGCAATTCTACCCTCGTCGGCCACGTAGCTAGGTTGATGTTTTTGGTTAAGAAAAAAGAACTATAAAGTTTGTATTCAAAGACAACAATATTATTATATGTTTTTCATTACAAAGTTATAGGTTGAGAAATATTTATAAGATATTATTCAAGTTTTCTAACCATCGTAGCTAAAATGTTCATAAATTTTCTTTATATATTAAGGAAATTAAAATTTTGTATGTATTTTTCTTTAATGCATATTTTTATAGTTTTCATTATTTGAATTGATGAAATGAAATGGAATCTCTTTTATGTTTTCCGTTAATTTATAAAGTTTCTTTTCTTAGTATGTTTTGTTTTTTCGGCCTGTTTGATATTATATTTTAAAAAAAAATTTAATTTTTTTAAATAAATAAATAAATTAAGTCAATTATTAAAGTTATTGTCCACTAACCATTCTATGTGTTAGAAAATAGATCATTGCTTGTTTAATATTGTTCTTAATTAAGTCCCTTTAATTGATTACTTATAATTAAGATGATGAATAAAAGTGCTCGGATGTGTTATGTTTAGGTTATTTTGGAAAAGAATCATTTTAAGTCCTAACTACTAAAGCCTACATTGTTGTTATCCAATTTTTGAATCTCTTATATATATATATATATATATATATATATATATAATGTATTTGTGTCGTTTTCTTTATTCTCAACGTCATCTTAAGAGAATTCACAATTTGCATGCATATTCATTCAAACTTATTCCATTTCAGACATTTAAAAATGCACATGATCAAATCATAATTGCTCGTATTTATCGTTGTCATAATAGCCTATATTCATGCACATTTAAGTTATCGTAGCAACCCTCATTTCTTACATATTAGCGTTGTAGTAACAACCTTTATTTCCCACTTTTTAAGGCTTTCATAACAACCCTTATCATCTTTCATTTGGGTTGTTGAAATAGCCCAAAATCTCATGAATATAGGCTACCATAATAACTCATTTTTCCACACAATAGAGTTGCCACAACATCCATCTTTCTTCACATGTTAAGGTGGTGTATTAGCCTTAAATCCCTATCATTTGGGCTATCATGACAACTCGATTTTTATAATTTCATGCTACCATGACAACTCGTTATTCTATAATTTAGGGTTGACATAACAATCCTTATTTTACATCTTTAAGCTATCATAATTGTCCTTGTTTTTCGCATACACATAACTATCATAATATCTCTTGTATACTTATATATATAGACTTCAAACACACAACTTTAATCAAAGTTGAATTTTCAATTTTTCTTCTTTCTTCACAATTATTCATTTCAACCATATTTAGCAAATCATGCCTCTAATACCTAAACTACCCAATCTTAACATTTCAATCAAATTAAACATTTATTCATTATCATAATACAAGATCAAAAATTAAAATCCTTCCAATCTTGAGTCCTTTATTGTAAGATATTATTCAAGTTTTCTAACCATCGTAGCAAAAATGTTCATAAATTTTCTTTATATATTAAGGAAATTAAAATTAAAATTAATAGTTGATCAAAGCTATAGATAATTAAAATTAGATGATCCCTATTCATTTTTTTATAAACTTGTTCCTCACCTTCTCACCCATACTCCAACCTCTTCCTATTTCGTCTCTCATGCAATATCATGCCAGCATTTCAAAGAGCTTACACTTTGCATGAATACTTGTTTTCCTCTTATTTATCCATTCAACTCCTTTTAATTCGTTCTCAAACAGAAATTTAAACTGATTATAGCTAATTTATTAATTAATTTTAATTTAACTATAACTAATTATTTTTACTGAAAATTATTATAAGTATTAATTAACCTAATAAGTATTGAAGTTTAAATGGATTATTATTGACAATAAAATGACAATAATAAGCAAGTTATTTTAATTTGCAGAGGATAAATATTATTTAAAATCTTAAATTACACTAAAAGCAAGAAAAAAAAATCTCCCTACTCTTTTTAACCTAAACTACTTTTTCATTTTTTTTTTTTTTAAAGAATTAATCCAAGTCTTGGAATTAGGATGTCCGTACGATCATTGAAGAGACAGAGCACAACACTGGATACCACCCTCGAAACGATGCGTCAACCTGAACAGCTGCACAGATTCACGGTGGGCATGTTCCATGAACATGGCCAGTTGACAAATGTACGATCGCGAGAGACCAATGGATGGCAGTTTTGATATTAAGTTAGAAAACGACGGGTTGTTTCGAGCTGGGCTCACATGGGGGCCTCAACGGTGAAAAGAACAGAGAAGAATCCCCGGGGTTGCACGTGACCAGAGTTTCCAAAGATAATTGCTTACTCAATCCACGCGCATGACGATGACCCGCTCCAACAATCTCCTCCCACGCCCACCAACTTACGCTTTTTAATGTGTTTTAAAAATGTTTTTAAATTATTTTTATTTTTATTTTAAATAAATATTTTTTGATATTTTTAAATCATTTTTATATGTTAATGTCAAAAATAAAAAATATTATTTTGATATATTTCTAAATAGAAAGCACTTTAAAAAACAATCTCAACCACATTCCTAAACAAACACTTAAAATGTTGTGAGAATTATTAATTATATTTTCATCTAACCAAGTTTTATTTTTCCTTTTTTTCTAATTAAGAAAACTGGCTGAAACTCGAAATGTTAGATAGAAATTGATGCTTATATCATTTAATTTACAAGTCACTAAACACAGAAAATATAATTTTAAGTTTAAGATTTTTATTGATACAAAATATTATTATAATAGCATTTTGGTGTTTTGTTTTTAAATAGATTACCAGAATAATGTTTATCTTTTTAAAAAATATATGTTAATACATACCAAAATTATTAAGCTAGTAGTAACAAATGGATCATAACTTTTGATTATTGATATTAGAATTAGAAAAATGCTGCTAAGATATATATATATATATATATATATATATGTATATATTATTCAACAAATGAAATAGTTGTAGATACATACGCTAATGTGATTATAAAAAAGAAAAAAAAATGCAGGCACTTTGAATTATAGTTGCTAATTAATGATCACAACTTCTGCACGCGCATGGAAAAGCGAGTAGCAATGATCAATTCAATCAAAGAACCAGAGGCCTCGTTGTGCAGAGAGACCTGTACTGGACTCCACTACAAAGTCCAAACACACGCATTACATCGAGAAGTGCACAAAAAGAGCGCGCGTGAAGCTATCATAAAAGTGAAGCTACAATGAAATTTCAAGGCAGAAAAGGGTTTTACACACTGCATGCAACTCCGACCATGTGATTAAATAGAGAGTAAATTATTTTTTTAATTTTTGTTTTGTTTTTTCTGCTGCTAAATAAAATATCATTTATAAAAACGTTATTCTTGTATATCTCGTAAGAATATCAAAATATTATATATTAAAATAATAATTTTTATTATACTTTTTAAATCTATGTTTTAAGTCTATATCACAAGTTTAACGAGTTTATTCATTTAAATAGTTTTTTTAATATTAAATTGATGCCAAATTATCAGTATTATTATTTTTATTTCTGTCAAGTAAATGAATTATATCAAAACAATTTAAAAAATATATATTAAATATAATTAACTCCTCTAAATAACTTTTCATCATTAGAATCATGTAAAAAGCATTCTAAAGGGTACGTTGTATTAATAAAGACTTACAATTTGTACACCAGGTCTCAAGTTCAAGTCATAACGTTTATTATTCATAAGTCTGAGACAACTAGAATTTTACTTGTTTATCTAAACCCACAAAATTTACTTTCTAAAAATAGAATTTTATCGCGTCCAAAAAAAATCATGTAAAAAACTACATTTACCTTAATAAAAAAAATTATATTATCAATTTTGATGTAAATCAAAGGAAAAAATGTTAATTTAAATGAAGAGAGTCAGAGTGGCAGAGAGCACGCAGCAAGTAATCCCAAACAAATAATATATATAAAAATATAAAACCCTAATTGCAAGTGGAAAATGGTAAATGACAAAAAAATAGCAAGAGTCAGTGGGTCAAGGCTTACTTGAAAAAGCAGTGGTCTGACCGTCAAACCAGAAAGAGACAAAGAGAGTATTAAAAGCAGCTTTCATTTATGCTTTAAAAAAAAGAGAGAGAAGTATCTGGCAGAACGTGCTTTCCAATTGTGTTTGAGGTTAAGCCACCTGTAATGTTTAGCTTAGTTTAGATATCCGATAAATACCTGATAAATAAAGAAATGTTTTGATTGGCTTAAAGAATTATATCTAATTTACTGTCTTCCTCTCTCAAAAAAAATATTGACATGAATATACGTAAGATTTATTAGATAATATATAGAAAAATATATAAATATTTTCACAATAAATAATACACAAAACACCAAAACTTGCCTGTAATTGGTCTGCTCTGAAGGGTGTGCTCGCCTGGGCTCGACCCGAGCCTTTCAATTTTTTATTAGAAATTGTTTTGTTTTTTTTTTTTGTTTTTTTGTGTGTTTTCAAATTATTTTAATATGTTGATATAAAAATAATTATTTAAAATAAAACAAAATGATATTTTAATATATTTTTAAATAAATAAAAATAATTATTATCATTCTCTCAAACACCCGTTAGCTGTTGGACCATCGATATTAGAGTTTCAGCTTGTTTAGGTTTAGGCTTGTGCTCCACTTCAAGCGCAATCACATTCCCAAACAAATACTTGTATAACATACTAGCAAGGTCTTGGTCTAGCGGTTAAAGAAAGGACTTGTCCCTTCTTCTCATCCCAGGTTCAAGCTCTGCCAGACACGTCTGTCATTCTTGCAGTGCCTTAAACTTGTAAGATATATAGTGGACTCAAAAATTAGCTATGGTATGCTGGACACCATCACCTGATCTGACTTGGTTCTTGTCGGGGCTGGGTCACTAAACATGGCCATTATACATTAATGATTAATGCTATATTCCCATTTTATACCTTTTTTTTTCTTCAATGGAAGGTCAAAGGATCTTTAACTAGATAATTAGAGGTTTATCATCAACCACCATCTCTCTTAGAATTTGAATCTATTTTTTTTTTAGTAAAGATCCCAAGTCTTAATTGTTTAAGCGTTATTTTCAAATAAAAAAGAAGTACAATTTTATTATAAATAATGGGGGAAAACTTATATATTAGCAGTTTCGATGGTAAGAATTTATAGTAAATTATAAATTTCAAAACTTAAATCTAATTATCATTAAATATTTTTAAATTTAAAGATACAACAGCTAGAAATTACTGTTGATGTGCATATAAATAATTCTTAATTTATCTTTCGATAAACTTTTATTTATCAATGTCCAATTATTAAATCATCCAAGTTTGAGCTGGTGAAACTATAAAAATAATTTTTAGTCTTTTCTTAAATTTGAACACAAAATGAGTAAATCAATTCATTAAATAAATAAATAGTTAAATATTCCCCAATCCAAAAACTCATTCTTTAAGTACAATTGATGGAGTGTTGCTATCCAATCACCACGCTCTTCTCCTGAGCATACTCCTGGGGTTGGGAGCTTAATACGTTCGCACAATGCTGTTCATATCCCGACGGCCAGCTCACCGGAAAAGATGGTGAAAGTCCTGCACCAACGCGTCTCCATTTCGTCGCCTGAAAAGTTTTGCATCCCCATCATCGTTATTTACTCGGCATTGCTCAAGCTTTTCTTTGTTTAGCAAAACTGATTTACATGTCATCATTCACCTCGCTAGATATGATCAAGAAAAGAGCTTCGGCGTTCTCTTTTCCTATTTCCCTTCTTTTTTTTATGAACTCACTCGCTCAGCAATTAATAGTTGCATCTTTATTTCTAGCTAATTTCCTGTTTATCTTAGAGCACCCTGCATGTTTATAGCTTTAAGTATCGCTTACAACTTACAACTCTGTTAATTAATTTCATGCTATGAACTGATCTGCTTATTTCTAAGTGTTCTACGTACCCCTGCCGATTACGTTCAACCCTGTACAAAGACTTTGGCTCGCCATTTTCATCCTGAAGTCAACCACCATCCACATGCAGTAATTACAGTGAAATCATACTCGAACCGCCAGCAGTGTAGCGCAGCCATAAAGGGTAGTGGATATCTAAAAGCTCCTGAACATATAATTTATGGCTTTAATCTTATATCAGATGGTGTAAAAATAAATATCCAGGGGAGGTTGAAGATGCACCAGATCCGGGTTCTCTTACCTTTTCCATTCATTTTTTTTTTGTAATTAACTCATATAGCAGCCAGATTATGGTGTTATCTTGGAGGGAACAAGGGGTTTTAAAGTTGAAGATGCACCAGAAGAAGAGCCTGTATTTTATGTTAAGAAAGCCCAGAAGAAGAAACCTCGTGCATGCAATCAGAAAACATACGGTGATGGATATTGAAGGTGAAGGAAAGTTAAGAAGCACTTCAAGCAGGATGATATCATTTTGGAACTATATTTGGATATCAACTATGATGAAAGTTCAAAACAAAAGCTCTTTAGTTATCATTGAAAATATAATAATAATTTTGTAAATAATATAGTTTTTTATGTTTTTGTTTTGCTTTTATGAGTGAGGAAGAAACTTATTAATCTTGGTTTACTGTATATTTGTTGTCATCATACCCTTGTACTGCATTTAGGGTTGTCAATTTTGTATTCTTTTGGCCGAAACGTTTCGTACCAGTTAAAAAAATAAGACAAAATAGCGTACCAGTTACTATATATTTACCTCGGTTTAAATTCCGGTCCGTTCTAGATTTTTCAGCCAAATACCGACCGAAACATTCCGGTTTTGTTCCGCCGGTTCCGTTTCGGCTAAATAATATTTTTTTTAAATAATGAATAAATTTATAATATCAATCATATCTCTTAATCCGACCGTTAGATTGAGATGAAATTTTATGAGGAGTCTATTGACATATTTATATATATTATATTAAAATTTCAGAGCAATTAGAAATGAAATGATCTTGCAAAATTGATAATGATATTCTTGTAATATTATACATGTTCATAATTTTGTTTAAAAATATCATTTTATTGTCTTTTTTTACATTAGATTTCAAAATTCTAAATAATTTTATTTTTGGATCTAAACTATTTTTTTTGAATTAATATATATAAATATAAATATTTAAATAGTATAACCTCAAAATGGAACTCCAAAAAGTTTCAAAATCAAAATAACAAAACACCAACTGAATCAGTATTGACATCTTTACTGCATTTGATGCTACAAGGCTAAACTAAACTACACTTAAATTTTCAAATATTCTGATAAGTTTTATATATATATATAGTGTCGGAACAGCTTGGGCGAATTCAATTATTCCAAGAAGCTCTAAAATGAACGATCAAGATTCCATTAAGCCCTAAAATTAGCAACATTTTAGTAATCCTGACCAACCTTTAAATATTTTGATAGTTGATGCCCTTGTCTTCCTAAATTAGTCACAACGACGTGCCAGTTACCATTTTCATCAGAGGCCCTGAAGCAAATGGAAGCTGTTTTACCTGTAAGAAAAACAGAGTAGAGCTTCCCAAGTTACAAGCGATCAAGCAACTTTCCAGTCGGAGAAGCAGCTTTGATTTCGCAAAATCATGGCATGCCAAAGTATCTCCACCTGACATGAACCTCAACCACTGCTTACCTGGTAATATTTTTATTATTATTATTAGCTACCACCGATTCACCTCCAATGGAGTTTTCTTTCCTTTTTTGCCACAACTAGTCAATGAAACGAACCCTGTTAGATAGAAGTCCAGTGCACTACCCCTCTGCTATATTTATTTCAAACTCCTATTGTTGCAAAATAAAAAATTATTAATCCAGCAAAAAGAACGTACTCGAAAACTTTTACAGATTGCTAACTGGATACTTCCATCTATACAATACTGCCAGATTGCTTATTGCACATAGCAAGATCAACTACCCAAATACAACGAAGAAAAGAATAACACTTAACAGAAATGAGATGATAGCCTATAAATCCTGTCATTGATATTGTTTGTATGATTTTGTTGAATCTAATTCAATCAAGTTCCAGAACCACTTTACCAGGTATTTTCTTCTTGTCCTTAGCCTCATGAGCCTCTCTCACTTGTGTGATGGGAAATGTTTTCTCCACCGGTATTTTCAGTTTTCCGGCTTCAGATAGCCGGCGGATCTCATCTAAACCATCTGAATCAGCTCTCATGTAAGTCCACCAATATTCTGAAAATGTGGATATTGGTTTAGCAAATTTACACGTTTAACAGACAGGTATAACATTGTGGAAGATTATGTTTCTTGTCTACCACCTAATCTACTGAGAAGATGATGTAAAAGACAAATTTCTTTACCTATTCCATGCGAGTATCGGTATTGAATCTGTTTTTTCAGTAAAATAGCT
Organism: Salix purpurea; assembly: GCA_027405865.1. Taxonomy (NCBI): domain Eukaryota; kingdom Viridiplantae; phylum Streptophyta; class Magnoliopsida; order Malpighiales; family Salicaceae; genus Salix; species Salix purpurea. The sequence continues at coordinate 22,479,083 of JAOWLH010000002.1, forward strand.
GTAGCAATTGGAATCCCAGCAGCTAGTCCATACCTATCAGTCAAGGATGCTGCCTCGCCCTGAAATAAGATCCTTGAATGTTATGGTCGAAGAATTTAGGAAAGTAGCTTCTGATTTCTCCTATGAAGATATCCAATAACAGGCTTCTGTCTCACCTGAAGCGTCATATAGTGTCCGCCTCTCTTCAAAAACTTGATGCCGATTCTTTCTGTTTCTGGCCCACCAATGGTGTCCAAGACAGCATCAAACTTCCCCTTAACTGCTAGTTCAATGTCCTGCACATCAAACATGCCGGCTCACTGATGAATACATTACTATGGGTCTCTCAACTCTATAATATCTACAAGAAAGAAAATCAGCATGATTCCAGCTGGAAACATAATAAATTACCTATGTAATTAACTAAATTAAAAACAGGCTTGACATGTGTATTTAATTTTAATTAGCTGGTGGCATGGGGTGAAAATGATATATCATTACCTCAGTAATGTAATCAACAGCCTGCTCAGCACCAGCTTTCCGCACCCGATCTATACTTCGACTACCACAAGTAGTTGTAACTTGACACCTTGCAGCTGCTGCTAGCTGAATTGCAGCCAAACCTACTGCTCCACCACCACCCACTACTAAAAGCCTATGCCTGTGAAATCACATTAAAGTTGCTAAAGAAGTCATACATACTAGCAAATTACTAAAAATATGGTAGCATTCATGTTGGATTTCATGTTTTTTTCAATGTCTTCAACAAAACAAGTTTAAGAATTGATTATTTGAAAATCAAATATTCAAACATCATATATACAGCCATCTACAGGTTGATTGCATGGGCAGTCTCTCAACAACTGGCTGATTTTGAAATGACTTAACTACAAAATCATTTAAGATGGCCTTTTAAATTTCAATGTGTGCACACCATTAAAATTTAAATTTGTTAACTTTTGCTCATGGGGCAGGAAACAAAAGATGACAAGTGTCACCACTTTGCTGATGTCAAGAAAAGTTATCTGAACTCAAGAGAAGGGGCACGTTAAAAATGTAAGAAACATCGGGGACCACATCATAAGGTTTGATACTCAATAAAACAATTTAAATTGAGACAGAAATCGAGGACCAACAGTAAAATTAACCCAAAGACTTTCAAAAGCAAGAAAAAAAATGCATGTCAAACTCTCATGAATAGATGATATATATATATATATATATAAAACAATTTAAACAGTATACCCTTACCCCTCAGTTATCCTAGCAGTACTTTTTAGAGCACGCCATGCAGTTAGCGCAGCAAAAGGAATGGCACTTGCTTCCTGCAGGAGGTTAAAAAAATTTAAGCAAAATCTACAGTTTAAAAAAAAAATAACAGATGACAATTTTTGGTTGTAGCTATCAGTCAATATGTGCGTAAGCCCACACAGGCAGGCATAAATACCGAGATGCTAAAGACTAGGCAGTGATCAAACTGTTCCTCCCAGTACCCCAACTAATGACTTCTATATATATTATACATCTATACTCATAAATCTCTACTTAAACATTATCTCCGTACATGTTTAGAGCATGTGATGGAGAATAAATGTTTGCATTATAATAATCATAGATATGTTAGAAATTATGTTTCTTTCTCTCCCTCACCTTTCTCCCTGCTTTACTCTCCTCCCTAATTCCATTCTACTATTCTGCTTTCCCTCTCTTCTGCATGTGCATGGTGCAAGCTCATGTTCGTATGATGCTCACAAGCTTGGTTATTTAAGACTCTTGGCAATGCTCAAAGTGATCTAGAATTAAATCCTAGTCACATATAGGACTAAAAGGACTGGAAGAGGAGAAAACCTACCCTTAATGCAGATCAAAACTTAATGGAGCTCCCAGGAAATAAAAATACACGCCTGTGTGTGCATGCCTGTTTGTACAAATATTATGTTTGGCTAAAACGACAACATGTGAATCACAAATCATGATCAATTATGCATCGAGAGGGACAACAAAATAACATTTCAGCTACAAACTGTTTACTCGCTCAGCAATTTCCAGACATTTTGTACCAACCAGAAATGCAAAAACAAAAGACATAATTCTATGCCTAAAAATACCCATTTATGAAGCACCTACCACATGCGTAAGTGATGGAGGTTTTGGAGCAAGCTCATCTTCTGACAGAACTGCATAGTCGGCATAAGTGCCCCTCACAGCAGTTGGATGCAACGCACCAAAAACTTCTTGTCCAACACTGAATGACCGCACAGAAGTTCCAACAGCCGCAACTTCACCGCTAATATCACGACCCAAAATCAGAGGTAGATGTGGTTCAAATATGGAACGACCATAACCTGATCGCATCTGAAAGCATTAACATTTTAAACAATCAATACCCATCATTCTTCTGCATATCCAAACATGTTTACACATAAAAGATATATGTTGAGCATGTACAAGCAGAGGATTTTAACTTGTATGGGAGTGCAAGTATTTAGTAAAATAGTTTCAAAATGAATACTTGGTGTCTTTCACTATCGGATGGTGTTTTGCTGATGCTCCATGGAATCCACTTAATAAACTTCCATCATCTTAAGATCCACTATACAAGACAGAATAAAATTCTCCTAAATGGACTCAATCCGGTAGCTTGGGTTGCAAATCACAGCAGCTTTTCACTATGCAACTGCTGCACTAATTACAGAGCAGCTGATGAAATGTCTCCAGGGCTCACATTTTCCTTATGACATGTATTGAAAGACCCGTGTGACTAAATGCTTGGACCGTTTGCTTCTTTATTCCTATTTAATAGAGTATTTCCTTCAGGACTCAATTCACATAAGAAGAGGATCTTGATTATTCTCCAGAAAACATTTATGATCTATTAATATATCGACAGGCGAAGTGTTATCTTTGATAACTTGGATACTTCATACCAAATAGTTAGCAACAAATGTTATAATTGGTTATTATTTGACCTGATCACGTTAAGAATATCTGAAACAACACCAAGTTTTTTATCCATCAGGAACCAAAAAAAGAAACCCACATTACATAACAAGGAGCTTACCAAATATCAATCTCACCATCTATGATCATATTCAGCGAAATCACACAGAGCCCCAAGATTTCTTGTATGATTAATTGAATCTCATTTTGATTTTCTCGGCACAAAGAAGTCCCAAATAACCAAATCTCTATTGTTTCTCCGTCTTTCCAATGGGCTTTTAATTAAAGAAAGAAAGAAAGAGCTAAAACAATAACTCACTCTAGTATCAAGTGGATTGACTGAAACAGCTCGTGCTCGAACTAGGACCTCACTGGGTTTGAGCTGGGGGACCTCAACATCAGACCGGAGCTGTAGCATCTCGGGTCCACCGAACCGGGGGAGCACAACAGCCCTGCAACTGGTGGCAATGAATCTGGCAAAACCAGATTTGAAGAATTCATGGTCACAAGTTTTGAAGGCGTGGCTTCTTCTAAACAAGGTTCTTTGCATTTTCTTGGTTCTAGAGCATCAGTTCAGATTCAAGGAGGCGTGAGCTAGAGGAAAGATATGGAATGGAATATATAGGATGGGAGAGAGCCAGAGCCGGAGCCAGAGCCGGAGCCAGGGACGTGGCTCTGTTTGCATCCGCAGACTGCATTTTGAGTAGCTGAATTCTTGGCTTCAATTTTTGGGCCTTAACCTTAACCTGACTTCCTCTCTGCCCTTTGTTGGACCGGACCTCTTGCAGCTGGCATGGCAACCCAATTTATCATTTTTATTACAAATTTTAATTGCTCGGAAAAACGCCTTATTCACCAGAAAGAGAGTCTATGGATCATCGCTTGAGGCTAGAGAAAATGGAACTCAAAGAAAAGATTTGTACTTTATCAACGAAGGCTCAAAAGTTAATAAAATTAGACTCAGATTCCTTAATATTTGGTTGCCATGGACCGGAATAGCCTTCAATGTATCGTTACTAGCGGATCATGTCCCCTCTCTAATTGTGGGGAAAACTAGCTCATCATGAAACAGAGCAACAATCAAGGTTCATCAGATTACAATTTAATTCCCTACATGTTTCTCTCCAGGGCCACTAGCCGTAACTGTGGGAAACACAGCAGTGGAGATTAAACTAGGGTTTCCAGGATTGGCAGCGCTGAGGGTTTCAGCCTCATTTATTGTTTTGGCAGGTTGGGAAACATTGGCTTGGGAAATCGGATCTGCTACACCTGTGTTATGCTGCATTGTTTCTGTGGCAGAAACAGCAACCCTTGGAGTATTCACTTTGGAAGTGTCTACTCTAGTTTTCTGCTGGTCAGTAGCTGCCGAGTCGTTTGCAGCGTGAAGTTGTAGCAGCCGATAATCAGTTTCAGGCCTCCGACAGATCTTCCTTAGTGGCACAATTTCCTGAGGAACACGAGATTGAAAACTGGATTAACACCATTGAATCCAAAGTGCCGCAGGGTAATGAGCTCAATTGCGCAAAATGAAGCAACTCAGTTGTGCAAAATTAATTGATGGTTAGCTGTTAAAACGCCCCCATATTGACCATGGATTTAAGGAAATAACAGCCACAGACAATATACACACTGGTCAAACCGGCTTTTGATTTTTAGAGTGCATCTATTGTACTAACTGATGTGACAGATTATGATGGTTGCTATTTCAATTAGGTCATTCAATTATGTTAATGTCACCTTAAATGTGCTAAAAGCCATTTTGTCGTTGTTCAAGCAGTTTCCGACATAACAAGTTCCACTTTAGTAAGTACAGAAATATTTAAATGGTAGTATCTTCAACTTTGCTCCAAGAGAGAGAGATGCAGATACATGCATGTGATAAAATCTGCTCATGAGTAAGAGAAATCATGCTCTAAATCAAACTGCATTTATATCAAAGATGTTGGAAACACTAATTCCTTCTTCACTGAAATTAACAATGGCAAAAAATAAAATAAAAATATGTAAATCATGATATTACTCACCTTAAACAAGCCAATATCAAGATGAAATTTCAATTTGCACACTCAAAAGAAAAAACTCCATTTCTTGCACAAGTGCCAGAAAGGGAATGCAAAAAAGACTTCCCATTTACATGATTCCATTCGAGTAGCAAACATTTACTCAAAACTTGAGTTTCTGTAATGAAATTGATTTCAACATGATAATTAAGGAGGAACTTTAACCAACACGTTATTTTCCAGCACGAGATTAGGCAAAATTTGTTCCTGTAACTTTAGCTCATGTGAGATCAAGCACACGCACAGATCTAGTTTTGATAGTTAAAACCTGCTGTTATGCTTTTCTTATCTTGAGGAAGTCAATCCAGTAGAGAGAAAAAAATGTTTTTTTTTTTTAAATGGTAATTTAACATCTTCCACTTGAATACTGAGAAATAGAAGAGAAGGAGCTCTATATTTGGATGCAAATGGTCCTAGTTTAAGTTATTACCCAAACTATGAACAAATACAATTTAGGACAACACGGGTCATATATTGAAATGGGCTTTCCATTGCGCTTTGTACATCAGAAACAGGAAAGATGCATTTAAAGATTGAAAAGAAAGAAACATAAATATACCTCAGACTGATCATGATCATAACGCACCAAAAACCTACAACGGCAACCTCTTACATCATGTCGTCGTCTTTGTGCATCAAGAACATGAGCATCAAAATACAGAGCCTGATCTTTGCCTTCCTGAAAATTTGAGAGCATTTTAGAAAGACGCTCCTAATAGTTTCACCAAATAATGGTTTAATTAATCATTTGTTTTCATTCACAAGAAGATGCTCCCACCTGAAAACAGAGTATGAGGTCTCCAGGAAGAACTGCAACACATTCTGATGCTTCACAAGGGAGAGAACGCTGCCTGACATGCTTGCAAACATTGAGCCACTCATCTTCATCCGGTCCAAAACCAGCAAACCGAACCAATACTTCCTAAAATGGTCAGAAACAGTAGAACATGATGTTAGTGAAAGAAAGTTGGCAAAGTGACACAGAAAAAAAAAGGCACAATTCTTCCCATGTGGCAAACAGCTAAGAAAACTCAATGTTGACAAAATATTGAACAAAGTTATTGGTAATCATTGAATTCTCTTAAGGAATAGGGTCACAAGAACCAGAGTCAGCAATCCCAACATGAAGTTCATTGGCAATCAGCTAAAATATTAGCTGTGGCAAAAAATTGAATGTGACTATTCCTTCTAGGCCCTAGTGAAAAGATGGAAAACTCAGTCTCTATGCCATGGAATCAAATATTTTTCACACAGTTAACAATTTAGAAATGGAATACAGATATTGGTTCACATATACTTAGCTGAATAATCTCACAGAATTTTATTCAGAGAACAAAAATGGAAGTTATGTTATTTGGTTGGTGATAAAAGATGTAACTGACGCATGGATGAGAACGGTGAACGGAAATAACAGGCATTAAACTCAGCAGGCAAATCAAATATATCCCAAGTATTGTATCTTAATCATTGCATTACTATATGCAGGAAGAATGAGAATATATATTACCGGATCCCCCTTGTCCAAGTATCTATGGGATAGGAAGGTTCCTACATCATACCTGGCAAACAAGGTAACAAAATTGAAGTCAATCAAGTAATCCCTAAACCAAGGAAGGAAAATATTAAGTATCAAATAGAACAGGTAGAAGCACTAAAATCTCAACCACTTGAATCCTCAACTGGAAAAGCATTAGATTCTCACCATGCACCATCTCTTGCAGATTTGGATTCAAATTCCATATAAGAGTTTTCTGAAGTTGTCCTTCCGGCACCAGCAGCTGTTAAAAAATGAGGGCCAAATAAATGTACAAACTAGATGTAGGCATTATTTAAAACAAAAATGATTTCTGCAATATCTAGAGGTGTTAACAGCAGGTTGCATAGTTGTTTTCACCTTTTATATGGAGATTCTGTTTAATGATGCCTCTTAATGACTAATCAGGACAGTCAAGAACATTTAAATAACCAGTATGGGAAACTTTGCCAACCATGCAGGTAAATGGAAATTACATAGCTGATTTTTCTTTTTTAATCTAGGTTGGAACATTTTCAGAGAGTAACTCTTTCTTCTCTTCATTTTCATACCTGTAGACACTTCTAGCAGATGAAGAGGAATTGGGAAATGAAGAAAACAGAAGATAAGAGAAGAAATTGAGAGACATGAAAGAAGAGAACAAAAATCAAATGCATCAAAAGGAGACATCTCAGAACAGCACAGACAAGGAAGAAATTAGAGAATTATAAGTTCTAAACTTGAGCATGAAAAATTATCCCCAAGAAAATGCTATAAAAACGTTTTGATGACTGGAGATGACCCAAATTTACCCAACTTTCAGGAAAAAGGCCATGAGCTTTGACTATAGGAACCCCCCCCCCCCCCCCCCCCCCCCCCCCAATATTTTTTGAGAAACTTCCACATCAGAATGGACGTTATAGGGCTGTTGGACTTGGACTTCTGTTGCTAGTTTGTTGATTGTCTTCATGTTGTGTGGAGATTTATGCATTGTTTGGGGTTGTGTGTGCCCATGAATTGGAAAATATCAACGGTTAATAATGCTTGAGATTAGAGAGGCCTTTAGTTGACAACTGAGAAAAGATAGCAAGTGAGCTGTGGTCAAGTATTTGAATGGTAAGTCTGCTGCTAAATGATTTTTCTGATTTTGGAATTTTCTACTTGAGACCTTGCAGAAGATGGTTATCATTCCTTTCAAACCAGAGAGCATTAAACAAACATCTAGGGTATTAAACAAACATCTAGGCATTATACCAAACAAAGAGTAAACAAAGACATGTTGGACGGACAACAGGGTGGATGAATAAGCAATCATTTCCATTGATGAATAAGATATAGGAAGACCCTTTTTTCAGCATCAGCAACATGGAGCATGGGAAAGTACCTAAGAACAGAAATTAGTAAGACCATTTCCCGCAGATACAATCAAAGTGTTTATAAATACAGACTAATATACAATTACACAGGCACACAGGATGTGTGCATGCCAGAGCATATGCTTTCATGTCATGCTTAATTGTATGCAATACCCATCAACGGTGAAACCAAACATGACAATGCTAAAATTATAGTAATTTAAGGGACTACTTAATCAAACCAGGTGACATCTTGAATTCAAAGTTGAGAAGTGCCAAATAAATGACCAAATAAGTAAGCAAAATGCTAAAAGGGAGAAGGTCCTCAAACACTTTGGAATTCACTCTACCTGAAGAAGCAGATGTAGTGGCAGGTACAGCATCAGGTATAGGAGAAGCTACTTGTTGAGGCACACTCCTCGCCACAGCTGAATCATCGCGAGGCATGGGTGTTATATTTAGCTTCATCGGGGCCTTATTTGATTTTGCCCTTATTGCATACCGTCTATTTTGGAACCAATTCCAAACCTATCAATAGTATTCCAATTAAGAGATGAGTGTTGAAATAATCTGAATCATGCACAAAAGAGATGCACTCAAGGTGTCTTACTTGTTTCATTTGCACTTGAATCTTCCCTTTTCGCTCTGGAGACTCACTACAAGGAGAGATGAAAACTTCACCAATTTTAATCCCCGCGCTACAGCAAGAAAAGTTCAATTATCGTAAATTCTTGAAAGAAAACACACTCACCTAAACTTATCTGCAAGAGATACAAGAACCTCACGAGCTGGCATCGTGTTATGATATTCTTGCAAAATAGCGTCCATCTCCGTGACCTTGAAAAGAGGGTATAAACATTACTCAAAAAATTGAAAATCACACACAAAATATATTACCATGAAAGGAAAAGGTTGTATACGTTGGATTCATCTACTAAATGGAAAAACAAAAGACCCGGGGAAGGGGCTGGGGGGATTAATCTGTCTTCTTTGCAGCCTAGAGTTCCAAAACATGATCAATCACAATGCAAAATTCACATGGATCAAGTAAAATACTATCCCAAAGAATGATATCATAATGTAAGCTCTTATCAATTTATGCGACATGCTTTGATTGTTTATATAGAACGAAATAGAACCTTACCTCCCCAAATCCGCAAAAAAATTACGTGAAAAAAAAGTCCAGACATGTGAAAATTAGATTAAATATAATTAGTTAAAGTTATACACTAATGGAATTAGATAAAATTCAAAACAATAAATCATACACTGAAAAAGAAAAAACAAATCAAGGCAACTAATTGAAACCCTGAAAAATCAAGCACGTAAATCCAGAAATAAAACCAGCCCACTTTAAATAAAACCCACATCAAGAAAAAAACAAGAGAAAAAATATTGACAGTGACAGAAAAGATAGCATACCTCGTATTGCATGAAGCGAAAGGAAGGACCGCCATTACTGGGAGGACGACCCATCACTTCACTCTACTACTCTCTTCTTTTGCGACTACCAATTCAATTTCGAAGCAGACACGCGGTCTTTTAACAATCAAACTCAGTTTGTTTGTCACGGTGAATATTTCTTTTTTTCTTTCAAGGAAAAAAAAAAAAAGGGAAACTAAAAGGACAGGAAAAATAAAAAAGAAGCCAATTTATGTGGGCGAGAGAGAGGTGGCGTGTTTGGACTTGGGCTTAACGTGGCTCATAAAGTATATAATTATGGACAGGAAGGTCAGCCTCGTCTCGTGAGCATTGGCGCCCGCTGCTGTTTTAGTGCCGGTTTGAGAGTGTGGTAGCGATAACTTTTCAAAGTGTTTATCGTGTTGAAATACATCAAAATTATATTTTTTTTATTTTTTAAAAATCATTTTTAAAATCAGTACATCAAAATGATCTAAAACACACAAAAACATATTCATTTAAATTGAAAAAAATAATAATCAAATTTCGGTCAAAAACCGATGGGATCACAATGCCAAACGGGGCCTAAATACTTTATAATATAGCGATATGTTTTTAAAAAATATATTTTTTATTTTTATTAATAAATTTTGAAAATCATAAAAAGATCATGCCAGCAAATTTTATTGGATTTTTTTTCTTTATTTGTATTCTGATTTGAGCAAGAGCCATATCGGTTGACTTAATGGGAAAATCAATAAATATTATCAATTAAATCAATAAACATCTTCTAACTTAGTTTAGTTACTATAAGATATTAACTTAAAAAATTCCATAAAATATTTTATATATAATAATTCACTTGCATTATTATCCGGTATTTCAATCAGCACCCTCATTTCACCATTACCACCATCTTTTTCTTCCCAACCATATCTTTTTTTTTCACTACCATTAAAAAGTATTTTACATGAAAATAACTTTCATCCACATATTGAAAAATACTTTATATGTAAAACATTTTATGAGAAAACCATTCTTCATTTATAAAATATATATTACGCAAAACAAACAAACCTAGGATTACTTGGGGGAAATATATATATATATATATATATATATATACATATATACATACTCATGCTGTGAAAACGTGCATGAAGAGACTAATTTATACACGACACAGCATTTCCCCGAAGGGAAGCACTGTTTATTGAGTGTTTCAGACACACAAAGCACATTCAAGGAAGTTCATCATCCTTACAAACCGAAGATACAGGGTTTCATTTATCAAGCATAATGTGGACCAAGAGTTTAGCTACTAGACATGCACTACGCATATGTAGCTTTTCATAGTCGTCCCCCCACGGTCCTTGAGAATTTATCCACACGACATGTTAATATAATGACTTCTTAGATTCGAGATTTATCTCCCACAGTGTAAGAGAATATAACCATCTTACTTGTGACACAAGCTGGCTAAGCACCATCATCTTCCAGGGTGTTCACCCTTTCACATTCATCAATCCATTCGCTATATCTACAGTAAAAAACAGTTAGAAAAGTACATATCTTGAGATTTTTGTCTTGTTCTGAGCAAATATGAAATATGCATTTCAACTTACATGTCTATGGGCTCAGTCAAAGCTGCAAAAACACGACATAAAAGGAAGGTTAGTTCATCTCTGTTGTCACACGTCAAAGAAAGGAGCAAAAAATGGGTGGGAATAGAAGTTCAAAGACATACATTAAAAATTGCAGACTAAACAGTCATGACTTAAACTGGTATAATAGTTAATGCGCAAGGCCTAATCATACTTGTCAAACCTAACAGAGACAGCTCATATGAAGCATCACAACCTTTGGTGGAAAAATAAACCACTAATGCAAGCATATTGAAAGTTCTTGTCAACATCACAGAATCCAGTAATTAACTGCAGAAGAACACAGCAATAGCTATTTCCAATGGATTCTTAATCGATATGGTTTGTCTGCAGGCTAACAAGTGAAGATATACTTCACTGCTTCTCTTTCCCACTTTCTCATTTTCCTTCCTCTACTTTGGACTCCAATCTTACCATCCCTTCTGTTTCTCATTCCTAATCATTTCCTTCTACTAATTTCTCCACTCTCCAATCTTAGTTCACTGTTTTTTTCAAGTTCACTTCAATTTCCAAAGCATTAAAATGTGCTTCCTGGCACAGAACTCAAAGCTGGATTAATCAAATCCTAATGACACCATCATGACATTATTCAGGTCTATTTTGACACATCATAGAGTGATATGGTTGTTTATACGTTAAGTTCGAGTATTTATTCCAGATTGCTATCTAAATTCATTCAGCTTCTCAAACTGAGTTGGATTGATATAAATAAACTAGAGCTCACCAGATTTAACTAAAGATGACCCTAAACAAGCTACCAAGCCGAGACAGTGCACAGAACCACCAGATCCTACACATCTGGCTCAATATCAAAATTAAAGTTAACTTTCTTCTTCCAAATTATAAAACAATTAAGTGGACCAGCTTTGAACCTTTGCATTATCATCCCCTGAGCTAGCAGCATATAAGCATACATCTATTATTTAAAGAACTTTGATGTTCTGATTCCCACCAACTTTTTTTGAAAAGAAAAATCTACCTACACGTGCAAATTTGGAAAGCCTCTACTTCTAGTTAAGGAGTATCAATTTTTTCTACCTTTGGCATTCATAATTTACAGAGAAAAATACCTGTGATGGTCATGCTGAAGCTCTCCTGGCAAATACCACACACAGCCTCACCAATCAAGTTCTTCATATCACTGAAACAAAAATTAAGAAAATGAAAAGAAAAAAAGAAGTTAGTTTCAATGCACAATACCAAGTGGCATAGATCCTCCCCAATTAATGATAGCATATGTCCCTCAAAAGTGGTAGCGAAACATCCCAAAAATTCTTAAAAATGATTTTCCACAGACAAAAACGATAAAAACCTGATGAAAAAGGAAAGTGAATGAGAACTTACATGCGACACTCAACACTACTACCATGGTTGCAGAAGGGGCAACTAAAAACAGTATCAAGCTTGTCCATCCGCTTCTTAGGTGGTGGCTTTGCTCTTGACTTTCTTTTCCCCATTTCTAAATTCAAACCTACACCACATCAATCATGCATCTAATTAGAACACATCCTTAACCCATGTTGCACACGAAAAACACAGCCAGGATAATGAGAATTAACTGAGATTAATATATATATATATATATATATATATATATATATATAAAGCATTGAAAATCGAGATTTTTTTTACTTGCTCTTTGCTAACTTCAATTCATTTTCACACACAAAAGGCATTTAACACCCCAAATGGACATAACCCTTCTTTAAACACTCCAGTTTTTATATAAAAATCAAAGCCAGTTCTTTTGAATCAGAAAAATATCCAAAGAGACACCAAAAGAAGCCTCACATAAGGGTTTCTCTCTTCTTTTTTTCCATAAAATTTGGCAGTGACACAACACGGAATGATAATAATATAAAAGCAAACACTGTTTTGCTTCAAAGGAAAGAAGTATCAGAAGCAGAGAAAGAAGATGGGAGTAAGAGAGACCACAAACCCTAGAAATGAAAAGAAAACATGGAAATAATGAAAGAAAAGAAAAGGGTACCTGAATCAGCAGAGAAAAATGGTTGGGTTTGTGTAGAGGGAGAGGTAGAGGAGAAAAGCCAAGATTGAATTGAATATGGAATTTATAGTAATCTCATAATTCCATGGCACTCTCTTCTGTTGACACCTCACAACCAGATATTTGTCCCCTTTCTTTTTCTTATTATTTCTAATTTATGTTTTAATTAACAGACGACATCGGCCACGCTAACTTCCCTTGTCCAAACTAAAAATGAAAGGAAGACGACATCTATGGTCGTTCCAATCTAACATGACCCTTGTTCCTTTTTCTTTCTTTTTTAAGTCCATCCTTTAATGAAATTATTAATAAATAATAACAAGAAAAACCTATATTTGCTGTGAATTAGATGAGAAAAAAATCATCTAAAGCTATTTACCTGGTAAGGTGGCAATTCTATTCCATAGTTTACCCTGTCAAGGATAAATTAATGTTTTTTGAAAAATATGTGGGTGATAAAAATGAAAGGAGGTGGGTCAAGGAAGACCGGGCCCTGTTAGACTTGGTTGTCAATTTTGAATTATAATTGTGTAATATGGATATATTATGGATACACATCATTGTACCTTGTCTCCTAAAAAGACACATTTTCAATGACAAAACTCATAATATGATTCAACTCACATTAACTAGGATAATACCTCTTGGATGACTTACTATGTGCAGATGTGAGCACATATCATCATTTATATTTATGTAAGAATATCACTTATATTGCGTTATCTATCCCCCTCATTTGGGAGGTTATGATGATGCTACTAAACATAAACTACAAGATTAGTTATTTAGTCACTTATATAGCATTGGAGTCTCATCTTTCCTAAATAAACATCCTAGTCGGACAAAGACAGAGAGACAAAACCCATTTATGTTGATTCATTGACTAAGTTGGGAAAATATCTTTTATAGGATATGAGGTTTGCCCTCTCTTCTAATAAAACATCTTTTCAAGTACAAAACTCACTACATGGAGGAGTCATTGTTAGTTAGCACAACACCTCTTGGAAGGTCACATTATCATTGGCATTGTTTGTATGGATGTTAGTCATGCTACAATACCTAATCCTCTCACCTAAAGGACTATGGTGATGTCACCATCCCACATCATCTAGCAAACGAGAGCCTCAGTCGCTTACATAGCATAAAAATCTTCTCTTTTCTTTAAGTGGAGCCTTGAGTTTTTAATGACAAAATTCATTATGTGGTTAAACTAATATTTATTGGGACAATACTTTTTAGGGAGCTTACCATGGAACACATCACCAATTGGCATGTCTGGGTTTGATTCCCACGTATGGTGCTCATGTGATGTGTGCTCATATCTATACACGACAAACCGCACTAAAAAAAGTTATTATTCGAATTGACACGAGTCCAACAACACAATGGTTTTGTCCTTGAAAATACACCTCTTTAGGAGAGAAGGTTGATCTCGTCTCGTATAAAAGGTATTATCCTGACCCAATAAGTACAGAAGTGTAAGTACATTTTGTTTTTATCCAACCAAGTCACTTCTTAGGGAGAGAAGAGACTTTCATGTTATATAAGTGACCAAAACCCATGTCTCGCAACCGATATGGAATAATGATATCATCATAAAACCCCAAGTGAGGGACTTAGGTAGCGCTACATGGATGATATTACCTCATATAGAATCAATGATGATGTACATTCATATTCACACATAATAGATCTCTCAAGAGGTGTTGTCCCAAATTACATGAGTTGAACCATGTGATGAGTTTTTTCCTTGAAAATACATCTTTTAAGACATGCGTATTGCCTTTTCTCCTAAAAATATATCTTTTCAACACTACATGCATAAACCCACGTAAGTTAGAACAATATCTTTTGGGAGACCTTTTTTTTTAAAAAAAAAATCTCCTATGAAGTTAATCTAATTTCATGACTTTGATCATAAATTTGACAAGTTAATTCGAATAGGTTTTTTTTGTTTCGATTATAATTCAATGTAGTTTTTATTTATTTTATACTTCAACATTGGATTGATTAAAAAATGATCTTCATAATTTATTTTGATTTGCTTTATATGAAATTATCATGATCTTAAATTGCAAATTCAACATATTAACCTAGATCGATATAATATATCATTTCAATATTTGGAAAAAAAACATTATCTATAACTTATTAATATTTAATACACACACACACACCCACACACATATACATACAGCATCAAATATATATTATATTTGAAGTTCCTGGTTAACAATTTTTTTATAATTAAAAATACTTGGATTTTCTTAAATATATAATCAAGCAGCATTGCAAATCAATGATCTAGTGGGACACTAATCAAAGAGGACATTCAATCATAGTATTCGTAGTTGCATACCTTAGGTGATTGACTACTTTTTCCTTGTTGGCAAACAAAACATTTTGTCGGATGGCTGTGAAATGGGACACCACTCTCAATCACCTGCAAAATTCCACACTTGCAACCGCTCTATGCCAATACGTTTTCCATCAAATGATAGTTGAAAGAACATTAATATTATATAAATATCTATAAATATCCAATTTAAAATACGGGAGAGTTGGCCTATGGCTATCTAAAATTGTTTAACCAAATGCTCCTCTTCTCTTTCAATAAATCAATAAAGGAAAAGAAAAGGAAAAAAACAAAACAAGACAAAAACCTGTATTCTGAGTCAATACAAGCAGAACTTTCTTTACAGAGGGTGGCATACAGGAACACCATCTGACTAGTGAGATTACGCGTATCCCATTTGTTTAATAAAGGAGTTAGTTCTTGGATATAATTGTAACGGCTGCTTCATCTTCTTTCACAATCTGGGAGCCAGCGTGCTGAACAACTTTGAAGTGAATTTCAAATTTGTACATGCACATTTCAAAAATGTTAGCAGAACCATCAACGGGCAGTGAATTCTAGGATATGATTGCAACATGATTGACATTTAGAGAATCCCCATCGTTTGTTTTCCCTTTTTGGTTGCGTTTATTCTGCTTTTGTCTGAGTCTCATTTGATCTCTGATACTCTTCTCCCATTCTTTTCTGTTTCTCTGGTATAGCAGCATTGCAGCACGGGCATCCTCTATCTGATCAAAATTGATACTGACCAGTCAATTACACAAGGTTCATAGAGCCAATTCAAGGAATCAATTGATATTACTCTGTGGTGTCCTAAAATGCTGGTGCAATCTTTTGCATCATCAGCAAAGAATTTAGACAACACATCCCACCCTGTGATTCCATACAGAGTCTAGCGCAAACTCATAAATAAAATAAATCCATGAAGGAAATTGGGAAATCAGTCAAAAAATATATGCATGCTTAAACTGTGAGGAACATCAATTCATTATGAAAATCACTCTAATTATTCAGTAAGTAATTCAAACAATATCTGGGACCCGTTGGTCCTGACACCAGTGGTCTTATTTGAAGACATGGCCTCACTCAAATATAGAACTATTTTTTATACAATCTATGCAAACTTGCTAATATACTTCACATGCGAGTAAGAGATGATGTGATCTCCAAGACAAAGTTGAAGAGCTTACAGGGCAGTGTTCTCCACTCTGGATCTTGGCACCAAGAAACTCATCTGCAAGATGCCGGAGTGCCTTCCTGCGTCGTCCCCTGCTTTCACAACCACCCATGTTATTATGGTCACCATGGCATGTAGAATAATAATAATGGCAATGAAAAATTCATTCATGATATATGAGGATAGGTACTTGAGAAATGGCTGATATTCTGATGTATCTCGCACGTCCTTCTTGGGATGACTCAACAGCAATGCCTTTTTTGTTTTCCAAAAAAAGGAAAGAAAAAATTCAATTCATATTTGTAGATTCACAATATCTGTGAACATATAAGAAGCCAGATGTGCTGAACCTTAAGATCATTGGACAAGGCATGGCCCACAAGAATCCTTCCTTTCATCAACAACGCTACTTTCTTCTGTGCGGTCGAAAAATCCTTTGCTGCAAACAACATCAAAGCATTCTATAGCTGTTAGAGTATCTTTAAATTATTGTCTTTATAAACCATATTCAAAACCAATATCTTCTTCTTTTATCCTAATAGCTTATTACATTATTCTGATGTTATTGAAAAACTTCTACTATGCATAAATATCGCAGACCTTATAAATACACCAAATAATTAAATTCAGAATCCATGCCATCTTCCTAATTGTATGTCCCAAAACAGGCTATCATTAGTTTAGCAATGCTCATATGGAAAATTGAAAGGTTACTATGTTCAATAATCTTCGAACTTGTTGACAGATTTCCTTTCTCATGTAAATTCAAAGAACATAGTTTCGAGCAACCATTCCACAGAATAAGGTGGTAAATCCATATATGTTAAAATGATTTCAACATTGAAAACTGTCACATACGGACTTCTCCATGCTTTAATTGTTCACTTTGTTTGCAATAGATATTGATTCCCCCCTTCCTGGAGAGAAAGGAGACATCATTCAAGTTGCAAGTTCAAGAACTAGGTTCAATCTGTTTCAATGATAAAGGAGATATTTGCAGGGACGAAAAATGAAGAAAGTATTATATTTTAAGGCTTTACATATCATGATGGACACTGTAGCATCAAACTTAAGAGAGAGAAAAAGTTTATCAATTATCTAGAGTTCATTTTAGGTGATTAATAAAGCATCTGCAAAAATGCTTGGAACAATCTTCTTCAGAGAACTCAGTTAAATCAATTCCTATATAATAAAAAAGAGCTCCAGAAAAATAACAAAAGATTTATTATCTAATCTGTGAGTAATAAATCACATGCATATCAGAAAGATAGCAGAAAGAGAATAGACTATACTAACCTTTCCTTAAGTCCCGGGGTCGAATGCCACTAATTTGTGTGCGGAAGTCAGCAATACGTTCTACTGGACGAACAAACTCATCATACAAAACATTTCCCCACTGGTTGACCTGGCATGCAGTGGAATAATGAATAATGTTACTTCTACTCACAACCTTAGAAATGTATAATATAACAATAAAATCAATATAAAGTAGTCTTAAAAGTTCCAACAGAAGCCAGCACAAAAATACTTCGCTTGCACCCCTGGGAACTCAACAACAGCTTCTCAGTTTTTTTCTCACCAATTATTTTCATAGCATGCCTTACAATTCAAATAAGTGAACAACTTGTCACACTTTTGTTTTTACGAGCCTCACTGACTTATTTATGGATGCATGTTTTGAGATATGTAGGGTGAGTTGTGCTGGAGAAATTAGACATTGTAGCTCTAAGGCCAAGCTTAAGATTTGAAAGGGACACTGATGGCTGCCTATGGAGAGCTCTGCAGTGCCAACAGGAAAAAACTAAACAGCGATACTGGGTCATACTAGATTGCCAATAAACAGGAAAAGGTCAATTAAGGTCAGTCACTTGATACTAAAAGATACTGCCTTCGAGAAAAGATAAAATAGAAATTGTAGCCTCAACAAGGAATCCAGGACCAAATCAGTGTTAATTTTTTATTATAAACAGCGTGGCTTTTAATATGTGAAAAAACCCACTGCAATTTCAAGTTTTGCATGTACTTAGAGTTTTCCTAATGATCTTAGTGATGTCTACGAGTAACCTCTAGGTGGGGGAATGTATAAAAAGAGGCCAGAAAGGGAATTGATGGATACCATTGTGACTCGTCCAAGAGCACTTCTGTTTCCTTGACCAACACCAACCATTTCGCAATCCATGGCTATT
The DNA here is from genome assembly GCA_027405865.1 of Salix purpurea. Taxonomy (NCBI): domain Eukaryota; kingdom Viridiplantae; phylum Streptophyta; class Magnoliopsida; order Malpighiales; family Salicaceae; genus Salix; species Salix purpurea. The sequence goes on from JAOWLH010000002.1 coordinate 22,497,722, forward strand.
GCATCTGTAACGCTGTAGTAATTGATTAGTTAAGTAAGACATGTGACATGAGAGAGTCAATGGGAAATATGCTAATGAGCCATGATAAATAGAGATTCTTTGATGCGTTGATTATGCAAATGACAGTACATTGATTAATATCGAAGTTATGATGTCAGAAATTAATATATCATGTCCACTAGCCACTAGAAGCATAAAAGAGATGTAAATTTGGTGACCTTTTCTTCTTGCTTTCACACAGAAGGTCAGAGGCAAGAATTTTATTTTACAATGTAAACAAGGGGTGATCAGCAACTCAGGAGCATAAAGAACAATAATAAATTTAGATTCAAAAGATTCTGAACAATGTGTATGCCATACTACAAGTTTTGAGAGTTTTTTTAAGATAATATATTCACATACTATAGCATGTCATGCAATGCGAAGGTGTCACAGAAAAGCACCTGAAGTCATCATTTGTTGGAATGAGAGGATTTATCTGAGAACAGTCAGACTCTGCATCGGGTCTTTCCTTACGTTTCCCTGTAAGAAGAATAGTCTCATACCCAAATAATTATAGGAAGTGAAATGAAGGCATCATTGATGCATAGTCAAAGTATTTTTCTTGCTTTAGAAAGGTAAACATCATTCAGATGCATTTGCATCTAAAATCATGCCAAAATCAGAGAGCATGAGAAATCAAAGAGGAAAAAAAGAAGATAAAAGAGAACAAGAACAGCCCTAACTAGCATATGCCAACCATTGTCCAGGGTTCTTGAATCTGTTCATGTTATTAAATAAGAGAAACAATTTCGAAGTGCTGATCAAACAACATTTGAATTCTGGAAATCTTCCCTTTTCTTGAATAATTGACCATTTAAACACATCGAAGAGGTAAAAGAGTCAAAAGTAAAACATACACGCTTGCAGAATGAAAAGGTGCACAACTTACAAAAGTACAAACATGGACAAGCAATCTCCAACTACTAACAATCTCTAAACCAAAAATACATATATGAACAAGGGAAAACTATGATTAGAAACAGGCAGATACTTTGCTCTTAAAACAAAAAAAAGTAAACTGAATTTGTGGCTCTTGCAACCACAAGTTAACTTACAGGAAATCTAAAACACACGAAGCAGAAATACTATTTTGGTACTGACACCATATAACTAGCCAATAGCATGGTAAACTCAAAGTTTAATCCGAGACTACCAACCAAGCAATGAGCAAGAAAATGTTTAAGAAAACCTATACATTGAAAATGCATTCAACCAATCAAAGAATATGATGCATTACCTAAAATAGAATTTTGGGTCTCTGTATTTGATGTTTTTGGAGGCCTAGAGCCATGAATTTGTAGCGTCTGCATAGACCAAAATTTTTTGTAAGCATGGAATAAAATCAAGAACATGTGCAGTAGTAAATACAAAAAGGCAGATGTAAGAGATAGAAAGAAGAGAAGGATAACTTGTTGGAGCTGAGCCCAGTTGGGGTTGATTGGTAACATTTGCTTCTTCTTCGGGTGTTTCTTCTTCTGCTCTGCGCTCCCCATATTCTTCTTCAGTTTCCGCGCACAACACCACAAATAGGTCTATTTGACGAGACAACTGAGCATCTGTATGCTTTCACTTCGTACACGATGTCGTTTATAATTACCAGATAGCATTGCTGGAAACCCTGTCGTTTGCATCGATGCCGCCGTTCTCGCAAAATTTCTCAATGGGTTTTACCAAATTACCCCCCTTTTTATTAATTAATTTTTGTATTGAATAAAGTCGCCTAGTCTTTCCTTGGAAATTTCCCTGCAATACTATATCTTTTAAAATATTAAATTTCCCTGCAATATATATATATATGTATGTATCTTTTTGAATCAGACATAATGTTTGGCTTTCATTTAATGGACAAAATATATGACAAAGGTTGGAATAACTTTAGTGTTGTTACGTCAATGAATTCTTATGGGGCCAAAGAGGTGTCTTGGGTACAATAGTAGCATGTGGAAAACAAATTAGATCAGTTTTAATGCTAGGTTGCTATATGTATGTATGCATGATTGTGTAGGTTAAGCTTAGAACTTAAAGAAAAATCTTCAATTCAAGACATTGTTGATCACCAAAATTAGATTGTCTCTTTCAGTCTTTATAAATTTATATTTCACTTTCTTTCTTTTTAACTTTTTTTTCTTAATGCAAAAAGTGTCTTTTCCCCCTACTTTTCTCTCTCTCTCTCTCTTTTAATATTTCATCTATTTAATTTCTCTAAATTTCTAGTACAAATGTGTTCTCTTCTCATATAAAACTCTATTGTTACTCCTAACCATCATTTTCTAGTCCTTCAAGGTGAAAGAAAATAAAATAAAATGAAATTGAATTTTTTTTCCTCTTGTTGCTCACAGTCAACTTATAATAAAGACAATCATCAAAATAGTCCAACTGGTTTATGTAAATCAGTCTATCCATTTCTCAAAATGGTTAAACTATTTTTGTTACTGGAAAAATGGATATTTTCAGCCATAAACTCCTTTTCTTTTATCTCCTTAACTACGTGTTTTTCTTATTTCAATTTATTACAGCTTAGTTTTTATTATATTATATTATTGTTTTTAATTTATCAGAGGGCTTACATTAAAGCTCGGGTCACTTTCTTCGCTTTTTATTGCTTGGTAAATCGATATCTCTACATCCATTTAATCATGATTATAACTTGTGACTATTAATAGTCTATCAAGTCATGTCAATAAATAATTGGATAGACTTATATTATGCTTATTGAACCTAACCCAAATTTTAAGTGTCCACTAAACCTGATCCAAATAAAATCAAATCAACCCGACCATAACTCACACGTAAATATTCAGTGTCCACTAAACCAATCATAATCTGAAAAAATAAACCCATATGAATTTTGCTTCACTTATTTAAATTTGTCATTGTTACTTGTAGCTGAAAGAAAGGATTTTAATAGTGTAGAGGTTATTGTTCTTGTGGTGTTGCATGTGGAATAACTAATGATTGTTGTTGCTCATGATGTGGAAGAGTTGTTGGAGAAGATGATGGGATACTCATGGTAGTTGGTCTTGAGTGACAGTTCAATTACAACTTACCGGGGAAAATGAATTTACTGGTCATAGTGGAATTTGTCAGACTCTTGTTTTTCACGATGCCAATTGTTTCTATTGGAGTGGTTGTCACTTGTCGTCCATTGGTTTTTGCTACTACAAGAAAAAGGACTAAAGTCAAAAAGATGTCTGTGTTGTTATTGGTTAGTGAACGATTTGGTGGTTTTGTCGTTGACGATGAAGTATGAGTCCTTTTTTTTATGGTCGGTGGATCTTTGTTATAAAGATGATAAATTTTAAGTTATTAAGGTTTTATTTGTGTTTGTTTGGTGAGAAAATTTGATTATTTATTTGTTTATTTTTCTCCCTCTAAAATTTTTCCTCTCTTTTATGTGTTTTGCACATAATTTTATAGGTAAACTTTTTATCCTTTTACCTTCAAACCTAAACTCATCTTAGTCCATCTTAGTCCCTTGTTTTCTTTCTTTTCATTTTTGGTCCCTTTATTTAGATATTTTCTTATTTTTTTATATTCTTTTTGTTTTTTTTTCAAAAATATTCCCCAAAATGAGATAAAACAAATTGGGTATCAACATTGACTATCAAAGTATTTAGGAATAGAATATAAACATGTATAATGATCATAATAACATCGATAAACTTCTAGAAATGACAATAGCCACTATAACATGTAAGTCTTTAAACCAATCAAATAAGAAAATAACTCAAGCCTTATCAACTCAAAGGTCGGTGGGATCATTATCCCATTAAAAAGGATAGATGTTTCATATTAAATGATGTCAAAATAAAAAATAAAAATACTTCAACACTTGTCATAATAGAAAATATTATCTTCACCTTAGCATCTTGTAACAGTTTCAAGAAAAAACATTCGACATACTCTCAAATTTAATATGTCATAAACTTCAAGACTTTAGATGATACAAAGATACACTCCTTCAAAAGTATTCATTAGAAAATATTATTAATGCTCCTTTTGAAAATAATTTCTTTTATTGGAACTTCTAAAACTATTAGTAGAAAAGGTTAGGTCAAGAACAATGAATTTCACGGATTATGAAATGTATCATATTAAATATTTATAACCTACATCAATAATAAATGATTACCCCTTTGTACTGATCTTAAGCTCAAAGTAAAATTTAAAAATGCATTTCATGAAAGTAAAAAAAAAAAAAACTAGGTTCATTCTACTCTCTCTCTCTTTCTATCTATCTATCTATGAAACCTTAATTGTATCCTTGAGAAAACATATGCAAATAAAATCAAAACTTAAAGATTATAAAAAAGCTCAAATAAATCATATAGAAGATCAAAAGTCATAACCTCAAAATAACCAACTTATTTTATATATAGTAAAATAAATCATTATAAAATTTATTGCAAAATGGAAAAACAAATTCAAGAATTAGAAATATAAATAAAGACAAATTATATATATATATATATATATATATATATATATATATATATTGATTCCTTAACCTTGTCAATTTTAATACTAAAACTGAATAAAAGAATTTGGTTATTAAATGCTTCTTAAATTTATATCTTTTAGACCAATAGAAATAAATTATTTTCAAAGCAAACAATTTTTTATAATTTAGAAAAGAAACACACATACACTCAATATCCTATTCTAAATAAAAGATATCTCATCTAAAGAATTTGGTTATTAAATGCTTCTTAAATTTATATCTTTTATACCTGTCGTAACCCAATTTTTGGGTTACTCCCCAAAATAAAATAAAAATGACAAAAATAAAATAAAAGGAGCCGACGTGGGTAGAAAAATCAAGGTGGAAATTTTGGTTGTTTTCGCGAGTCCAATCGTATCTCTTTGGTTCAAAAAATAGAGAAAAATACAGATTTAAGGCAAAAATAATTTATCGTTGGATGAATCTGTGTAAAAGCTAAGTTAAACGACATAATTATATTTTTATGGTTGATTCGATTTAATCGTCGACAAATTTAAAGTTTAATTATGATCGGGAATTAATTTAAGGTCCAATTGAAGGATTTAATTAAGTGCAAGGACTTAATTATACTTTAAATTGGTCAAATTAATTTTATTAAGGGCTTAGTCAATGAGAAATCAATTTCTTGAATTTAATTCGGGCTCAATTGATTAAAATGGAATTTTCAGAGACCGATTTAAATTTTTAAGTTAGTAATGCGAAATCAGGGGCCAAATTGAACGAATTGAGAATTTAACAGTCAATTGAGGGTTAAATCGCGCAATTGAGGGTTAAATCGCGCAATCGGAAACCAGAGACCAAAATAAAAAGGGCGCGCACATTTAAGGTTGCTGTTGAAATTTTGACGGGGATACAATTGCATAAAATTAAAAGTTTAAAACTAATTGGGGGTGTAATTGAACTAATCAAACATCTAAGGACCAAATCATAAAAACAACACAGCCATGGCAACCCACGGCCTCTCTGCAAATTCGTTGCAGAGGCACTCTCTGCATGATGGGCAAAGGAGGCAGAGGCAAGAGCTGCCTCTGCCCCTATAAATAGAACGGGAAATCAACAGAGAAGAGGAGGAGAAGAAAAGGAAAGAAAAATTACACAGAGGAGAAAAGAGAGGAAAAACGAAGAGAGCAGAGGGAACAAAAATCTTACGAACAGAAGGGAGGATTTACGTAGAAAACGAGAGAAAAATTAGGCAAAGAGAGGGAGACGAGATAACGTAAAATCTCTTCATCTTCCTCGTCTCCGAGAGCCATCTCTCTCTCTCGTCCATTTTCCCACCAGCCCTTTCTCTCTCTTCCATCGCCGTTTGCAGCTCCTTCTCTCTCCCTTCATCAGCCACCGTTGACGGCCCTTTCTCTTTAAAGAAGGTTGCAGCTCCAGTTCTCTCCCCAAGCCAGCTCCACCAGCCACACCAGCTCCTTCTCCAGCTCCGGCGAGAGCACAAGCAGCAGCGACGAACTCGAACCAGCAACAGACCGACGGCTTCAGAAGCTTCCTCCGGCCACCACAGACCACCGTTGACGACGCCACCACGACAGGAATCACCGCCTCGACGTCCTCTACCCGATGGCAGTGGAAGGTGAACCTCTTGCGGTGGTCGGTCGACCACCGTTTATTGTGCACGCATGAATTCAGCGTGAATATATTTATATAATATATATATTCTGTGTGTGTTGGGTGGGCTGGGCTGCTCACGGCCCAGCTCAGTTGGCTGGGCCGGGTCCAGCCCACCACAGCCCAAAAACCTTTGGGCTTCCAGCCCATGATGGCTGGAAGCCCAGCCGCCCTTTTGGGCTTCCAGTCCACGATGGCTGGAAGCCCAGCCCAATAAGACTGGGCTGTCAGCCCACTATGGCTGACAGCCCAGCCACAGCCTTCTGGGCTTCCAGCCCTCACCACTAAGGCTGGCTGTCAGCCCATTGTGGCTGACAGCCCAGCCCAAAAAAAAATAAATAAAAAAATTGAAAAATACAAATTGGCAAAAAAAAAGTATTTTTATTTTTACTACTATTATTATTAAAAAAATTCAAAAATATAAAAAATGTATTTGTTTTTTGTGCATACGGCCGGATTCCAAAGCTTTTCTCATTGTATTTTTCGTAAAAAATATGTTGCATCTTTTTCCATATTTTTAAAAACGAAAATTTGGATATCGTAACTAGTTTGCGATTATCCATTGGAAGTCGGCCAAAATGTCAAAAATAATTTAACAATTATTTTGTTTTAGCTTTCGCGGTGTAAATTTACATTGTAAAGTACACCCGCGGATAAAAAGAAATTTTACTACTGTGTAAAATTACATTGTAAAGTACATCCGTAGATAAAAAAGATTTTTACTGCGATGTAAAATTACATTGTAAAGTACACCCGCAGACAAAAAAAAAAAGTATTTTTGAAAATGCAGTGTAAAAATTTTAACCTAGAAAAACAATCAAACAACAATGCAGCTTACCTTAGGTAGGGTGCACTGGGGGTGATGCGTCTTCCCCTTGCACAACAAGTCTCCTTACCCTAGACTCTCGCAGACCAATAGGTTCCTAGTAACCTTAATACTAGGTGGCGACTCCTTAGAATTATAGTCATAAATTTTACGGCTATAAACAACCCCCATTTCACCGCGCGCCGTTGTCTTCCCCGAATCCAGGAGGAGATGGCGGGGCGTGAAGCGCGTAGAAAAATCGTCGTCGCGACAGATGGCGACTCCACTGGGGAGCAGGGATTGAGCTTTGATTGTTTGATTGTTTATTTCTCAATTTGCGTTTTGCACTCCTTTTAACGGCTTTAACATGCATTTTTAATGCTTTAGCATGCATTTTATTTATGCATAACATTAAATTTAAATTAATGTCACCATGCATCTTACTTTTTTCAGTAAACCCAATTTTAAGTTAGGTGGGGAGTAGCGGTCTGCCCCATGACTTTTGGTCGGGGTTCAGATTCGTGAAACATCCAACTATGAACCGAGTGTTTACTTGTTAATGGCGGTCACACTGTGCCCCAACCATTTCTTGTAAACCCCTATACTACCTTCACGTAAGGTGGTCATTGGGCAGTTCATAGACCTTTTGAGACCAGTTAGAAAACCTACCCCTCATGTAATGGCTTAGAACTTGCTTTTGGGTACACCATCCCTGATAACTTACTATTATGTATGTACATACATGCATCCACATGCATCCATCACTGTGCATAACATATCATCAACAGATTGAAATATAGGTCCCCGGAGAGCTCCTACCAATCGACCCCATCAAAGAAATATGGAGGACGAAGAACGTGCACACCGTGATGCTCATTTCCAAGAAGAACTGGATTCTCTGAAAGCTAGCGTGGCTAGTCTCACCAGCTTACTCGAGCAAGCACTGAGAAATGCCTTTGGCGAGGGTCCTTCAACTAGACCCACAGCGGCTACTCAAACACAAGCAATGAACCACCAAGAAGAGGTGATAGGAGAAAGGGTTCAGGATCCGCAACAGAACCCAGCTTTGGTACAATCAGCAGTGCCAACACCTACGACAACCCCAACAATTGTAGAAGCCTTAGAGGGTTTTGACCAAGATAAGATGGCAACACTGGAAGCCAGGATAAGGGTCATCGAAGGGGCAAATTTATATGACCCAGTGCAAGCTACAAATATGTGTCTAATCCCAAATGTTGTAATACCAAAAAAGTTTCGTGTCCCTGAATTTATCATATACACCGGGACACAATGCCCTATCACTCACCTAAAATCATACTGTAACAAAATGGCAGAAGTAGTGCATGATGAAAAACTACTGATGCATTTTTTCCAAGACAGTTTGAGTGGGGCAGCCTTGAATTGGTACATGAGACTAGACAATACCAGGATCCGTAGCTGGAAAAATCTGGTAGATGCTTTCATCAAGCAATACAAGTACAACATGGACATTGCTCTTGACAGAACAAGTTTGTCCAACTTGGAGAAGAATGATAGAGAAAGCATAAGGGAATATGCTCAAAGATGGAGAGATCTCGCTGAGGTACATCCTCCGCTTCTAGATAAAGAGATGGTGACATTATTCGCCAACACGCTAAGAGCGCCCTATTACGAACATGTGATGGGCAGTTCAGCACAACAATTCATGGATGCTGTAGCCGTGGCAGAGCGAATAGAGCAAGGGATCAGAAGTGGTAGAATATCTGCACCTGTGGAGAAAAGGGGCTTTGAAGGCAAGACAAAAGATGTCGAGCATTTTGAAGACGACTATAAGGGTAGGAATAACCAATTCCAGAACTACAATAACCCTTCATCCGAAATTACCAACACCAATCTTCAAGCCAAAGATCCACCTAAGAACTTTCCAAAAAGAAATTACTAGAAAATCCAAGAACAGCTACCTCCACTACCATTGCCTTTAAATGAGATGTATCAAAACTTGGTAAGCACTGGAAAAATAGCTCCTGAACCTTATACACCTTTGCAACCACCATACCCTGAATGGTACAAACCCGATCTCACTTGCGAATACCATGCTGAAGCTGCAGGGCATAGCATTCACACTTGTGGTGCTTTCAAGAAGAAGCTCATGCAATTGATTAAAGCAGGGTGGATAACATTCGATGAAAATCTAGGTCCTGCGCCCAATTAAGCTTCACAAAAATGGGGTACTAAGTGTTCGCACAGTAGTGACATCAACAAAGCTTTTGAGAACGGGGCGACCGGTATTAGAAGATGAAGTCTGCTTCCATGATTCCCTTTTGTTTCGGTCATGCCACACATTAAGCCCATGTTTTAACTTGTCGGCAATTTTGCTTGTAATGCCACAAGACTTTTTTTGTTCAGCAAACATTTCTCTTCAGTGATCATGTATTTGCTTGTGTTTACGATGTGTTCTTGCTTATTGTTTAAATAACACAAGCACGCCTAATATCCCTTTCATCCAAATTTTACATGATCTCATGATTTCATCAAGATTTTTGGCAAATCAAATTCTAGTACGAAAATAAATGTCAATTTGATTTTTGTTTAACAAATGTGTTCTGGGAATTCAAAGGATTTCTTTGAAATGTGATCTCATACCACAAAAACCCACATAATAAAGCTAATCTCTTAGCCAAACAAATAATCTAAAAAAATCAAAAACTTGTTTCGTATGGAAAAGCAAAGCTTATTGATTCAGATTGCATGTTTTTGAAATGAGGAAAGGCCATCTTTGATATGCCTTCACAAAGTCTCAAATATTCATTGCAGTCCTTGTTTGAGCCTAACAATTATTTTTTGATAATTAACCCTGACTAGGATCACACCCTACACTGGGGGGCAAGTGCAAAAAAAAAAAAAAAAAAAATCTCTACAAAACAGTCTTCAATGACAAGTGACGCCCGAACAAAGCTGGGGGGCATAAACATAAAAAGGGTTTTAGTACACTATAGCAAATTAATTCAACATTTTGGTAGTACTAAAAACCCAACATAGAAAGCCCAAACAAAATACTTAGGGGGCATGTCAAGTCAGCACAACGTTAGTGCCAAAAACCAATAAAAAGCCCAAACAAAATACTTGGGGGACATGTCAAGTCAGCACAACGTTAGTGCCACAAACAAAATACTTGGGGGGCATGTCAAGTTAGCACGATGTTAGTGCCAAAAACCATAAAAAAAACCCAAACAAAATACTTGGGGGGCATGTCAAGTCAGCATAATGTTAGTGCCAAAAATCAATGAAAAAAACCCAAACAAAATACTTGGGGGGCATGTCAAGTCAGCACAACGTCAGTGCCAAATATCAATGAAAAAGCCCAAACAAATACCGGGGGGCATGTCAAGGTCAAAGCCCAAACAAACACTTGGGGCATGCTAGGTCACTATGAAAATCAAGCATGAGGGCTAAATGAAGTTCTAAGAGTAAGCACTAAGTGATCCTTAGTTTAAAAAACCCTTAAACACTTTTTGAGCCTACAAATATCTTTTTTTTCATAGCCAGTAACCTAAGCCTACGTTACAAGCCTAATAAAGCCCTTTCTAATCAAATACGAGTTATCTGGATCGATAAGCAATGCTTTTCCATTTGAAACAATCCTTACAAATGTTTCACATGACCTGATCGAAGCCTTCTTGACATACGAGACTTGCAAATATCATTTCACATTCTTGTCAAAGTCAACATAAAACCTGACAATGAGATCACTTGAATTCTTCCGAGAACAAGTTTGTTAAACAAACATCAAAATGGTTTTTGTGCTTGGAATGACTTTGAAATTCCAAAAGTTTTGCATGAAAATATTTTTTTTGCAAATAGCCATCCCTTTCCTGCAAACACTCGTAGCCTAAAACACTGGTGTGACATAACCCGACTGGGGCAATCAAAATGATTTTTGTGCTTGGAATGACTTTGAAATTCCAAAAATCCCACATGAAAACACCATCTTTGCAAATAACCAACCCCTTCCTGCAAACACCTGAAGCCCAAAACACTTTTGGGGCATGACCAAACAGGGGGGCAATCTACAAATACAATTGAAGTTGGCTCCATCGTTTTTTTCAAAGAATTTGGATCAAACTCAGAGGGGCATATCATCTCCAGTGGTCAAAATCAACAAGTTGCGGCCTGAGTATGCAGAAGCGAGAAGCCGTCAAATCACAAACTTGACTGCATAATTCCTTTTCAAAAAATCTGGATCAAACTCGGGGGGCATGTTGATATGGAAAATCTATCATCTGCAATGGTCAAAATCAACAAGTTGCGGCTTGAGTATGCAGAAGCGAGAAGCCGTCAAATCATGAAGTTGACTCCACAATTCCTTTTCAAAGAATCTGGGTCAAACTCGGGGGGCATGTTGATATGAAAAATATATCATCTCCAGTGGTCAAAATCACAAGTTGCGGTTTGAGTAAGCAGAAACGAGAAGCCATCAAATCCAGAGGTCCAAATCCCGGAAAAGAAGGCCTGGAGGAAGAAAGGGGACCTATATCTCTCAGGTAAGTATACATGCATCATCATGCATTGCATCCCCATTGAAAATCTAAAAAATATTATGGAGGGATCGTAATTTACGAACCTTCATTCATTTTGTGTGCACGCTTTCAAGCTCTTACCTCTTTGAAAATGCTTTTCAGCTTTATCTCTTTTCTAATTTTGGGTGTCATCATGCATTGCATCCACATGGAGAATCTAAAAAATGTTAGGGATCGTAAGTTACGAACCTTCATTTATCATTTTGTGTGCACGCTTTCAAGCTTTCACCTTTTTCATTTCCGTGAGCATGCTTTTCAACTTTATTTGTTTCTTGATTCTGGGTGTCATTATGCATTGCATCTCCCTAGGGATCCAAGAAATGTTTTATAGGAATTGTAATTTACAAACCTCTACTCATCATTTTGTGTGCGTCTTTGAGCCCTCACCACTTTCACTTCCCTAAGAGCGCTTGCGAGCCTTTCATCAGAACAGATAGAGTGTTTTTCAATACTATCCCTTTCCTTATTTGAGTGAGCTTTCTAGCCATCAACCAACTCATATAGCATGCTTTTTAGCCCTATCTCTTTCCTGAATTTGGGTGAACTCTCTAGCCATCAATTAAGATAGTGTGCTTTCAAACCCTATCTCTTCCACTCTTGAGTGTGTTTTCCAACCCTCAACTCTCAATTAGGATTGTGCGCTTCTTAGCCATTCCTCTCCTCTTATTTGAGTGAGTTTTCCAACCCTCAACTCTCAATTAGGATCGTGCGCTTCTTAGCCATTCCTTTCCTTGTTTAAGTGTGTTTTCCAACCCTTAACTATAAGATAAAATAGTGTGTTTTCCAACCCTATTTTTCTTCCTTTTCGTGTGCGTTTTCCAACCACCAATTAAGATAGTGCGTTTTCCATCCCTATCCTCCTTGTTTAAGTGTGTTTTTCAACCCTTAACCCTAAGCTAAAATAGTGTGTTTTCCAACCCTATTTTTCTTCCTTTTCGTGTGCGTTTTCCAACCACCAATCAAGATAGTGCGTTTTTCATCCCTATCCTCCTTGTCGAGTGTGTTTTCCAACCTTCGACCATCAATTAAGATAGTGTTTTTCCAACACTATTTTTCTTCTTCTTTTGAGTGAGTTTTCCTCCTTCGACCCCAATTCCTAGGTAGTGCGCTTTCTAGCCCTATCTTATCATTCCTTTCTGAGTGCGCTTTATAGTCCTCATTCTCATTTCTGGATGGATCAACCATTTCTTGGTCTGATAAATCCACTTTGCTTTTTCTTTACAACGCTTACTATCTAAAGTCTTTTACAAAACTTTAATCGTAAGCATTGTAAAGAGGGGGGCAACTGTCGTAACCCAATTTTTGGGTTACTCCCCAAAATAAAATAAAAATGACAAAAATAAAATAAAAGGAGCCGACGTGGGTAGAAAAATCAAGGTGGAAATTTTGGTTGTTTTCGCGAGTCCAATCGTATCTCTTTGGTTCAAAAAATAGAGAAAAATACAAATTTAAGGCAAAAATAATTTATCGTTGGATGAATCTGTGTAAAAGCTAAGTTAAACGACATAATTATATTTTTATGGTTGATTCGATTTAATCGTCGACAAATTTAAAGTTTAATTATGATCGGGAATTAATTTAAGGTCCAATTGAAGGATTTAATTAAGTGCAAGGACTTAATTATACTTTAAATTGGTCAAATTAATTTTATTAAGGGCTTAGTCAATGAGAAATCAATTTCTTGAATTTAATTCGGGCTCAATTGATTAAAATGGAATTTTCGGAGACCGATTTAAATTTTTAAGTTAGTAATGCGAAATCAGGGGCCAAATTGAACGAATTGAGAATTTAACAGTCAATTGAGGGTTAAATCGCGCAATTGAGGGTTAAATCACGCAATCGGAAACCAGAGACCAAAATAAAAAGGGCGCGCACATTTAAGGTTGCTGTTGAAATTTTGACGGGGATACAATTGCATAAAATTAAAAGTTTAAAACTAATTGGGGGTGTAATTGAACCAATCAAACATCTAAGGACCAAATCATAAAAACAACACAGCCATGGCAACCCACGGCCTCTCTGCAAATTCATTGCAGAGGCAGCCTCTGCAACAAATTTGCAGAGGCTGCAGCCTCTGCAACAAATTTGCAGAGGCAGCCTCTGCAATGAATTTGCAGAGCAGCCTCTGCAAATTCGTTGCAGAGGCACTCTCTGCATGATGGGCAAAGGAGGCAGAGGCAAGAGCTGCCTCTGCCCCTATAAATAGAACGGGAAATCAACAGAGAAGAGGAGGAGAAGAAAAGGAAAGAAAAATTACACAGAGGAGAAAAGAGAGGAAAAACGAAGAGAGCAGAGGGAACAAAAATCTTACGAACAGAAGGGAGGATTTACGTAGAAAACGAGAGAAAAATTAGGCAAAGAGAGGGAGACGAGATAACGTAAAATCTCTTCATCTTCCTCGTCTCCGAGAGCCATCTCTCTCTCGTCCATTTTCCCACCAGCCCTTTCTCTCTCTTCCATCGCCGTTTGCAGCTCCTTCTCTCTCCCTTCATCAGCCACCGTTGACGGCCCTTTCTCTTTAAAGAAGGTTGCAGCTCCAGTTCTCTCCCCAAGCCAGCTCCACCAGCCACACCAGCTCCTTCTCCAGCTCCGGCGAGAGCACAAGCAGCAGCGACGAACTCGAACCAGCAACAGACCGACGGCTTCAGAAGCTTCCTCCGGCCACCACAGGCCACCGTTGACGACGCCACCACGACAGGAATCACCGCCTCGACGTCCTCTACCCGGTGGCAGTGGAAGGTGAACCTCTTGCGGTGGTCGGTCGACCACCGTTTACTGTGCACGCATGAATTCAGCGTGAATATATTTATATAATATATATATTCTGTGTGTGTTGGGTGGGCTGGGCTGCTCACGGCCCAGCTCAGTTGGCTGGGCCGGGTCCAGCCCACCACAGCCCAAAAACCTTTGGGCTTCCAGCCCATGATGGCTGGAAGCCCAGCCGCCCTTTTGGGCTTCCAGTCCACGATGGCTGGAAGCCCAGCCCAATAAGACTGGGCTGTCAGCCCACTGTGGCTGACAGCCAAGCCACAGCCTTCTGGGCTTCCAGCCCGTGAGGGCTGGAAGCCCAGACCACTAAGGCTGGCTGTCAGCCCATTGTGGCTGACAGCCCAGCCCAAAAAAAAATAAATAAAAAAATTGAAAAATACAAATTGGCAAAAAAAAAGTATTTTTATTTTTACTACTATTATTATTAAAAAAATTCAAAAATATAAAAAATGTATTTGTTTTTTGTGCATACGGCCGGATTCCAAAGCTTTTCTCATTGTATTTTTCGTAAAAAATATGTTGCATCTTTTTCCATATTTTTAAAAACGAAAATTTGGATATCGTAACTAGTTTGCGATTATCCATTGGAAGTCGGCCAAAATGTCAAAAATAATTTAACAATTATTTTGTTTTAGCTTTCGCGGTGTAAATTTACATTGTAAAGTACACCCGCGGATAAAAAGAAATTTTACTACTGTGTAAAATTACATTGTAAAGTACATCCGTAGATAAAAAAGATTTTTACTGCGATGTAAAATTACATTGTAAAGTACACCCGCAGACAAAAAAAAAAGTATTTTTGAAAATGCAGTGTAAAAATTTTAACTTAGAAAAACAATCAAACAACAATGCAGCTTACCTTAGGTAGGGTGCACTGGGGGTGATGCGTCTTCCCCTTGCACAACAAGTCTCCTTACCCTAGACTCTCGCAGACCAATAGGTTCCTAGTAACCTTAATACTAGGTGGCGACTCCTTAGAATTATAGTCGTAAATTTTACGGCTATAAACAACCCCCATTTCACCGCGCGCCGTTGTCTTCCCCGAATCCAGGAGGAGATGGCGGGGCGTGAAGCGCGTAGAAAAATCGTCGTCGCGACAATACCAATAGAAATAAATTATTTTCAAAGCAAACAAATTTTTATAATTTAGAAAAGAAACACACATACACTCAAAATCCTATTCTAAATAAAAGATATCTCATCAAAAGAATTTATAAAGCTTTAATATTCTTATAATTTGTGTGTGTGTATATATATATATATATATATATTGATTCCTTAACCTTGTCAATTTTAATACTAAAACTGAATAAAAGAATTTGGTTATTAAATACTTCTTAAATTTATATCTTTTAGACCAATAGAAATAAATTATTTTCAAAGCAAACAAATTTTTATATTTTAGAAAAGAAACACACATACACTCAATATCCTATTCTAAATAAAAGATATCTCATCAAAAGAATTTATAGAGCTTTAATATTCTTATAATTTGATGTGGAATTTGGTTCCTAGAAAATTTAAATAGATAAAAAGTATCGCTATAAAACAATCTTATTTGTCTCGTTTGGACATCATGAAAGGAATGTGGTGTCTTTTATTCTTAAAAACACCCCTTTAAAATTTCATATGATCATAATCTTCAATCCTTAGTCAAAATTCTCAATTGGCTATATAAATGATGTCCTACTATTTTCAAAATCAATTATTGAACACTTTAGTCATTTATAAAAGATTTTCAATATTATCAAACTAAATGAACTAGTTGTCTCTACTTAAAATATCAAACTATGTTAAAGAAAAAATAGATTTTTAAGATATAATATTTATCATGGTTCAATAACTTAATTAGCAGAGCAATTGAGTTTATTGATAAATCTCATAATGTAATCAACGATAAAACTTAACCTCAAGGGTTTCTTCAACGTTTAATTTTTTCCTTTAATTTTCTCTCAAATCTTAGAATAATATGTCAACCTCTATACAAAAGGCTGAAGAAAAATCATCATACTTGGAGTCCTTAAATGACCAAAATCATTAAGTCTTTTAAAAATTATGTCATAAGTCTTTCTTGTTTAGGTATTTTGAGTCTTTTTTAATTGTTAAAATTGATGTCGTAGGTATAGGTTATGGAGGGATCGTTAAACAAAAAGTTTAAGATCATATGGTCAAGTTTTCAAACAAAATATTTAAATATTATAAAGAGATTTATCAATTTTCTATGTAGTTCATCTTTTCAATATGATATATTTCATATATTTTAAGAGCTAATTATCAATTAACAAAATATATTAAGGATGTTCAAAATATAGTTTCAGAATGGATCTTTTCTAGATGACAATCCATACTTTTAAACTTCGATTTTGAAATAGAATTTATAAAAGCTGAAACTAATCTTCTCCCATATTTTATCTCTAGATAAGTCTTACAAGGTTTAAGATGAGCATACTAGTAAAACAAATAAAGATTTATCTATCATAACCCTTTTAAGATGAATTCACTTGACCAAAAGTGATGTTAATTCAACCCATGTGAGGTCTCCATCTATGAGACCAACTTTTATCTCAACCAACCAATTTCCCATCTTGTCAAAGTCTTATAATCCTATCTCTTCACCATCAAACTATTCTCAAGCTTTGGAAGCCCTAACACAAAGATCCATTTCAAACACACCATCAATATCTTCTTAAAAGAAATTTGTTAACCCATTTAATGTATATCCAATTGAAAAATAGCTTTATAATAAAGATCATGATAAGATCATCCCATATATTTTTCCTCGTTAATTCCTGTTTTCCTTAGAAAATTTACTAAAAAAACCATGCAATTTTATGAATTCATCTTGATTAACATTGACATAATCAGGTATAATCATGATACAGATTATTCTACAATTCCATATTAAAAAATGAAAATTTAAAAGGTTTTAACCTATCAATACTAAAACCAAAGTCCTTATACCTAAAAAAGGCTTTTTCAAAACATTTAAGCTCCGAGATTTAGTTATCTTAATTATCAACAAGTATAGTTCAATACTCCCTACCTAAATGTTTTTTTTGTAACCATACTTGGTTTATTCATTTTGATAACAGACCTTCCTAAACTTAATCTGCATCATCATTGTTAATTTTATTTCTTAACTTCAAAAGCATTTTCTAGTTCTAAATCTGAATACAAAAAGAAAACTTCAAAACACCTAGTCGTATATTTCAAGTTACTTTGATGAAGAAAAATATCATACCCTAAACAATAAAAACCCAACTTATGGTTCCATCATGATGGGACAATTATAAAATCTTTAAAATCATTAATACTCATCCAAGTCAAGAAGACGCTAAACAATTCAACAATTCAAATTCCTTATGTCACACATTACATCAACATCCACTTTGACAAACCGATAAAACCTTAACAATAGTTCTATGAAATATAATTTATAAAAGTTGAAACTTATAACCATCTAGATTAAGTTATATTAATTACCAATAAGCATGATTTAATATTCCTAACCTATTTTTTTTTAAATCATTCTTGGTTTATTCATTTTGATAAAAAAAAATGTCTAAACAATTTCCCAGTATGATTTTCAAACAAATGGTGGTAATACTTCTCTCAAACAAATGAAATCCCACTTCAAAAGATTTGAGAAGTTTGGAAATATTTGCATAAAAAATATGCTCCTGCCTTTTCACATTTCGTCTCTATTTTCGGGTCTTTTAGGTTTCATGTTGGGACTTCTTAGTAATGTATGATGCAAATCAAGAAAGTAGTCATTGCCTAGATCTCATGAGAGATATTAAGGTAAAATGGTGGTCTCAGTTCAAAGTAGAGCAAGCTCACTCTAAAACCATTCAATCCTGACTATAGTCTTCCTAAACTTAACCTGTATCACCATTGTTAATATACCTTATTAACTTCAAAATCATATTTTTGTTCTAAATTTGAATATAAAAAGAAAACTTTAAAAAGCATAGTCACATATTTCAAGTTCATTCAATGAAGATAAATATCATACCTTAAACAACAAAGTCCTGAACTATGGTCCCATCATGATGGACAATTATATGACCTTTAGACTCATTAATACTTATTCAAGTCAACAATGACACCAAACAATTCAATAATTCAAATTTCTTTATGAGTTACATATTATATTAGTATTCATTTTAACAAACCGACAAAACCTCAACAATAATTCTATGAATCTTATCTTCAAAAAACAACAATAATTTTCATGTGGTAGACAACTATCAACATCAATTTTAAAAGTTTTCTTCTTTAAAATTTTTCATGTGTTCCTTATCCATTTAGCATATAATGTCTCATTCAACAAATGTCATTCATGAATATTTCAAATTTATGCAAATTTTAATTATGTTTCAAGTTTGCGTGCTTAGCTATAAATATACAATGTTTTTTGTTTGCAGAGTCAATGTTTTTTAAAGTTGATTTCAGTTATAGATCTTGTTAGACATTGTGTATTAAAAATGTTTTCGAATTTTTTTAGTATTTTATATTATTTTTAATTGTTGATATTAAAAATAATTTTTAAAAAATAAAAAAATTATTTTAATATATTTATAAATAAAAAATATTTTTAAAAATAATATGAATCACAATTCCAAGACAATCGTTGAAGGATCATCCTTACAATGCCTCATTCATCATGTAATACTTGTATTTGTGCCTTGGATGGAAGCCCTGCACGATCACTTGAAAATTGGATGAAGAAGTGATGTTGTTTAATGTTCATTACGTATAGAGTAAAATTTAGAAACTAAAAGAGTTTGAGACTCAAATCAGTATGAGGGGATATGCGAGGGGTTAATATGAGGTTCGAACAATATGCTTTTCTTTAAATCAAGAATAAATTCTCGTAAGAATCCAAGCTTGTAAAAAACAGTAGCAAGATGCGGATGGATGTGCTCTTCTTTGTCGACAAATACTGGACTAGAAGCATCTAATCTCTGGTATCACATCCGCCTCCTCTAAGAAAGAACATTTTTTTTTTTTTTGACGATCATGATCATGGGTCAAGCATCTTTTATCACTTTCTCTACCACAGAAAGAAACTGTTTTAGGTTCTTGTGAAGTGAGTGGAGGGATTCTCAAAGCAATTGCATTTCACCAATGAAAACAGAAAAGCAGCAGAAGAAAAAAGCTAGGTTCTTTGTGGCCCAAAATCATGCTGCTCTATATATAATCGAATGCAATGGCAGTGAGAGAGCAACTCGTTAAGCTCAAGAAAGCTATAGCATTTCTTCTTTGTTTTGAAGAAGAAAGATATGGGTAGAGGAAAATTCAAAGGCAAACCTACTGGTCATCGCCATTTCTCCACGCCTGAAGAACTCAGTCAGTACTCTCCCCTCTCTCTTCCTCCTTTATTTAAATGCATTCTATGACTCTCTTTTTTTTTTTTTTTAATTTTTTTTTAATTAATGTATTTTACTGTAAATTTATTAACTTTAGAATCTAATTTTGATTTTGATTTGCTCAGCCTCGTAGTTTCTATAGCCCTACATCTTTAGAAGCTCATTTTTAGAACTTTATGGAAATTGATAATAACCCTTGATGTTCTGCCGTTTCAGTTTGAATTTGGATCTGTACTTTTCAATTCTACAATTAGTTTAGCAGATACAAATGGAATAAAATATCATTCAATTTACTTTAAGGAACTCTATACATGTTCAAATATTCCGTTCACTTGAAAAAAATAGTCCAAACACAGCTTTGTTCTTTTTCAAAGCATTAGCTTTCATGGATGGGATCATCAAGTATTTTGAAGAATATGATCGTGTCGTATCATTGATTGAACAGTCTTGATTGTTTGTAATACTTTCATCTCATGTGAACCCACTTTATGAGCCTTAGCATTTATTTTTTTAAATGATTGCAGTTGCCGGCACCACTGCCACCCGCCCTCGCACTTTTAGTCAGGTATGACCCTCCGAGCTGCTGTTCTCAGCATATAGTACCCCATACTTCAGAGGTTTTTATGACTACGAATTGCATACTAGATTTAAGTTTTTCAATTTTAGATATTAGGTTTTTCTTCCATTTTATGTAGCTCCATGTCCATGAAAGTTGGATGAGATGGTAAGTGATTATTATCTTCTCCATTTTATAAGTTTGGATATTTTGACAATTTTATCTGTTACCATTAATATCCCAATAAAAGTGTTTTCTCCATTCTAGTTAGTATTGTGAACATGAAAGTTGCTTCTCTCATTTTTCTCTCTTTATATTTGATATGTCTATATGATCCTATTTTGGATTGTTTATTGGAAAACAAGTTAATGAACTAAGAATTTTCTGTTCTCAGTTGTTTATAGTGGTTTTCTCTTCTCTACATAAATATGGCATGCTGGAAGTTTGTAAACGTGCTTCAGTACATGATATAGCAGTCTGTTTGAACATTTCAGGTAGAGGCAGCAGAGAAGGTGGAAGAAGAGTCTGAAGAGGAGTTGGAGGAACCATCTGAGGTCAGTGTACTCCTTGGGTGTCACAATTATGCTTTTGGGTTTCTTTCTTTAATATTTAGCCTGAAATTGGCTCCAAATTTTGGCAGAAGCAGAAAGGTGCCCTGGGACTCATTGAAATCAACAACCCTAATTTAGTAAAACGAAAGAATTTGAAGGCTAGAGATGTTGATGTAAGTTGTTACACTTTCAAATTTCACAGTGTTTCAATATTTTTTTTAGAAGTTTAGTTGTTTAAGAAATCAATATTTCATTTTCCAGATTGGGAAAATAACTGAACTCTCAAGGCGTGAGAGGTTAGCTACTTTCTTGCTTCAATCCATTTTAAGCAGTAATTTTCTTATGCATGCGATCATTGTGTGAGTGTGGAAACTAATTCTCTGCACACTGATTCGATTATATATATATTTTTTTTAACTTAATTTGTTTTTACCTTAGTGATATGGCTCATGACCACATTCTTTTCAAAGTGCTATGATTTATTTTGAATTTTTGATTTTCCAATACTTAGCCTGCTACCTCTACATTTTTTAGCATTATAGTTTTGCAACTTAGAATTTAATCCAGAGTGAAGATTTTTACACCAATTATTAGAGGTATTGGGATCCGGTGGAGCAAAACAAGCATAGTTGTTTTATTTACCCAATTGTTATTATTATTTTTTTCTTTCTTCCAATTCATCTAAGATGCCTCAAATATTCAATGAGATGAAGGTGAAGAAAGGATTGAGTTCCCGGCATTCTAGCAGATGACACTGTCTCACTGTGTAAATAAATGCCTGTAGGTGGTCTGATTCCAGATTTCAATCTCTAATAGGGGATGCAGTGATACATATAAGAAATTATTCCATCAAACATACTGTCAGGAATAACCACATGGACTAAATGTCCTGTCCAGGCCTCTTGCTTAATTGTTTTTTGAATTTTTTCATTCAACTTGCCATGATCCACCCTGTTCTCAACACTCAAAAAAAAGTAACAAGGAATATTATTCAAATCCATTGTTACGTATCTGGATGGATGATTAGTAGTTTTCTTTAATCCAGTGAATGTAAACCTCCTTCTCCTGAAGGCAGAACAAGACTTCATAGTATGTTTTTATAAAAAATAAAACTGTATGGCTCTGTGTTTGATTTCCTGTTGCTGCTTCTGTTTGTCCCTTGTATATTCTGATGCTTCCAAGTTTCTATTTGAGGGGGTTCCATTGTTGACTTACTTTGAGTACTCTTGCTTGTAGAGAGGAAATTGAGAAACAGAAAGCTCATGAACGATATATGAAGCTGCAGGAACAAGGAAAAACTGAACAATCAAGGAAAGACATAGGTAATTACTGGATATTGAAGATCATTACCAGCTTGTGTTTTTACCTTTTTCCTGGTACTTCATTGAAGTTTTTACATAATCTTGTCATAGCCTGCCATAGAAAATGGTAGTACATAGTGAATCAAACTTGTCCTGAAGTTATAAGTTGGGTTTTCTGTTTATCCATTTTTTGATTTGCATCAAAGCAGGGTTGCAAATAAAAATCTGGCTGAGGTCTAGTGTCTTAACAATTCTTTCCTTTTGGCTTTTCCTCATCAGTCTGATAAGTTTGATTTAAGCGACTTAGACCTTCATTTTTATGGGTCCTAGTAATTAAATACCTATGGGTACATATAATGTTTTAGGAGAAGGTGAAGGGGACTGTCTTAAGGTTGATTTAGTTAACTATTTTTAGATGGAATCAACTCCACAGGTTTGTATCAAATCACAATTGTCTTTGAAGATATTTTTCTTCCAATTTGCAAAGTACTACTGGTTTTTTGACCTAGACTAGAAGGGAGTATTATGGTATGTTTTTGTTGAACACGACCTTCCAACTAAGTTCATTAAGGATATTCAGAAACGACATCAATGGAGAAGCAAATTAGATTGAAATCAGAATGATGTAAATGACAATGTTGTTGTTAAGAAGCTAGGTTCCTGAAAAACTAGGGCATGGATTTTGACTCATTTTTATAGATAGGCATCTTCTCTGTGATTTACTTTCTAGTTGTCATGTTAGTCTAGTTTGAAACTATCTTTAAAGTTAAGGATCTTATACCATCATTTGCTTTGGTTGATTTTAAATGCAAAGAAACTGCAATCTTCCACTTGAAAATTATAGCTGGTCTTGAATCTGTGGCTTAGCTAGGGCCCCAATATGTTTTTTACCAAAAACAAATGAAGAAACATAGAAGAAGAAAGAAAGAAAGAAATGTAAATCCAGGACTATCTGATAACTTTTCATTTGGGAGTCCGTACATTGCAATTCTGAACCCATTTTTGTACTTCTTTGTTTGACCCATTTCTGACAATGTTACCACTCTCTCTGTATTTGTACCAATTGATTTCTCTGATGTGTTTTGTAGCCTACCGAGTTTCCTTCTCTACATTATCATTATTTCTGGAAAGCACCTGACAAACCTCTCCAATTTTGCCCTTGTTCATTGGTTTTGATGATTTGAACCCACCCATTTTTCTTTCTAGATGTCATCTCTTTTCATGGTTTCTGCTGAAATAGCATTGTTCCTTGCAGAACGCTTGGCCCTGATACGCCAACGAAGGGCAGAAGCTGCCAGGAAGCGAGAGGAAGATAAAGCAGGTAATGTTCATTTGTTTGCCTGTCCTCATTTTGCTTCACTTCATCACATTTATATTAAAGTATTCATGGAAAGTAAGTTGAAAGCATAAGTTGTTTAGTAAACTTAGGGCTATTGCTATATATGTGTCAAATATTTCTTTCAACGGAAGCTAATACTAGTTCCACCTTTTCTGTCAGCCAAAGAACAGAAAAAGGCATAACCTCAGAGATGAACTGGTTATCAAAGCTCGTGTTGTCTGCTTTTTTTCTCTCACTAATGTGTAAATAACAGCTCTTGTTAAAAAAAAAGGGAACAATATACAAGAGCTGATAGATTTTAAGTAAGGAAATTACTGCACATTCCTTTTTGTTTTGGGAGCATCTCGCCTCTTAAACCATCTAATTACCTTTTATCATTGTCAAGACTTATATAGCGAAAAACAAAGAAAATGAATTATTGTCGGGGCATATAATTGCATATGTGTGTGTGGGAGACACTTGTTTCCTTGGGGACGACACTTCTAACTCTTTCCTTTTCTTTTTCTTTCTCATTATCCTGGTATTCTCCTCTCTCTACTTTCAGTTATTTCAATCTAAGAAACCATCTTGGTATTATAGCTACAAACACTAACAAAAAAATAGCTTTGTATTGACATCAACCATGGCATCACACCCATGCATGTACACACGTCAAATAACATCCTTTTCCTATTTTTAAAAGCTCTTTTACTCCACAAAAAAGGCATATGATTTCAGTTACCAGGTTAGACAATATTTTATCTGTAGCGATAGTTTATATCTACAGGATCTCTGTGGTTAGTAAAGCAATGTTAGGGATTTATGTGTGGTTGGTAGAGCAATGCTAGGGATTTATGTGGTTACTAGAGTAATGCTAGGGATTTTGAATGATTTGATAGGAAAAATAATGCATGTAATTATAATAATTAGGGTGTAAATAGGGACTATTTAAAGATAGACAAGCCTCCATTGAGAGGCATTCAAACCAAAACCAATTTCAGCCTTTTTAACATGATATTAAAGCTCCTAACCTAAAATTCTAGAGTTATGGGAAATTCTCATCTTGATTTGTGGGCCGATTCAGTTCATTTTTTGGGATATTCTTTGGCTTAGGCTGAATTTTATCAACATCTTGTTGTGTGACATTAGTGTTTTTCATTAATCTTGTCTTTCTTTTTTGAGATCGTTGTGTTTTTTAGTCATGTCAGAAGAGAGAACTTCCATTGTTCGTATGAATGTAAGAATTACTCTTCTTGAGAATTTCAGTTTTGGATGTTTGTTAAAGGAATTATGGAATCATTTGGATGGATCCTCTACAGTTACAATTGATCCCATAGAACTTGGTTCCTGGGAAAGCAAGGATGCCAAAGTTGTTTCATGGTTGTCAAGTTCTATTGAATCTTGTATAGTCAACAATCTTCGTTCTTTCAATATTGCTAATGAAATATGGGATTCATTTCAATTGATGTATCATTAAGATAAATCTACTCGAAAGTTTCAACTAGAGTTGGACATTGGAAATTATCGCTAAGGGAATTAGGCAATTAAGCAGTATTTTTCGAGTTTTCTAAACTTATGGAGTGATTATTTTAGGCTGGTGCAATCTAAGGTTCCAAAAGAATCGAGCTGAAACTTTACCAAAAACATTTAGAGGTATGTTTCTACATGAGAATAAAATTTCAAATCAATCAGAGATTGGGAAAACCTTGCGATATAAGTTATAACAAATTATACAAATTTTGTTATTTACTTTCTTTCTTTTGACTTGTGGATTTTTTATTTAGCAAAGATTCTTTTCCAATAAAGATGTGTCAACTAGTTTTGGGAATTTCCTATGGTTCAATTCCAGCATTGGATTATTTCTAGCGAGTAATCATTATGTGTTGGAGATTGGCTATTGATATGGTTCAACCTTGTGTTTTTCATGATTGTTTTTACTTAAAGATGCATTTGGTCAGATTGAGGTTATTTTGGATGATGGGTTCAACCTAATTCTTTTGGCGGGTAATTCGACCAAATCAGGCCAGACTATGCCTGAGATATTTTTGGGCAACAAAAAAAGTTTATCTCGAGTGTATTTTGAGTTTAACTTGGTTCATATTAATAAATATGAGTTTTGACTATATAGGGTTCAAAATTGGTTTCGGTTAATTAAGATGTTGGGATCATATGAGATATCCTAGTCTATTTAGACTTCTTAGGGATGACAAATTAACACTAGAATATCTAGGATATTAATTTTGGATTTTTATTGTTTTTATTATGCTCTTAATAGTTTTGGGTTATTATTACTTATTTGAGTCAATTTTTTAGTGGGCTCAAATCAACCTCTATTTGGGGAACCATTAGAGTTATTTGAAGCATTATATAAGTGAAGTATTTGTTGCGAAGCTAGTAGCCATGAATTTATAAAATAAACTTATGTTTTGCATGATGCAACACATCTTTGTTGTCTGGACAATGATCAAATCTAATTCATCAAGGTAGAACTAATACGGTGGCGTCATTCAGTTCAATTCAAATAATGTTGATGTCTTGAGATAATTTTAATTGTGTCACATTTCTCAAACATAATTTTATATTTTCTTACGTAATTATCATATTTGTTGAGGGTTGCTTGATCGCGTGATCAAGAGATTGCAACATTGAAAACAATAAATATAGGTTTATGACACATGGAATTATATTAACTTCTATGGCTTTAAAATTTGATAGAGAAACTAAGAGTAACCAATGATAATCATGTGTCCTTTGTTTTGTGATAAAGAAAGTCGCCATTAATATTGTTCATTATTGAATTTAATATGACAAAAAAAACATGTTGAGATTGATATGTACTTTATCAAGAAAATAAATAAATGATGAGACAATCTATATACCTTTTGTAAACTCTCAAAATCAATTAGTTGATATTTCTATAAAAGAAACTTAGTAGTATGGTTTTTCACTGAATTTCCTGTAAGATGGGCATCAAAGACATTTCAAGATCTATTATGTTGAAGGGGAATATTGTTAGGGTAGTTATGTAATTTCTTACATACTCTCTCCCTCTCTCTCTCTATGTGTGTGTTTACATAAAACACAACACTTCTATCTCTTTTCTCTTTTTCATACTTTTCTTACTCGTTTTTTTACTTCCAATTATTTCAATCTAAAACACCAATGATTATTCATTTAATTTTTCCTTATAAACAATAAATGTTTCTTATCTTGGAAAATAACATTTGGAAAAAAGATCCTTTCACTATGTTGATATTTTTCTCCGAAACAATGTCATGTCATTAAATGTCATAGATTTTTGAATCCCACTATAATTCCCTCCATGTTTGCCATTGATAGTTACCAACATAACAATTCCATCGTCATGCTGTCAATATTCACCAATGAAATTACCAATAGAATACTTTCATTGGTAACACCATTGATATTTCCGAAGGACACAATGTCATATAATCGTACGTTATAGGTTTTTGAATCTCATTGTGATTCCCTTGGTGTTTACCACCGACATTTATCGACGTAACCCTTCCGCCGGTAGAATACTGAGGAAAATAACAACGCGGATGTTTTGACGGTATGAATTAGTTGATTTTTTGAAATTTTTTAGGTTTTTTGGCTTGCCTAAAACCTGTGCTTCTGCTTGCTAAGTGGTTATAGCTCAGTTGCCTGAACATAAAAAAGAAAAGGAAATCAATAATGAAGTTGTACCTAATTATATCATTTGTAACTTAAGAGGTGCTTTCCCCCCTCCCCCCCTCTCTCTTGGACAATTGCAGGTGCAATGCATTAAGAACAAATATCTATTCCGTGTACAAAAAGATAAACAGAGAATCTTTAGAGTAAGTTGGCAATGATTGATCCTATTGCTCTTTAAATACTTGAATAGGAAAGAGATAATAATGGTGGAGGAAGTTGAGGATGTTGGTGCCTAAGATGTTCAGACAAAAGCCAGCACATTTTCTTTTTGACAGCAGAAAGTTGAAGAATCTGGTCTGAGCCTACCATTGAAGTAAATTATAAGCAGGACAAGGAAAGATACCCTCGTTTAGGGATGCCCCCCCTACAAATTTAGGGACGCATAAAATCTATTCTAGACTTCATCGATTGAAAGTAAATGGATCTGTCAAGTTTAAGTTGTCAAGTAACTTCACTTCTTATGTTTGTTGTTTAGTCGTGCGAAAATGCGTTGTGGAATAAATTATTTATTACAAGAAAGAGCAGATGTGGCGTATACTTGTGGCTTAAATCGTCAAGGGAAACAAAATAAAAAAATGGGGTGGCATAATTTTCAGATCAAAGCTCGAAGATTTGGCAAGAATTTGTAGAAAAAAAGGAATTTAATACGTTTTCAGATGAGATCAACCACACTCAATCGCCCAGCCCATAGCTGTCGTTCATTGTTTTTGTTATTGACGTGCCATGGAAGCGTGGGATCCGCCATGGATTTATCACCTGTGCTTTGCGGCTAGAATTCTCAAGGACCCCAGAAAAAAAAACGACAATCATCTCTAGCTTTGCATGCCATTGCCCGTTGCCAAGAACAAGAATATGCTTTTTAGGGTTCTTTTACTGCATTTATATTCTATTCTCAGCCTGCGTGCTGCATACAGATTGAGAGTGTTTTTCGTATTCAGCATTCTTAGTGAAGGATTGATAGCGTGTTTAAGGTTGTTTTTTAAAATATTTTTTTTATTTAAAAATATATTAAAATAATATTTTTTATTTTTTAAAAATAATTTTTGATATCCGCGTATAAAAATATCTAAAAATACCAAAATTATTTAATTTAAAATAAAAAAATTTCATTTTTTTTTAAAATACACGTGGTGCAAAACAAGGCTTTCGCTTTGGTCAAAGACGTCTAATAAGGTTTGTAGTTAATTTAGTTGGGAAAATTAAATGTTTAATTACATGATAATAACTTTATCCATTCATTAATTTTCAAAAACTATAAGGACTAGTGAGATTGACATATACTGCTTGCTGTCGTGTATTAAATAATTCATCTAACTCCAATATTTAATCATATACAAACTTTCATTGATCTTAATTAATTCATCTTAAATAATAAAAATAAAGATAAAGATATTTCATCGTGCCGATCCCACTATCAATACGAACGCGATTGAGCAAAGCAGCTTTTTTTTTTTTTTTTTTTTTTTTTTTTTTTTATTGCATGTGTTGATTAAGTGCAAGCCATCATTACAAAAAGACATGAAAATCAACAATCAATGATTTCAAGTTAAAGCTCTTTAATTTCTTTCAAATAATGTGTACTTGAGTTTTGATCCCATGAAATTACATTAGATTCTGATTTCTCTTCATTCGGAACTAAAACAACTATTATAATCTTTCTTTACATTAAAATACTTCACTATTAAGTTGGCAATTAGTATTTAATTTATAAATTATTCTTTGAAATAAATATATAAACATCATATGTTTGTTTATGTTGATTTCATTCTCTTAGTCTAATTTAAGAGTCGTTTAAATGGCACGAATCCGGCAACACTTAATAATATAATCTATGCAAAACACATTGATGAATTTATGTAATTTAAATATGCCAATTTAGCAATATGCAAGTTGACTTTACGACACACGACATTATATTTTAAAAGTGTTTTTTTTTAAATAAAAATATTTTATTTTATTTTTTATTTTAAATTAAAAAATTAAGTGTTCTTAAATCATTTTTATTTGTTAATATAAAAAATAATTTTTAAAAAATAAAAAAAATATCATTTTGATACAATCGTCAATAAAAAATACTTTAAAAAATAACCTTAATCATGCTACTGGTATATAATCTATGACCACCCATCTATTTTACTCTTATTTAAGAAATAATAATTAATAGCTCTTATTTTTACAGCAACAAAAATAAATAAATTTGGTGATTATAAATTAGTTTTATTTATTTTGTGTTATGTGTTTTAATGGTAATAAACTTATGTTTCAAGTTATTCCGGAACGCGTTGGGTGAAAGCTATATATATATATATATATTAAACAACAATCGATCATGAAAATAAAAAAATAAAAAAATAAATAAAATCACACAATTTCACTGACTGTAATAGCCTCAACGCCAACGGTTAAAATAATAATAAAAAACCTTCTAGTCCGTCTCCGTTTTTTTCAGCCTTACCTTATATTTTACAAAAGCTCATACACAACCTCTCCATCTCTCTCTCTCTCTCTCGTCCAAAGAGATCTCTGAATTTTTAGACTTCCCTTCTTCCGTCTCTCTCAAATCCTGATTTTCTTGGTCTTCAATCGATTTTGAAATCTTGGGTTTCAATTCTTTAATCTTGGTTTTTTTAATATCTTTTTCTTGTTTTGCAGGTATTATTTATTTTGCATAATTTCACCAAACAACCTTTGGTGAAACTCGTGCTCTTGATTAATTATTTCATGATCACAAGGTACGTCGTCATCTTTTTATTTCTTCGTAAAAAAAGTCTCAAAATTTATGCACAGTTTTTTCAACCAGTGGGATTTTCACCTTCTGTGGATAGCGATAATGGGTGTACGGTGATGATTTTTAATTTTTTTTATTTCTTTTTTGAAGACAATTGAATCTAATTAAAAGTGGGACTATGCGTTCTGGTAGCATGATATTGGATTCTTTTGGTGCACGGAGGAGTCTGTTTCCCTTTAGTTGTAGTTTAAGCTGTGTTGGCGTGATAGATGAAAGTGCTCTTTTGAAGAATGGAGATCCTCTTGCTTTGTTTCCTAGATTTGGTGGCACCAAAATTTGCTACATCAAGAGGGAAAGCCTTCGATTGTAATATATCATATAGAGTTGCTTCAATGGTTGGTCATTTTTGGATGAAAATTTGGTTTGTTATCTGCACGAGATATGTTATCTGGAAACACACTGATATCATTCTTTTTTGTTTATTCCGTTTTGGTCTTACTTTCAAATCTTGTCCAGAGGGTTTGGTAATTGTTCTTATGGGGTAAATTTGGAAGTTTTCCTAGAAGAACATTTAAATGTTGGGGTTGAAATTTAAATAGAATAGAGAGAATAAAATGTTCTGGTCTCTAACATGCCCACCTTAAATTTATTGGAGGATTCAGGATTACTATGATTTATATGGTTGCTTTCCTTGAGCATCTTGTTGTGGCATCCATTTGGGGGCATGAATCTTATGCTGCACATGAAGAAATGGGATCTGCTTTTCAATTGTAGGGCTGGGCTGATTGCATTGAGGTTGCATGTATTTGTTGACTATTGAGAATGTCCCGCTTGTACTTTTTTGGAGGCTTTGCGTTCTGTTTTGACATAGGGGTCTTTTCCTTTGGAGAAGTTATTTCAGAAGCCAAAGCTCATTGCATCTTGAGTTTCAGTTGTGATGAGACTTGGAGTGCAAGTCCAATTTAGATGTCAGAGAGAAAAAGTTCTGCATTAGTGAGGTGAGTGTCATCATCTAGGATAGATGTAAAGTTTTTCATCCAAAGGCTTTCTAGGAATCTTGAAGTGGGTTATATTGACAGCTTAGTTGCAGCAGTTTTACAACTCTCTCACACTTGTGCTCTCTCTCCTTGTTTACTGTGGTATTGTTCTCACATCTCATTCTTGTTTCGTCACAGGGATCTTCTCTGTCCTCCCTGTCTCCCTTCTCTCTTATCATACCTCACACCAAAACAGATGCATTGATGTGGTATACCATGGGATGCTTTGCAATTTGACATTGAAATGACAATAACGTGGGAATCTTTTGGTCTTGTGTATTATATTTTTCTGATACAGCATGCTTTTCAGTAAGCTGTAGTATAAATGATATTAAATTGATGAGAATGAATTGTGTACATACATGTATGGAACTTGTGCATATTGCTTGATATGCAATGTTGGTAAGTGTATTATTTAGTATCTTCCTCCATGCGTTCCTAATGTCGGAGATGGAATTTTGCTTTGCTTTCTTGGTTTATGTGTATATATATATATATATATATATATATATATATATATATATATATATATATATATATATATATATCTTTGAATATGCATATGTATTCATTACAGATGCCATGCTTGTTCTGGTTGGTGGATAATTATTGTATTGTTTTCGCACTCCATCTTCCAATGACAACTTTTATCACAGTTTATCATTCCAACCAATTCTAAATCTTTATTCAAATATCTTGGCTATGAAGCAGGTTTAATTTGAGATATGGGACAAAGAAACATGCTATGCACCAATCAGATGATTGATTTAGAAATGGATCAACAAAGCCAGGGATATCTACATCCTGAATCCTGCGTTCTTCTAGGGGGTGTGACAAACTTCCGACCGCCTGATATTCCTACCATGTTAACAGCTTCAGGGAACACTATCAATCGTGATGCCCATCTAACTGATCGTTATGATGGTGCTATGTTTTATGGGATGCCCCAATACCATAGTGTTCATCCTCATCCTCAGTATCACGGTCCAAATCTTGATTTAAGTGTTGCAACTGCACCCAACTTCTATGTTCCTTACATGACTCCATCTTCTGGTATTCCTATCAGTCATGCATCTTGTGATCAATTATCTTCATCCAACAATTATGGAGTGATTGGAGTTTCTGCTGATGAATATGGAATTAACAGTCACTTCATGGATAATGCTAGAAGTTCATACAAGAGAAAGAATGCTGAAGGAAACCCAGGGAATTTCCACTATCTGAATGCCTCAGCAAGCTCTAGTTCCTCAGACCCCCCATTGAATACAAGGCATCCCGAGGGGGTTGCTCTGATGGATGTTACATCATTCACCCCACCACCTTACAGGGGGGCTAGTGCTTCATCAATCAGGGAAGTAGGACCTCAAAGAAGTGTGAGGAATAGATTAGGTGCTGTGGGGCTTGATCCTGCCTTGACACACAACCCAAATCATTTTATTCAAGGAAACTATTTGGGCCAACCCTACCAGCCAGGTGGCTCTCTCTGGTTAGAACAACACTTAAGCAACGGTTCTACTGATGCAGGCGCTTCAGGATGGACTCAGAACCCTACTATTCCTTACATGCATGGTAACTTTTATGATGGTCATTATTTTGACTCTTTGGTCTTGTTATGTATGATGATTCCTGTTGTCTTAGATTTTGTTATAAGTACCACAAATGGGCCAATCGTGGAAATATTAAGCACCTTGTTTCATTTTCTTGTAGGGAACAATGTCAATGGAGGTCCTATAGAAACTGGGAGCATGGGTCTACAGCGGTATCTTGAGCCAGCTAGCAACAGAAGTAATGTCAGTTTCTCACACCCATCTCCAGCAAACCCTCAGCACCATAATTTTCATCACCTGTCTCCACCAATTCAAGGAAGTAGAGGTCGCAATATTAATACTCTTCCTCAAGCACCAGCAGCTTCATTCCGAGTTCCTACAGCCAATGCCTCACAAAGCACTATGAATCTATCTCAAGATGGTTTAGATATTGGACTTAGGAATCCAGGATCTGTTCAACCAACTGGCCTTAGAATGTACAGGCCTCACCATGAGGGAGTTGTCCCTGAGACCACACTAAGACATCGCAACCTCCCTCACTTGAGAGTGTTGCCAACAGATGTAAGTCCCCATCTTCTCTCTGCTATTTCTTTCCATTATTGTTTATTATGAGTGGTTATCTTTGGTTCATAAGGATTTTATTGTGAAAAAGATCCCTTTGTTTTGCGTACTTCCATCTTCCATTAACTGTATTTCTTTTGTTAATGAAGTGGCTAATTTTTTTCTGATTCTTCTGTATAGGGGGTAGCGATACTAGGGTTCCCTGACTATTATGAAGTAGAGAATTATGTTGATCACCACAGAGATATGCGCATGGATATAGAGGACATGTCTTATGAGGTAAGCTTGAGATACTTTAACAATAATCTTTCTTTTAACATGCAAAGCTAGGTGGTGATGTAATCAGTAGTACAGAGAATATGAAAGACCATCCAGTTGGGTTTGGATTGCCCAGATGAATGGAGGATTGGCATGACTTTATTTTAAGCATCTGATAAGAGAAACCTGAAATTTTATGATATGAAATTTTCAACTGTCTGCAGGAGCTTCTTGCACTTGGGGACCGTATTGGTAATGTAAATACCGGCTTATCAGATGCAACTATCAGAAGTCAACTAAAAACAAGAACTTATTTATCATCTCCTTATTCATTCAATTGGGAAGTATCTTGTATGGATCAAGAAGCTGATTCTTGCATTATTTGCCAGGTATTGTAAAAGCTACCTTTTAAATTTAGTATTTGGATGATTATGAATTATGCTTATTTTTTTTAGAATGCCTTATAATTATGCACCTGTTCTCTATATATTGACCGAAATGATATCTTCTCTCCTTCACGCAATGCATGGTATTTATATCGATTTTTTGGGATTTTCCAGGATTATTATAAGAGTAAGGAGAAAATTGCATCTCTTGATTGTGGACACGAGTATCATGCAAATTGCTTGAAGAAGTGGCTACGCTTGAAGAATGTATGCCCCATCTGCAAATCTGAAGCCTTAGCCATGGAAGGAAAGGATGTTTAAGGTGGTGATCCTGCTTGTATAAAATAAAAGGAAAAAAATAAAGCCAGAGGAAAGGAGTGAGCTTTACGGCGAGCCTTCAAAGCACAGCCAGTCTCTCGTAATTTGTTTATTATAACAAAGTTGGTATTTTGGTACATGTATTTTGTACATGCACTTGCAAATATACGACTAACTGTCACACGAAGTCATTTATTTGTCGGCCCTGTATGTATCAAACCTGTACAGACATTCGTTTTAGATTTCGTGTGCTGTATTGTTAACTTTCAGTTGATGTGCCATTCAGGTTTCCACAGTATTGGAATGTTGGATCATAAACCTGATGGATCTAACGTCTGCTTTTCCTTGAATTGAGGTTTCTGAATTTCTCTATAACCGCATGCTGGTTTTTCTATCGGTTTGTATTGGAATATATTATGTTCGCCTAGGAATCCGCAGCGGCTCTTACATGAAAAGTTGGTGGTTGGTGTTTTGCCTTTTTAATTGGAATGAAATATTTTGATTTTGAGGTGTTATTTTGATGTTGTACTATTTATAATTAATTAATTATATAAAAAAATTAAATATAATTTTTAATTATTATAAAATTAAAGTTGATGCAAAAATTTTATTTTTTTATAATTTATATATTTTTAATTTTTATTGTTTTGATTTTGATATATATATATATATACACACACACACACAAATAGGAACAACAATTTGTCAGGTAGGAGATGAAAAATACAGTGACAATAATTTGTCCAGGTGACAGGAGATGAAAAGCAAGAAAGTCAGGTCACATTAGTGACCCACAACAATTTGTCCAGGCAGGAGATGGTTTTTTTTCCCTGTAGCCGAAACAGCATAGACAAAGTAATACCGACATGTTTCTGCTGATATTTGACCAAAAAATTCAAAACGGACCGAAATTTAAATCGATGTAAAAACAACGTTGTTTCTTATTTTTTTAACTGGTATGAAACGAAATGAAACTGACAACTATGCTCAACATAGCTTAGCTAGCAAGGAAGGTTTTTACTCGTAGAGTAATTGATTAGCATGAAAGAGAATAATTCTTGCTTCCTCATTATCGAATTGTCAATGCTAAAAAATTCCTCATCTCACTTCATTAGAATTCAACACCTTTAGAATTGAATCGGCAAAAAATATTTTCAATTTTTTCCCTTAGCATTAGATTTCATTCTCTTAATTGCAATTTATTTCTTTATTTCTATCTTTTTTTAGCTTCACCCCTTAATGTTTGTTTTCATTTTGTTTTTATGTAAAATCCAATCGTTGTATTTGTTTTTTTATTCTGTTTTAATATTTTTCAATTTCATCTCTTCTATTCCAGAAAACATTCTTTATTCCAAAGATTGAGAAATTCTTACCATTTCTTGATGTTCTTCACTTCAAGTCCAAGTTAGATTATATTCTGTATTACAAATATTGAGAAATTCTATTCCTTATGTGGTCAGCCGATACATTTTTCACATTTGGACATTTTCATGCTGAGACATTTTCACTTCTCTAGAGTATTACATTGTTCATATCAATTTTAAATCCAATTATTATTAGATTTAAAAATCTTCAAATTGAGAAACTAAAAGCTAAAGTTTCTTAGTTCAATTTGAGTTTAAAATGTATTTATATATTAAAATGTTGAGAGATTGAAATTATTATTATTCCAAAGGTATTTAAAATTGATTTAGTGTTTATGAAAACAGTGATGATAGAAGGTGTTCTATTCCAAAAACTGTAATATAATTCTTACGTGTGTGTCAATCAAAATGGCCAATAATAATTCAAGGAATTTTTGCATGGTTTAATTAATCTTTAATTTGAAAAGGTTTTGAGAAATTTGTGCTACCGTGTTTTTAGATGTTTTCATAAAATATATATTTTTTAAAATATAAAATTAAAATTTTAATTATCTAAAATCATTTTTTTTAAAAAAATTAATATATTTTTACATAAAAAATAAAATTAAGCACATAACTAAACTCAAATATCATGATGGTTTTGACATGACCATCAGAATTTAATTTAATGTAACATCGTGAGCATGCATGGCTACTAGCGGCAGGGCTGGCATCTTCGACAAAAAGAAAAACAAAATGATTTAATTGTCTGACTTTGTGTGTTTTCTGGGAAAGGATACGTGTTCAAACACAACTAGAAATTTTTCAATTTTTAATCATTTTTATTTTTATTTTCTTGTAAGTTTTTTTAGAAAAAAATATAAAATATTGCTTTGTTTTTCTTTCATTTTAAAAACTATTTTGAAATATTATATATTTTCATTATCCGATAATATCATCACAGAATGGGGATAGATGCTTGGTCACTTCGCATGGTTGAAACATTCTGTGGGACTCCTCCGGCAAGAAAAGAATTCCCGGATGGGATTAGAGGTTGAGTTCAAATTAAATTGTGTATGAGCAGATATTATTTTGGACACCATGGAAGCCACCCATATATTCCAAAGAAAACTCTCTAGGGCACAAGGATTTTGTTTGTTTTGGGTCAACATACAAATGGAAAATCCCTTCTCCTTCATGAATCTTGATTTTTTATATATTATTTTATGGATGGAAGCTGTTGATTTGATTCATTTCATATGATGGGAACACATTCATTGCTTGAATATATATATATATATATATATATTTTTTTTCGAGACAGGAGGAACCATGTGACCCGGAAAGCGCACTTTGTGGACCCAGGGCACGTGTAAACCCCCTGGCTGTCCCAGGCTCTTACGAGGGGAGGTTGTTTCCCAGCCTTGAATATTCATTGCTTGAATATGAATGTTCAATTTTGATCTTCTTCTTTTTTTTTTGCAAAGATAACCTATTATCTAAATCGATATAAAATTTAAATAGCAAGTTGAGCATATTTATCTAAATTAATTTTTTAAAACACAATGGTAAACATTCAATCGACTTCACTGGCGAAAGATTATTATGAACACAGAATTGCAGTAACTGAATCATGGTCCATGTCTGTGGGACTCAATTCGTGCCCCATGCTCCCCAAAAACTTCGAGGAAGAAAGCATGAGGAATTATGGATGATCATCTTAGAGTATCTTAAATGGTAACAGTTATTTTGAAGAGTTAAATTGATAAAAAGTTATTTTTAAATAGTGTAAATATAACTTTTTTATTTATATGTATTTCAATGGTAAAACTTATTTAAAAGAGCTATTTTTTGTATATTATTTTAAATATAGTGCAATTATTTTGTATATAAAAAATCAAACCCAAAAGGAAATTATTGAGAGTGCCCATTAGGATTGGCAGGAGAGCTTTTGAGTTGGAAACTCTTCCTTGTGGCTTATCCGAGAGCTATTGGTTGAGAGAGGAGGGTGATTTATTTATGTTGAACAATATTATGGTTTTTTTTTTCATTTCGGCATGCTACAAATAGCACATCATGCGGAGAACAACCATTTTGGACCGTTGGAGAGGAGGAAATGAAATAAAAATGCTCGAAGGACATGTTTTTGGCTTTGGCTCTTCAAATAGCACTGGCGTTAGACTTGCTCTTATACATTATTTTATTTTTATCATTGGTACGTAATCACACATTCATAATTATGGATTGAACTTCAATGAATAATTCACCCTAGAAATTGAGACTATTTTTACAAGGATTGCAACGTAATACTTTAATAACAATTACTATATACTTAAAATTAAAGAGAGAAGCTTTTGTTGTAATTAAGCTTATCAACGAGGATAAAAAGAGTATGGATAAGAACTATAGCTGTATCATGTAGATTAAGGGTATGTTAGACAAATCGTTTACAGGAGACTAATTTTATGGTCGAGTGGTTGGTTAATTATGCGCCAACTAGAGATTTATTGGATAAAAAGTCTGATGTTCTAGTTGAGTCATCTTCAAGGCTTTATACTTTATCGTATGTAATCTGATTGGATCTACTCTTACTCATTTATTTTAAGAGGATGTTTAAGCCCTGATTATTACAAAAAGAACCTTAAAATTTAGTTAATAAGTGAAGTTTGTTTAGTTAAGTTTGTTTTTATGGTTTATATATAATAATGGTATATATATTAGCAATAATAATTTTAAAAATTAATATC
The DNA here is from genome assembly GCA_027405865.1 of Salix purpurea. NCBI lineage: Eukaryota > Viridiplantae > Streptophyta > Magnoliopsida > Malpighiales > Salicaceae > Salix > Salix purpurea. Next base: position 22,535,728 of record JAOWLH010000002.1, read on the forward strand.
GGTATAAGGTCAAGGAAACCTTTCATCTATACCTGCACTATACTCAAATGAAAAACTCAATCTAGCTTGATTCTAGTGATTAGAATGTTAAACACTTGATGACTGAAGTGAAATTGACACCTTTGCTATGGAACCCTTTGAAAAGGGCTAATTTGATCAAGATATCCATTATTTTAAGGGACTAAAATCACTATAGTTTAATTTAATAAGAAAATACAGGATGTCTCTCAACCAATTAGCCTTCTAAGAATTGCAATTGGGTGAATCCCTGGGAGCTGCAAAAGAGAAAGCATGCCCTGTCTAGCTAGCTCAAACAAGAGCACAGATTCTGTTTCCTTCTCTTTTTTGATGGAAAAAAAATATTCTGAGTTTGATATGTCTCCAATGATTGTCAGCATGCATCAAGAGAAAGCCAAAGCAAGGGTGGAAAGGCAGAATTTATATTCATAAACCATATAATTAAATCACCTTCTGCACATCATATTTCACTGTTTAATTAAATATGGAATTCGAAGTTCAAAGAGGAGATAGAGCAAGAACTCGTTCATGACCCTGAGCCTATCGCCTATCCCTGTACTTGTGTATTCACCTGACCGGAAGCTGAAAGCTGGATGGGTCCAGTTATTATCTTGCCTGGCAAATTCTCATTGACAACAAAACTCTGTGCTAAAGCCCTTAACTGGAACTTGTGAATTTTTCCAGTTGAAGTTTTCGGTAACTCAGCCATGAATTCCACTCTCTTTGGAACCATAAATCGGGGAAGGTTTTTCTTGCAGTAAGCGATAATGTCAGATTCTTTAACAATATCGTTTGTGTCTCCGTTGTAGTTATTTTTCACAGAGATGAACGCACAGGGACTTTCTCCCCATTTAGGATGTGGCATGGCCACCACAGCTGCTTCCAGGACTCTCGGATGTCTGTAGAGTACAGACTCCAATTCCACACTGCTGATATTCTCACCACCAGAAATTATAACATCTTTTGACCTGTCCTTGATTTCCAGGTAGCCATCAGGATGAATGACACCAATATCTCCAGTAGCAAACCATCCATTCCTGAAGGCCTTGGAAGTAGCCTCAGGATCCTTGAAGTAGCCTTTCATGATGCTGCTTCCTCTCAGGACAATCTCCCCCATCGTCTCTCCATCGCGCGGCACGCTAGCCATGGTGTCCAGGTCCTTGACGTCTGCGTCGGAGAGAGTCAGTAGGCTAATCCCTTGCCTTGCCTTGAGTTTTGCCTGATCCTGCTGTGGCAGCTTGTTCCACTTTCTCTGCCATTCACACACAAGTGCTGGCCCAGCAGTCTCGGTAAGACCGTAGCCATGCGTCACGTGGAATCCGAGACGCTCGATCTTCGGGAGCAGCGATGCTGGTGGGGGTGCACCTCCTGTGAGTATCTCCACCGGGGAAGTGATTTCGCGGCGCTCATGAGGCTTGGCCTCAAGCAGAACGTTGAAAACAACTGGTGCACAGCACATGTGAGTCACCGCATGTTCGGCAATGTTATGGTACATGTCTTTCGCAGTGGTGTTGCGCAGGCAAATGTTGGTTCCGCCGCGTGCCGCCACACCCCAAGTGAACGTCCAGCCATTGCAATGGAACATAGGGAGAGACCATAGATAAACTGGTGCATTTCCCATTTCCCAGCCAAGAATTTGGCTAAGAGTGCTAAGATAAGCACCCCTGTGACTATACACAACTCCTTTCGGAGCAGATGTTGTTCCTGATGTATAGTTCAAGGCTATAGGATCCCATTCATCCTGAACTAGCTCGCCGGTGTATCCCGGGTTGCCCCTCTGTACGAGCTGTTCGTACTCCGACTGGCCGAATCGGACACCGGTAGGAGTGTCAATGTCGTCGATACAAGCAAGAATCGATGGCGCAGCACCATCCAGAAAACCAAGGGCCTCACTTGCTAGCTCCACGTATTGGTAATCCACAAAGAAAACCTTAGACCCTGAATGGCTAAGAATGGTGGCTATATTCTTAGCATCTAGCCTTGTGTTGATAGCATTAAGAACTGCTCCAGCCATAGGCACAGCAAAATGCATCTCATATACAGCAGGAATGTTTGGAGCCAGCACAGACACCTGCATAAGCAGAAAAAAACATACTTAAAATTGATGATACGTTTGATACAACAAAAGGTAGAGAGAAAAAGTCAGAGAATAAAGCTTGGTAAACGTACGACATCGTTTTTTCCAACTTTAAGGGACCGGAGGGAATCGGCAAGGCGGCAGCAACGTTCATATGTTTGACTCCATGTGAAGCGGGTGCCCTCATAGATAACAGAGGTACGGTTGGCATAAACAGCATTCGCTCTCTTCAAGAATGTTATGGGGGTGAGAGGAACAAAATTTGCATCACATTTTGGAAGTAGATCCATTGTTGGAGCTGGAAGTATTTGGATAGAGCGTTTTGTGGAGTTTTTGATGGACTAGAAGATGTGCGAGTGGAGAGTTTAAATAAGCAAATTAGGTGTCTGTTGGGGAGTGTGATTGAGATTATTTTTAAAAATATTTTTTATTAAAAAAATACATCAAAATTATATTTTTTAATTTTGAAAAATTATTTTTAACATCAGCATATAAAAATAATCTAAAAATACTAAAATTATTTAATTTAAAATAAAATATAAAAATTAATTTTTTTCAAAAATATTTTCCAAACACATTCTTGTAAAGAATCGAACGTGAAGATGTGCGGCGGGTTTTGGAGAAATTATTGTATGGATTTGATGCTAATATTGTATCCTTGTGTTTTTTAATAAAAAGAAAACATGGGGTGGTGGTGTAACTTGTAAGCAATCAAGAACCCGGTAAAAGACATGGTTTTAAGAAAATCTATTATAAAATATTGGAGTTTAGATATTTTTTATATATCATTATCCTAATTACTTGTCACAATAAGTTATGATCACTACATGCTATTAGCACATGAAAAAAATAAATCTTTGCAGTCTTATTTGGTGAGATATGTTAAGCCTCTTAATTTCTACTCAAGTTTTACTTGATCAAAGAATTGATAGTAAACTATCTTCGATTCCACCTTAATTTCTAGTCAAGTTTTACGTAATTTCTAATCAGGTTTCACTTAATCACTCTCACTAGTTAACCCTACTTCTAAAAAGCTCATTTTATAGGCTCAGACTCTTATAAAAAATACACACAAACTCTTTACCATGATATCACATTTTTAAAAATCATACCCAATTAACAAAATCCCATAAAGTGCAATCACATCAAATCAATAATTGATAAAAAAAGGGGGGGGGGCTCAAATTAAATAAAAAGGAAAATCCAGACCTTATATTTGATTCATCTATACTTTTTTCAAGTCTAGAAACCCAAAAACAAAAAGAACTAAAATTTTAAAACTTAAACGGAGACAGAAAGGCACCTTATAATACTTATAATAGTGGCAGATTTCTCAATTTCCACTGCTTTCTTGAAGCAAAATTTAAATGCACCAAAGAGAACTCTAATAAAAAAAAAATTGATTAATTTTTTTGAATTTTTCATTGAATAAAACAAAAACATGGGTTTTGCTCAGAATGGAGAGAAAGAATGATTTACCAAATCTTGACGAGTGATTAAGATTGAAAGGGAATTTTAGGTCTTTAAAAGGAAAGGAAGATTCTAATTCCTCATTTTACTATTCCAAATGTTTAAATAACGAGAGATTGAAATTAATATTCCAAATGTTTTTTAAATTGATTTAGCTGGATTAAGTTGAGTAGGTTTGGAGAAAGTTTTTGGCATCGTGTTTTTAGATGTTTTCTTAGATATATATTAAAAAAATATATAGTTAATATTTTTTAATAATTTTAATTATCTGATATTAAAATTTAAAATAATTATTTTCATATATTTTAAAATAAAAAATTATATGCATCACATCACTAAACTCAAATATCATGTTGATGGTTTTGACTCAGAATTTAATTTAATGTAATGTAATGTCGTGGGCACCTTTTTCATATCTCCCAGATGTAGCATGCATGATTACCAGGGTCGGCAGGGCTGGCATCTCCGACAAAACAAAACAAAACAAAACAAAAATCAAAATGATTTAATTGTCCGACTTTGTGTGCTGTCTTGACAAGGATACGTGTTCAAACACAACTAGAAAATTATACCTCTTTTTATGGCGATTCAAATCATATGATGGGAACACATTCATGAATCTTATATATATATATATATATATATATATATTATTTTATGGATGGAAGCTGTTGATTCAAATCCTATGATGGGAACACATTTATTGCTTGAATATGAATGTTCAAATTTGCTCTTAGCAGATTAATTTATATTAATTCATTTCAATCCAAAACAGCAAAAAAGCTTTTATGCTCATTAAAATATATCGTAAAGGTGAACTACAATGACGCGACAAGGGACCCATGACATCCCCAGAGTCTGAGAAAATTTTCATTTTAATCCTAAACTTTTATGCTCATTAAAATATATCGTTGCATCTAAGATTTATTTCATGGAATCAAGAAATTGCCTATTATTCTATAACCATCATTTCAATCTTCGCCTCGTAGTTAATATTTTAGTGATTGTTTGAGAGTGTCGTTGCGGTTGCTTTTTAAAATGTTTTTTGTTTAGAAATTCATCAAAATAATATATATATTTTTTTAAATATGTTTTGACATTAGCACACGAAAATTATCTAAAAACATCAAAAAAATTTAATTTAAAGTAAAAAAAAATAAAAATAAAATCATTTTTTTTCAAAAACACTTTTGAAATGTAGTGTCAAACATAGCTTTAGTTTTCATTGGAAAAGCATATGTGCCACAGTACTGAACATACTTAACACAGACACACGCACCCATTGAAACTTTTAATTTCAAATCAGGCAAAGGGGAAAGAAAGAAATGAAAATAGAGACACATTGTTGCAGAAGCCATGAACATGCTAGATTATGCCCTGAGTCCCTGACAAAGGGTTGCATTTGCACATCATCTCGCAAGTGGCTAATTGCTGCAACATCAGTGAGCTTGGGTTTCATGGGAATATTACTGAGAAAGAAGTGTTGGCCATTGTAGAAGGCTTGCCTGAACTTAGGATATTAGACTTTTCAGACTCTACCTTGTCAAGCAAGGCTTTGCTTATGGTCTTAGATGGGAAATTGAAGTGTCTTTATGAGCTAAATGTATTGCATTGCTTAATTAAAGATGTTGATGGGAAAGACATAGGTGCCCATATGGATAGATTGAGGGATTTCAAGAAAGAGTTGTTGAATAAGACCTGTAATTTTAATTATGCTTGTTAAATTAATATTTTAATTAAATATATATATATATATATATAAAATTAATTATATATGAACAGTACAACCCCGAAACAGCACGCCAAAACGCTCCGAAACCGAAACGTTCCGTTCCACTAGAAAAATCAGAACGACGACCGGAATGGTATTGACAATCTTGCTTTCAGCACCCCATGATGATGGAAGATGATATCTCATTTTGCACCGCCTTCTCCAAATTTTGGTTTTTGCTGCTGCTTCATAACATTGCCAGCAACAATTGTGAGGGCAGAACTGCATGTAGCAACAATATGTTTCGCAAGTCCATGCATACACCTGGTTAATTTAGCATTTTTCATCAGAATCCCTTCTGCATGCGCCATATGCATGATTTACTTTTTATATGAACCATGACAGAACTAATTGTCTTGTCATCAAGTTCCCACACTAAACAATCACAAACTGGATTGGAATATCAAGATTTCATCAGTTACATGGACACAAATATAATTATAGGAGGTATCAGTTTGTATCATAAAAATCATCCAATCAGGTACAGAAATAAAATTGTCTGGAACAATGTCTTGTGCTAGGAGCAATAAAATACAACAAAAGCTATATCACTAACGACATATGAGATACGAGCCTTGAGTAGCTATTAAGAAACTGGCATCAAATGAAAAATTAAAAACCTGAAGATGCAGACATTTTCACCAGACTACAAACTCTAAGAACTTAGCGTCCATCCCATTATGACTGTGACAGTGACAAAATTTGGGGACGGGCTGTGACTTGAACAGAGGAAGTCTTGAGTTCATGGCGGCAGAGAATTGGAGTATTTGTTCACTGCATCCTCTCACTTGGTTTTAAACAGAGCAGCAACCAACTTTCTTGACTGCTGAAACATCATCAACATTGATGGTTTCTCCTTTAGGCAAGGCTGCTGGATCATCTCCTATGTCAAGTGCTTTGCGGCTGACCACGTGATATATTTGAGTTAGCACTTCAGTGAAAGCATTTTCAACATTCAGAGACTCTAGGGCAGATGTCTCCATAAAATATGTCTTCTCCCTCTCAGCAAAGGCCTTGGCATCTTCAGTAGAAACAGCACGCAGATGACGCAGGTCTGCCTTGTTACCAACAAACATAATCACAATATTAGCATCTGTGTGATCTCTCAACTCCTTTAACCATCTCTCAACATTTTCAAACGTGACATGTCTAGTGACGTCATAAACAAGCAATGCACCAACAGCTCCTCGGTAGTATGCACTTGTGATTGCCCGGTATCTATTGCAAAGCATAAAGTTAGCAATCACTTTGAAGCTTCAGAATGCAGATTCACAGTCATGATGATGTTAACAAAGAAGGTAAGCTCATTATTTTTACAGTTATTAATTTCAACTTATACTGTTATAAAGACAAAGATGACAAAAAATGCAGAACTTATCTATCCCAAGCACCAAATGACACTAACAATAATATGTGCACATCATATTTTATCTTTATTGTTTCTTCTATAATGTTCAGCAACCAGATGGTGAAGGTGAGTGAACCAAATGCATTGTTTGAGCTTGGTAGCTCAGGAAATAATTCTCAAGCTCATTCACAGCTCCAGTCCTAGAGGAAGTGATGCCAAATGTCACGACACAGCCCCAACCCAAGTAAATTCCACAACAAACAAAAAGTGGGTACAGAATGCAGATAAAAAGAGATCATGCCAAAATCAAAAAGGTCAAGTGACAAAGGAACATCAGGATTCCAAATACCAATTTGTGTTTTGATGGGTATGGAAAAAATAAAAACAACTTCCCAGACATCTAGGAAAAAATACTTTGAATTTTGAAACTTCATATAGCATATAACAATTTTACTGCATCACATCTATGTCTTTATTAAGTACCGAATCAGCTGCTCACTAAGACATTGAAGCCTCATGGCTAATATGATGCAATAATGACGTTGCTTTTACACCAAATGCAAACACTCGCCAACTTTGGTAATGCGCATAACATACACTTCCACCTAATTTATCTGGTAAAGCTAATCTCCTAACATTTTGAAGCAAGTTGCCTCTCTCAGCAATCTGGCAGTAGCCATTAAGTACCTTCAAATGACTTTCCTGCTATACTTACCCTCAAACAATCTTGACTCTTAAATCCTTCAATAATAAAACGGAAACTAATTAGCTGCACCTCAACATCTTTAAGCATTATCTTCAACTAGAGACTCGTCCACAGCATGATGACGAGACAAAAAAAAATGCATCTTCCAGCAGTCAAAAGATTTCCAAGTAGAACGCGTACAAGTTAGTAGCGTATTGCTAAAGTTGTCCACTCACACACGGTTACTCAATATCCTCCTGTAGGCATCATATATCAGAAGCTGAAGGTTTTGTTTCTTCCATATTTGATGTAATCTTCCTTAAATACGTTAGACAATTGTGGAAACAAAATATTCCATGTCTTAGAGAGAGACATGACATGTTCTGATTCAAAAGAATCAGCGTAGTAAGACAACTCTTGTGGACTCATCTTCAACTTGCATGTAGAGTTTCAAACAAGTCTCAATTAAAAAGAATAAGATCTTGGAACAAAATCCCAATGGAATAACCCGAAAAGAAAAAAGCACAAGTGGTTCTATGCTATATATCTCAGATCCTAATTCATACTATACCAAATCAAAGATCCAACTCTCTTCATCTAAACACAGCATGATAACCCATATCACAAAACCAAAAATACCCTTTGAAAAGAATAAAAATCCAAACCTTTAGTGCAAAAAACACTAACAATCTTTTAGCATAGGGTTGAACCAGCTAAAGAACACAAATCCCATTACTTCGAAGCCAAAAAAATCCAAGTATGTAGCACCAAAGAGATCTCAAGCATATAGCAAGTTGTGAATTTGAAATGAAAGAAAAGTGAAATAAAAAAGTGAACCTTTCTTGACCAGCAGTGTCCCAAATCTGGGCCTTGACAATCTTGTCATCAACACGGATGCTACGAGTAGCAAATTCGACACCAATAGTGGATTTGGATTCCAGGTTGAATTCGTTTCTAGTGAATCGAGATAAGAGATTCGATTTCCCAACTCCAGAGTCTCCAATTAACACCAACTTGAACAGATAGTCGTAATCCTCATCTGCTCTGTACGTACTCATTTTCAAGAGACGAAAGGTTTCGTAAGCCTAGCTTTGCTTCTGGACCTGGTACAGTTGGGAGATTACAGATTTTGCGCTTTGACACCAAAAGAGACAGACAGTCATTAGTCAATTATAAATCAAAAGGATGTCCATGCCATCCTGTAATAAGCAAAGCATGGAGTTGGGATGTGGGCTGGCTTTAAAGCTTATAGGCCCATTTACTATTCCTTAAAATTGTGTTCCCAATCATTCTACTTCTTATAAGAAGATATTTTTGTATGCTACAGTTTAAGATTCCGGTGTGGAATGTTTTTTAAAATAATTTTTAGTTGAAAATATATTTATCTTTATATTAGTGTATAAAAATAATTAAAAAAATATTAATCTAATATTTAAAAAAAATATTAAAGAAAAACTACACCCTCTAAAACTTTTTCTTGAAATTTTAAAAAATATATTAATTTTTTTTATTTTGATATTAATAAATTCAAATTATTGAAAAGTATCTATAAATATATTAATTTAATTGTTTTAAAAAGATATCTCTTAAAAAAAGTACAACCAGCTATAAAAATAAATACTCGAACATGCAAATATGTGTTTTCTGTGCATCAATTATAATGGAAAAGAGAACAAAACAAAATGTCTTCAAAACGTAGCTTTTAGTTGGAAAAATGGAAAATCATGTTTTCCGAATTTCTAGATAAAAAAAATCGTATTTGAACATAATATTCTATTTTCCATTCTTCATGGATATAGCTTGATGAAAAACAAAGATATTTTTTTAAAAAAATCGAACAACCATAAGTTTTGTAAGGTGCTTTTTCAATCCTATAATTGATAATCAACAATTAATATTCAAGAACAATTTTATCCTTTCAAATTTAGCAATAACAACAATAAATAATTATTAACCAATACAATTATTTTAAACATTTTAGAACAAAGTGGTGCTTTTAATGAGTTGGTTATAGTATTATTTGATTTAAAACAAGCACAAACATCTTGTTTTTTTATTACACACGGTTGGACTCTTTCTTCTTAGCTTTTTTTTTTTTGGTTTTTTATTTTAATTGTTTTTTTTTTCCAAATCTATCATTTATAGTAAATTTTTTATGTAATATTCAATATTAGATTAATGACAAATCATTTTTGTAAATCATATAATAATAATAATAAATTGATTAATTAAGTATTAAACAAAGAGCCAGTTGAGATTTTTTTGCACTTTATTATATATTTTTTTAGTTTTTTCTTATTTCATCATTTAGTAAATTAAAGGTTTATATTGAGTTTTATTAGTAGTTAATGATAAATTAATTTTGATATTTTCTATGATATAATGAAACAACAAATTAACCCAAACCAATAGAATTTATAATTTGATTGTGGTGTTAATATACTGATATTTATTTTTAAAAGTTTAAATGAAATTTTATTTCATTCGAAATATTTTTAAAAATAATTTCGGATGAACCCGCAGATAAAACGGGGCGGATAAACTAGTAACATTACCGAATCTTTTTGTTTCAAACAGTATCTGAATTAGAAATACGACGACAAGATAGATTATGATGCCACGTCAATACCATATATCCCATTCCCATCCTCTCTCTGCAAGAGGAGCTATAAAATTAATTCCGTTGATGGCCTATTTCCTTCTTCCCAACGAATCAATCGAAGAGATATTCCAATGGAGCTGGAGCAGCAGCAGCAGATCACCATAACCAGTGATTTTCCCTCCGACGATCATGATTACCTATCGGGATTCGGCAACACCTTCGAATCCGAATCCATCTCTGGATCGTTGCCTCGTGGACAGAACAGTCCTCTCTTATGCCCCTACGGTCTCTACGCAGAACAGATTTCCGGCACCTCCTTCACTTCCCCTCACAAACTCAACCAACGCAGGTTCTCTCAACTGTTCCGTAGATCATGAAATTAATCATTTGATTACTAATCTTAATTTTGTTTTTGTTTTTGGTTTTGGTAAATCAGCTGGTTATATAGAATCAAGCCATCGGTCACTCACGAACCGTTTCAGGCAAGGTTTCCGAGGCATGACAAACTCGTGAGTGAATTTGATAAATCAAACAGTTATACAACTCCCACGCAACTGCGGTGGAAGCCGAAGCCAGTAGATACTGTTGAAGAATCAGCACCAATTGATTTTGTTGAGGGTTTGTATACAGTTTGTGGAGCTGGGAGCTCCTTCCTCCGCCATGGATTTGCTATTCACATGTATGCATGTATAGGTTTACCAATCATTTCTTCCGTTACAATGGATATACGGAACTTAATTTGTTTTTTTTGTTTAGGTATACCGCCAATAAATCCATGGATAACTGTGCTTTTTGCAATGCCGATGGCGATTTCTTGATTATTCCACAAAAAGGAAGTGAGTTAGTTATTCAATTAGAATCCAAGCTTGCTCCTTTTCTTTTTTTAATTTTGGACCATTGGATGGGCATACAATATTCCATGATTATGAGACTGCGTGTCTCCCGTTGATGCTTTTGAGAATGGTATCTGTTTTTTTTTTCAGTTTGAGTTACTTCTTCAACACTGCTTTGTGCAATTTAACGCTGCTTTATAACTCTCAAATCATTCTAACAACTCAGTAAATATTTGCAACTAAATTCTTGAATTGTTGTCACAATTGTACTTTCTAATAACTCGTCCCAGCACTTTGATTTACTTTCTAATCTTTTTGTGAACTACTTGCATCGTCAGCGTTTTTAGGTTCTGACCGTATTGTCTTATGCCTTCACTTGTGCTCATGTTTCTGGATATTATATTTTTGTTGCTTTTTTTATGTATTTCCTTTTGTTATATGCTTGAGAATTAGAAAGAATGACTCGTATTAATCTTTGGTACTGGTGCTGTAGGATTGTGGATCACCACTGAATGTGGGAAATTGCAAGTCTCTCCTGGTGAAATTGTTGTTATACCTCAAGGATTCCGTTTTGCTGTAGATTTGCCAGATGGCCCATCACGTGGTTATGTGTCTGAGATTTTTGGTGCCCATTTTCAACTTCCTGATCTTGGTCCAATAGGTACCTGATCTCCTATCCTTGTTGTGGCCTCTGAGTGATAAAGTGTGAAGTTATTCATCTTTGATCAACACATGTTGCTAGCACAACAAGGTCTTGATTCTGGTTACTTTTAGGTGCTAATGGTCTTGCTGCTCCAAGGGATTTCCTTGTTCCCAAAGCCTGGTTTGAAGATGGTTCCAGACCTGGATATTCTATCGTACAAAAGTTTGGTGGAGAACTTTTTGTTGCAAAACAAGATTTTTCTCCATTCAATGTGGTTGCTTGGCATGGTAATTATGTTCCATATAAGGTAAGTCGAACTGTCATAGCAATTGTTCTGGTTGTTGACATATTAGCTGCAAATTGGTGCTCTCATATTTGCTCTTAATAATTGGGCAACTATCTTTTCTGCAGTATGATCTCAATAAGTTTTGCCCTTATAATACTGTCTTGTTTGATCACAGTGATCCGTCAATAAATACAGGTAGGAGGTTTATGTAACCATGTTTACCCCTCTCTGTTTTTTTTTGAGAAAAAAATACTATGCTCTGTTTCTTTTCCTTAACTGTATTTCTGTAATATGTTGCAGTTTTGACTGCACCAACTGATAAACCCGGTGTTGCACTGCTTGATTTTGTTATTTTTCCTCCACGATGGTTGGTTTCTGAGCATACATTCCGACCTCCGTACTACCATCGCAATTGTATGAGTGAATTTATGGGCCTGATTAATGGTGGATATGAGGTAAACTTTAGCACATGCTGCAGTCTTGATTATAGTCATAGAATTCAGTGTCATTTGATACATGTGTATACCCTGGCTCACTTTCCTGTTTAAATTTAAGAGAAAGGATTCTTTATCCATTGATGTTCTCTCTCCCTCTCAATGATTTTCAATCCTATTTTTTTTGTTTTCAGGCAAAAGCTGATGGTTTTCTCCCAGGAGGTGCAAGTCTTCATAGCTGCATGACTCCACACGGTCCTGATACAAAGACATACGAGGTATATTTTCTTGTAGGCATTTTGACCCTTGCACTGTGGTTTCTACTGTGCCCCCAAGTGTGGTTGAGGTTGCTTTTCAAAATATTTTTTATTCAGAAAAGTATTATAATGATGTTTTTTTTTCTTAAAAATCATTTTTGACTTCAACATATTAAAATGATGATCTAAAAACACTAAAAAAAACTTAATTTAAAGTACAAAATAAAAATAATTTTTTTTTTAATTTTTTCAAAAACATTTTTAAAAAGGCCACTTATCGAGTTATAGTCTTAGCAACTTTATTTTGTATATGGTCGTAGTCTTAAGAGCTTTATTTTGATATACAGGCTACCATTGAGCGTGGGCATGATGCAGGTCCATTCAAAATCACAAATACAATGGCTTTCATGTTTGAATCATGTTTAATCCCCAGAATCAGCTCTTGGGCCCTTAAGTCACCGCTGATGGATAACGATTACTACCAATGTTGGACTGGACTCAAATCCCATTTTTCCGGCGAAGGATCAGATAGCTAAAATTGACCGAGTAACCTGAAGCGGAGGTAACTCAGATCTGATCTTTAATATAAACCTTGGGCGGGCATGAGCCTTTATTCGTGCAACTTGGCAGTTTTATACACGCAGAAAAGAAGGGGTGCATATATATATATATATATATATATAGAAATAGAAATAATCAAATACAGGAAATGTAGCCTTTTATGATCTTGTGTGGTCGACATTAATCAATAAATAACAATTGTACATAACGTGTGAACTTTGTAGTCTGGCTGGGATACTTGTTGCTGCTTATCATTGAGCCGTGAAATTGAAGTTAAAAATTGGAGGATCATGCCATGAACAGTCAAGACTCCCTCGTCGCCTGTATTTTATTAAAAAAAAGAAGAAAGAAAAATCCGTTTTAGCCAAGTGAATCGCTCAAATTTCAGATCAAAACACGTCACCTGTATTTTATGTGGAGAATATGTGAGCTGTATACTGGGAAGTAGCCTCAATTATATAGCCCCAGCATTTCAGTATATCAATTTTACCTCCAGGTATATATATATATATATATTCTCTAAACGATTCGTATCTCAAGTGGGTCCTTTTTCTTAGATGAAACAGAAAACGTTACCTTGTTCTCTTGAGAATATTCCTGATATAACAAAAACAGGGATCCACCTGAGTCTTGATATAAAATGGTCAAAGCCTGTGTAAATGGGAAAAAAGCTTCAGAGGGTTTTCTCGTATGCTGGAGAGCAAAAAACAGTCTTCTTTTTCCAGTCTTCAAAATGCAAGGCCAGTTCCACTTGGAATTATTATTAACACTATTTAATTTCAACTAACAATTTTTGTGATTGCATGCATCGTGGGTTAGCCACTAATAAATGATGTGGCATAGGAAAGGGTTTTTTTTTCTTTTTTTTCTCCTTCCTCGCTATTAATACTATCTCCGAATAGACTTGTTTTTTTTTTTTTGGAGAGAGCAAAGGCACTAGTTCTTAGAACTGAAGATAGTTTGAGATAGAGGATGATAATTGATATGCATGTAATGAATTTCTACTATTTATATTTTATTTATTACTCAAATTAGTAATAGATATTCATATTATAAGGAATCTATATGATATTCATTATCCAAATATTATTTATAATACAATATATATATATGTATGTATGTGTGTATGTATGTATGCATACATATTGTATTGAAAAATATATTTATTCTCTATATATATTATATTAAAATAATTATAAAGAAGAAAGTGGTTTTATTATACCTCTAGAGACAATTGGAATAGTGATTTGTTAAAATTGTCCATAGCTGATCAAAAACCTTAAAACCAAGTGTTGAGACCAAAATGGTATTTTCACCATGATATAATTTTTTTTAATAATTTATGAAGGGTTAGTAATTTCTTTCACGATGAAATTACTAATTTAGTTGTAGATTACAAAAAACTAAAATGCCTTTTAATCATGGGTGGTATGCTCTTTTTTTTTAATTATTTATTATTTTGTTGCTCTCAACGATGAAATCAAACTCTCTTCCAATTACTTTTTTTGTTATTTTACATTGATTTTATTTTTAAAGTGAAGGTTATTTAGTAGGGACATTATTGCATTTGATAATATAATAAATACTCTAAAAAATATGTTAATGTGGGAGTAGTAGATGTCAACAAGTGGGATATCTTTGTCCTTTAGGTGACACGTAAAGAGATGTCCAATCACTAAACACTATCTTATTTTTCAGCAATTGACGAGTCCTTGCATCCCATCCACTATAGGGAAATGTATGGACCAAACATGCTTCTGGTTTGGTGTTGATAGCCTTTCTTTTTTCTTCTTCTCCCTTATTTTTTCCTTGAATTTCATATCCTTTAATATGTTTTCCTTCACAATTAGTCTTTGTCATTTTGAATACTATTGTTTTTCTAAATAATCTATTAAATTATAAATGTTTTTTTAATTTAACATCCTTTGATTTTTTACTAATTTAAATTTGTTTCCTATTCTTTTTTATTACTATTTGTTTTGTTTGAGATTATTTTTTATATTTTTTTCAGAATTTCATCATCCTGGTTTTTTTCTATCAATCTCTATTTCTTATTGCTATTTTTTTGCTTTGGCAAGTTTATGATCTTATTTTTTTCATGATTTATTTTCTCTTTCCTTTCTAATGAGTTGTCCCAATCCCATGCCTATGATTGATGAGTTAACAAATTAATTGAAATTGATTTAGATTTTTATCCGTTAATTTTTATTTTTATTTTTATTCTTTAACATTGAATTATTCAATGATCGAGATATTATTCGGTTTGCTTTCAAACATGGTTATCTTTGTATGAGGACCTAGTTCTTGACCTTGGTGTAGTGTGCGTAATTTCAATGAAGACTCGCAAGTTGCAACCCGGCTGTTGGATTTGTACGGAACACACAATTTAGCCCTTGTGTTATGACCTTTGTGGAAACAATTTCCTCAAATTTACCTCCATGTTCGTTATTCCATCAATTCAACCCGACTACACTGGAAGCAAAGAGCGACGAGCTCAGCCTATGGAGAGAGTGCTCCATTGTTTAAAACTCAACCCGACTGGTTGAACGGGCGAAGCGAGAAGAATTAGGGTTAGTTTGCTGAAATGTATTTTAAACACTTGATAAAATGACACGAGCATGGCACATAATTCAAGGGATTTCCCCGGAAATAAGACGGGGGAAATAGTCACGAGCAAGTGGCCGCCACCACCACCACCCACTCACTCACTCAACCTTTTTATTTCTTTACAGCCCTAGTGTTCGTGTTAGCATGTTCTGGCTATGGTGCTTTTGTATAATCATCTCAGCAAAACACAAACAGGGTAGGCCCTTGTCTCGCTCCTCTCCACGTGCAATGATGCCTCTAATTTGGCATCCAATTCTCATCCCCTCTTCGGTACGGCAATCACAGAATATTTTGGGATCCGAAAATTAATGGAAAAAAATGAAGAACAGAGAGAGAGAGAGAGAGACATAGATTAAGTACATTATGCAGGTGAACAATTCTCTAATCACTCGGTTGGAGATGTCAAATGGTGGCTGTGGGAGGCACATGCAAACCTACCCTGCGATGAATTAACATTCATTCGTCCTAGCTCTGAGAATATCTGGCTTTTTAAATGATTGTGATTGTTAATGTTTTCCCACTTAGAATATGGAATGGGATCATCCTGGCCGTTGAAAGGATTGGCAAGTACAATCTCTTGCGATCATATTCCTCGAGGAGTCAAGTGGGCATGTTTTCTGTAATAAGATACTGATCAAAACAATGTTTTTTCCCGGACAACTAGAGTACTTAACTTACCTTCCATCTTTTCACTAATCATTATTAGTGTCTGTTAAGTACTTTTTCATTTACAGAACAGCATTAATGCCGCCATGAGAGGATGGAAGCTACCAGGAAAAACGGGTGAGAGAGAGGGGAACAGGGGCCACATACCCTCGCCATGTGAGTCTGATTTGGAGACAGGAAAGGAAAGTGGGCTCTTCCAAGGAGTTCACATGGGAAGGAGAGAGGAGGGCATGATTCTTACATTTCTCCCTCTCTTTTCACAGCTCACCGTCCCTAGATCCTACATCTTCCCACTATACCACTACCTTGTATATTTTATCTATCCCTAAGATATTATCTCATGCCAATGCATCTCTCTCACAGGTAGGGTTTCGGTTGAAATACACTCAAATGTTTCGTATCAGTTAAAGAAAAGATAAAATGATATAGTTTTTATCTCGATTAAAATTGTAGTCTGTTCTGTAAATTTCACCCAAATTATGACCAGAATATTCGGTTTCGTTCGCCCGTTCCGTTTCGGCCAAAGTGTTTTTTTTTTTTTAAATAATGAATAATTTTACAATATCAATCATATCTCATAACCCAACCGTTAGATTGAGATGAAATTTTACGAGAAGTCTCTTGATATATTTATATATTATGTTAAAATTTCAGAACAATCAAATAATATAATGACCTTGCGAGGTTGATGACAACATTCTCATAATATTATATATGTTCATAATTTTGTTCAGAAAAATCATTTTATTGTGTTATTTTTAGATTAATTTTTTTTCAATTTCATTATTCAACAACGAGTTTATTATTAATTGAAATTTATGATTTAATTTGCTTTATTTAAAGTTATCATGATTTTATAACGGAAGTCACACATTTAAAAGATTAACTTAGGTCGACCCGAGTTGATTCAATATATCATTGTTTCAATATTTTTTAAGATGTCAACTTGATATTTTTTAATTAAACTATATTTTTATCAATTTTTCATGTTATCTTTGAGCTCATCAAGTTGGTCGAGTTATATTAGTTGAACTATCATTTTTTATTTATGTTTGAAATTTAAATTGCACAATTCTAAATAATTTTACAGATTGAATTTGGACTATTTATTTGAATTAACATATTTAATTGTATATATATATATATATATTACAAACCCAAATCAGAACGTCGGAACTCTGCAAACCAAAACATTATATTCCAATTGAAAAAACAAAATATCAACAGAAACAGAATTGATAAACTTGGTGACAACATAATACAATCCACTCCACACAACCAACCTATAGCTATGAGTGAATGCCATGCTTTAATTCCGCCCCCACTAACCAACCAGGCACAATCTTGATCAAATTTGGAAATTTCACGGTTTCCAAGCTCTCAATCTCTCACTGTAAGCAGAAAGAAGAAAAACCCTAAGGGAGTATGATTCGAGAGGGGCAAATTAGAAGATGAAAGATGCGCTTAGTTGGGATTTGGGTCCAAGGGTCAAAGATGAATAGGAGTAACAAATTGAACCATACACGTAAAGTAAAATATGTGATAGATTAGAAAAACATATCCCTAGTAGTTTTTTTTTGGAGAATATATGTGATATAAATAATAGATTATTAATATATAATGGCAGCGTGGCAGTGATGGTCTCGTGTATGACTTGATTGGATGCGGAGAGGTCACATCGGCACGTGGTGGCCGATCCCCTCCAGTTAATTAAATCCCTCCCTCTCTCTCTCTCTCCTCCCCCCTCTCCCTGCGAATATCCAGTAAAACCCAACGTTGAGGCACAAATCCCAGCTGTTGCTAGCTGTTTCTAATCCACTACTCCCCATGTGCCCTACCATCTCCTCCTCCACCTCCATTACCTCGGGGCCTTAAAGCTTTAGCTATCCAACCTCACACTGTGCTTGCCTCTCTAGCTAGATACTATTTCACTGTACTCCTGCAACATTAACTCCATCCCCGTCACTTGAGCGATGGAGTGTTTTTAGGAGTACATTATCCCCGAGATTTTGTCATTGCATTTTGGGGCTTGTTAGTTGTGTCTGGTAAGCTGTAAATTGTCTGTCCTAACCAAATATTTCTATTTTTGCATCAACTTACAGCCAGATGAGATGATCACTTGCTTGTACGTCCTTTAATGATTCGTTTAGATAGAGATATAGCGTTTTACCAGCGGCCCAAGATTTCCTGATATCACAAAGATAGATTGATAGTTTGTTTTTTCTCTGTGGAGTTTGCTAAGATTTTTCTCGTATAAAAACCCACCTTTTTTTTTTATTTTTCTGTTCTTTCTATCTGTACTGTTATTGTTATTACATCGGAAGTTTGATATACAAGGAAGATCAAGATCATGGCTCAATTGCCACCCAAAATCCCTACTGTCACCCAAAACTGGCCTTCCTTCTCTCACCAAACAGTGTCCAATTATTTTTCAACCGCTGCTGCAACCATGGAGAACCATCAGCCCTGCTGGGTTGATGAGTTCTTGGATTTCACGTCCACCAGACGCGGGGCCCACCGCCGGTCCATCAGCGACTCCATCACTTTCATCGAGACGACCAACATGCCCTCCTTGGTGGAGGATCAATGCCACGACAACAACAGCAGCAGCTGCAATAATAACAATTCCTCTTCCAATGCCTTGATTCCCGCTAATCTTGGGTTCGACAAGCTGGATGATGACCAGCTTATGTCCATGTTTTCCCATGACATGTCCTTGTCTTTGCCACCATCCTCCTCCAACCCCTCCACCCCGTCCGACCAGAATAGCAAAAATGACGAGAAACCATCAATGCCAGCAGATCAACACCGCCAACAACAAGAAGAAAATACCGAGCAGAAACCAGCAGCGGTGGCCAAGACTGAGCCAGGAGAGGTTGAGAGTTCATGCAAGCAAGAATCACACCAGCCTCCTCCTCCCACATCTTCAAATAATGGTGATTCCATCAATGATCCGAAGAGGGTGAAAAGGTGAGTATATATTAACTTGAATTGCATCACATTATTGATAATTAACTCTCCTAGCTGCTCTAATGTTTTAAACTTGATTATTCTATTGCATGTTATAAAGGATTGCGCGCATGTGGATTAATACCAACGAATTTGTATATTGATAATGGCAACCTCAGTTTCGTTATATTTATTTTCTAATTTTCAGTGAGATATAATTGTTTTATACAGTGAAATTATGGTTGTAAACCGATTCTGTTGCAATATTTAGCAGAATTTTGGCAAATCGGCAATCTGCACAAAGGTCAAGAGTGAGGAAATTGCAATACATTTCAGAGCTTGAACGTAGCGTGACAACATTACAGGTATGATATGATCTTAACAGATATACTACTGCTATAAAGTATTAGATCCCCGTGTAGTTCTGGGATATCTAATTAGTACTTGACTCGACTGACCTCCACTTGATGCAAAAATCCAGACGGAAGTATCAGCATTGTCGCCGAGAGTTGCATTTTTAGACCATCAACGGCTGATTCTCAACGTTGATAACAGTGCCCTCAAGCAACGGATCGCTGCTTTGGCTCAAGACAAGATTTTCAAAGATGGTAAGAGCTCCCCCTGCTCTCGTTATTTCAAATTCAAATTAAAAAAAAAAACTATGATTCGATGTTATGGACATTATGATTGATTATGTAATGATTTTGCGGGAGAATGACTTGTTCTGTGGACATTGTTAATGCTAGAAATGCCCTTAAATGATGTATTTAATTGGTGTAAATGGCAGCCCATCAAGAGGCGTTGAAGAAGGAAATAGAGAGACTCAGGCAAGTTTATCACCACCAGAACCTGAAGAAGATGAACAGCAGCAGCCACGCATCCGAGCAATCACCGAACCATGAAGCAATTCAGTGCTCGGAAAATTAAGGAAAGCTTCCAAGTTCTAACATGAACTGATTAAAAAGAAAAAAAAAGAAAAGAAAAGAAAAAGAGGTAGTGACTCGTAACGAGAGGCTGTGGGGCACTTCTGGTGCTAACATGGGCTTCCACGTGATGTGTCTCAGTATGGTAGGACCCCTGACAAGCTTGTATGGATGAAACTAGCCAAGGACACGTGGGCAGCTAGTATAGGGCTGGCGACGAATTTTTATTTTAATTAATTCTAAAAGTTAATTTCCTGGGGCTGGGCTGGGCTGTTCTGATTTATCTTTATTTTGTTTATGATAAAAAAAATGACTTGAATTATTATTATTATTATTATTATTTTTGTGGGACTTAGAAGTAGATGCTGGGTGTTTGGGATTGGGAGTGGGGTTTTGTGTTGGGATACACGAAAAGGGAAAGCTGTCAGGGTTCAGCAGAGGTTAAATGCTTTCTTTGTATTGTATTGTTTTTTGTTTTGTTTTGTTTTGTTTTGGTTTGTGTATTTTATTATTTTTCCTATCAAAATGTAAAAAACATTTCGAATTCATTGGGAATTTAGTTGGAATTTTTCCCTTCTCTTTTATGAACATCAACTTGGCTGTAGTTGGATCTCAGAAATTTCTCTTTTAGACTTTCACTGAACTTCAATTAATTGTAGAAATACACCCAAAGCATCCATAATCATTAACTGATAGCTAGTTTGAAGATGCAATTAAAAGTATTTTATTATTTTACTTTTAATTAATATTTTTTTTACTATTTTCATGCTGTTTTGATATGCTAATATTAAAAATATTCTTTTTAAAATAAAAAATATTTAAATATATTTCTCAATAAAAAATATTTACAAGCAACCCCTATTCTATTTTCATACACTCTCTCTTCATCTTGAGGCAACCTAGTGTTTTTCCCTTTACCATTAATCTAAATTCTTCATTTTTTTATTAAAAATTAAAAAGAAAAAGTAAATTCTTCATCATTTCTTGTGATGAGAGCTTGTGATGAGATTTAAGTGATGCCATGTCACAAGTGAGGGGAGTGGCACTCTTGTGTAGAGAACTAAGCTTTCGATTCCAGTTTCATCTCGTAATTTAATTTTTAATAAAATTGTGAAAAAACCAAAAAGATCTGAAATCTTTAAGCCACGCTAATGCGACATTTTAATTACAACAAATCTAGGTTAAATTGAGCTTTTTTTTCAATTTACAGTCAGGTTTTATTTTTATTGAGTTTTTCTGGGAATAAATTTCTTACAAATATACATTTTTGTTTTTTTAAATAGCACGTGATTGGTTTTGTTTTATTATTTCACGTGTTTCATTGCAATGATTGGTTTCATGATTTGCTTGTCAAGTATTTTTTAAAAAGGTAAGAAATTAGACAAAAATGAATTATAATAATATTATTAGATCTTATCTTATGATTAATTCTAATTTCTTTTCATTCTATTTTTTTTTGTCAGGGTTTAAAATTAATTAGCATAAGAGGTTACTCAACATAAATCAATGAACTTACAACTTAAATAATTAATAAAAGCATGATTTGACTTTAAATTTTTTAAAAATAATATATTTAAAAAAAATATTGAGATGAAAATATATTAAACTGATTTATATACTTTCAAGGAGTTGATATTTGATCAATCTGACTATTACTAAATTATGTGTCATGATCACTCTAATTAAAATCTAAAATGTGGATGTTTGGTCCAACAACAAATAGAGTGTGAAGTTGCTTTGCTTTTCAAATTATGTTTTATGTTACTGCTTTATTAGGAATCCAAGATAGTAGCTTTATACTCCTGTCCAGGGTTATTGATCCCGTCCCGGGTGCCGTTCCGGTTTTGTGTTTGGAACGGAACGTTCCGGTTTCGGTACCGTTCCGGGTACCGTTCCGGTTTTGTACTGTTCATTTTTATTTAATTATATATATGAAAAAAATAAAATATTAATTTAACAAGTATAATTTAAATTCAAGATAAATGAACTTTAAATTATACAATACAAACATAATCTCAAAATTAGAAACATCTTTAAAATTCCAAAATATTATGAAAGTAAAATGTTCTAAAATAAAAAAAAAAATACATCAAACATCTTCTACATCATTAATATAAAAATATTAGAATTTCTTATTATGCATCCCAAAAAAATAGTAAATACCATAGTAAGATAATTACAAAGAGAATAGTACTGAAAATCATATGTTCAAAAAGAAAAGAAAAAAACAGATTTTGAAAAAAAAAGAAGTAAAATTCGGAACACAATATGATATAAATAAAAAATCGTAAAATCGTAAGTAAAATATTTCTAAATACAATACAACATAATTATGACTATAAAAATTCATTAGTTAAGGTTCATATATAATTCAAAATAATTTAAAAATACATTACAAAACAATTAGGTCCATAGAATTTCATCAGGTAAAAACTAACAAATTTAAAATAAATATTTTGATGATATGCTATGTAAATTAAAATCAGTCCCATGCCCGTCATTTTCCTCGTTATTTTTAATACATTTATCAAAAGTATTATTATTGAAAGGATTATCAATACTAATACTGGTATCAACACTCAACATAGATATTACTAGTACTAGCTCCAACTCTAACAAATTATTTCTACATTAGGATATGAAAATGATTTAAAAACATCAAAATTTTTTAATTTAAAGTAAAAAATAAAAAAAAAATCAAGTATAAATTTTAAAATTAATATTACTGATTTTCAAGAGTGATTCCATGATATATATATATAATTGTTATTTTTTTATAAAATCAACACAACAATTTTATTTTTTTATAATATATATTTTTTATAATTAATTTTAATATATATATATATATATATATATATATATATATATATATATATATATATATATAATTTGTCCAGCATAATGCTGGACAAATTGTTCCGATGTGGGACAATATAATGTGTCCCACATCGGTATATATATTATATATATATAATTTGTCCAGCATAATGCTGGACAAATTGTTCCGATGTGGGACAATATAATGTGTCCCACATCGGACAAATAAAAAAACACTCTCGATTCTTCTCTGCATTAAAGACTTTCACTCCAAATCTTCACTCTTCTTGTCCCACATCGGACAACTACACTTTCTTCTCAATTTTTCTTCAATAAATACTCGTCTCCACTCTATCTTCAGAGTCCAGCTTCGGCTTCAGCCGGAACGGAATGCCCGGGTCAGAACCGAGTCGTTCCGGCCGGAATTGGGCCGGAATTTCCGGATCTGACCGGAATTAAAACCGGGGTAAAAACGACGCCGTTTTGTTCCGGTTTTATGAACGGAACGGAATTTTTCGTCCGTTCCGGCCGGAACGGAACGGGATTAATAACCCTGCTCCTGTCATCTATCCTATGAATTTGATTTTGGTCAACAAATCCATGGTGACTTTAAACATGGTCACAACCTTTAAAGCTGAAGCTTTTTAAGACCATTTTCAAGAAATAAATAACTCCAAAAAGTCTTTCATCTATGGCTATTTAGAACTCCATTTCTCACATTTGATCTCTATTGTAAGGTATATATGAGATTTAGTTTACGTTGGATGTTTTGAAATGGATTTTTTTTAGCAATTGCTTGCTTTGTTTGGTCAACACTACCACTGCTGCTGCTGTAGTGGGTTCTATAGCAGTGGTAAATTTATAATTTTAAAAAAAACATTTTTATTTATTTATTTATTTATATTGGGAATATTTATGACTTTATACTGAGAATATTTATTAATTTAAAGTTGGCATATTTATCACCATTTCATTTCTTATCTTTATTATTTTGTAATATTTTTTAGTTTTCTTTTTTCTCTACATATTATTCTAGAAAAATATATTATTTTTTATTCTTTATACTTGAAATATTTATCATTGTACACATGGAATATTTATACCATTTTTTTTTCCTATCTTCTTCATTTTTTTATAACTGTTTTTGTAAGAAAACATGTTGGAAGTTAAATAACAGTAAAATGTTTTTCCAATTTCTTTACTATAGTGGTGGCACATGTAGTTTTTTTTTTTTTTTTTTCTATAGATGTCTTTTTCTTAGCATATTTTCTCTTCGTTATACTTTATATATTTATCATTTATATGTTGTTGAAGAGAGTGAAAGAAGGCTTGAAATTGTCAAGAAGGAAGTGATGAGGGTTGGCGATGCACTATGGTTGGATGAAGAATGACGATAACTAATTTGCCGATCTAATTAGGGTGTGAATCGATGCAAATCGCGGTGGTGATAAAATCATGACCTTTAAAATGCTTGTAGAGATGTCGTCACCGTTATCATGGACTGCAGTGCATTCCGTTACAACATGCCTCAACACATGTGTACTCCAAACATCGGTATGTAGACTCCTATTTGTCTTGTCTTGAAATACCTATTCTCAAAGACTAATTGGACTTTAAATAGGTAGAATGATGAATGCCTTATTGAGCCACGTGGAATCGAGAAAATAATATATAGAGTGATTAATAAAGAAAACAAATGGAGGGACTAATTTTATTTATTTTTTTATAATTTGACTGCCTTTATTTACCTTCTTCAATTTTGGTCCCCTAACTTTTAATTTCTTGCTAATAATATAATTAAATAGATTTTTGCAAAATCAAAGGCCTAACAAATGATATGATGTTTTGTTGAGACAATGATAGTCCCATAGAATAGAATAAGAGGAAGAAAACATTTCAAAGACTAAGTCCTAAGAAATTCAGTTTTTTAAGACTAAAATTGAAAAAAAAAATGAAAAATAAAAGAGCATTCATTTAGTTAACATATGAGAGGACATACAAAATAAACACCATGTGACACAAGCATAAACTAAATATAATAATTACACATACAAAACACCATAAATTATGTAAACCCCGAAATTCTGTCTTGTCTGCATTGTCTTTATCTTTTTTGTCATGAGATATTAACTAAATGCTACCTTGAAAAAACTATATAAACCTTGATAACCCAAAAATCGGTCAAAAAACCCAAAGTCAACATACTTTCTAAAAACTTCCTATGTTCATATCTACCCTCTCAAGTAATAGAAAGACTAAAGATCATTTTAGGAAAACTTCTCTCATTGAATGTAATTCATTGATATTAAAATTGATTGATTTTTTGGTTAAGTTCAACGTCAACCATTATTTTCTCTCTACCACAAAAACTAATGACTTTTTTTTTGTCAAATCAAGTACTATAAAAAAGAGATTTTGAACCAAAATTATTTTGTAAAAAACCCAAGGGACTGAATATTTATCATTTAGAAAATATGAGGACCAAAGTTAGTTTTTTGCATTAATTTGAAACAACCACCTATTTTCCTAGTCATTTTTTTTTTACTTTGAACCTTTGTCTTTGATCTTGCTATTTATTAATAATTTAGAAGCAATTGGTCATCATTTGTCAAAAAGCAATAAAGAGAAGAAAAAAAATTCGGGTATGAAAATAAAACTAGACCACTACTTCAATGCGAGAGGTAGTACAATGATTGGAGCTAGAATATTTTTGCCACGCTCCTTAGTTTCTATTAATTAATAAACAGTCGAACTTCAGATAACACAAACGAACAGTGAATGCCAATAAGAATTAGGTTTAAAACTTGGAATACATATTCCTGTGTCCAAGGTAGTCAAACTCGCGAGTCAACTCGCAAACTCGTACGAGTTTGCGAGTTGGCTCAGCAAACCTGGTTGGACCGGAAGAAAACTCGAATCCGGTCAAACTCGGTCAAACCCATTTAAAATCGGTCTGACTTGTAAAATCGGACCGGATCGGTCCGATTTCACGAGTTCAAAACATTCGGCCATCAGCTTTGAATTTCAATTTTTCATTCTGTCAATTACAACTCAAAATCAAAATCTTCTCTGCTCTTCCAAATCCCCCAAATCATCAACTCTCACCCCCAAAATCTTCTCTTCTCTTCTCAGCACAAAATCCCCCAAATCGCCAGTTCTCAGTTCGGCAGCACAAGAAAGGGATGGAGATGAGCATAAGAAAAGGAAGTAGATGAGCAGATGAGCACGAGGGAGGGAGATGAGCACCAGAGAGGGAGATGAGCGGCGGCACAAGGAAAAAATGAAAAAAATGTGTTAAGGGAATTAGGGTTGTGCTGTTGTGGGCTTTTGTAATAAACTAATAATAATAATAATAATAATAGGTTCGGCAGCACAAGAGACTAAGAGAGCCTGTTTCACATTTTTTTTGGGGGGCAGGGGTTGTGTCATGTGTGTTATAATAATAATAATAATAATAATAATAATTAAAAAAGTAGGTTTATTAGGGGGGGTTATAATAATAATAATAATTATTATTATTATTATTATTATTATTAATTAGCATAAAAAATAGTTAGCATAAAAAAATAATTTTAAAAAAACCCTATTAATTTAAGACAATAAATAACATTAATTAACTTCAATTAAAACTACCATAAAAAAACATACAATTACTTGAAAAACATACAATAAGTAGCTTAAATTTCAAATCTCAAATATTGTGTGTCTTTTAATTATATTTAAATTCATTTTTTAATTTAAATATAATTTTAAAAAACAATTTTATTGTTGCAGGGTTTTTCAAAAGCAATTATTTAATTATATAACTTACTCCTATTAATTATATAATTAATTGCATAAGTAATATATATATATATATATATATATATATATATATATATATATATATATATATATATATATATATGATGGACTAAAGTTTTATGTCCATAATTACGCTATCTTGTATTCAGAAATATTTTACATACGATTTTACGATTTTTCTTCTCACACGATTTTAGCTGTGATTTTACGATTTTTGTACGGACAAATTCGGGTACGATCTTATGATTTTATGATCCGATCTTACGATCCGATTTTTCGGAGCCCTTTTCAATTCGTGTCAAAATCTCGATTTTGACTATCTTGCCCGTGTCCCTATAATTCTCGCTTTCTTTTAGTTTTTTACACTTCAAGTGAAAAATGTTGGATCTCGGGCTAGTACTGTCATGAAAAACAAAAAGAAGAGGGGGGAAAAAATCCTTGCAAGAAAAAAACGATGCCCATGAAAGGAATTCCTGTTAGTGCCTTCATCACAATGGCAGCTATAGCTCTCGTATTCATAATGACTGATTTAGCTTTTGTACAAATTTACAAGAAAAAAAAGAGAAAAAAATAAAGTTACAGACAAAATCATGATGTACCAAGTAGGAATGAAAAAATGAAACCGACTTCCTGATCTTAAACTTGAGAGAGCTGGTTTGGTGAATGATGTGGAGAAGAATTTTCAAGGCTTTCCACATTGCTTACTCTTCTTCTGAATCTCTTGCTTTGGTAGCACCAATGTTTGATGACACTGAACATAAGCCCCCTAATCATTGTAAGTCCGGAAAAAGAATTAGCTATGCAAAAAATGTAAATTATAAGAGCAATTGTTGATGTGCCTCCAGTTATTATGAACAGGGCCCGGAACCCATTAGGGCTAAGACTATGGATTTCGTCATCCTTGTCCTGGCATTGTTTATCTTGTCGAATAAATTTGTTCTCTAGTTCTACCAGCGTTCCATTTTCAGATACCTTCAGTAGAGCTTCATTAATACTTGCAAGCAGTGGAGATCCCCGAGGAAATGCCTGCAGAGAACAAACGATGCAAATTTCAGCCTTTCATCCCCATTATCAAGCATCAATCTAACTCAAGCTAGCTAGTTTGGTTCGGTCACTTTCTTCTGAAAAAACTAAAGCTGCAATATCATTGTTTAAGAAAGCAGGAAAAAATGAGCTAGCTAGGAGGAGATATGTATATTACGTACAAATCCAAATCCTCCGATGTTGAATGTTGGCCCAGCTTGCATAAACTTCTTGCAATATTTTGCTAGGAATATTTTGGCCAAAGGAGTTCCAATAAAGGCAGCAGCAATTTCTTTTTTATCGAAGCCTTGAGCATATTCTTCTGCTGAGCCATAATGCTTAACGTTTGCACGAGGAAAGCGTAAAACATCTACCAGATATTGTTCCAGGTACGAACCTGAGCAGTATCCAACGGCTGCATTGCTTTTTAGCAGCTCCTCAACACTTGTTACGGCGGGTTCAAGCCTCTGGACAGTCAGCATGCTGGTGAGGTTGGCTGTATATGTCTGTATGACAACTAGCGCCACAAACAACCACACCACCACTGACATCCTTGACAAATTGCTGTGCAGTTTTCCGCCTATACATACACACATGCAAGGCTAGCTACTTTCATCCCAGTTGTTTTGCCAGTGTATCAAATATATATAAAAGTTCATGATCTGAAAGTTTACGAGAATTAAAGAGAAGAAAAGTCTACCTTGTAAGGAGAAAAGAGTGTTGAAAGATAACCAAAGCATGACTCCTATCTGATGGAGCATGGAGCCTCTTAGTTCAGGTTGAGCAGGCCGCTCAATTAGCCAAACAACGAAACCATTGTATATGGTTATGACGGTAATTGAAGCCCACATGGGTTCTGTAAAGGGTTTGATAAATGACCATGCTTTATTGCTTGATCGAGCAGGGACGATCAGCATCAATCCAGTTTCCGTGAAGGGATGCGAGAACTCAGCATGCTTATATCTGTCAGCCACTATCGCCACATCTCCGACCACGGCATCAAAATTCTGATAAAATGGACTAAGAGTTAGTGTGCAGAGTCACGTTAACTGCAAGAAATGGTTAATGATTTTACTTCCATTACATTTTATTATAACATAATCGACCATTTATTCTTAAATATGTTGACCAGAAGCCACTGCAAAAAAAAAGGGTGATTAACAACGGATTTCTTCAACAGAAAATTTCCGTTGCAAATATTGCAACGAATTAACATCAGAATATATTTAGCAACGGATTTTCATTGCAAATATGTGATTGTAAATTTTTCTGCAACAAATAATCCGTTGCAGATGAATTTGCAACCACAGATTTGCGTTGGATTATTTCCGATACATATTCCGTTGCTAATATTCATTAACAACAGATTTCTTTATCAAAAACAATGGATTGATCCGTTGTTTAACCCTTTTTTTTGTAGTGAGTATCCGACAATAGTCTATGCTTGTGAGGCTACTAAATCTTTTTCTTGATCAGGTAAGCTATGATGTCAATTGTGCAAAGTTGTTTATGAAAGGGCAAGTTCGTACCTCACCAATTTGGCCCACCAGATCATCGTAAGAGATTTCATTGAAGGCGACGAACTTATATGGCAAATAGAATGGCAAGCTTCGTACGGTTTCTTCGAAGAGCTGAATGGCAAGGCCATCGAAGGAGGTTGAATTCCGTGATTGATTGTATTCCACTTTCACGTACTCTTCGTAACCTGATTTTGCAGGCACACCAACCAGCAGTGGCTTCGATTTTGTAACTTCGGTCCATCCTCTAGGAGTATATTTAGGCCCCCCTGGCCAAAGCACTTGCTCCAAATCATTCATGAGAGAGCTGTGAGTAGCATTTTTACCGATGGTCTCTGAGAAACCTAATTCACTTGACCAAAACCCGAGTTCCCTATAACTCTTTCCCACCACATTGATGATCTGAAATATCTGTGCTGGAGCCACTTTGTGATTATTGAATTGAACTTTTCCTGACAGACCTTGATCAAAGTCGGTTTGCAAAACTCTTTCCAGTAACTCTTGATTCCTCCTCTTACTTCCTTTAAATGCTCGAGCTATTGTCCATATAGCATCATAGGCCTGCACTGCATAAATTCCAGGCTCATTGTTCTCCTCTTCAGAGTTTTCTCTTCTAAACCTTTTACGAAATCTTGAACTGAAATCCTGAAAACGTTGTCCTGTTTCCGACAAGTAGCTCTTGACTCCTACAACTCCTTGCATTGAGGAGATGGTAGAGGCATTGATGGAGTGGACAAGGCTTGTGATGTGATGTGTAGTGATCCAAACATAGTCTTTCTCCATCATTTTCAATTTCTTCGCCATCTCAAATAGACGCACGGCCAATGGTAATGACAAATGAACAACAAAGACTCTACACTGCTCTTTTTCAAGATTTTCAAGCTCTCTGGACAATGAATCGGAAGAAGCAAAGGGAGAGAGGCCTACGAATTGGCTAATTTCTGCACCTACTTCTCGCAAGGAATCATGGAGATGTGGCATGAATCCATTCGTCCAGGAACCTACTTCTTCGTGTATCACAGTGACCTGATGCCAATTCCAAGACTGTACAATACCAGCTATGGCCTTCATTTGTGCAGAATTGTCGTGTGAAGCTCCGAGTAGAAAGGGCCACTTCTCTGCTGTCCATTCTGGAGTTGTGTCGGCTAAAGAAAGAATGGGAATTTGCTTATCGGTGCAGATATCAGCAACCAATGACACCTCTTCCCATGTTTGCGGTCCTACAATAGCCTCTACTTGCTGTGTGTTAATCAGATCCAAACCTGTAAATCCAAAACATGAATGCATGAGCTTATTCTGCTCTATAATTTTTTCGAAGCAAATATTTTATTAGTTAGCCGTCGCTCACTCATGGTGTTAAACTGCAGTCAATTTGCATCACGTTCACATTCAACTCAAGGTAGCTAGCTGCGTTTCGTTCATCCTCATGTCATTTGTTTTTTTCGAAAAATAAAAAATCAGTAGAGGTGCCATTTGTTTGACTGAATCATTGCATCCTCTATTATTTTTTTATTTATTTTTCATATATCGAGTCCTAGCAACTCAGTTTATTTAATGAGAGATGGCTATTTCTAGTTTTGTAGC
The DNA here is from genome assembly GCA_027405865.1 of Salix purpurea. Taxonomy (NCBI): domain Eukaryota; kingdom Viridiplantae; phylum Streptophyta; class Magnoliopsida; order Malpighiales; family Salicaceae; genus Salix; species Salix purpurea. Next base: position 22,566,606 of record JAOWLH010000002.1, read on the forward strand.
TCACAAGTCTCTCAAAAAAAGAAAGAACAAAAAACTTTTTTTTTTAATTTTCTTGGACACGTAGCATGCAATTCTTATTGTCCTGGCCTATTGATATGAGAGAATGGATGCTAATTAAATGAAGAAGATAATTTGTACTCAATTTATGCTATTAAACAGTGATGGAAGCGACTAGGCATTGATGGTGTAATCATAAAAGAAATGCAATTTTTGACAAAATGTTGCCTTCTCCGCCGGTGGTTTGTACTGCGTTTGATCAAGTTGTCATCTAAAATTATCGTTTTATTTTGATTTAAGATCACATGCAAGACATTAATCTATATATATGTTCTTCACTTCTTTAATATTCAATAGCAACTGATTATAAGCTCAATTGTTTCTGAGTTAGTGACCAAAATCAAATGTAAATTATAGAGACGAAAAGGGTTTTTGGATTTGTTTTTAATGCATGATTGACTAACTTCAGTTTATTTACTCTTTCGGACCGCCGATTTGGAATGGAAAACTCCAAGTCAAAGTTGATGTTCTCTACGATTTTTCATTTTTGAGAAAATGTTAATTTATTATGATTCAAAGCACACCTTTGAGGGTAGGTTTGCAACTTTGCATTGAAAACAACACCTCTCTTTTTTTTGTCTATTTCTGTGAGAAGGAGCCAGTCCGAATTTATAATTTGCCAGCAAGACAGGCAGAATTGTTTTGTGTTTTATTGATTGATATGATATCTCTAATCTTTAAAAGGTTTCAGAAGAGTAACACTATCTCTTCAACACTTGATCTATATATGTTTTCCTTTCCCTGTCACTACTAGCTAGGGCAAACACAATTTTAAGACAGAGATTCGATGATTACACAAACGTACCTGCAAGTGCTGCTCGGATGGGATTCCTTTGATCGGCGTCTTTTACGACCAGAGTCAAATTTTGATTGAAGTGACGATACACATCTTCCCTTGCAATTTCCATCGCTACTATCTCTTCTTTACCAATACGGGAGCTTCTGTCCACTATCGCACCGATAACTCCATGGCTGCCACTGCTTCGACCAGCTGCTATGGGTTTTAGTAATAAAACTACGGCCAATAATGAGAGTACAAAATGAACAGCAGCCATTTCATTTGCCGCAGAATGGTTGCCAACTAGAACTAATGCTTTCATACCTATATATGCCGACATCTCTCTCTCTCTCTCTCTCTCTCTCTCATTTTTCGGTCAATTATTAGATTTTCTACTCTTTTCTTGGATTGGGGTCTAAGAAAATGTTTATACCATTCCAATCGGTATCTTTTAGTGATTCACTGCATCTTTGAATACATGTAATATTCTTACTTCATATTAAGGTTTATGATTGTCCGAAAAGTCTGCTCAAGCAATAAAAAAATTGGCTGTCGTATTCGATGAAGAAGAAAGGCATCCAGAGTTAGTTAAGGACCAGAAATGTACATGGAGCACAAATTAGTAATTAATTTAACAGGGTAATTAATTGAGATGTAGTTGATTAAAATACTTTGAGAATATAATTCTGCGAATTGCGACAAAAGTAAAACCATGGTTAACAATGTCCTTTCTCGAGCTAAATAAATATGACCGACGACTTTGTCAGAGATTTTGTAAGTTAGGAAACCCCATTAGAGTTTCCTCGCAGCTTGGATTCACCGCCCGAAAGATGACTCCGCTACATAGACTAGCTCTAAACCCTTGATCAAGGCGGCTTAAAATTTTGATATCCCAAAATTTACGTCAATATTCTAGAGCATCCGTTTTACCGAGTGGTTCTTGAAGTTGGAATCCCTAGACGTTAGAATCTTGACTTGACCTAGATTTTTATTGCTTTAAAGCTGGAATTCAGTGTATGACCTGACGGTTTGCTATTTACCACAACTTGACCAAGTCGTTGATGTGAACTTCTTGCTAGAAGTTTTCTACATAGGAAATCTTCCTACCTTAAAATTGTGATTAAACTGTTTTGTCTTTGAGCCCTGACCCTTGAGCCAAGGTTTTTTTTTTTTTTTTTCTGTACAAGATAGTCTTTGTTCTCTCTGATTTTGGTGTCAATGGTTTGTATTGGTTTACGATTCATTATATTGTATTTTGCTCGCTTTTTCCTCTTTGTTTATGAGTTCTAATGATGAAAAATTCATCAAAACACTAAAGCTTCAATCGTATCAAAGATCCAATCATAAATTATTCTTGTGAGTGAACACAATTTTGTACACTCATATTGCATAGAGAAAAGTGATGGTCTATGTAAAATCTTTATTATTGAAATCAAATCAAATCAATGATTAGATTTTATTTTAAAATCCATTGATTTCTTAATTGTATATTTAAATGATTTTCAATGGTTACTGTTATAAACCAACTTTTTTCTAAGACTTTTACAGCAGGGGTTGCAGTTATTCCTTGGCTGTTATTGCTGGACTTATCTTATGAAAGACAACGCATTCCTCATGGTTTTAAGACACTCAAACTGAACATTAGAAAATAACTTGTCTTTATAAGCTGCAAGTTTCTTGAAAGACATCTAAGCAGTGGAAACAATAAATTTAAAATTGTTTTGGGATATCTAAAGATCCCATTAGACAGATCTAGAGTTAATAGTTTTTATAAGAATATTACTTGAAAATCATATTTTTTTTTCCGTCTTTGCTTCAAGATTGAGTTGTTAGACGACAAGTTGTCCAAATATCCGACTTCAATCAATAATCTACACCAATCACCATTGAAAAATCTTCTAAACCGTATTAAAGATTGATATATCTTTGAGTGATAACTCTTTTTTATGTGTGTTTTAGGTAATTATGTAATATACTCTTCTCACATAAAATTAAAAGGCATGATTTTGTATTTATACGGAAAACCTAAAACCCCAATAAATAGTAAAATATCAATTTTCTCAGCAATAATATCACATTTACTATTTCAAAACAATTTTAGAAATTTATTCAATCAAATCATGACTTGATCTAGAATTGTAATTCTTTTTATAAATTAAATTTTAGCCCTCAATTTCTAAAATTTATTTACAATCAAGTCAAACTTAATTAATCAATTCATTTTAATTTCTAACTAATGGTTCTTAGGTGTGTTACCCATTAGGTTCCCTAATAAGTTGGTTTAAATATAAATCATAGTTCTAAATAAAGCAAAATTAAATAAGTTAAACAAATTAATTTATTATTAATTTAATAATTGTTTGATTTGTATTTGAATATTAAGTACAATGTCTAACAATATGTCATGATCCTCTAAATATGAAAAATGTAATAAGTGGTTTGACTTAATCTTTCAATGATCTGTTTCTATGTATAATTATTATTCATTCATCAATATTGTTCTAATTTAAATATTATAGCACAAAGTATATTTTCTTTGTTAAATAACTTTAATTCTCAACACTATAGTAATTGATTCTTTTGATAAAGTTTGATATATTTTTCAAATCTCATTCCACTTTACATAAAAAATTATAATAAATACTTTTTGATGATAAATGTAATTCACTTAGGATGATGAATCTTATATTAATTACTTAAATATTTTCATATAATTTGTGATATACACAATATCTGCCAGTTTATTACCCTTGATTAAGACTATGCGTAGTCAATATCAAAATATAATACTTTCTATATAAGATAACTTAGTAATCTCAAGTTTAAGAATAACTTAAAAAATTATCACATGAGCCTTACTATAGACAATATTAGGCTTTAACAATAATTTGTTATGCTTTAGAGAATAATGACATCACCCTTATAACATATTGTCTCTTAAATTTATGTTTTTGAATTGGCATTAACCGTCTTAATGCTTGTTACATATTATATCCCTTTTTTACCTGAGGAAACATAGCCCAAACCCATTACACCTTATAAATACACATCATTATTGGACGAAGGACGGAGCCCACCCCATCACTTCACTAAGCCTTGTACAAAAAACGAAACCCAACCCATATTCTTAAGAGAAACAGAAGCTTTTACTTTTTGATGAACGTCAGCAGATCAACATAAAATGTTTTACCAAAATAAATACGTCAATACACCAGGCTATATATTCCCAAGGATGGGATGTAAATCACGTGCTCTTCTCAATGTCAATACAGCAGGCTTAGAAGAAAATTGATTCCAGAACTATACCCATACATTTCTATGTATGAAGTGTGAACCACATATACGAAGGATATGGGCAAAAATTATTTTTTTATGCGAGGAAACTTATTATCGGAAAACACATTTTATGAGTATAAATGAAAAGTAAAATCCTGATTTTTTTCAGTTTCTTATAAGGAATAAACGTCTTAACTACTTCATGTTATGAAAACTTGGATTTAAAAAGACTGTTCCTTTAATTTTCATTCTTTAACAGTGAACATGTTAGCTCAGAACATGTATTTCACATAATTCCTTTCCTGTTTAACCCAAAAAAATAAAGTAGAAACCTGATAATCCTTTTATTTGTATGGACTGAGCCTACGGGTCTGCAGACTACATAGTGGAAAGGAAAATAAAAAGGGTTGTACCCTTGCTCAAAAGAAATTAAACGAAGTTAAGTTTGCAACTGATAAATGCTGATATACATTCACATACTAAGAGCAGAAAGGAAGTTCATGATCCAAGAAACTGTATATGCTACATTACAGTATGATTTAGTTGAGCTATCACTTGTAGAATGCAATGAATGTGTTGGATGTAACAGAAGTAGAAGACAGAGCAACATCAAACACTCACACGCAAGACTCCTACATGCCTAAGGAATTAGTGTTGCAATTAGAATAGGACTGTCTCCTTGTAAATTTATCTTCTTATCCTGTAAAGCAACCTTGTTTGCTTTTAATTGTAACATTACTCAATATATATACACACGTGAATACAGAACAAAGTATCACGTTTTCCTGCCAATTCCATATTGTTTATATGGTATCAGAGCTCTTTGGCTGACACGCCCATAAACAAGATCCTTACTCATGGCTTCTTCCAGTGCAATCACCGAATCAAACACTGCCCCAATATCATTTACTTTTCCATCTATTAGTCATCTTATTTCTGTCAAATTAGATGGATCCAATTATCTCAGTTGGGTATCTCAATTTCTACCAATTTTGAGGAGCACTGACCTTCTGGTTATTGTTGATGGCTCAGATTCTTGTCCCAGCAAATTTCTTGTTGATTTGCATGGGAAAGAAACACTCACAGTAGATCCAAAATTCATCGTTTGGACTAAGAAAGACCAGTATTTACTTAGCTGGTTAAATGCAACTCTTTCAGAATCAATTCTTCCAACAGTTTTCGGGTTGAACACTGCGAAGGAAGTATGGGATTCAATGACAAATCAATTTGCTGCCCATAATCGATCTCGCATCTCACATTTGAAGAGGCAACTTCAAAATTTACAGCAAGGAAATAAAACCTGTGCAGATTATGTTCAAATTGCCAAAGGATTGGCTAATCAACTTGCGGCTGTGGGCAAGCCAATTGAAGACGATGACTTGATTTCTTACATTATTGGGGGCCTCAGTGGTGGTTACAACTCTTTCATCACTTCATTCTATTTTGCAACAAGAGATATCTCCCTCTCTTTTAACGATTTCCAGTCCGAGCTTCTCAGCTATGAAGCTTTATTGGAAAATTAGATGAAATCAGTGCCTCCACAAGCTGGTCAATTTGCCTTATTCAACCAGTATCAACAGCGAGGATCATCTGGATTTAACAAGAAAAACAGGTATAGGCAACCCAAGTATTCTCCTCGCACACATCACCCATCTCCTTCCCCACGACCACAGCAGCAAACCAGAACTGACAACACAAGTTCTCGAAGCTTTTCTGGAAATGGAAATCAATCTCAATCAACAGTCTTTAATAGAAATCGCATACCATGCCAGATTTGTAACAAGCCCAATCATCAAGCCCTAGATTGCTATCATCGCATGGACTTCTCTTATCAAGGACGGCACCCACCATCTCAGCTTGCTGCAATGGCAGCCCACACTAATGACTTCAACGTTGATGACCCATGGTTTGCTGACAGTGGTGCCAACAACCACATCACCACTGCACTGGATAATTTGTCTCTCCAACAACCTTATCAAGGGGGCGACACAGTGACAATCGGCAATGGGGGTGGATTACAAATCACCAACACTGGTTATGCCCTTATCCATACACCCACTTCTACCCTTCATTTAAACAATGTTCTTCATTGTCCCTCGGCTTCGGCCAATCTTCTCTCCATTCATCAATTTTGTGTCGATAATGATTGCTATTTTCAACTGACTTCTAAACATTTTATTGTGAAGGATTTGCAGACGGGAGAGATCCTATTGCAGGGACCAAGTAGAGCTGGGTTATATCCAATTCATTTAAAACACCTCTTCTCGGCAAATAAAAATCGAAGTTTAATTGCTTTTCTTGGTGTTAAAGCTTCAATTCTAGTGTGGCATAATCGACTCGGCCATCCCTCTTCTTCAGTACTTCAAATTTTGCTACGTCATTCTCAGTTATCTATTTCTGGTTCACAAAATAAAGACTCATTATGTGAACCATGTCAACTAGCAAAAAGCTAAAAACTCCCCTTTTCAAATTCCAGTCGTGTATCGAATTTTCCTCTTGAAATTATACACTCTGATGTGTGGACATCCCCCGTCGCATCAATAAGTGGTTGCAAGTTTTATGTCTTATTTATTGATGATTTTTCCCGTTTCACTTGGCTTTTTCCGTTAAAACACAAGTCTGATGTTTTTGTCTGTTTTATTAAATTCAAGTGCTTAGTTGAAAATCTCTTATCTTGGAAAATTAAGCAATTTCAAACAGATGGGGGTGGAGAATTCATTTCTTCCCAATTTAAAAAGTTTCTCGAAGACAATGGCATCTTCCATAGAATTTCTTGTCCATACACATCTGAACAAAATGGTATAGCCGAGCGCAAACATCGTCATGTGGTTGAATCTGGTTTAGCTCTTCTAGCTCATTCACATTTACCGAGCAAATATTGGGTAGATGCTTTCCTTACGGCCATTTACCTAATCAACAGATTACCCACACCAATACTAAATAGCGATACTCCATATACCAAATTGTTCGCCATAGAACCCGATTATTCTATTCTTAGAGTCTTGGTTGTGTTTGCTATCCATTATTGCGTCCTTATAATAATCATAAATTATGCTTTCGCAGTAAAAGATGTATTTTCTTGGGTTATTGTTCTAATTCCAAAGGATATCGATGTCTCGACCCTTTAACGAACCGAGTCTATATTTCACGACATGTCACATTTGACGAACAGGTGTTTCCAGCCAAGGATATAATCCCACCTACTACCTCGCAACAGGACTCGACCTCTGTTTCTCCTAGCACACACGTGCCAAGTAAGTCATTCTCCATTCCACTAAATTCCACAATCCCTGGTTCTATTTTCCCCGTTATTACTGACACTGCAGACATCAACCCGCAAGACCCATCTTCTTCTCCACCGATTTCTTCACAATCAAGGACATCGCTGTCTCCTATGGCATCAGAACCCCCACACCACATGAATACCTTGTTGGCACAAGAAGAACCCATTCACCCAATCTCTCAAAGCAACCCAATTTCATCTACAGAACAGACCACTTCTTCTTCTCCCCGTCAAATAATCACTCGCAGCGTCACTATCTCTCTAAAGCCAAAAGAATTCCCTGATTATCACCTCTATTGTTCCACTAAACACACACTCAAAGCACTCCACGCAACTCTTCTCCCTCCAGAACCCACAACCTACACACAAGCCTCCAAAAACCAAAATTGGCGAGATGCTATGGCAGTAGAATTTGATGCCCTGATTTCCAATGCCACATGGACTTTATGCCCACGACCTGCACACAAGCATGTAATTCGAAACAAGTGGGCCTACAAAATCAAGCAGAAATCAGATGGTTTAATTGATCGCTATAAGGCGCGACTCGTTGCCAAGGGATTTGAGCAACAAGATGGGATTGATTATACTGAGACTTTTAGTCCAGTTATTAAACCAGCTACTATTCGCTTGATTCTTGCTATTGCAGTCCATTTTGATTGGCCTATTCGGCAATTGGATGTATCTAATGCGTTCTTGCACGGGCAATTAACAGACAAGGTTTTTATGGAACAACCACAAGGCTTTGTGGATTCTTCTCAACCAGATTTTGTGTGTCGTCTGCAAAAATCCCTCTATGGCTTGAAACAAGCCCCTCGTGCTTGGTTTCAACGCCTCTCTCAGGTACTTCTTGCTCTTGGCTTCATGGGTTCCACGATTGATACATCTTTGTTCATTTTTGTTCAAGACACAGTGAGGATTTATGTGCTGATTTACGTTGATGATATTATTGTTACAAGTAATATGCAAATTGCAATTACTGATCTTACAACAAAGCTTCAACAAGAATTTTCAATGAAGGACTTAGGACACCTTACCTTTTTTTCTGGGAATTCAAGTTTGCCGTAACAAAGAAGGCCTTCACCTACATCAGTCTAAATATATTGTTGACCTATTACATCGTGCAAATATGACTGGTGCAAAGCCCTATTAGTCCCCATGTATTTCAGGAACTAAAATGTCAAAGTTTGATGGTGATCCCCTTCCTGACTCTTCCCTATATCGCCATATCGTAGGGGCACTTCAATATTGCACACTAACCAGACCTGATATTGCGTTTAGTGTGAATCAACTCTGCCAATTTTTACATAATCCAACAACTACACACTTCACAGCTGCAAAGCGAGTCCTACGGTATCTCAAGTCTATAGTTGAGCATGACATCTATTTTTCAAAGGGAAGTTTGCAGTTACAAGGTTATTGTGACTCGGATTGGGATGGGAGCCCTGATGATAGGCGATCTACAACTGGTTACGACATATTCCTTGGTCCGTGTCTGATTTCATGGGCGGCGAAGAAACAACCTGTTGTTTCCCGCTCAAGTACTGAAGCGGAATACCGTTCCATGGCTATTACTACTACTGAACTTTATTGGCTTCGTATGCTCTTCAAAGATTTACAGATTTCATTACCAGCACCTCCAACTTTGTGGGTTGATAACATGGGTGCTCTTGCACTGGCTTCAAATCCTGTTTTCCATGCTAGGACAAAGCATATCGAAATTGACTACCATTTTATTCGTGAGAAGGTTGCTATTAAGGACATTTCGACACAATACATTGATACAGCAGATCAGATAACAAACATTTTTACAAAAGGGCTCAACACGATCCGCTTTCTCATGCTCCGCGACAAGCTAATGGTTCGAACTCTCCTCATTAGCTTGAGAGGGGCTGTAATAGAAGTAGAAGACAGAGCAACATCAAACACTCACACGCAAGACTCCTACATGCCTAAGGAATTAGTGTTGCAATTAGAATAGGACTGTCTCCTTGTAATTTATCTTCTTATCCTGTAAAGCAACCTTGTTTGCTTTTAATTGTAACATTACTCAATATATATACACACGTGAATACAGAACAAAGTATCACGTTTTCCTGCCAATTCCATATTGTTTACATTGGACATTTCCCTCTATCGATTGCCTAGAATCCTGGCTTTCTCTGCTCTCTTTTATAGGAGGGTCTTAGTCCTTTCAAGAAAGGAATACAATCACTGCCTGTTTTAGCATCCAATCTTGGGAAATAATCTCGAAAATCAACTTAGTTATTGGCCATCAACTGCTCTTTGCTTGATTCGTGGAGAAAGAATTAGACGTTGAAGCTAAATCTCACACCAATAAAATTAAGTTTCTTCTAATTCAATCAAGTCTAATTTCATTAGAGGGACTCTAGTGAAGTGTCTTTTGTTCTTTGGTCCCTCGCCTTTCAATTTCTTATTATTAATCATTTTCATGTTTTTTCTTTTAACTTTTTTGAACTTAAACCATGACCGATTTACCTTAGGTACTCGCATTTCGTAGCGGCTTCCAGTTTAGTCTTTGGCTATTTAATTCCTTACTTGTAAACTAGGTTAACTCCTAATTTTATTTTTCTCTCTCAACTAAGCTCTTGATTGATTTTCTAACTTAACTATTTGTTCCAAACTCATTATTGAACCTTAATTTCTTTGAATATTAGCCAAAATAACCTCTCTTTTTTCAATTAAGCCCTCAATTATAGCCTACAAAAATCCCCAAACTTCATTTTTTGCTTGCGATGCTCAATTATTGGTCTAGTTTGAAACCCCAACTATATATTTTCAATTTTTTGTACTTTGTATTTTTGTATTTTCAATAAGTTCTTACACACAAGAATTAAATGAAAAATGAAGTAATAACAAAATTAACTAAAACTACTTAAAAGACATATTTTTGGATTTCTATTCCAATTATTCTAAATAAAAAAAAAATGAGTAGAAAATTACAAGAAAGATCGATTCAATAAAATTACATGTTTTACTTTTTTTTTAAAAAAAAACCATTTTAGAAAAAAATATTTAATTAAACAATCTCATTGAATCCTAATCCAATTAGGACAACACACAAAAAAAAAAATTAATTCAAATTTAATCGCAACTGCAGGAAAATTCAACATTCTATACAATGAGGAGCAAAATTGTACAATTAATTCAACATTCTATACAATGAGGAGCAAAATTGTACAATGAATTCTACAATTAATTTAATTTGTGCTTTAGTTTTAAAATAAAAATTCAACATTCTATACAATGAGGAGCAAAATTGTAATTCTACCTCAAAATACCTATTACAATATAATGTATATAATGTAAGTGGAAGGGAAAGAATTGTAATCCCATAAAATAAAATTGTAATAAGACAAAAGACAAGGGACAAAATCATAATTTTAACCTAAAACCTTAAATATATAGTTGAAGAGGTAGCATTGTAATTTCTCCCCTTATGTCCTTCTTATTATTGCAACACTCAATGAACCCACTGTAGGTGACAACACCGCAACTGCAGGTCAACAATCCAGCCATAATACTAAATTTCAGACAGATTAAAACAATCCAGCTAGACTTGGCTGGAATAGTAACCAAAGTTCTTTTCTTTGACAAAATCATGAGAGAATAATTCTCTGCACAAATTTAATTCATAATTAACATCAATAATAATTAAACATGCAGTAAATAAATATAAATGTCTAACTCTAATACTAGTTTTGGATTTCTTTAAAGACATAAATGTAGTAAAAATGGTAAATTAAACTTTTTTACGAGTTATATAGATCTATAATTGTTTATGTTTTATGTCAATATCACCTAAAAAACATATATTCTTTACAACTTGGAATATTTGTTTAAAAGTTGTGTTATTGCAAATTACAAGTCGTTCAAAAGTCTGACCTCTAGATGAAGCACCAAAAAAAACCTCTTAAACCTTATTATGGGAAAGAGATTGTTATACTTGTTAGTTCTAGATTTCTCCCTTGAATTATGTCATATATATATATTATTTCAAGATAATTTAGAAATTTATTCAATCAATTTTGTACATAAATTTTCTAGGTCTAAAACTATAATTTCATGTATAAATTACACTTATAGTCCTCAATTTCTAAACCTTATGTACAATCAAGTTACACTTGATTAATTTATCTGGCCGTGTGAAGGTCAAATACTTAAATGCTCCCACAATACTTCGATACAGGGTAGGATTCTCAAAAGTCATACCATCGTCCTTAACCATTCGTTGATATGGAAGGCAAGGAGTGTCACATGCCTTGGCATCAAGCATCTTGGTTTTGAGCAGAAGATCATGAATATATTTAGAATGAGACAAGAATAAGCCAATGTGTATGTGAGAAATCTCTATGCCCAGAAAATAATGAAGATCTCTCAAGTCCTTAATTTCAACTCAGTAGTGAGATATTGAATAATCTTATGAATCTCACAAGAATTATTACTAGTAATAATAATATCATCCACGTATACCAACAAAATGACAATGCCAACATCAAGATGTTGGACAGATAGAGATGAATTAGAATAAGTACACTAGAACCCTAATGATGTTAAGAAATTAGTGAACTTGACATTCCATTCTCTTAGAGCCTGTTTGAGACCATAAAGAGATTTATGAAGCCTGCACACCAGCTGAGGATGTTGAGACTTTATAAAATCAGGAGGTTAAGCCATATATACCTCTTCTTGAAGAATGTCATGAAGAAAGGCATTCTTGACATCTAATTGTCTTAATATCCAACCGAAATGAGCAGTAAAAGCCAACAGAAGTCTGACAGTTGTTGGTTTAGCTACAGGGCTGGAAGTTTTCCCATAATCGAGGCCTGGTTCTTGGCTAAAATCTTGAGCAACCAATCTGGCCTTATGGCATGCAATAGAACCATCGACATGCTTCTTAATTTTGAAAATCCATTTACACTCTACGAGGTTCTTATGAGAAGGCAAATTAACCAAACTCCATATATCTTGAGAGTAAAGAGTAGTAATCTCTTCTTGCATAGAATTCAACCAAACAGGGACTTGCAAAGCCAATTTATAATTAACAAGCTCAATCAATGATATATCAGTATCAAGAGATTATTTAATTATGATGAAACAAGATTTCCTTTTTACAATACCACTCTTACTAAGAGTTTGCATGAGATGTAAATTCATTGAAGGAATTTGAAGAACAAGTGAATTGGCCTAAGGCCGAAAAGACTCTGCTGAAGAAAAGGGATCAATAGGCATACCTCTAGTGTTGGAGTCAGGAGCCACAAGAATAGAGGAGAATGATGAAATAGCAGGAGCAATGGACATGGATGATGTTGAATGGAGGAAACATCATTAGAGTTAGGTGAATCAGGAAAAGGTGGCAGGTTAATAACATTGTTATGTGTAACAATAGGTATAATAGAGATAAAAGAAGAAGAAAAAGAAGAAGAAGAGGATGCATTTGAATGTTAAGGTTCGAGGAGTAGATTTGTATAAGGAAAGACATTCTCATTGAAACCAACATGCCTAGAAATATAAGTATATTTCCTATGACCATCATAACAAATATACCCTTTATAGTGAGAGGTATATCCTAGGAAGACACACAGTAGTTTTGGGTTGCAGTTTATTTTGGAGGTAAGGAAACATGCACAACCAAACATACATAAATGAGAGATTGAGGAATTGTACCAAATAACATTTCAAATGGAGATTTGTGATGTAGAGCTGTTGATGGCATTCGATTTATGAGAAATGAGGTAGTAAGCACTATATATGACCAAAAAGAAACAGGCAACCTAGCATGTTGAAGTAAGGTAATTATAGTTTCAATGAGATGCATATATTTACATTCAGCCAAACCATTTTGCTTAGGAGTGTATGAACAAGACTTGTGGTGCACAATCCCCTTGCAAAAAAACTGTTAAGAGATTTGTTGACATATTCACCCCCCATCACTCTAAAAAACTTGAATAGGTTTAGAGAATTGTGTTTGAACATAATTATAAAATTTAACAAACATAGAACATAGGTCACTTTTATTTATATATGGAAACAACCAACAATATCTAGAGAAATCATCCACAAATATTACATAATACCTATATCCATCAACATAAATATTCGATGAAGGACCCCAAAGATCACTATGTATAGTATGGAATGGTGTTACAGATGTATGAACACTTGAATGAAAGGGAAGTTTAGAAAACTTACCCTGAAGACAACTAACACAATATATCAGTAGCAGTATATATGGGACAATGAATATTGGCCTTTTTGTAACATCAAATTCACTATTTTATTTGTGGGATGACCCAATATACGATGCCAGGTAGAGGATAAAACTAACTGATCAATGTAAGCCCGAGGCTGGAAATACACAAGATATCGACCAGAATGAGAAGAGACAACAGGAAAAGGATATAGTCCATTACTGCATTGCCCTTTGTACATTATCCTCCCTATGACTTTGTCCTGAATCCAAAAACTAAAGGCATCAAAGATAAGATAACAATTGTTATCCAAGCAAATACGATGAACTGATAATAGATTCTGAGTTAACTTTGGAACACATAACATAGAGTACAGTTTAAGTGGTTTAGTATAGGAAGAGATGATAGTAGGTCCAGCATGAGATACCAACAAACCTTCACCATTAGTTGTTTGGACTGTGTCATTGGCAAGATAAATAATGCTTAATGATAAGTTGGATAAATCAGCAATCATGTGATTCGTAGCTCCTAAATTAGTAATCCAAACTTGAGGTGAGGTATGAACTGAAGATTACTGAGAAGATGAATAGCCATTGTACATAGTATGCAGAGCATGATGTTAATTATAGGGAGATAGAGCTGGAGGACCACTTGTAGAACCAACAAAATTAGGACCATTCTTATGTAGAAGCAGTTCCAAGCGGTGTGGCTCATCTTTCCACACACATTGCACTTAGGCCTCTCATAACCTCTAAATCAACATACTGGAGTTGTATGCCCTTCATTGTTGCATAATTGATAGATAGGAACATTTGACATAGTTAATGAGCTGTATGAAGGAGCAAGAAATTAGCCAAGAACACCTGGAGAGGTGGATGGCATTGCATGTGTTTTTGCAGAAAATAGTGCTTTATGTAATTTAATTTCTTTGTCCTTAACCATATTTACCCCTGCTCCTACTCCTATTGAAAGATCTATAACCTCCATTATCAGAAGTGTTATATCCTTATTTTCCACGAGAGGGTTGAAAAAATTGTGTGGAAGATGCAAAAGGTTTAGATGTTGTATTCATGGCAACAAGATATGTAGGATTATCAGTAATATTATTTTCCACAATTCATTCTTCAATAAGTAGTTGAGAACAGAATTCATTCAATGTGATTACACTCTCTTTACCTCTAACCACACACCTGAATGTATTATACTCAGTAGGAAGACCATTTAAAGCCAAAATAACATTATCTTCATCAACAAATTACACCCATGCAGTCGACAAGTAATCCCTATCTTCTTTGATTTTAAGAAGATATTGACTTATAGTATATGTTCTTTTTCTAATATTCTACAAATTTGACTTCAATTGAAATATACTTGTCTTAGACACAATAGAAAACTATTTTTTCAATCACATTCAAAGATCTTTAGAACTATTACTACCAATTGCACAGGACATGGCTATTGGAGACAAAGTTGCAGTGATGAGCTGCATAACTGCCCTATCATGCATTTTCCATATCAATGTATTATCACATTCCATATTAGAGGAGGAAGAGTTAGGAACATTTGTACCACATTCATCTGTAGAAGAAGGACATGTATGAGAGTCATCAACGAATTCAAATATGTTATTACTTTCCAGTTCAAGTAATTAGAGTCATCAACAAAAATTCCAATTCAAGTAATTAGAATCATCTAATTTCACATTCATAGATGATAAAATTATTGAGATGACGGAGATTGATGAATTTGCAATTGTATAACAATCATTATTGTTGATTTGAAAGAATAACGAAGACGTCATAAACAACTTTAATCAAGTACTATGATCAGTATAATGTTTAAATTAGTGAAGATTATCACTGATTCTTTTCAAGATTGAGTTAGTAGAAGCTTAATCAGTGAGAATTTAAGATTTTCTTTAAGAAGATGAATAGTAAATTTGAAAAACAGATTGCAAAAGCAGAGGATTGTATCAATCAACTCATTTGCATGAGCATTATGAGCTCTGATATCATGTGAGAAATGAAGCAATTGAGAAGAGAAGATTGACGATTTCACAGATAGCTAAGAGAAGAAGAGAGAGAACAGAGAAAAGAGAGGGAAAGGAAAATTTGAATTTGTATTCTATTTTTGCTTGACATTTCACGTGATCAATAGTGGCTATATATAGACTCAGTGCATATACTATACAATGTTCACCTACATATACTAACATACACATATTTATTTATACTGCATGTATACTCTAACAAGTATTACCAACTGTTATCGTCAAATAATACCATTTATCTTTGGTTTTGAGTTTACAAAATGTTCAAAAATTTTCGCTTATGATTCGAGAGAAAGAAAAAACTAGCCCAGGGTTTAAGAGACCCCTTGCAAATACATGAGAGACTGTAAATGAGTGTATATCATATGAGATGGAATCCATTTTCCTGAGGTCATGCAAGAAAGTATTGCCTTGTCTTCACCATGTATATGTTGGAAAAGAAATAAAAATCCTGAGGCACGAACTATTACTATTCAAATCAGTAACAAGAATTGTGCAATTTTCCAGAAAAACAGACACTATTCGAATCAAAGAAAAATCAGCTCTGTTTTTTCAGAGACTTGAGAACCATGACAACTAAGAAACTAACAACTTTCTAATGAAATTTTTAGAGCAGAATCACTTAAGGTTACTATCATTCCTTGAATTTATTTATAGAAGAAAATTGAATACAAGAATAGGAATTCTAGTCTATTACAACTTCTTCAACTAATTAGGAAAAATAAAAACTTCTTAAATAGGAAATAGATAACATACTTTGATCAACACATTTGATAGACTAAAATCTAAACACTTCTAATGATATTCTAATCTTCAGTTGCAATCATGGAATCAAACTCTTCTTCAATCTTCAACACTCCTCCTTGGTTCCAAGGCTGCAGGGCTGCACATTCCCACCTTCTCTCTTAGGTCTTCAAATCTCTCTTTAGCTAGTGATTTGTGTACAAATAAGCTAGTTGTTCATTTGTAAGATAGTACTTCATTTCCAGCTCTCCTTGTTAAAACTACCGAATTGCATGAATTTTTATTTTCATGTGCTTGGTTCTGTTATGAGAAACAAAGTTTTTGGATATTGCTATTGCAACCATGTTGCCAAACCAACTGATTTACGGCCATATATGCAACAATGTACTCAGCCTCAACAGTGGAATGAGCTACCACTGTCTGCTTCTTAGAATTCCAGCAAAATTTAGTTCCTCCCATTGAAACACAGAATCCAGAAGTGCTTGTCATGTCTTCATCACTTCCTGCCCAATCACTATCTGAAAAGCCAGTCAAATTTATAGTATTTGTTTTAACAAAATTCATACCAAATTCTAGTGTCCCCTTCAGGTATCGCATGACCTTTTTTGCAGCAACAAAATGAATTTGACTAGGACTTTGCATGAACCTTGATAGATAATTGACAATGAACACTATATCTGGACAAGAAGCTGTTAAGTAAAGCAAACTTCCAATCAAACTCCTATAAATTCTCCCATCAACTTGAGCAACACCATCATTCTTCGATAATTTTCATCCCATTATCATAGGTGTGCTAACAGGTTTGCAATTTTCCATTTCAAACATGCTCAACAACTTCATGGTGAAGCTCTTTTGACATAGAAAACTACCTTGATTAGTTTGAGTGATTTCCATGCCAAGAAAATATGATAGCAATCCAAGTTCATTCATCTCGAACTTGTTCTTCATGTTAACCTTAAATTCCTCCACTAGCTTCTCTTGATTTCTTGTTGTCGTGATGATGATTTTTCACGCTTTGCGCCCCGCCATCCCTCTCTGGAGAGACAGAAGTGTGGTGTAAATGGAGATGTTTATAATCATAAAATTTACGACTATAATTATTAAGAGTCGCCACCTAGTATTAAGGTTACTAGGAACCTATTGGTCTGTGAGAGTCTCGGGTAAAAGAACTTGTTGTGCAAGGGGAAGACGCATCACCCCTAGTGCACCCTACTTAAGATAAGCTGCATTGTTGTTAAATTTTTCTACACTACATTTTCAAAAAGGCATTTTTTTGTCTGCGGGTGTACTTTACAATGTAATTTTACACTGCAATTACAAACTTTTTATCTACGGATGTACTTTACAATGTAAATTTACACCGTATCTGAAAATTCTATTTATTATCTACGGATGTACTTTACAATGTAAATTTACACCGTAGTTAAAACCCTCCTTTTTTATCCATGGATGTATTTTACAATGTAAATTTACACCCTAATTTATGCGATCCAACCATCAAAGGATCCATTGGAGGTTCCAGTTGGTCCAGTTACTAGGCTTAGGGCTAAGAAGTTCAAAGAAGCTTTCAATCGACTTCTTCAAGATACATGGGATAAGGTGGACTTCAAGAGGATTGTTAATAATAAAGAGCAAGCCTTGATTAATCTCATTCATATTCAAGAAGGGCTTGTTGGTGGAACCAAGACCTTTACACAAGGATTGGGAGAAGAAGACTATATTCAGATAGTTTGACCTTTGGTTACTCTTTTAGTAATAACTGGATCTAAAGATCGAATTTTGATGTGATTCTAGTTGGGATGAAAACTTGACTTCAATACCTTTCCAACGGTATATGGAACGCCTTCTAATTCATTAAGACGAGAGAGAACCATTCGTTTTAAGTTGGGTCTTGCTGCTGCCCGACAAAATGCGGAAAACAACGAACTTGTCTAGGATAAGAATGTAAACTCATATTCATGTATGTATATTTCTAATATAAATCTTTAATTATGAAACTGTAATATTGCACGTTTATGCGAGTTTTATTTCTTTAATGGAATGTTTATTGTATGGATGATATTTTACTGATGTGAGCTGATCTGGTTCATTGAGTATTGGCATTATGAAAATAAAAAATTCAGGTTTGTTACAATCCTGTTCAAAAGATAGGCAAAGGTGCTGATTTCCTCAACTCAAAATTTCAGAGGCAACTTCTTCTCATAGAGTAGGCATCTTGCCATCTCTATCAAGGTTCAATTTCTTCTTTCATTGACCCCATTTCGCTAAGGGGTATAGGGGAGTGTCAATTGGTGTGTAATTCCTTCTTTTGTTAGGTGTTCTTCAAGTTTTTGAGAGGTGAATTCTCCTCCATTATCAGACCTCACCATCTTCAATTTGCAGCCTGTTTCCCTTTCCACTACAGCTTTGAACCTCACAAACTCTTCAAACACTTCACTTTTATTCTTAAGAAAATACACCTAGCAAAATCTGTTATAATCACCAACAACCAAATAAAAAGTATCTAGCACCATTCAAAGATTCATTGTGCATTAGACCACATAAATTTGACTGTATCAGTTGGAGTTTTGTAATTGTTCTAAAGGTACTTTTGTTAAAAGCACTCTTTGTTTGTTTTCCTAATAGACATGTTTCACATACATCACCATGTTCTTGAATTTCTGGCAAACCTAAAGCTATATGCAAATCAGCCATCCTCTTTAAGGTTGCATAATTGAAATGCTCCAACCTTTTATACCATAGTATAGAATTTGTATACATTAGTGCTCATGCTCATATAAGTTTCTTTCGAATCAAGATTGAAGTTATGGCTCATCATCCAAGCAGAAGGTAGTAAGTTGTATTGACACTCTCTAATTTTGCATATGCCTTTGTTAAAAGACAATGAGTAATCTTCTTCAAGCAATTGTCCTACACTTACTAAATTCTGTTTAATTTTAGGCACAAATAACACATTCTTCAAAATTCTTGTACCTTCCCCCTGCCTTCTACTCCAACATATTCACCATTAGCAATTTTTACTTTGGACATGTAGTTTTTATCCAAGTTTTTGAATATGTTTATATTTGCCACCATATGATTTGTACATCAACTATCTATAAGCCAAGTATAAGTTTTCACCTTAGTTACGTAGCATTCTTGTTCAACCATAGCCATTAATAACTGCTCTTCTTTATTTTCTAAGGTTTCAATAACATAAACTTGCCTTGTAGCTGTTGGATTCTTGCAAAATTTATGGAAATGCCCAAATTGTTTACAATGTTGGCATTGTGTGTATTTTCAGCCAACACTATGCATCAAGATGGTTGGTTTTCTGACAATATTTGCATGGAAGGAAATTATCTTTCTTTTCCTTTCCTTTTGATTTGAAATTGTTTTGGTTGTGATGTCAGTTCTTCTGTTGCCAGTTCTTACCAGTGTCTCTTCTCTCATCATGGCTTCCTTTGTAGAAATTCTTTGTTTTAGTTTTGCCTTTAAACCCAGCCACAAATGCTTTTTCACAAGTTCCTTCTTGCCTATAAGCTTGCCTTTGTTATACTGCTTGTAAAGCATTGACCAACTCTTGAAAACTCATCTCAGCAAAGTCCTTGGAGTTCTCTAATGAGCAAATCTTATGCTCAAACTTCTCAGGCAACACTTTTTCCACAATTCTAGATTCTGGAAATTCTTCTCCTAACAATCTCACTTGATTCACCAGTTTTGAGATGTGTGAGGAGAAGTCTTTAATGCTTTCAGACTCCTTCATCTTCAATCCTTCAAACTGCCTTTTCAGATTTAAAACTTGCATTTTTCTTGAATTCTCATCTCCTTGAAACTCAGGCTTCAGCTTGTCCCAAGTTTCTTTTACAGTCTTGCATGCCATGATCCTTGTGAAGTTTTCTTCACTTACTACATTATGCACACAAGTGAGTGCCTTAAACTCTTAGCTTTTTCTTCATTAAAGAATTTGATTTGTGCACCTGTAGGATTGTTTCCAAGTGGATTAGGTTGCCTGTCATTCTCCACTATTTTCCACAAATCAAAAGCCTTCAGATATGCCTCTATCTTCACTTCCTAAATTCCAAAATTCTGACCAGTAAACACTGGTGTTTTTGGTGAAAAAGATGTAGGATCCATCCAAAAAAAATCAACTGTGATTCATTGAAAAAGAGGCTAACAATTGTTGTTGTGAAGTTTCTATGTGATTGTTTTTAAGGATTTGAGAAGAGTAACTAATCCTTTTGATCAATTATGTAAAGATTTGACAGAAAATTAAAAACTCTCGTGTTTCACTCACTTTCCCTTCAAAGTTAATAACTTTAAAAAAAATCTCACTTAAATTCTCTCGTGTTTCACTCAATCCCTTCAAAGATCAAAGTCTACTCTGATATCAATTTGTTGGAAAAGAAATAAAAATCTTGAGGCACGAACTGTTACTGTTCAGATTAGTAACAGGAATTGCGCAATTTTCAAGAAAAATAGACATTGTTCTAATCAAAGAAAAATCACCTCTGTTTTTTCAGAGACTTGAGAAATACGACAACTAAGAAACTAACAACTTTCTAATGAAATTTTTAGAGCAGAATCACTTAAGGTTACTGCCATCCCTTGGATTTATTTATAGAAGAAAATTGAATACAAAAATAGGAATTATAGTCTATTACAACTTCTTCAACTAATTAGAAAAAAATAGAAACTTCTTATATAGGAAATAGCTAACATACTTTGATCAACAAATTTGATATTTTTATTGAAACAGACTATAAGATAAACACTTGTAATGATATTCTAATCTTCAGTTGCAGTCTTGGATTCAAACTCTTCTTCAATCTTCACAGTATCTACGTATTTTGAGTGCAAGTTAAACAAAGGCACAGAAATCCACATCATTGTTGCATTTGTCTTTTATGAATATGGGAATTGAAAGATAATGAAAAGAGAAAGAGTGTGATTCATGCTTGATTTTATTATTTTGAGTTCTTTTCCCTTTTCCCCTCTTTTTTCCCCTCTTTCTTGGTGTAGCAGATTTGTGGTGACATGTTTAATGATTGAATCTGAATGCAGAGGCTAAAACAAGAACCATAGTTTGCAGGTCTGGCAATTTAATGCTGAATGCTTCATACAAGATCAGTGCAAAAGTTCTGTATATACGACTGAAAAAGTCATGAAGGAGGTTAATATCATATAGTTTTGAAGACAACTTGTAGATAATGTTCTTCTAAGACAAAAGTAGCAATAGCTACTTAGCATTATAGTGATTGTGTTCTTTCCTGGAAATGGTGTGACATTAGCATCATAACAAAGTTGTAATATTTATATAAGAATTATTTAGTTATTAATAAAAATATAAATGTAAACAATCTGGTTTTTTATCCACTGTGAAGTGTTGTGAACTTAAAAGATAGAGGCAAAATGAAATAAATAATTAGAGGCATGCAGGTGAAACATCGGCACAACTAAATAACAATTACAACAATTATTCACATCAACGGCTTCATCAATTTTGGTCGATTTCTCCTCACATCAACGGCTTTGCGCGGCTAAATTGAAGCCGGCGCGACCGGAGCCTCTGGAAAAGTATGTGTAGGAATTTCTGCGCTGGCTACTCTTGTAGTGAAGCGCGTCCTTAGAGAGCACCAACGTTTCGGTACAGCTGAGATAATTCTCCATATTTTTCTATCCCTCGACAAATTAGTGCGACAAACGTATATGACGAAGGCAGCTGTTGTTGTGCCTCCAGTTATGTAGAAAAGCACCAGGAAGCCATTGGGGCCAAGGCTAGAGCTTTCACTTTGTATCTCGGGGCATTTTTCTGGTGTAATCCATGTCTTCTCTAGGGCTTGCACCGTTCCATTTTCTGTTATTCTCAGGAGAGCCTCATTCACGCTAGCAAGCAATGGAGATCCACGCGGAAATGCCTGGTAAATAAGTCAACCATGTTAGTATTTCGAAGCAACTAGGCCTGAGATCAGGCATAGGTCCTTTACCATAACCTAATGATTTATTCAACTTATATTTAAATGATTCATTGACCGATCTAAGTGATCTCTCTCCTACAAAGTTAGCTCAAACTATATCTTGGATCAAAGATTTCCTTGTTAGTTTCCGGTGGGGTCAAATTTAACACCTTGCAACTTGTGATCCAATTTAATAAAAAATATTCGAGAGCTCGAAGATCTTACAAATCCAAACCCTCCAATTTTGTACGTTTCTCCGATTTTGATGAAGCTATTGCAGTATCTTCCAAGGAATAGCTTGGCATAGGGAGTTCCAAGAAAGGCAGCAGAAATTTCCTTATTCTTGAAGGCACTAAAATATTCTTCTGCTGATCCGTATTTCTTCAAATTTTCGGCCTTGAATTTTAATACTCCCGGCAAATATTCTGTCATATAGGAGCCTGTACAATATCCAACCTTTGCATTGCTATTTAATAGTTCCTCAACTCTTGGTACAGTGGGTTCAAGCTTCTGTACAGTTAGCATGCTTGTGAGGTTGGCTGTGTACGTATGGATGATGATTGAAGACACATACAGCCACACCACCCCTGACATCCTTGATAGATTGCTGTGAAGCTTTGGTGCTAAATCAAATTGTTGTCAGCAAGATATTGTTAGCTAATTAATTGTTAAGGGATTAGTTATATATTTTCAAGATTTCAAATCGAAGAAGGAAATTACTTGGAACTGAAAATTTTAATTTACCATTCAAGGACAAAAGAGTGTTGTAGGATAACCATAGCATGATCCCGATTTGATTTGGGATGGAGCCTTGTAGTTCATCACAACTCTTTCTTTCTATCCACCAAACAACAAAACCATTGTAGACTGTAAACACTGAAATCAAAACCCACATGGTTGTGGTGAATGGTTTGATGAATGACCACGCTTTACTGCTCGAACGGGCCGGGACGATCAGCACCAATCCCGTTTCAGTATATGGACTGGTGAATTCTGCATCTTGGTATCTGCTTGCGACTATGTCCACATCACCAACAACTGCGTCAAATTTCTGGTGTTGTGGGCAAAAAGTACAAGGACAGCAAAGATGATTAGTCTAAAGTAATAAAAATTTCAGAATATGCCTGCATGCATGATCAATTTATGAAAGTTTAATTAATCATTTTACTCTAGGAAGCTGCCTCTTACCTTTAGATGAATTTGCTCTACAAGCTCATTGTAATCTCCATCGAAGCCATAGAAATCGTATGACGGAAAGAATGGTATGCGTTTTATAGTTTCTTTGAAGACCTCGATTGTAAAACCAGAGAAGTTCTTTCCCGAGGGACCATCATTTTCTACGTTCACATATTCTTTGTAACCTGACGAGGAAGGCACTCCGATTCGAAGTGTAGTCCATCCATTTGGATCATCCCTAGGCCCCCCTGGCCAATTCACTTGCCCCAAATCAATCATCGACTTCGACTTGTTTCCATCGGTATTCTCAGAGAATCCTACTCCATGAGACCAATACCCCAGTTCATTGTAACTCATTCCTATTACATTCACGATCTGAAATATTTCTGCTGAAGCAACTTTCTGGTTTTTGAACTTAACTTTACCTGATAAACCATGAAAGTCTGTGTCCAAAATGTTTTCCAACAACTCTTTCCCTCCTCTTTTACTTCCGTTCTTATTTAATGCAAGAGCTATTGTCCGCATAGAATCATAGGCTTGCACGGCGTAAATCCCAGGCCCTCTCTGTTCTTCTTGTGGATATTTTCTACTAAAACTTGTACGAAATCTTTGATTAAAATCCTCGAAATCCGGTCCCATTTTAAGGAAGTAACTCCGGACTCCTAGAACTCCTTGCATTGAGGATAATACAGAGGCATTGATGGAATGGACAAGGCTTGTAAAGGGATCTGTTGTGATCCATAGATAGTCCTTGTCCATCATTTCCATTTTCTTTGTCATTTCAAATAACCGCACAGCCAATTTGAAGGACAAATGAACAACAAAGACTCTACAATTCTTGCTTTTGATATTTTCAAGCTCTTTGGATATTGAATCAGAAGAAGCAAAAGGAGACAAGGACACAAATTGTCTTACTTCTGAATTAACTTCTCTAAGAGCATCATGGAGATGCGGTATGACTCCCCTCACTGAGGAATCTGTATCTTCATATATCGCAGTGACCTGATGCAAGTTCCATGATTGCACAATTGCAGCAATAGCTTTCATTTGAACATTCTTATCTGGTGAAGCTTGAAGTAGAGAAGGCCATCTTTCGGTTGCCCATTCTGGAGCTGTGTCAGAAAAAGACAGGATCGGAACCTGTGTTTCTCTGGCAATCTCAGCAACTAATGACACCTCTTCCCACGTATGTGGTCCTATAATGGCTTGTACATGTACTGTGTCGATAAGCTCCTTAGCTGTATAAACAAGGTGCTCATGTGAGCTTGGATTCTATCTTAATTCAAGCCAAACAATACTTATTTCAAAAGCAATATATAGTTAGTACCTTCAAGAGCTGCATCAATGGCATCCTTCTGAGAATCCTTTATATGAAAAAATGTTTGATTTCCGAAGCCATAGCAACCCTCCTTTGCAACCTCCATTGCTACTACTACTTCTTTGCCGATACGAGAACTTGTATCCACAATAGCTCCTATTCTACTACTTCCTCTGATAATAGCCTGTGTCGTCTTGGTGCTTTGATCCGCTCCAGAGCCGGATATCAAGAAAAAAATCAGAGCGAATAACGAGAAGGCTTGATGCAAAGTAGCCATTCTATTGGTAACGAAATAACCAGAAGTGGTAGAGATGATTCTCTTTCTACGTATTTATATTTCAATTTACATTTTACTTCGTCAACTTTCAACCTTGAGATTTTTCTCCTCCTTTTTTTTCATGTGTTATAATTAGGAATATGTTTTTCATCCATTTTCTGTATCATTTACCTCGTCAACTTCGTTATCTTGCAAGTATATGCTACTATTTTTCTCACCGATTTTTGACACAGTCTAAAACAGAATTTTAAGAATAGAACTGTTTTTCCATAAAACGAAGTGATTCGTGGGGCAAGGAAAATAAAAATTCAAGAAAACCCTTGGTGCAAATCCCTACTGCTCCAAACCACACTGGAGTATTAATTGGCTATCTGTGTGTCACCTAAGAATAAATCTCAAGGGATTGATTGACATGAAAGAGGGTTATTTTCGGTTGATTTACAGCCTCATTGAGAATACCCTTGTCCTCGAATTAAAAAACATTACAATAAAAAATATATAATTATGGATTACAAATATGCTGAAATGGATGAACTTCGCTAATTAGTGATGGAGATGAGATCAAAGATGGGTGGTACATGTACTCCTTATTTGCCCTATGGTCCAACAAAGTCTCGTCCCCTCCTTTTACTTCAGTGCCACTATTCTTCTAGATTAATTATATATAAGCTTGTAAATATTTTATTTTTAATTAAATATTTTATTTTTAATTATTTAATTTTATTATTTAATATCTTTTTTAAAAATATATATTATTTTATATCGGTAAAATTATTACCATCGGGCTTCAGCGACATATCACCGACAGAATTTTTGTTGAGGGAGTATTTATGTTTGTGAGCCCGTTTGGAAAAATCATGTTGATGCACTACGAGTAAAACTACTGAAAGAAAAATCTAAAATTTTTAGCAGTGTTTGTTGTTAACCCTAATACTTTCCTTCACTTCTCTTTTACTTTCATTTCGAAATTTCTCCATTTTTACTCCTTCCTCTCTTCCATATTCAAAGAAGGAAACCATCCATCCAAGTCATTTCAGTTTCCAATGCTGAGCCTTTGAGGGGCCAATCCACGATGGCTACTTCTTCGTACGAGACAACAGTACTGCCTGCCAAGAAATCACATGCATGTCAAGGGTCCAATGGCGGCTTGCTATGAGATTCCTTGTTATCCTAATGCAACGTGCAGAAGGATATTCCTACCTCAATAACGTGGAAACATTTTTTACAGCATCACAAATTTGTAACGATTACGAGGTAACGATACTCAAAGGAGGATTATTTAAGAGATTCTGACGTGATGGGAGAAAATTTATTATTTCTATAAAAAAAAATTAAGTTTAAGTTAAGACATTTTTTTTTATAAAAATTTAAAATAATTAGAGTTTTATTCAGAACATGTTTATTTTTAGAGTTTTCTCCTAATACAAAAAAGAATACCCTAAGGAGACGGATAGGATGTACACTCAAATTGTATCTCACATGTGTGAATAGGGCACACAAGCAAAGACGGAGGATATTTCTGTGTGGGGCTACCTGCCATGCATGTATGACAAAAATGAAGCTCATTTTCAGCTAAGAATTTCCTCGCAATAATTACACGCAAAATTCCTGTCCAAGCCAAGATCCTGGAAATTAATGCTTCAGCACATTCTCTAGTCACTGCAAATACGTGTCGGTCTACAAGACTGAAACTCCACGCTCCGAGTCTTGGAACGCTTCAGTTCTTCGGAATAGAGAGAATTACGAGTCTCGTATCGAGGCTATCTGACTATAAAATTGTTACGTTTTTCCAAACTTGACTATTTAACCAGTGGTCAAGATTTATATATTTTAACGTGAAACATTTTAAATTGAATATCTTTAGTTGTGCAAGTGGTATGGTGTTTGTTTATTTTTGAATATTTAATAATTTATTTATAGCAGCTTTTCGAGTTATATAAATTTATCATTTCTTTTGAAAATCTAACAATTTTACT
This sequence comes from Salix purpurea, assembly GCA_027405865.1. Lineage (NCBI taxonomy): Eukaryota > Viridiplantae > Streptophyta > Magnoliopsida > Malpighiales > Salicaceae > Salix > Salix purpurea. Next base: position 22,593,686 of record JAOWLH010000002.1, read on the forward strand.
TCCTGTTGAAATCATTTCATACACGGGATTGTATGTTTGTATATTTTTCTTGACTTTTACAACACTCCTCTAGCTTATATTATTCAGAAATGCTATTGTGAAGTTTTAAACTGTTAGATTTGGATGACATAATTATTTACAAATTAACAAGTCTCTTACCATACTAATATCTATATTGAGTACAATGATCATGCCAAATTTATACATACAACTAAAATATATCGTTCAAATTTACTTTAGCCCTAGACACAGATTACTATAAATTGTAATAGTGAAATTATTATTTTACCTCTCTATTTGCCTCAACTTTAACCTTGAAATCAAGGTTATTTTTTATTTTTTACATTTTTATGCATAGTTAAATAACCATCATACCCTCAAATAAGATAAAAACCAAGAATTGTCTGTGTGAGTTTCATGGTAATTGTACATTTTCAGTGCAAGGTATAATAACCTTTTTGCCCTTCAATAAGATAAAAGACAAGAATTGCTTTTGAGGATGTTTCGGCCATTTCATATGTTTTGAAAATATATAAATACGGATATTCCCCCATAAAACATAAAATGCAAGAGTTGGTTGTAGGGGTGTTTAGATAATTTACAATTTTTTAAATATTAATTTCTATCGAATACAATGGGTGCGTTATCCAGATGAGCAAACTGTTTTTGGCCTCATGCCCCCTTCGGAAGGCATGTGTGATGTCATCTGGTGGTAAAAAATGCCCATCTGGTGTCTCATAGGCTTCGCCTCCATGTCCTCCACATCATGGTGGGGAACGTGTCATTTAACAGTTGCTGGAATCGTGTTGGTGGTCGGTAGAACTTTTTTTCCCCTTTTCTCTTTCTTGCAAGCCAAAATGCTTGGTAGTCCCCTGTGTTGATTGTATTTTTATTTCAGTCCCTAATCTTTTGATTGTATTGTATGGTCTTGATTTTTGTTATAGAAGTTTTGATTTTTTTTAATTGTGTCCTTCGATGGAAATTGATTATATATTTAGGTTTCAATTTGGACCTTATACTTTTAATTTTGATTTCAATTCTTTTATTTGTTTTTTATATTTCTGAAATTGTCCATATTTTTGTCTATATTTACATATATATGCTCTTAGTTTTGGTTTTTATTTTCTATTATTTTATCTTTTGTTGAGGTAATATTTTTTTAAATAATTTAAATCTTAAATTTTAGTTTGTGATTGTGGTTATTTAAAAAATGATATTTCTTTTTTTCCCCTTTGTTGTTTCTTTTAGTTTTTTTTATTTGATCTTCAAGTCAAATAATGTTTTTCCAGCTAATTATATTTATTTTTATTTTCTCTTTCATTAAAGTTTTTAAGTTTTTTTTATTCTTTGATGAAACTTAGTTTTTTCCATTATTACGCAATAATAATAATAGTTTTAGTTTTTTCTTTCTTTCTCTTTTGTTAAAATTTTGACTTTTTTTTATTCCTCAAGGTAATTTAATAAAGTTTTGCGTTACTAGTAATAGTAATGATAATTTTATTTATTATAATCATTATAATAATAATGATAGCAATTGTTATTTATTATAATGGTTATAGTGCTTATGGTGTTAATAATTATGACTTTAATGTTAATAATAACAGTAAGTCATAAAATAAAATAGAAAATATCAATAATGACAGAGCAAATTATAATAATGATAATAATACTAATTATAATTTTGATTATATTAATAAAAATAAGGGTGTTGATTATTGTGATGATTATTATTATAATAATGGCAATGGTTTAACAATAATGATGGTGATAGCGATAATGCTGGCAATAATAATCAGAATATTGATTATTTACAATAATAGTTATAATGACAAATATAATAAATGTGATAATTTAACAACAATTTAACAATTATGATAATAAAAATGAAAATAATAATCCAAATAATTCATTAATCAATGTTGTTTTTGTGAAAAATTGCCCTTTACAATCTTTTTATGTATTATATTTAAGATCTAATCACATGAATAAAAAATATACGAAGCAAGATGTAGACAAAATGAGTAGAAAATTTTGGCCAAATTATCTACAATAAAAAAATATATTCATTATATTATGGATAAGGTGTTTAAAATAATAATAACAATTACTTTTAATGTATTGTTTTTCTTAAAAATATACAGGGCTAATTACATATTTTGATATTTGTTTAATATTAACGCCTTAAAAATATATAAACAAATGAAATAATTTTTTTTTAAATCAAATTAATTTAATTTTAGTGCTCTGAAATACTTTAAATATAAAACAATGAATACTAAATCTTAAAAAAATAATTTTTTTTATAACAATAATGATGGTGGCAGCGGTAGCATTGCCAATAATAATCTGAATATTAATTATTTAAAATAATGACTATAACAAAAGCAATAATGATTGTGACAATTGAACAATCATGATAATAACAATAAAAATAATAATGGAAATAATTCATTAATCAATGTTATTTTTGTTGAAAAATGACTTTTGTGATTTTTTTGTATGATTTTTCAGATCTAAGATCACATAAAAACAATATACAAAGTTACACGTAGATAAAATAGTGGGAAAATTGGTCCAAATTATCTATGATGAAAAAATATATGAGTTACTTGCCAACCGCTCTGCTGTAGCCAGAACCAAAATATTTAAACATGTAAATTTTTTTAATGGTCCTATATTTCTTTTATAATGCTATACATTTGATCTAAATAATCAACTTACAAAAATTTTGATTATATAGTTTTTATATATATTCATTTTACTATAGATAAGATGTTTAGAATAATGATAATAATTATTTTAAGGTTTTTTTCCTTAAAAATATATGGGGATAATTATATATTGTTATATTTTTTTAATATTAACACAAAAAATATATATAAAAAATTGAACTAAATTTTGTTTTAAAAATATCAAATTAATTTAATCTTAGGGTTGTGAAATACTTTTAATATAATAATATGAAGAAATAATCTAAATACTTAAAAAAAATTAATTTTTTAAAATAAAAACTACTTTAAACTAAAAATATACCAAGCTATACATATACAAAACAAATGAAAAAAAAAAACACAAAGATAACAAATAACTAACAATAGAAGATTTACTATACATGCATAAAATAGAGTTTCACTCTACCAAAGCTAAACTTACTCTGTTTTCTAACGCAAACTGCATTTAATACAAAGATAAATAACAATAAAAATTAAAAGTCAAACTAAGAGTATAGATAAATATATACAAACAAAAATTTAAAAACTATGCCAAAAAGACCTAAAAGGATTGAAAGTAAACCAAAACATAAAATATTAAAAACAGAAATACAAAACTAAAAATTATATATGTTGAAACGAGACAAAAAAAAAATCTCCTCGCGCTGAAGCACGAGCTAATAGCTCGTATTTAGCTATTTCGCATACAATTTTTTTCTTCATATTATCCTTGTAATATTTAAAATGAAATATATGATAATGAAATCAATAGCCGTGAAAAATGCCTGAATTAAATAGGTGTTTCATCCAAGACTCGTCTAAGATTTGTATAAAACAATAATAAAAATATATATGAAATACTTTCTTTTCAAGTCAATACACATTTTATATTGCGCCACTCATCCAAATATATGTATTTGCGAATTAATTTAAATTATATGTGGATATAAACCATTTTATCGTCTCCATATATATTATATTTAAATTTTCAATTGCTATTGAGTTTTTTTAAAAGAAATATCATATAATTTTAAATGTCATCAATAAAGGACATAATTGGAGAAAAAAAGATGTAAAAAAAATTTAAGAGATTTTGATTAAGATTCAACTAGTATTTATATATATATATATATATATATATATATATATATATATATATATACATATATATATATATATATATATATATATATATATATACATAGATAAACAAAATAATGCTTCCATGTGTTATTAGATTTACATTTTTGGTCAACAACTAAGTTTTTGCATAACAAAAGTATTTAGCATATAAACTAGTGGTGTATTACAATATAACAAGAGCACAAGCTAGCTACCGAAAGAATACAAGTAAATAAGGAGTACAAATCATACTAGGATTAAGATTTTATAGTCTTTATTTGTCATAGACAATTTGTATAGAATTAGAATTTTAAATTCATATGAAAATATGTCTTTGTAAGATTATAAATAAATCATCCAGTAATTGAAAATGATAATTAGTACCATATATAAAATTTATTCACAGGTTTCATGCAATGTACAAACCTTCTTTTATCACTTTCTTTTAATTTACTTTTTTATCACTTTTTTTCTTTATTTACTTACCATTTTTATGTAGTTTATAGTTTTGCCATTATCTTATCTTCCTTTCTCTTACCTATTAAAGTTAAGCTAAAAGATCCACACTTTGCTTGATTTGTGAGTGTACTACTTGTTTTAGCTTAGGGTTATTTTTCTAATTATAGCTTCTCTTTGGAGAAAAAAATAAATAATAGGTAGCATATTGATCAAATAATCAATTATTGATCAAAATATTGATTATTCAACATATCAATAGATTGACAAACTCCTTGTGACTAATTTGTTTGACTAATTATAAAGTAGTTACGATGTCAAAAAATTAAATTAGAAAAACATGGCTATAATGAGTAATGATCGATTGGTCCATGTAATTGACATAAACCCTTCCCAATCAAAAAGAGTCTAACCCACAAACATAGAGCCTCTTGGATATTATATACCCACACAACATGCATCATTAAAGGAAATTCATAAAATGATTTGTAGGAGTCAAGTATTCTGATATTTACACTCTTATAGATAATGATGTTTGTTATGAAAAATATTGGATAAGGAAAAAACCCATTTAGAGTAACATTCTTAATTGGTTACTTAAATAAGTTTGTGATGGCCTATTTAATAATTGCTTCAAACTCTAACAAGTAGTTTAAATGTTTTTAACAACAACTAATTTTGGTTGTTGAAATCAAAGATAGAAAAGAGTTTGAAATAGATGCATTAAAAAGACCAAAGGAGGCTAACAAGTATATTGGTAAAACAACAAAAAAATCAAACTTCTTATTAGAGGAGATTTTTGATTAGATGATGTGAAGAGAAAAAAAAATCAAACTATTAGATAATCACACAAACCATATTGTTGAGCAGTTTGAAAGGAGAAAATATTGTAAATGGTAGGATTCTTAGACACATAATACTTATAATTTTATAGATTTTTTTTAAATGATATGTAAAAGGTATTGGAATCTATTTGCCTTTATTTTTAAAAATACGATAAAAGTATATAGAACTCATGCCTTGAAGTGACAACAACAATGACCTTTAAACAAGAAGGACTTATAGACAAAGAAGAACTATAGTGCACCACACCTAATTGATAATAATAAAAATTGAAGTTGGTCAATAATGTTGTTACAAATAATAGGTATATCGATATTGGTAAGGCCAAAGATTTGGCACAAGAAAATAATGGAGCACCACTCAATATCACGCATATACTTGTAACAAAAAAAAATAATAGTAAAATAAATCATATGAGAATAAGAAATACTATATTTTGATGATACAAAAACTTAGGTTTTTGTTTCTTCTTCTTTTTTCATAAGCATAATTAATATAGAGCTATAGTTAATAAACCAAATATAATCTAGTTTTTTTAAGTTGATAGTGTGTTAATTATGAAATTAATCAATCACTCTTACTAATTAAATCATGAGATGAAACAATATTTATTCAAAATCTAAATCCTAATTGTTTTTTAAAATTATATTAGAAACCCTTGTAAATGTACATAAAATCACAATATAAATTGAAACTACTTTAGATTTTAAGAATCATTTTATTTTTGTTAATCTATAAGTTGTGCAACTGAATTCATTCATTTAGTATATGAGTTCTATTTTCATTATATGAAAAAATTGTTTGCTCATATTGTTGGGTTTTCCAAAACATATACACGCAATAGAAACTTAAGGTTTAATTTTTTTAAGAGTCCTAAGAATTTCATTAGATAGTCTAGGGTTATTGAAAGTTTACATGAAAATTACTACAAGATCAAATGTTCATTTTGGCTTTGAATATTTCCTGAAAGGATGGGTTATCATAAACCACAAGTCATTTAATTGCTCAATGTCTAATGGTAATCCACACAAATCAGTAATAAAAATCTTCTAAACTCTTTTAAGAGAAAAGGATTGATATACCTTAAAGTGCAAGCTCTTTTCTTTTTTTATTTGGTGTTCTTATACTATAACCACATTCACATCTCACCCTTTTATAAAAAAAATAAGAGGTATAATATTTTATTTATAGAAAAAATTAAATATCCTATAAATGACAAAACATTAATCTTTCCCTTAAATAATATTACATATATTATTTCATGATAATTTTATAAATTTATTCAATGAGGTCCCACTTAATTTTGGTAGGTCTAGAATTGTAATTTCATGTATAAATTACACTATAGTTATCAATTTCTAAAACTTATTTACAATCATGTCACACTTGGCTAATCATTACATTTTAATTTATGATTTATGGTTCTTATGTGTGTTACTCATCCTAATAAATTGGTCAATATATAAATAATAATTCTAAATAAAATAGGATTAAATAAATTAATTTATTATCAATTGAATAATTGATTATTTTATATTTTAAGATCAAATACAATGTTTAGCATTCATGATCTCACAAATATTAGAAAAGGCATGAGTGATTTGACTTTACCTTTTAATGATCAATTTCTCAATGTAATTATTATCCCTCCTCCATCAACAATATTCTCATTAAAATATTATACCATGTAGTGTTAAACAATGTTTATTCTCAACACTGTAGTAATTGATTCTTTAAATAAGATTTGAAAGTCTTTTAAATCTCATTTCACCTTATGCAAGTATTTACAATCAATATTATTTAATAATAGAAGAAACATTTTTCCTAATTCACGTAGGATGACGAATCTTTTTTTGATTACTTAAATATCATTATTTAGTGCATGTTATACTCAATATCTTCCCATTTATTACCCTTGATTAAGACAATGTGAAACACGATCATAATATAATACTCTCTATACAAGATAACTTAATGATCTCAAGTGTAAGGATCACTTACACAACTGTTACATAATCATTTTCATAGACACGAGTGATATCTCCACACATAAATCTCATATGGGTCAATTTAGTGTATATGTCATATGACAAACATCTATATATTAGTTTTGGTATATTTTGTACCTCAGCTTATCAAAATAATTGTTTTCTTTCACAACAGAAAGAACATAATATGTATTAGTGTCAACAACTCTAATAATTTTCAGTCTTAATAGAGAATTAAATGGAAATGTTTAGGAACAATGTTTTGTTCCAATGAAAAACCTATAATGATAATAACTTTATAAATTTTTTTCCAAATTGTTTTTATCCCAAGGATTTATTTTTACTCAATATTTATTAATCAAATATTATTTGATGAATATTAAAAATAAATAAGTATTTACTAATATTAAATATATTTACATGAATAACGTCAACGACAGGCATAACACATATCACATCTAATAAAGAAAAAAAGACTATTAAGTGACAGTAAATTATTTGCTCAAATTGAGCCAATTTTATAAGTACAAAGTGTTATTGAACAAGTTACTAATATAGGAGCAATTTTGAATAAACTGAGACATATGATAGATTAAGCCCCAATGTTTTGGTTTCTATACATCATACAAGAGATTGTATGGCTGGTGCATGCGGAGCAAAATTAACAGAATTCTCAACATTGCTAAATCTGTAGAAAATCAAAGAACAAGAAGTCAACAAAAGTCGTGGTTACTGTTTTATTAAAACTAGAAATTTTAGCAGAACAAGAACAATAAAGAACACTGAATTCCAGCAAGTAGGAGTAGAATCAAAGGTGAGGTTACTGTTATCCCTCTTCTTTATTTATAGCAAAAGTTTAAAGTGTTACATGATTACAACTCCTTGTTCTATAATCTAGCTAAGCAAACTTTGAATTGCACTAAAACTAAAATTGATCAAACATAGTGATCTTATTTAGGAAAGAACAGTAATTGAAAGCTAGTCTAATCCTAACACTAATTGTAGATTTGGAATCAATCTTCAATCTTCAACACTCCCCCATTAGTTCCAAGGCTACACATGTCAATCATCTCCCATAACTCCTCAAACTTGTCTTTAGCTAAGGGTTTAGTAAATAAATCAGTTAGCTGCTCCTTTGAGAGGCAGTACACCATTTCCAATTTCCATTCTTGCTGATATTGTCTAATTACATGATACTTAATCTTCATATGCTTTGTTTTTTCATGAAGTTCCTGGAGATTGCAATAGCTGATGTATTATCACATAACAAAATCATGGGACTTTATTGCTCATGTTCTAGATCACATAACATTTTCCTCATTCATATGAGTTGTTTTGCTGCCACATAAGCTACAATGTATTCAGCTTCAGAAATGGAATGAGCAACAACTGATTGCTTCTTTGAATTCCAACAAAAAAATGCCTCCTCCCATAGAAAAATAATATCCTAAGATGATGATCATCTTATCACTTCCTCCCGAATCATTATCTGTAAAGCCAATCAAATTCATTGAGTTAGACCTCATGAAATGTATACCGAATGTTAGAGTTCCCTTAAGGTATCTTAGAACTCTTTTAGCAACAGTGTAGTGAATTTGGCTAGGATCTTGCATGAACCTAGAAAGGTAGTTCATAGCAAATATTATATCAGTACGTGTGGCTGTGAGATACATTAAACTACTAATAAGACTTCTGTAGGTTCTGCCATCAGCTCTAAGTGCTCCATCTTTTTTGGACAATTTTTTTTCCTAGCACTAGGAGTTTGCTTACTGGTTTGCAATTCTCCATTACAAATTTGTCCATCAATCTAGTAGCAAACCTTGTTTGACACAAGAAATATCCTTGTTTGGATTGAGTCACTTTCATACCTAGGAAGTAGGACAATTTGCCTAGCTCATTCATTTCGAACATGCTCTTCATATTGGTTTTGAATTCTTCAACTAGCTGCTCTTCATCACCCGTAATTAGCAAATCATCTACATACACTGCTATGATTAGTGTATGCTTGTTAACATTCTTCACATATTGAGTCACTTTATTTATGTTTCTCATTAATCCTAAACTCAGCAGGTGTTCATTCAGCCTGTAGTACCAGGCTTTAAGAGCCTGTTTAAGGCCATACAAAGCCTTCTTCAACAAATATACCTTGTTTATATTAGTTTCAAAGCCATCAGGTTATTCAACATAGATTTCTTTATTTAAAACTCCATTTAGAAATTCAGATTTGACATCCAACTAGTAGATAAACCAACCACAGTGTGCTACTAAGGCTAACAACAGTTTGATGGTGTCAAGTTTGGATACAGGAGCAAATGTGTTTATGAAATCAATACCTGGATCCTGAGAATACCCTTTGGCCATAAGCGTTGCTTGGTGCTTGTTGATGTTTCCGTCTTCAGCTTGAAAATCCACTTTACACCAATTACCTTTTTGTGATTAGGTTTGTCCACTAGCATCCATGTTTCGTTCTTCTTTATCATCATGAGTTCTTCTTTCATTGCAGTTGTTCACACTTGTGAATTCATGGCTTCTTTCAGGTCTGCTGGTTATGCTTCAGCAAGGCTGCATCTATTATAGATGTCGGTTAGCAACCTTGTCCATCTTACTGGTATGTCATCAACATCTTCCTCTTCAATTTCTCCTTGAATTTGATGCTTTGTCCCTTGTACTGAGTCAGCTTCCCAATTCTATATTGCATTCTCTACAAATTTGACATCTCCAGCAATAACAACTTTGTTATGTTTAAGATCATAGATTTTATAGCCTTTTGATTTTGAACTATAACTTATGAATATGCCTACCTCAACTTTTTGATCAAGTTTCTTCCTCTTGACCTTTGGTGACATAACAGGAACTTCCAAAATTTCTAAGATGATCAATACAAGGCTTAGTATCATACCAGAGTTCATAAGGAGATTGTTCACCTAGTACTTTGGTGATCATTCTATTCAAAAGAAATGCAACTGTGTTGACTGTCTCATTCCAGAATTTCAAAGGTAACTTCTTCTCATACAATAGACACCTTGCCATTTCCATCAAGGTTCTATTTCTTCTTTCACTTACCCCATTCTGTTGTGGTGTGTAAGGGATAATTAGTTGATGTTTCATCCCTTCCTTTGTCATAAAATCTTTAAATTTTTGAGAGATGTACTCTCCCCATTGTTTAATCTCAGCATCTTCAACTTACATCTAGTTTCTACTTTAACAGATGTTTTGAACTTCACAAATTCATTGAATACATCTATTTTTAACTGTAAAAAATAGACCCAACAATATGTGTTATAATCATAAATGAATAAAAAAAATACCTTGAACCACTCAATGATTCATTGTCATTGGTCCGTACACATTATTGTGTATCACTTCGAACATGTATACTAGGTAGATCATATGTTGTATGCAATTCAGTCATTCTTTTTAGTGTTGCATAGTTAACATGCCCCATTCTATTGTGCCAAAGAACATAATTGCTCTCCTCACAAGTGTTTGCACTCAAACACATTTTTTTTCGGTCAATACAGAAACTTTTATTCATATTCCTTGCATATTGAAGCAACACACAATGCTTATCTTTAATTTCGCATACTGTATTAAAAAGTAATGAATAGTCTGATTCAGGTAATTGTCCCAAAATAACTAAATTCTTACTTAGTTTATGCACATACAACACATTGTTCAGAATTTTCATACATGACATTGTTTCAACTTCAATTGATCCTCTTACTTCTACCTCCACAAAATCTCCATTCCCAATTCTAACTTTAGATAAATAACTTTTATCTAAATATTTGAATAGGCTTTGATGAGTAGACATGTAATTTGTGCAACCACTGTCAATGAGCCATATTGATTTGTCTGCCTCTGCCTTTGCTATGCAGTTCATCTCCAGTACTGAAGCCATGAACAAGGTTTCTTCTTTGTCTTCAGACTTGTTAGTTAGTTATGCTTGTTTTACATTCTCAACTTTGTTCTTGCATTTTTTTTTTAACATGGCCGAATTACTTACAGTCTCTACACTAGACATTCTTGATCCAACACCAGGCTTCAAGATGATTTGTCTTCGAGCAGTATTTGCATGTAGGAAATTACTCTTTATTTTCATTCCTTCTAGCATTGTTTGTATTTGCCAGTTGCTGTAAATTTCCTCTTTTCCCTTATCTTTCCTTCCATCTTGATTGTTTCTGTAGATAATTCTGTTTTGATTTTTTTTAAAGTCTGCAACAAGAGCATCTTCATTTGTCCCTTCTAATTTGTATGTTTGTCTTTGTTCCACAACTTGTAATGCATTTACAAGCTCTTGCAGACTCATCTCATCAAAATCCTTTGAATCTTCTAATGAGCATCTCTTATGCTCGAACTTCTCGGGTAAACTCACTAGCACTTTCTCTACAATTCTAGATTATGGAAATGCTTCTCCTAACAATCTCACTTGATTCACCATTTTTGAGATTTATGAGGAGAAATTTTTGATGGTTTCAGTCTCCTTCATTTTCAATCCTTCGAATTGTCTTTTCGGGTTCAGCACTTGCATCTTCCTTGACTTCTCATCTCTCTGAAACTCAACCTTCAGCTTGTCCCAAGCTTCCTTGGTTGATTTGCAAGCCAGGATCCTTGTGAAGATCTCTTCACTTACTGCATTATGTAGACATTAGAGTGCCTTAAATTTCTTGGCTTTCTCCTCATTAAAGAGTTTTATTTGTGCAATTGTGGGATTGTTTCCTAGTGGAGTAGGTTGCCTGTTATTCTCCACTATCTCCCATAAATCAAAAGCCTTCAAATATGTTTCCATTTTGACAGCCCACACACCAAAATTTTGGCCAGAAAATACTGGTGTTTTGGTTGGAAAAGAAGCAGAGTCCATTACAGACTTAATTTCTCAAACTCTCGTGTTTCACTCACCATCCTTCAAAGAAAAACTTTGAAAAAACTCACTTAATTCTCTCGTGTTAAATTGCACAATTTTAAATAATATAATTTTTGGATTTGAACTAAACTTTTGTTTGTTGAATTAATATATTTAATTATATATATAAAAACATAAATAGTACAGCTCTGAAACAGAACGCCAAAACACTTCGAAACCAAAATATTTTGTTCCAATTAAAAGAAAAAATCAACAGAAATAAAATTGACAACCTAGATTTGTTATGCTTTAGAGAATAATAAAATCACCTTTACAACATATTTTCTCTTAAATTTATGTTTTTGAATTCCATTAACCATCTTAATGCTTGTTAGTTTTTTCTATATATATATTCACAATTTTTAAAAAAATTCTCACATCGGTCCCCAAAGTAAAAGACGCAGCAATTTTGCAATTCATTCGAGAATTTGACATTGTTCTTTTTTTTTTAAAATATATATATACATAAGAAAGGTTCAATATTAGAAGAGACTTATAAAAAGAAGAATAAACTGAAATAATTTTGCAATGTTTAATTCTAAGGTCCTCGAATTTTGTTTTTCTTAAAGGGTTACTATTATTATTATATGATCTATATCCCTTTTTTACTCGAGGAAACATAGCCCAAACCCATTACACCTTATAAATACACACCATTATTCAACCAAGGACCGAGCCCACCCCATCACTTCACTAAGCCTTGTACCCAGCCCATATTCTTAAGATAAACAGAAGCTTTTACTTTTTGATGAATGTCAGCAGATCAGCATAAAATGGTTTACCAAAATAACTACGTCAATATACAAGGGTTTTCTCCTGACAGTTGCGGACGAAGATACATAAAACTAAGCTTGCGAGCAAACTGTAGGGTGGACTTTGCAGAAAGAATTGATGGGGTTAGCATAGAAGAGATGATTTAAAGAGTAGCTAATAACTACAGGTTATGAAAACTTGGATTTAAAAGGACTGTTCCTTTAATTTTCATTCTTTAAACAGTGAGCATGTTGACTCAGAACATGTATTTCACCCAAAAAAAACAAAGTAAAAACCTGATAACGCTTTTATTTGTATGGACTGGGCCTACGAGAGCTGGTTTTGGGAATCAAACCCTAATTTGTTATGCCAAGATTATAGTCCACCTGGTAGAAGACATGTTTCCTTTGTATTTTTTTTATTTATATAGGTGTCCGGATCAGATTGCATGCACCTCAATTACTTTCACGGGTTTTTAAGTTAACGATCATATAAACCTCCAGTGATTATTATATCAGTAATCATATGGCTCGAACCTAAAACTACAAGAAAAACAAACCTTTTAATTTTCAACTTCTATCACTGGACCACCAAGTAGATGATTTGTTTTCTTTGTTTTTGCACCACCAGAAGGTTTGAATAGGTCAAAATTAACCTCTTGCACGGGAGTCAAATCTTTGTGCCTCCTTTTATGTCTACAAATATAATCAATTATACGATGTCGTCCTTTGTACCTTCATCAATATGATATTTTTATTTTTTACCCAAGAGGTCCTGGTGTGAGTGGTGAGGGCGCTCTCGTTCCTTAAAAGAGGTCAGGGGTTCAACCCCTCCTCTTGTATGGAGCCGGCCATTTGGGGAGCATTTTCACCCCTTCGAGGCCCACCCGATGCGAACGTGGATTAATCTAGGCCAGCGCCTGGGACATCGTGTGGTTTATACAAAAAAAAAAAACATGATATTTTTTTTGTTTTAAAAAATAAAACTCATCGTTTCACTTAAAACGAACAATGTTATTTTTTCTGCTTCAATAAAATTAGATTTCATCTAATTCAATCAAGTTTAACTTCACTAGAGGGACTCTAGTGAAGTGTCTTTTGTTATTTGGTCATTCGTCTTTCAATTTCTTATTTTTGATCATTTTCATGTTTTTTTATTAACTTTTTTCAACTTAAACCATGACTGATTTACCTTGGGTCCTCTCATTTCTTCGAGGCTTCCATTTTAGTCTCTGGCTCTTTAATTCTATACTCTTAAGCTAGGTTAACTCCTAATTTTATTTTTCTCTCTCAACTAAGCTCTTGACTGATTTTCTAACTTAACTATTTGTTCCAAGCTCATTATTGAACCTTAATTTCTTTGAATATTACCCAAAATAAACCAAAATAACCTCTCTTTTTTCAATTAGGCCCTAAATTATAGCCTACAAAAATCCCCAAACTTCATTTTTTGCTTGCGATGCTCAATTATTGGTCTAGTTTGAAACCCCAACTATATTTTTTTTTTCTTTTTTTTTTCAATTTTTGTATTTTGTATTTTCAATAAGTTTTTACACACAAGAATTAAATGAAAAATGAAGAAATAAAAAAATTAACTAAAACGACTTAAAAGACATATTTCTGGAATTCTATTCTAATTATTCAAAATGAAAAAAATATAAGTAGAAAATTACAAGAAAGATCAGCTCAATAAAATTATACATTTTACTCTTTTTTTAGAAAAAGAATTTATATAAAATTTATTTAATTAAACAATCTCATTGAATCCTAATCCAAAAAAAAAAAAACTATTCAACCATGGTTCTTCCAGGATTCCTTGAGATAGTAGTGATCTTGCTCTATCACCCGAGATCAAGCGTTACTGTGTCACAAACAAATAAAAATAAAATAAAATTTCCAATCTCTTGATGCTGGTACAGGAATTTGCTTTGTGCTAATCAAGTGTGGGCATCACCAACTGTTATTGTCAAATAATACCATATACAGTAATGTATAAATCTGACAATGGTGTTGTCAACTTAAAAGATAGAGGCAAAATGAAATAAATAATTAGAGGCAAGTGAAACATCGGCGCAACTAAATAACAATTACAACAATTATTCACATCAACGGCTTTGCGCGGCTAAATTGAAGCCGGCGGGACTGGAGCCTCTGGAGAAGTATGGGTAGGAATTTCTGCGCTGGCTACTCTTGCAGTGAAGGGCGTCCTTACAGAGCACCAACGTTTCGGTACAGCTGAGATAGTTCTCCATATTTTTCTATCCCTCGACAAATTAGTGCGACAAACGTATATGACGAAGGCAGCTGTTGTTGTGCCTCCAGTTATATAGAAAAGCACCAGGAAGCCATGGGGGCCAAGGCTAGAGCTTTCACTTTGTATCCCGGGGCATTTTTCTGGTGTAATCCATTTCTTCTCTAGGTCTCGTAGCGTTCCATTTTCTGATATTTTCAGCAGAGCCTCATTCACGCTAGCAAGCAATGGAGATCCACGCGGAAATGCCTGGTAAACAAGTCAACCATGTTAGTATTTCGAAGCAACTAGGCCTGAGATCAGGCACAGGTCCTTTACCTACAAAGTCAACGAAAAGCCTCTGGTCCTAATTCATGCAAATTTTACAAGAGCTAGTCCTATATGCATATTTTGGTTTGGCCCCTAATAATGTATATTAGCATTAGCAATTTCATTATTAATCAAAGGAAAAAAGTGAATGAATATGAGCTCGAGATCTTACAAATCCAAACCCTCCAATTTTGTACGTTTCTCCGATTTGGATGAAGCGGTTGCAGTATCTTCCAAGGAATAGCTTGGCATAGGGAGTTGCAATAAAGGCAGCAGAAATTTCCTTGTCCTTGAAGCCATTAAAATAATCTTCTGCTGATCCGTATTTCTTCAAATTTTCGAGCTTGAATTTTAATACTCTCGGCAAATATTCTGTCATATAGGAGCCTGTACAATATCCAACCTTTGCATTGCTATTTAATAGTTCCTCAACGCTGGGTACAGTGGGTTCAAGACTCTGTACAGTTAGCATGCTTGTGAGGTTGGCTGTGTACGTCTGGATGATGATTAGAGACACAAACAGCCACACCACCCCTGACATCCTTGATAGATTGCTGTGAAGCTTTGGTGCTAAATCAAATTGTTGTCAGAAAGATCTTGTTAGCTAATTAATTGTTAAGGGATTAGTTATATATTTTCAAGATTTCAAATCGAAGAAGGAAATTACTTGGAACTGAAAATTTTAATTTACCATTCAGGGACAAGAGCGTGTTGAAGGATAACCACAACATGATCCCGATTTGATTTGGGATGGAGCCTTGTAGTTCATCACAACCCTTTCGCTCTATCCACCAAACAACAAAACCATTGTAGACTGTAAACACTGAAATCAAAACCCACATGGTCGTGGTGAATGGTTTGACGAATGACCACGCTTTGCTGCTTGAACGGGCCGGGACGATCAGCACCAATCCCGTTTCAGTATATGGACTGGTGAATTCTGAATAATTGTATCTGCTTGCAACTATTTCCACATCACCAACAACTGCGTCATATTTCTGGTGTTGTGGGCAAAAAGTGCAAGGACAGCAAAGATGATTAGTCTAAAGTAATAAAAATTTCAGAATATGCCTGCATGCATGATCAATTTATGAAAGTTTAACTAATAATCATTTTACTCTAGGAAGCTGCCTCTTACCTTTAGATGAATTTGCTCTACAAGTTCATTGTAATCTCCATCGAAGCCATAGAAATCGTATGACGGAAAGAATGGTATGCTTTTTATAGTTTCTTTGAAGACCTCGATTGTAAAACCAGAGAAGTTCTTTCCCGAGGGACCATCATTTTCTACGTTCACATATTCTTTGTAACCTGACGAGGAAGGCACTCCGATTCGAAGTGTAGTCCATCCATTTGGATCATCCCTAGCCCCCCCTGGCCAAAGCACTCGCCCCAAATCAATCATCGACTTCGACTTGTTTCCATCGATATTCTCATAGAATCCTACTCCATTAGACCAATACCCCAGTTCATTGTAACTCATTCCTATTACATTCACGATCTGAAATATTTCTGCTGAAGCAACTTTCTGGTTTTTGAACTTAACTTTACCTGATAAACCAGGAAAGTCTGTGTCCAAAATGTTTTCCAACAACTCTTTCCCTCCTCTTTTACTTCCGTTCTTATTTAATGCAAGAGCTATTGTCCGCATAGAATCATAGGCTTGCACGGCGTAAATCCCAGGCCCTCTCTGTTCTTCTTGTGGATATTTTCTACTAAAACTTGCACGAAATCTTTGATTAAAACTCTCGAAATCCTGTCCCATTTTAGGGAAGTAACTCCGGACTCCTAGAACTCCTTGCATTGAGGATAATACAGAGGCATTGATGGAATGGACAAGGCTTGTAAAGGGATCTGTTGTGATCCATACATAGCCCTTTTCCATCATTTCCATTTTCTTTGCCATTTCAAAGAACCGCACAGCCAATTTGAAGGGCAAATGAACAACAAAGACTCTACAATGCTTGCTTTTGATATTTTCAAGCTCTTTGGATATTGAATCAGAAGAGGCAAAAGGAGACAAGGACACAAATTGGCTTACTTCTGAATTAACTTCTCTAATAGCATCATGGAGATGTGGTATGACTCCCCTCGCTGAGGAATCTGTATCTTCATATATCGCAGTGACCTGATGCCAGTTCCATGATTGCACAATTGCAGCAATAGCTTTCATTTGAACACGCTTATCAGGTGAAGCTTGAAGTAGAGAAGGCCATCTTTCAGCTGCCCATTCTGGAGCTGTGTCAGCAAAAGACAGGATCGGAACCTGTGTTTCTCTGGCAATCTCAGCAACTAATGACACCTCTTCCCACGTATGTGGTCCTATGATGGCTTGTACTTGCAGTGTGTCGATAAGCTCCTTGGCTGTATAAACAAGGTGCTCATGTGAGCTTGGATTTTATCTTAATTCAAGCCAAACAATACTTATTTCAAAAGCAATATATAGTTAGTACCTTCAAGAGCTGCATCAATGGCATCCTTCTGAGAATCCTTTATATGCAAAAATGTTTGATTTCCGAAGCCATAGCAACCCTCCTTTGCAACCTCCATTGCTACTACTACTTCTTTGCCGATACGGGAACTTGTATCCACAATAGCTCCTATTCTGCTACTTACTCTGATAATAGCCTGTGTCGTCTTGGTGCTTTGATCGGCTCCTGTGCCGGATGTCAAGAAGAAAATCAGAGCGAATAACGAGAAGGCTTGATGCAAAGTAGCCATTCTATTGTTAACGAAATAACCAAAAGTGGTAGAGATGATTCTCTCTCTACGTACTTATGTTTCAATTTACATTTTACTTCGTCAACTTTCAACCTTGAGATTTTTCTCCTCCTTTTTTTTTCCATGTATTATAATTAGGAATATGTTTTTCATCCATTTTCTGTATAATTTAACTCGTCAACTTCGTTAACTTGCAAGTATATGCTACTATTTTTCTCACCGATTTTTGACACAGTCTAAAACAGAATTTTAAAAATAGAACTGTTTTTCCATAAAACGAAGTGATTAGTGGGGCAAGGAAAATATAAATTCAAGAAAACCCTTGGTGAAAATCCCTACAGCTCCAAATCACACTAGAGTATTATTTGGCTATCTGTGTCGTTTTTACCCCTTTCCTCTCTTCCATATTCAGAGCAGGAAACCATCAAACAGTTTCCGGCTATGAAAGAAAGCGCCAAGATCCAATGTCTGAGGGGCCAATCCGCGATGGCTACCTCTTCGTACGAGACAACAGTAACGCCTGCCATGAAATCACATGCATGTCAAGGGTCCAATGGCGGCTATGTAGGTCCAACTTTCCCGGTTTTCTATCTATGTTTTTTTTTCTCTTTCTAGACTTAATAAAAAATTCCTTGAATATTGGCTATGAGATTCCTTGTTATCCTAATGCAACGTGAAAACATTTTTTATTGCATCACAAATTTGTCACGATTACGAGGATACTCGAAGGAGGAGTATTCAAGAGACGTGATGCCACAAGGTTTCTTATTTCCATATTAATAAAATATATTTTTAGAGAGTTTTCTCGTATTAAAAAAAAAAATCTATGGAGACAGCACACTCAAATTGTATCTCACATGTGTGAAAAAGGGCACACAAGCTAGCAAAGACGAGGATACTTCTGTGTGGGGCTACCTGCCCTGCATGTATGACAAAAATAGATGGTTGAATCTCATTTTCAGCTAAGAAGAATCCTTCAAGAATTTCCTCGCAATGCATCCACAATATTTACACGCCAAATTGCTGTCCAAGCCAAGATCTCTCGTCACATCTCTCGTCACTGCAAATACGTGTCGGTGTACAAGACTGAAACTCCACGCTCCGAGTCTTGGAACGCTTCAGCTCTTCCGAATGGAGAGAATTACGACTCTCGTATTCAAGATTTATATATTTTAATGGGAAACATTTTAAATTGAATATTTTTAGTTGTGCAAGTGGTATGGTGTTTGTTTATTTTTTAATATTTAATAATTATTCATAGTAGTTTTTCGAGTTATATAAATTTATCATTTTTTAAATTAGCTCATGAACAGTTTTACTTCCCGTTGAACTTGAAGTCATTTCAAACACAGGATTGTGTGTTTTTCTTGAATTTTACAGCATTCCTCTAGCGTATATTATTCAGAAGTGTTATTTTGAATTTTAAATTGTTAGATTTGGATGACCTAATTATTTACAAATTAACAAGTCTCTTACCATACTAATATTTAGCTATTTCGCATACAATTCTTTTTATTCATTTTATTCTTGTAATATTTAAAATGAAAAAAAAAATGATAATGAAATCAAAACCAGTGAAAAATCCTGACTTAAATAGGTGTTTCATCTAAGACTCGTCTAAGATTTGTATAAAAAAATATTAACAATATATATAAAAAAATATTCACAATTTAAGAGATTTTGATTCAGATTCAACTAGTATTTGTATATATATATTCACAAATTTATGCAATTTACAAACTTTTTTATCACTTTTTTTTCTTTATTTACTTACCATTTTTATCTAGTTTATAGTTTTTTTCCATTATCTTTTTTTCTTTCTCTTAACCTACTAAAGTTAAGTTATAAGTTCCACACTTTGCTCGATTTGTGAGTTTACTACTTGTTTTAGCTTAGGGTTAGTTTTCTAATTATAGCTTCTCTCGGAAGAAAAAAAATAAATAATAGGTAGCTTATTGATCAAAATATTGATTATTTACATATCAATAGATTGACAAGGTACTTGTGACTAATTTGTTTAACTAATTATAAAGTAGTTATGATGTCAAAAAATTAAATTAGAAAAACATGGTTATAATGACTTGTCATAACCCAATTCTCAGTTATTCTCCAAAATTTATCCAAAATAAAATAAAAACAAAAAAATAAAATAAAAGGGGTTGACATTGGTACAAAAATCAAATAAAAATGTTGGATATTTTTGAGAGCCCGATCGTACCTCTTTTGTGCCCAAAATGAAGGAAAATGCAGATTCAATTCTAAAATAAATTATTATTGGATAAATCTATACAAAAATTAAGTCAAAAGACTTCATTATATTTTAAGGGCCAATTTAATTTAATTGTTAGTCAATTTAAAGTGTAATTATGATTGAGAATTAATTTAGGGTCCAATTGAAGAATTTAATTAACTGCAATGACTTAATTATATTTTAAATTGATCAAATTAATTTTATTAAGAGCTTAATTGATGAAAAATCAAGTTTTTAAGCATAATTTGGGTTTAGTTGAAACGATTGGAACTCTTGGAGACCAAATTTGTTTTTACCAAGTTAATTGGGTGAAATTGAAGAGAGAGAAAAAAGTTTTTTTCCCGGATTTCCAATCAAAAAAAAATCCTTTATATCACAACTCATTTTTTTTAATTTTTAATGTTATTTCAAATTTTGAATTTAAAAAAAAATGCCTGTCGAGGCCTTGCCGGCAGCCATGACCTGTAACCCACCATTTCCTGCACTGAAACACACCATCTATTGTACATCACTCCATGCACTGCAACCTGCACATTTAGTATGGGGAAAATTGGCAGAAAAAAAACGAACACACTAGAAAGGAAGAAGATGATGACATAGTGTGAAAAAATTGTAGCATAACCACCAATAAACAGTCAATCTCGACATCAGCAGGACCAAACCAACAACTCCCTCCTCTCCCATCACCCACAGTCAACAATCAATAACTCTCTCTCTCTCCCCTCCAACAGCAGCAGTTCCCAGCAAGCACAGTAGATGCTCTTTTGGCACCGTCAGCCTCTCCTCTTCACTGGCAATACTTGCAATAATCGAGGCCTTCTCCAGCTTTGGTGTCAAACGATAGTAGCAGTTGATCAAAACAACTAGCTTTCAGCGCTCCTCCCGGCTACCACATACCATCATTTCCAACGCTGCAACCACAGGAAGAATCACTTAGGCCTCCTCTACTCGGTGGCAGGTGAGTCTCTCATCACCCTCAATCAACCTCCTTGATATTGTTCATGTAACACGTGAACAGTGCAGTTTTCATTTTCTTTTTCTTTTTCTTTTTTGCTTTGGTTTAGGGTTGGACTTGTTCTTGGCCCAACTGAAGTCCAACAGAGTTGGGTCTTTGAGCCCAACTTGGCTAGACAAACTTATTTAGTGTGGTCAAGCTGGTTTTTTAATAAAAAAAAATCACATTTAAAAAAAATGAAAAAATATGTTGTTTTTATGCATACGGCCGAATTCCAAGGTTTTTCCAAGCATATTTTTTGTAAGAACAAATATAGTATATTTTTTATATTTTGAAATGAAAATTGGATATCGTAACTAGTTTATGATTTTTCGTTGAAATTTGTCCAAAATATCAAGAAAATTAATAATTATTTTATTTTAGCTATCAGGGTGTAAAATTACATTGTAAAATATACCTGCAAATAGTAAAAAAAAAAACTTTTAAAAAAAAATGTAGTGTGAAAATTTTCAGATTTTAGAATAGTTAGGTTTTTTACCCAATGAGGTGGAGACTCTTTCACGAAAAGAGATCTACTTTGAGCCTTAAAAAGGACCAATAAATTAAAAATCTGACTTAGAAAAAAAACTCAAATAACAATCAGCTTACATTAGTGTTGTGATGTTGCGGTCGCACAAAATAATTATCCTAACTTAAAATAAATCAAACAAGATGGTATAGAGCAAGCAATACTAAGGTAAGCAATTAGGGGGGTTGGAAGTTGTCTAAGCTAAAGCAAACTAAGTGAAACTTATATAAAACAAAAATTTATCAATAAAACAAACCTTGGTTGTAAGTCAACATCCACCTACAGAAAACAGAACTTATCATGGAAATGACACATCAATTTATATTCTAAATATTTATCTCTTCTTAAAATTGGTTCGTTAACGGACCAGTCGTATAACTTACCATAACCATCAAACAACCATAGTGTCTACACTAGTAATTGATTCAATGGCAGCAATAAAAACTAGATAAATTGATCAATTAAGAAACACAATTGTCCGCAATATATGTTTAATTCGATTGAATATTCTCCCTAAGATTAATAACGTAGATCCGCTACAATTATTAACTTAGTTGTTTCACAAGTTCATATATCACAACTCCGGTTTTGATATCAAACTTAGTAATAGATTGTCTACAAAAATAACTTCAAGTCCGCTCTTAGCAATTAAATAAACAATCATAGGAAAATAAGCATAGGAGAACAAAAATATTCATCATATAAACAAAATTTAAGGTAAAAACAGATCTCATAGTTCTTGAAATCTAAAGGTTTTTGTGTCCTTACAACCAAGCAAAAGAGTCTAGTCTTGCATGTTTATTGAACAACAAAATAAAAAGATGGAAGAAAACATGATTTAGCGTTTGGAGGAAGATTTGTGTTTTCTTTGTTGTTGTACGAAACTTCTTTGCTCCTCTCCTCCTTTATATATGCTTAGAAACCCTAGTTTCTATTTTACAAAATAGTCCTTCCTTAAGTGGATAGAATTTAGTTGTCCCTTGTAAAACTCATATCTCCTTAATAACACATATTTTTTAGCTTCAATTTGTATCGTTTATAGTCCTGTGAGTCTTGAATCCAACAAAATTGGGTTTAAATCAATTGAACTTCTGTAGCTCCAAATATTAAAATTTGAACGGACAAAAGTCGACATCAGCAAATTGCAAGATTTGACTTTCAATGCTATAATTTCCATGTTTTTCCTTATTTTATTTATTTTACCTTATCTTTCCAAAAATTTATGGATGTTAGATTTTTAATTCCACTGGAATTACTTCATTTCAATCTCTAGAGTTTCCGCTCTACACAAAACATCGACTGAAGGTCAACTCTGTCAATCAGCTCCAATTACCTCCTTTTTGCATCTTTCATCCAATAATGCCTTCAAAACATAAAAGAAAGAATATCAAGGCATTTTCTACATAAAACATATGCAAAACACTAGGTAAACATGAATGAAACTATCAAATAATATGGTCACATCACTTAGATAGAGTGCACTAGGGGTGATGCATCTTCCCTTTGCATAACAAGTTGTTACGTGACTTTCATCATGGCTTAATTCATGCACGCATTACCATCATGGATGTATGGGTGGATTGAGTAAAAGGCCACACTGGATGCTTTAGTCTTAGCTCTCGTACCATTTCTTTTTATTAGATAGATCGTGTAGTAGTGTTGCTGAAAAGTAGCACCCATTTACTTTACCATTTACTTTACATGTAATTTGAATTCAGTTGTTGTACGTGGCCTATAAATAGCCAGTAATCATGATGAATAGGGGAGAAAAAATTACCAAATATCTTAATCTTCTCTGCTCTCTTTTCTACTTCGGCAACTCTCTTTCTCTTTCCAAGTTCTTTACATAACAGTGGTATCAGAGCACGGTCTCATGGACACCCGTGGCAAAACCAACACTGAATTTCGCAACGAGGTCAGTGAAATCCTAGCCCGCCATGAATCAAGTCTTGACCAAGTGCACACCACCCTTCAAACTGTTCTAACTGAGCTTCAAGCTTTAAGAACCTCTCACAACCAACCCAATGTCCATGATATGAGCAATATCAACCCCTTTGCCGTAGGGGAGTCATCCCAGACATCCCACCACAAATTACCCATTGACCCAAACCATACCTTGACACACACACACCAACCTGTCATCCAAAATTCCAGCCTAAAGCTCAATTTCCCAAAATTCAACGGTGAAGACCCAACAGGGTGGGTATATCGCGCTGAACAATATTTTGAGTTTCAAAGAATTGCTTCACATCAACGAGTTCAGCTTGCATCCTTTCATCTGGAAGGGATTGCCTTACAGTGGCATCATTGGTTGACCAAATTCAAAGGCCCACTGTCATGGGAGGACCTCACCCGTGCATTATTACATCGGTTTGGTCCTACAGAATTCGATGATCCATCGGAGGCCCTCACTCGCCTCAAGCAAACAACCACTGTTGAAGTCTATCAAGACGAATTCGAACGTCTCTCACAGTTGATTGATAACTTGCCTGACACTTACTTGATTGGGTGTTTCATCGCAGGTTTGAAGGATGAAGTTCGATTAGATATAAAAATCAAAAAGCCTCGTACCTTGCCTGAAGCCATGGGAGTCGCTCGATTGGTTGAGGAGCGGAATGCCATCCTACAAAATTTGACCCCTTTCCCTCGTCTTCCCATGACAGCCCCACCACACACAGCTGGTATTCTTGGTTCATCACCCACCACTTTAAACACCAAACCAGTGGCCACTACTCCCAACACCTTTAAAAAGCTAACAAGTCAGGAAGCACGAGAACGCCGAGAGAAAGGCCTTTGCTTCTATTGTGATGAAAAGTTCATACCGGGTCATCGTTGCCAAAGACCTCAACTTCACATGATTGAGGATGTACCCCCAGACAACCCACTATACCAAGACCCTCCCACCTGTTTCAGACACTTTGGCGATCCTCCATCAGCCCGAGGAGATTTTACAAAGTCGGGTCATTCACAAGGGAACCTATCATCCAAAGACAGAGATCTTGGTGAAATGGAAGGGAGCGCCAACAGAGGATACCACGTGGGAGAATAAGTGGCGCTTCTAAAGGACTTACCCAAATTTCATCCTTGCGGACAAGGATTCTTTGAGAGGGTAGGATTGTTACGTGACTTTCATCATGGCTTAATTCATGCACGCATTACCATCATGGATGTATGGGTGGATTGAGTAAAAGGCCACACTGGATGCTTTAGTCTTAGCTCTCGTACCATTTCTTTTTATTAGATAGATCGTGTAGTAGTGTTGCTGAAAAGTAGCACCCATTTACTTTACATGTAATTTGAATTCAGTTGTTGTACGTGGCCTATAAATAGCCAGTAATCATGATGAATAGGGGAGAAAAAATTACCAAATATCTTAATCTTCTCTGCTCTCTTTTCTACTTCGGCAACTCTCTTTCTCTTTCCAAGTTCTTTACATAACACAAGTCTCCTTACCTAGAGTCTCGCAGACCATTAGGTTTCCTAGTGACCTTAATATTAGGTGGCAACTCCTAAGAATTATATTTGTAACTTTATGATTATAAAACACTCCTTTTACCATGCGTCATCTCCTTTCTGGGAATGACAGGGCGAGAAACGCGAAAACAAACACTATCGTGACATGACTAATGGTCGATTAGTCCATGTAATTGACATAAACCCTTCCCCTAGTCACAAGGAGTCTAACCCACAAACATAAAGCCTTTTTACATACCCACAAAACATAACATCATTATAAACTCAACCTAATTTTAGCATTGTTGCTCATATGTACCACCTACCCTAAAGTGTATAGCGACCTCAATCCAATTACATAGTCCAACCATCTTATTCACAAGTAGCATAAGCTATACTTAGGAAGTTTAATAGTTCACAAGTTGCATTTCAACAAGGTAATCTCGGTCCTTTTGTACCATAAGAGCCTATTATTAATTAGCAAGTAAAGATAATGATTAATAGGGTTGAATTAGCCCATAAAATAAGAAAGATAAGATATTTTGGATGTAACTAGAGTTAAATACAGTCATCCAATTCTTGAATTGATTGATATGCTTCATTTCATTCCTATATAATAAGGATAGTTATTTCAAATAATTTGTTGAGAAAGATAACTAGCAAACAAAGGAACGCATTGCCAAGTTTACTTATCAATGTATTAATGGTGATGTTAATTTCTTTATTAAACTAAGACTATTTAGTTTATTACTAACCAAAGTTATATTTTATTGTTCTATATACTTCTGCCTAACTCGATCAATATTTAGGAAGAAATAACTGTTCATTTTCATATGTAAATATAGAGAACTGAACCATAGGTAACACTAAATAGCATAGATAATATAGTCCAAAACTAAAAGAGTCTAAGTTATGCCTTTCATTTCATGACTTTAAAACTAAATGAACCGTGAGCATAATATAGCAAGAGTGCATTAATTTTATTTCAAAAATGATTTAGAGGAAAATCATAAAATGATTTGCAGGAGTCAAGTATTCTGACATTTACACTTATATAGATAATGATGTTTGTTATGAAAAATATTGGCCAAGGAAAAAAAAAACCATTTAGAGTAACATTCTTGATTGGCTATTTAAATAAGTTTGTGATAACCCATTTAATAATTGCTTCAAACTCTAACATGAATTTTTTTTTTTTTAACAATTTTTAATTTTGGTTGTTGAAATAAAAGATAGAAAAGAGTTGAAATAAAAGCATTAAAAAGCATAAAGGAGGCTAACAAGTATAATGGTAAAAAAAATCAAACTTCTTATTAGAGGAGATATTTGATCGGTTGATATAAAGATAAATAATCAAACTATTAGATAATCACACAAACCATTTTGTTGAGCAAATTAAGAGGAGAAAATATTGTAAATGGTAGGATTTTTAGAGACATAATACTTATAATTTTATAGTTTTAAAAAAAATGAGATGTAGAAGGCATTGGAATCTATTCGCCATTATTTTTTTAAATAAGATAAAAGTAGATAAGGACTCATTGCTTAAAGTGACAACAACAATGACCTTTAAACAAGAAGGACTTATAGACAAAGAATAAATATAGTAGACCACACCTGATTGATAATAATAAAAATTGGAGGTGGTCAATAATGTTGTTACAAATAAGATGTATATCGATATTGGTAAGGCATAGATTTGGCATAAGAAAATAATAAAAAACCATAAGGTATCACTGATAGACTGTAACAAAAAAAAATAAGAGCAATAAAATAAATCATATGAGAATAAGAAATACTCTATTTTAATGATGCAAGATCTTAGGTTTTTGTTTCTTCTTCTTTTCCATAAGCATAATCAATATAGAGATATAGTTAATTAGGTTAATAAAACAAATATAATCTTGTTTTTTTAAGTTGATAGTGTGTTAATTATGAAATTACTCAATCACTCTTACTAATTAAATCATGAGAGGCAACAATAAATATTCAAATCTAAATCCTAATTGTTTTTCTAAATTATATTAGAAACCCTTGTAAATGTAGATAAAATCACAATATAACTTGAAACTACTTTAGATTTGAAGAATCATTTTATTTTTATAGATCTATAAGTTGTACAACTCAATTCATTCATTTATTATATGAGCTTTATTTTCATTTATTTGTTCATATTGTTGGGTTTTTCAAAACATATACACGTAATAGAAACTATAAATTTAATTTTTTTTTAAGAGTCCTAAGAATCTCATTAAATAGTTCTAAGGTTATTGAAAGTTTCCATGAAAATTACTTGAAGATCAAATGTTCATTTTGGCTTTGAATATTTACTTCAAGGACGGGTTATCATAAACCATAAATCATTTAATTGTTTGATGTCTAATAGTAATCCACACAAATCACTAATAAGAAATCTTATAAACACTTTTAAGAGAAAGCGATTGGTATACCTTAAAAAGCAAGCTCTTTTCTTCTTCTTTTTTGGTGTTTTTGCACTATAACCACATTCACATCACACCCTCTTATAAAAAAATAAAAGGCATGATATTCTATTTATAAAGAAATCTAAAAATCCTATAATTGACAAAACATCAATCTTTCCCTTCAATAATATAACATATATTATTTCATGATAATTTATAAATTTATTCAATTAGGTCCCACTTAATTTTTATCGGTCTAGAATTATAGTTTCATGTATAAATTACACTATAGGTCTCAATTTCTAAAACTTATTAACAATCATGTCACACTGGTTAATCACTATATTTTAATTTATGATTTATGGTTCCTATGTGTGTGACTCATCCTAATAAGTTGGTCAAAATATAAATCACAATTCTAAATAGAATAGAATTAAATAAATTAATTCATTATCAATCAACAATTGATTAATTTATATTTTAAGATCAAATACAATGTTTAGCATTTATGATCTCTCAAATATTAGAAAAGACATGATTGGTTTGAATTTACCTTTTATTCACAAGTTTTTCAATGTAATTATTATTTCTCCTTCATCACCAATATTCTGATTAAAACATTATGCCATGTAGTGTGTCGACTATGTTAAACCATGCTTGTTCTCAGCACCATAGTCATTGATTCTTTAAATAAAATTTGGAACTCTTTTAAATCTCATTTCACCTTATACAAGTATTTACATTCAATATTATTTAATAATAGACGAAACATTTTTCCTAATTCACCTAGGATGACAAATTCTTTCTTGATTAGTTAAATACCTTCATATAATGCATGTTATACTCAATTTCTTTCCATTTGTTACCCTTGATTGAGACAATGTGTAACAAGATCATAATATAATACTCTCAATACAAGATAACTTAATGATCTCTAGTGCAAAGATCACTTACACAACTGTTACATAATCATTTTCATACACAAAAGTGATATCTCGACACAGAAATATAATATGGGTTAATTTAGTGTACATGTCATATGACAAGCATCTATATATTAGTCTTTAACATCAATGTCATGCATAACACAGATCGATCACATCTAATAAAGAAAAAAATGGAATATTAGGTGACAGCAAATTATTTGCTTAAATTGAGCCAATTTTATAAATACAATTTTGAATAATTGAGACATGATAGATTAAGCCCCAACTTCTTGGTTTCTATACATCACGCCAGAGATTGCATGCGGAGCAAAATTAACTGAAATCTCAGCATCGCTAAATCTTCTAGTGATCTGCTTTTGACAGACCCAATATCTCATTGCAGCCAACATAAGTCTCCACGTGATTTTGTATCCGACCATGGAAATTCCTCTCGAGAAAATGTAGATTGCAAGGGAGATTGTCGATGTGCCGGTGGTTATTATGAAGAGTGTACCGAAGCTGTCGGGGCTAAGGCTTTGATTTTCATCTTCCACCTCTGGGCATTTTACTGGCGCAATGTATCTGTTCTCTAGTTCTAGTAGAGTTCCACTTTCATAAACATCCAGTAGAGCTTCGTCAATGCTAGGAAGCAATGGAGATCCACGAGGAAAAGCCTGAGACACAAACCATGAAACTTCAATTATCTACTATTTTGCTCCACCTAAATAAGTTTGGCAAATTAATTTCTTGCTGCTCTAATATTTAGAACCCATTTTGGATCGCTTTTCACAGGAAAAAAATAAAAGAAAAATTAATCAGTAGGATATCTTACAAATCCAAACCCTCCAAGTTTGTACGTTGGCCCTACTGAGACAAAGCGGTGGCAGTATTTTGCAAGGAATAATTTGGCCAGAGGAATTTCAAGAAAGACAGCCGCAATGTCTTTGTTCTTGAACGCTTGAGCATAAGCTTCTAGTGTGGAATAATTCTTGATGTTTTGCGTCTTGAAACGTAAAACATCCACCAAATATCTCCGCAAGTAGGATCCTGTGCAATATCCAACGACTGCATTGCTATTTAGCAGGGCCTCGACATTAGTTGCAGCACCATCAAGCTTCTGGACAGTAAGCAAACTCGCAAGGTTAGCTGTGTAAGTCTGTGTGATTACTAGTGCCACGAATAGCCATACCACCATCGACATCCTCGATAGATTGCTATGCATTTTCCCCCCTGTACCAAAATATTATCAGTTCCATCATATTTCAACTTGGAATTATAGTTTCCAGATCTAGAATGAAAACTTAAGAAACCAGTGGTAAAGGAATTCTTACCATGTAGCGAGAAAAGAGTGTTGAAGGCTAGCCAAAGCACTATTCCTATTTGATGCAGCGTGGAACCTTTAAGTGTAGGGCAGTGATTGCGCTCGATCAACCAGATTATAAAACCATTGTAGACAGTTATGACTGCAATTAGAACCCACATGGATTTTGTGAAGGGTGTAATGAATGACCATTCTCTTCTGCCAGAAACAGCAGGGACTATCAGCATCAATCCTGTTTCAGTGTAAGGATTTGTGAACTCTGCGTACTGGTATCTTCTAGCTAGTAATACCACATCACCAACTACTGCATCATACTTCTGCTAACATGGATAGAAAGTTCAAGCCACGCAAAGCACGATCAGTCACAAGCCTTTGAAAATTATAAAAATTCAGAGATGCTCAAAATTAAGAACATGTAAGTTTATTGAAATTGACGTTAATATCATAGTTGTGTGATGTATTTCAAATCGAGAGAAAGAGTTGTGACACTACACATAACATTTACCACTCGAGTATTTCAAATCATGGACTTTTCCTTCAAATAGCTATGCTAGTGGTCTTGCTTTGTAGGACAAATCTTGTCATGAACAAATGTAGATTCATATCCAAGTTAAGCTCAATGTAAAGCGCAATCAACTACATAACCAAACCATTGAGATACTTAGTAGAAGGTCTCAGGTTCAAAACTTAGAAAATTGGATGCGATTTGTGAATGAGGGAAGGCTATCTCTGATCTTGTAGCCAATAACACTATTAGACCTCCCAATAAAACAAAAACAAAAGCAAATTTACACATATTTCAGTTGGCATCCATTGACTCCTTTCAGATCTTAAGTTCTGAAGTCAAACCATAACCACTTTTTCTAGGCATTAATTGAAGATTATAATCAAAACGAAAAAGTGAATGGGCAAAAATCTGTACTTTTGAGTCTAACCTTGAGATAGATTTGCTTTACTAGCTCATCATAAGAAGAGTTATTGAAGGCAATGAACTCGTATGGCAAATCGAACGGCAGTCGTTTTATAGTTTCGTTGAAAACCTTGATTGCAAATCCAGAAATGGAAACACTATTTCCCAAGTGATCATATGTCACATTCACAAACTCTCTATAACCTGATTTTCCAGGCACACCAACTCGCAACGGGTTTGCACTCGTTGCGATTCTCCATCCTCTTGAATTATGCCTCGGTGCCTCTGGCGTAAGAGCTTGCTCCGAATCAGTCATGCAAGAGCTGCAAATAGAATTCTCATGGATAGTCTTGGAGAAGCCTGATCCTTTTGACCAAAACCCGAGTTCCTTGTAACCCTTTTCAGTTATATTGATGATATGAAATTTGTCTGCAGGAGCTCTTTCGTTGATGAATTTGATGAACTGAACTTTTCCTGAGAGACCATTGAAGTCAACTTGCAAAATCTTTCCCAACAACTCTTGACCTACTCGGTTACTTCCATTCACCGCAACAGCCAATGTCCAGACTGCATCATAGGCCTCTGCCGCATAAATTCCAGGTTCATTGCTTTCATCTTTAGGATTTTCTATGCTAAATCCCCCTTCAAATCTTTGACGAAGCTTACGAAAAGGGTGCCCTCCTTCAGGGAAACAGCTCTTGACCCCTATTATTCCCTGCTTTGACGAGGAGATAATAGAGGCATTGGAGTGGACAAGGCTTGTAACGGGACTTGTAGCGATCCATACATAGTCTTTTCCCATCATCTTCATTTCATTTGCCTTTTCAAACAGTCGCACAGCCAGAGGTAAGGACAAATGAACAACAAAGACTCTGTTCTGCTCTCTTTTAAGTTTTTCGAGGTGTTCAGACAACGCAGTGGTCGAAGAAAAGGTAGAGAGAACTACACCTTTGATGACTCCCACACCTACATCTCTCAGGGAGTTATAGAGATATGATGAATCCGTATCTTCGTATATTACAGTGACCTGATGCCAATTCCCTGATTGCACAACAGCGGCAATGGCTTTCATTTGTTCTTGCTTGTTAGGTGAAGCTTGAAGGAGGTAAGGCCATCGCTCTGAAGCCCATCTGGGAGTGGTGTCAGCCAGAGAAAGAATCGGAACCTGAGTTTGGCTACTGATCTCAGCAACTGATAACACCTCTTCCCACGTCTGTGGTCCTAAAATGGCTTGTACTTGCTGATTGTTGATGAGATCCATGGCTGTTCACCCAAATTGCATATAGAATGAATAATCCTCTATTTAATATCTATAGACGATTGCAATGATGTAAAAAGTAAAGCTCATAAGAAAAAGAAAGACCTGCAAGAGCTGCACGGACAGGATCCCTTTGAGAATCTTTAATGTGAAGAACCAAAGTCTGATTGCCGGTGCCATTGAAGTCCTCCACTGCAATTTCCATGGCAGCTCGCTGCTCTTTACCAATACGTGAACTCATATCGATAATAGCACCAATAACAATGCCTTCTGCTTGGACTCCCTCTGCTGCTGTTTTCTTTAGCATAAATAAAATGGTTAATGCAAATAAAGAGAAGATCATATGGCTGAACTTGCTCATTTGTGCTTCAAGGCAATTACACAGAGCTCGAGCTTAATTTCCCTTCACACCCACATGTGTGCAATTAGTACGGATTATATAAAAAAAAAAAACTATGGAAACGTTGAACAATGTAGTGTTAATTAAGCAGAGCTTGCTATGGTGAGTAGATCCTGTTACAATTTTAGAATATTTTGGTCAATAATCAACAATTTCTTGGGTCTTTCTTCAACCTGTTTAGTCTGTGCTCCTATTTTATCGTATTTATGCAGGTCATGGGTGGGGAGTTTCCTCGTAACAATCAAGAATCTGCATCGTCCAACAAGGACAGGATGGTGGGTAAAACTTTAAGAAATTCGTTGAATATTCTTCAATATCCATGAAGTTCGAATCTATACAAGTTGTTTTTCCGTGGAAAAGTCGTTTTTGTTGATAGCATTATTCATATAGAATGCTCAATTGAAGTTAAATGATGTGGAATATTACCATATAATTATAAAAATAGAAATAAAACTAATGTAACTTTATGTTTCCTTAAAAAATATTATTTTTCAATATTGCGTTCTTACTTCCACATTTCTTTATAATGATGATTTATTGATGAGATAAATTAGTTTTACCTATTGAAATTACTTGAGGAAATTTAATTATTATATTAAAGATATTAATTATCTCTACTAACAATTCTGTAAAAAAAAAATATTTATTTAATATTTTTTTCAAAAAAAATCAATTTCCATCAATAAATTCAAAATCGAGAAAACCATAACTTTAGTACCAAATCTTTTCTTTTGTTTCTGTTTGATTTGATTGCATTAAACATCATTGAGTTTTGTTAAATACACTTATTAAGTTGCCCTTTTTATTAAATCATAAGTTTGATGATTATGAATATAAGGATGATGTTATGGGATATGATTATTATGAGCATAAGACCATAAGTTATAGGGATGGTTTTCAACAACATAGTGGTTGAAGAAATGATTAGTTATGTGATCAAATGATCACGAGGTTCGAATCATAATATCATTATTGCATCACCTCTATAATAAACAAGACAGTAAAGTATTCCTAATAATTAGGAATATGAAATACATAGTTAAAGATGAAAAGCTTTAATTATACTTTTTATAAGTAGAAAACATCATCTTCTTAATATCAGCCCACCATTAATCAAGGTTGTTGATCTAATTGATCTTTGTAATAACTGCAGACAAACTCATCGTTAACACTTCATTTGAGAGCTTCTCAACCTTAGTAACTTGGGTTTGAACAATTGTTCCTATTTTAGAAGTGCTTTATTGAGATCTAATTATACAATATTTGGTTTTATATCTAGTTTTGTTTCAAATAAAGCATTAATCATTGAACTTTTTAACAATATATTTTCCTATTATAACAATCTTCTGTTGGTTTTCTCAAAACTTTTAGTAGAGCAAAAATGATAATTTTACTCTTTTTTAAGTGTCTCAAGGATCTGATTAGATAATTTAGAGTTAGTATTTGAGCAAAGATTACTTAAAGATCATATCTTATTTTTAAGGTTTCATTAATTTCTTTAAGGATCTTGTCAATAATCTGAGTAATCTTGTTTGTTATGTCTAATATGACAATATGTGGTTAGGAACAAAGTAGAACATTCCTCATAAAACAAAACTTTGTGATCTCGAGTTTAGAAATTACTTATACAACTTTCATATTAGTCTTTCCATAGACACAAATGATTTCTCTATATAAATTCTTATGTAGATAAGTTATATATATATATATATATATATATATATCAACCGCTTTCATTAATGTTTGGTCTTAAGAGAGCATCAATTAAAAATATTTAGGAACAATGATTTGATGATAGAATAAAAATCTTATAATTATAACAACTTTATAATTTTTCATGTAAAATATTTTTATTCCAATGACTTTATCCTTACTCTAGACTCATTAATAAAGAATAAATAGTAAAGATAAAAAATTATCTTATTAATAATAAATATACTTTGCATAATAAAGTCAATATCACATGTAACAAACCAATTAATAATAAAGCATATACAATAACAATATCTCACTTACACTAAAGTCAATCACTCACCACATAGCAATTGAGTAAAAAACATATTTTGAATGGTATTTGTTATCATAATTTTTTTTATTGAAAATTAGCATAATAATAACCATTAACTACTAGCTCATCTCTTATATAGATCATAATGACATTCTTAGTTCTTTTTAATTGCTATATAATTTTTTTAACTTTGGTTTCTTATTTTTAACTCGTACTAATACCTCTCATATATATATAATTAAATCAAGATTAATTAGAAGTCCTTAAGTTGCTACAATGGAAAAGGAAAGTGACGTTGGTGGTGGTCTTATCGCCGGAGGCGACGAGGTTGTTGTTGCTACTGGAGGACACGGAGGGGTTGTCATCAATGCCAAAGGGTTGTTGTTGGTCGGTTGTCGTGGGTGTTGCTGAGGGACAAAGTTGTTGTTGGTCTAAAAACATGGTTGGCAGCTGATGAGGAAGAAGATTGGGACCTTGTTGACGAAGAGAACAAGGGGATTGTCGCTACCGGTGGAATGGAAAAACCGTTGAGGCCACTGGTGTTGAGGAAGGAGAAGCCTACTATGTTGTCGGTGATAGGGAGAAAAACTCAGTCCATGTCTCCCTTTGTTTTCTATCCTCTCGTTTGTTCTATCTTTTTTTCATTGTCTCGTCTGTGCAGGTATTTATAGAGATAGAGATAGCTCTTCATTTTCTCATTTTGTACGGATGATGGTTTGCAAGTTACATCTTCCTCTTCTACAAAGATGAAGACGAAGGCAGATGTGCACTGTTACATATCAGTGCACAGAATAATGTATTAGTTGCCTGAAAATTCTACAAAATGGTAGAAGTATAAATCCATCCCTCAATTTATAATTATTCTAATCACACTCGTAATTGACCTTAAACTTTTAAATTTATGTAATTTTATCCCTGTCAAAACTTCAATAGCAGCTTTAAATTTACGTGTCTTTTTTACTTCGGTCTTTGATATTGGATTTATTCAATTTAACCCTTGATTAACCATTAAACTTTCAATTTTATTCAATTTCACCCTTTATTTCATCCAATTTACTTGGTAAAATTAAATTTGGTCTACAAAAATTCGATCTTTTCAATTAAACCCGAATTAGGCTTCCGAACTTGATTTTTAATCAATTAAGCCCTTAATAAATGAATTTGACTAGTTTAAAGTATAATTAAGTCCTTGCACTTAATTAAATCCTTCAACTGGACCCTAAATTAATTCTTAAACATAATTATAATTTAAATTGGCCCATAATTAAATAAAATTGGCCTATAAGAAATATAATTATACCTTTCGGCTTAATTTTTTTTGCAGATTTATCCATCAATCATTTTTCTTAGCCTTGAATCTGTATTTTTCTTCATTTTGGCATAATAGAGAAACAATCGGCCTCTCGAATCCGTCCAAAATTTTCAAGTTAATTTTTCCACCATGTCAGCCCTTTTTATTTTATTTTTGTTATTTGCATTTTATATCGTATAGATTTTAGAAATAACCCAAAATGGGTTATGACAATTGCCTTTTTTTCTTTATAATGCTTGCAAATAAAGTCTTGTATTAGACTTTAGATAGCAAGCATTGTAAAGAAAAAAGAAGAGAGGATGGATTTAACAGACCAAGAAATGGTCGATCCATTTGAAAATAAAAATGAGGGCTATAAAACGCACTAAGAAAACAACAGTAAGATAGGATTAGAAAGCACACTACCTAAAAATTGAGACCTAAATAAGATACTCAAAGGATAAAAAAGATGATGATATTTATGAAAAGCACAAGAAAATTGTCTCATTGTAATGGGTGACCTACCCGGCTAAAAACATAGAGATGGTACAAGACACAAGGATGATCTTATTATAATAGGTAACCTACCTAAGTGAAAAAGGTGAAGATGATTTCATGGAATGAAATATAAAGATAAAAAATGCACTATCTAAGTTAATGGTTGAGTGTTGGAAAAATAAACTATTTAAGTTGATGGTTAAATGTTGGAAAATGCACTATTTAAGTTGGTGGTTGAAGGTTGGTTGATAGTTGAAGGCTGGGAAGCACACTCAAACAAGGAGGAGGAGAGGGATGAAAAATGCATTATCTTAATTGATGATTGAAAGTTGGGAAAACATACTTAAGGAAGGGGGGAAATAAAGCTGAAAAACACACTATTTTAATTAATGGTTGAGAGCTGGAAAACTCACTCAAATTAGAAGGAAAAATAGGGCTTGAAAGCACGCTATTTTAATTGACGGTTGAGGGTTGCAAAATATACTCAAATAAGAAAGGAAAATAGGGCTTGCAAGCGTGTTATTTTGAGGGTTGGAAAACACACTAAAATGAGAAAAGGAATGATAGGACAGAAAAGCGCACTATCTGAATCAATTGATGGCTAGAAAGCACACCTAAATACAGGGTAGAAATAGGATTTAAAAGTGAACTATTTGTTTGACTAAGGACCCGCAAGCGCACTCAAGGAAATGAAAGAGGTTGGGACTTGAAGGGGCATACAAAAGTGATGAGAAAATGTTTATAAACTACAGTCCCTCCAAAACATTCTTTAAATTAGAATTATTGTAGAAATATTATCATTTCGTTGTTTGATAAGATAATTATTAAGAGGAAAGAAAAACAAAACAGAGAGAGACAATATTTTTTATACTATTTGCCTCTCATATTTCAGTCTATTGAACTCTCATCTCATTAACACCGACTATCTTCATCAACTTTCTCATTTAACTCTTCAAATAAGAAAAACAAATTATAGCTTGTATGGTATAGTGTTGATAATTATTTCTGCAATGAAGTAATTTTTTTATTTTTAAAATTTATTTTTAAAATTTATTTTTAATATCAGCACATCTAAATCATTTAAAAACACTAAAAAATTAATTTAAAAAAAATAAAAGACAGAAAAAAAAAACTCTTAATAACCCATAATAAAGTTCAACAAAAAAATGTCATCTTTCATTACTCCTCGCTTCTTCCTAGGTCGAGCCACATGCTTGGGCCTACCGAGGGCTAGCATTCACCTGGACCAAGTCCAGATATGTTGGCCTTTTTTCTTTTTTCTTTACTTTCTTTTTTTTCTCTTAAGAAGTAAAATTAAAATAAAAGATGAAGAATTTTTAAAGTGGGTAGAAATTGGGTACTAGTAATTATTTATTATACTAACTATCAGCTATTAAATGATTAAAAAAACAACTCAATTTTCTGTCTTTAATTTGTTTTTGTTTCAGTATATTTAAAAGTGATTTTATATTAAATATCAGGCTTTATACAAAGTATTCCAATTTTAAAATCAAAATTCTCAATTTAATAAATATATATCCACACACTTATTAGTAATTTAAAAATATTAAAAATAAAAGAGAGTTCTCTTAATGCAAATGAAAGTAGTTACCTAAAAATTAATTTCAAATATATATTGTGAGTTTTATGGACAGTAATTTTATTTAGTTCCAAATTAGTGGTCATAATAAATCAAATTTTATCAATTAAAATCATATGCATGAACATTATATGTCAAATAAAAGAATATATTAAAAAGAAAGCGTCTTTTAAACATTTTACAAATTGTTGTGGTTCATGGTAAGTTATTTGAGAGTATGATTAAGGTTATTTTTGAAAAAAAAATTATTTAAAAATTTATCAAAATGATATTTTATTATTATTTTTAAAAAGTTATTTTTGACATTAATACATAAAAATAATCTAAAATCATAAAAAAATTAATTTAAAAAAAAGTTTTTTTTTAAAATGTTTTTAAAACGTAATGAAAAGCCGACCTTAATATTTTGCTTATCAAACCAAAACCATCTGACTTAGATGATGGGGAAATAGATTTAAAAAAAAAAACAATAAAAACATTAAAATATCTTTGAAGATAATATATATACACGCACACTTGATATTTTGGTGGTAGTTTCAGAAAAAGAAGAAAAAACTTTTGACCCAGGGTTATTTATGTCTTTTCATAGGCATCTAAAAAACACCCTCGCCTAGTTTACTTTCTCGCCTTTCCCTCGACATCTCAGAAATAAACAAATGGCGAGTGGATGAGTGGGTGGTGGGCTACCGGCCTTTAGTTTTTGTTTTTTTTGTAAGTCTGTCATAAACATGTTTTTTTTTTTTTAGAAATATATTAAAATAATATTTTTTATTTTATTTCAAAAATAATAATTTTTACATTAAAATAATTTAAAAAATCTAAAATAATTAATTTAAAATAAAAATAAAAATATTGTTTTATAAAAAAACACTTTCAAACCATAATTACGATTGGATGTCGGCAAGATGCCACCACATGCATCCACTGGTCCAACTCATACAAGCGGAGATTTTGCGTTGACTTGTTGTCCTAAAAGGTAACTACATCTGTCATCTCTGGCAACTTGCCGACTACTTCAGAGTTCAGAGTTGTTGCCGGCCCGCAACCACAACCTCCTTTCCACCATAAATGAAAATGCTAGTCGCACTGCACACTGTCTCTTTTTAATATTTTTTAAGTTTGTTTCTGAAAATATTTTTTAGAAGATATTAAAATAATTAACACATAAAAAATAATTTTAAAATTACTTCATAAATTTAATTTAAACTAATTAATTAATTAAACTTTTTTAAAAACGTTTTTAAAGCGTGGTCACAATCCCTTAATTCTATCTATCGTTGTTTCTGGATTTGTTTGAAATCATCAAAGCTTTATCTTTCCTCATTAAATATGATGTGTTTAGGTGGAATGATATGGATTTGACCTCTTCTTTTATAATAAATTTAATTTATATATTTTAAAAAATAAATTATTATTTTTGTTCTTATATTATCTCTACCATTTTTATTTTATCCCTTTAAATATCTTTTAAAAATAAGTAAATAAGTAGTTTAATAAACTAGTTTTAACTTTTGTTTCTCATATTTAAGACAGTGAAATACAAAACTTTAACTCTAGTTTATTTTTTGTATTATTTTTAAATGTCAAATTTTATTTGAAACTTAATTCTAAATATAAAATTTTATTAAAGGACACCAGACGTTGACAGGTACTGGATTATCCACATGCACGGCAAGTCGGCAACAAAAAGCTGTGGTCCCTTATAATCAACTTCAATAGCAAGAGGTATTCTGAAGAGTTAAATCATGAAAATAACTCTTTCAGTAGTATGTAAATGGTTTTTAAGATGATGTGCTCTCCAATGATAAGAGCTATTTTGGAGAGTCATTTTTTTTCTTTTTATTTTAAATAAAATTCAATTGTTTTATATATAGTTTAATTATACAGATAATAGGAGTAAGTTATATAATTAAATAATTGTTTTTGAAGAACCTGCCAACAATAAAATTATTTTTTTTATTTATATTTAAATAAAAAAATGAATTTAATTATAATTAAAAGATCTGCAATATTGTTTTTATGCTAACTATTTTAATTTTAACTGACAAAAAAAATCATAATTAACGAATTACGAATACTTATTTTTTTATGCTAACTATTATAATTATTATAATAATAATAATATATAACGCCCCCATGATATTATTATTATTATTAATTATAATAATTATTAAGAACCCCCCCCCCCCCCCCCCCTTCCCTATAATATATAAACCCCCCCAACTCAAACCCTAATTTCCCCTCTCTCAGCGTCGATTCCCTTTCTCTCTTCATCCATCCCCCCTCCCTCTACCGCCTCTAGCCCCCCTCTATCTCAACCTCCAGCCCCCTCCCTCTCTCTCAGCCTTCAACCCCTTCTATCCAATCCTTCCCTCCAGTTTGTTGTTTATGTTGATCGATTATCTGTGCTGAATAAGTTTTGTTAATTGTTGTTGTGGTTTTGTTGATTGTTGTTGCTGTGATTTTGTAGATTATTGTTGCAACTGTGATTGTGATTTTATGCATTGTTGTTGCAACGGTCAAATTTAGCCAACGACTATATTTATTTGTTTTTGCCTCTGTATCAATTCCTGTGGGAATGCCTTTAGCCGAGAATAAGAGGCAAAATATTTTTCGGGATGACTCTCCCGTTGGAGAGCAGAAATTGAACAAGAACAATTATATTTTCAAATATTTGGCTTTGGCTCTTAGGATAGCTCTCCCAATGGACTTGCCCAAATTATACCAAATTATGCACTTGTTTGCTTGACAGTTTCAAAAATTCAAAAATATTTTAAAAAGAATTTATAATTTTTTTATTTTAAATTAAAAAAAATTTCGTGTTCTCATTTAATTTTCATGTGTTATTATAAAAAATAATTTTAAAAAAATATAAAAAAATATTTTAATATATTTTTAAATAAAAAATATTTGCAAAAATAATCGCGATCAAATTCTCTATACTATATTACATTAAAAAACTAAAAGAATTGTGGTTTTTAAAAATGTTTTAAAAAAAATACTTTTATTTTAAATTAATATTTTTTTGGTATTTTTAAATATGATGATATCAAAAATAATTTAAAAAAAATATTTTAATATATTTTTAAATAAAAAAAATACTTAAAAAAAAAAAAACAATATCAAAGCACACCTTAAAATAGTAACTTAAAGACGAATGATCCTAAGACAGTTACTTAAATGGCAAACAATTAATAAAACTGAGATGGAAAGGAACGAGACGTTGACGCAAGGAATATTTTTATCTTTTCAAAAAGTAAATGTCTCTGATAATAATAACAAAATATCTGGGCTTCAATACAGACAGGTGGGTGTTGGATCGGAAGTAAATGGGCCCCACCACCATCGCCGGTTACAATTTTCGATTTTCTTAATAATTATAGCATCTTCCTGTTTCTTTCATGTTAGAGAAAATGATTTCTTAATATTATAGTTTTATTTCGTCAATTAAAGTCTCAGGAGACGCAGATGTCCGTACATTATTATTTTCTAAACAAAAATAAGATTAAATAATACACTGCCATTATTGACGAAGGACATAACAATGAAGGAACATGGAGACAACTAATCCAGGGTCAAGTTTTGACAGATGAAGTGATTAGGTGAGGAAAATAGAAAACAAATCTCATTTTGGGAATATGGCGGCAGATTAATAAACACCGAACTATATAGAACCAAAATTCTGAATAGTGTAAGATATTATCATCACAACCATCACTTGTAGATTTTTATTTATCTTTAATACAAATTAAGCCCAAAATGCAAAAGAACATAAAGACAAAATACAATGAAAACAAAAGGTAACACCCAATCTAAAATTAAAAGAAAACAAAATTGTAGTTTTTTATATAAAAACAAAATTAGCACAACAACAAGCATGTCAAGAGATTCAAATCAAACAATAGATTATAAATAAAATGCAAGAGACGTTAAAATCTCCCTAAGAGGTGTTACATGATGGCAAAGGGCTTGTGATCTACACACCAAATCTTTTGATCCTTCATGATGGTGGTGTGCTT
The DNA here is from genome assembly GCA_027405865.1 of Salix purpurea. Classification (NCBI taxonomy): domain Eukaryota; kingdom Viridiplantae; phylum Streptophyta; class Magnoliopsida; order Malpighiales; family Salicaceae; genus Salix; species Salix purpurea. The sequence goes on from JAOWLH010000002.1 coordinate 22,635,623, forward strand.
TACTGTCAACCAATAAAAGATATTTAAGTTAGTTTCTCTTCAAATTGGGTTATGTTTTGTCCTTTCTTTTCTTTGTTAAAAATGTTGTTAATTGTGGTTATTGTTATTAAAGGTTATTCATGGTATGGTTATGGCTATAATAGTGGGATGGTGTTGGTTCATTTGGAATTGATATGCTAATAACTCTTTCCCCTTCTCATTCAAATTGGTTCATCAATTTGAATCAATGGAATAAGATTTTTTTTTTTGTCTTGACACCACAAAAATCCTATGTGAAGCTAACCATTAGATCCAATCCCAAATCAATTCAATGTGAAAAATAATAAAATTAAAAAAATCTTTGAGTGATAAAAAATAACAATGTGAAACCACTATTATAATCATATTACCTTGTGCCTAGGGTTATAGTGTTTTTAGCTATAGTGATTCCACTCCTTGTTTTAGTTTCCTCAATAATTTCTACAACCAATAATAATAATAGTTAAAGATTAAAAAAAACAAGAAGAAAGAACTAAAAAATTAGGTTGGTAGTAAGGAAAAAAAGAAGAAGCAAATTTCATTATGATAGAAAAATTATGGATGATAATTAAGAAGAAATAATAATAAAAATATAATTAAGTAATTAGTATTAAGAGATATCAAAATGTTTGTATACGAAGATTCTTTTAATTATACATATATAATTATAACAAGAAATATCATTATGAAAAAGAAATGTACCTTCCATGCTATTTATACTAGGATTGTCAATACCATTCCGTTTCGGTCGGAATGTTCCGTGCCGCTAAAAAAACCCAAGACAAAATGATGTTTTTTTCATCTCGATTTTAATTTCGGCTTGTTCCGGAAATTACAAACTAAATACCAGCCCGAAACGTATCGGTAGTGTTCCGGGTGTGTCGTTACGGCCTTAAAATTCTCCTTTTTTTGATTAACTTTTGGTAGTGTTTCTAATTTTGAGATTATATTTGTTTAACTTTGTGTTTGTATTTTATAATTTAAAGTTAATTTATCTTAAATTTTAATTATGCTTATTAAATTAATATATTTTTTTTTAATATTATATGAACAGTACAACTCCGACACCGAAATGCTCCAAAACTAAAATGTTCTGGTTAAAACAACAAACAAAATAGTATTGACAATCTTGATCTGTGCCCCCACCAAATAGTTATAAATTTCGATTGACCCACAGATTTGCATGAAAATCAGGAAAGGAAAAGGGCAGCCGGGCGACGTGGACGCGACATCTCGTCCATCCCCAGGAGAAGATTACTTAACTACAATTCTTTTCGTTGCTTCAATTTCACATCTTTATCAATTTTCATGAATAAAATTTCTTAAAGTTGGAGCATCTAAAAAGATAATGAATTAAATATCTTAAAGTTCTCAAGATATATCGTAATAATAAATGATTTATGATTAAATTAAAGTATTAAATTAAAGTATTTATTTTTATAAAATTTAAAATAATTAGAATTTTACTCGTTTATTTAAATCTATAAAACATATTTTTGAAGAATGAGGTTTCTGTTCTGATATAAAAAATATAAAATCTTAAAGCTAAATTGAACTATTCGAAATATATAATTACGTGAACCATTTCCGTTAGTTTTTGACAGAAAAAGAAAGATGGATTGATATGATTAAATACATAGAAATATTTTTGAAACGGTGATCCGAAACACCAGGGTAGAATGGTAAAACCATTTCCCCTCAAATAAGGAAAACAGGAAGGGCCGTCACTTTCAACTTTAAACGGTAGAGGTTTCCAAAACTAGAAGGAAGCCACGGCTAAGACACGGCCTATACTCACCTAACCTCATCTCATCCGCTTACTCGGCTGCAGCCCTACCGTATATCTAACTGCCGAATCCATTTGGAAATCACTTGTTCCTCCTCATTTTTTTAATGTCTTAAACATCACAGAGAAACCAAACCATGAGGAACAGTTTCAGTTTCAACAGACACCACCTCGTCCTCACCATCCCAGCCCTCCTCCTCCTAATCACAGCCGTTCATGCACGTTACTCCCCTTTTGGTCCGTCTGATCTAATCTCCGATGGCGTCCGCAGCAGTCATTCGCATGATCAAAATACATCCTCCTCTTTCCATCTCGCCCTCAAGAGTAGTGCAGAGGAGACGTGCGAGCAGACCTACGGCTTCCTGCCCTGCACAACGACGGTGATTGGAAACTTGTTTTTGATTCTCGTCTACGGCTACTTGATGTTCTTTGCCGCTACATATCTGTCTAGTGGGAGTGAGCTTTTGCTTCAGATTTTGGGACCTGGTATTGTTGGTGGCTTGTTTCTTCCCGTCCTTGGCGCTCTTCCTGATGCATTGCTCATTCTCGGTAATTTCATCTCCTTTTTTTCTCTTTCTGGTTGTGCAAATATGACTGACTTGAGGTAGATTTCATTAATTTCAGCTTTTACTAATTTCGTATCGTGGATCTGGATATTTAGGATTTAGTTTTCAACTGTTTGATTAAAAATTACTTGGATCTATCTATAAAATCTTTGTTGTGAAATTTTCTGGTTTTTGAATATGATGGTTCTACTGGCAAAAAATGAGTATCTTATTTTCTTCTTCTAGATTTTTTTTTTTTTAAATTTAGTTGTTAGATTTCTCTTTTCTTTATTTCTTTTTTGTGCTTTAGACTATTGCCTGCTCCACACACACACACTTAATTTACCTTTCTCTATTTTTTTTAATATAGTCATTTATATTTACTTGTAGCATTAAACATGACTGTGGATCATTGAATTTTAAAAATGGAAAGAATTAGTGTGAACGTGAAATTGAATCTTTCTGTAAAGGATACAGGGCAAGTGATTGTCGAATCATTTTGATTATCACTGCCAATTGTATTGAATATGGCGATTTTGGTGACATGAGATAGCTTTTGTTTGATAACATTGTCTAATTTTCTCCATTTCCTTTTCCTCCATAGTCTCTGGACTTTCTGGAACTACAGAAACTGCTCAAAGCCAGGTCTCGGTTGGAATGGGCTTGTTGGCCGGGTCAACTGTAATGCTTCTTACAGTTATCTGGGGATCGTGTGTTGTTGTCGGAAAATGTGACATAGATGAGACGGATAATTGTGCAAAAGACCGAGTGGACACAAAAAGATTCAGCTTAACTGGTATGTCTCTTTTCTTAGAATTAACATAGTATCGACAGAACTTAGAGATATACGCTGAGTTCTGAGAGATTTAAAGCACCAGGGCATCGGAAAATGTGGTTAATATTGTGTACCATTCTTTGTCTTGGATGAGTATCAGTATTATCTCTTATAGATAATATGCAAACTGAAGTATCAGGCTTGACTTGTTTACTTAAACTATTGGAGAAATCTTGCGAGGCTGTTAATCTGGTAAAATCTAGAGCTATAAGGTTATGCTCAATCTGTATCAGTTTTCTTAATCCCAGAATTACCTTCCTAGACAGGATCTTTTTGTACCGTTTAATTGTTTCCTTGTTTTTTTTTTAGGATAAATGCCATCCCTCTCTTTTTTATAAAACAGTGCAAGTGGTGCATTTTGTCTTGTGAACACATATTTATTAATATGTTGCAATTAAATGTATGATGCATGAGGACATCAAATTTAGTGAACATTTTCATAAAATTTCTTGAGATAACACGTCATAAGCTTGAGGACATCAAATATAGTGAACATTTTCATAAACTTGCTTGATATAAAAATCATAAGCTTTTCTGTACAATTGTTTGATAAGGAATGATTATTGAATGCTGCCCTTTTGTACATAATAGAATGGTTCCTAACTGCCCTCTCTCTTGAGAAGGTCTTTTATTCTATAGGGAAGATTGTCAGCTATACAAGGAAACTTAAATCTGTACATTTTAATTGCACAAAATGATTTTGGAAAGCTATACATGGTTAGCTAAATCTCCTCTTCTATTCATGAAAGTATATACAACCTAAATTAACAACTATTAATAACAAGGCATAATTTATGGCATGCTGTTGACACTCCCCTCAAATCGATGTTGGTTATCCATAAACATCAATTTGTTTGTAAGACAATCATGTCATTATCGTGTGAGAACCATGCTAAAAATATTTGTCACTTGAAGATTGCTGGACACATGAGGAAGAGAGACAGTCAGAGCTTCAAACTTCTCATAAATGAAGTGACAATTAACCTTGATATGTTTAGTGTGTTCATGTAAGATGAGAGTCACTAAAATGTGAATGACACTAGTGTTACTTGTAGGAGGCGAAATAGGACCATTTGGTGCGAAGCCAAATTCAACCAATAGCCCTCAGGGCCAATGTATCTTAGCAAAAGCTTGGGACATGGCCCTATATTCAGACTTAATAGAGTACTTGGAAACACAATCTTCATGCTTTCTTTTCCAAGAATTAAGAGCTGAACTAGGAATCATACACTAACCTATAGTAGAACATTGAGTGTCACTACACCCGGCATAATCAACATCGTTATATGCTACAAGAACATGTGAAGTACCAACAAGATAAAAAAGTCACCGTAAAGTTGTGCCATGTATATAGCAAATGACTCGTTGAACTGTAGCTATATAGCTATATGAAAATCCCGATGAAAATCCATGAATTGGCTAACATGTTGGAAATGTGAAACATTATACTGCTAATGGAATCATCAAATTTTGAAGTAATCGCATGGTTACTTGTATGCCAGTTTTATAAACAAATATCATTCTGAAACATTGCACGTTCATAACAAATTTATTGCATTGATACAATTGGAGCTGTGATCTGAAACAGTATGAAAATTGTGGTCGAATAGACTAGATGCCTGCATGCTCAAAATAATTTATCAATGCTTGCAGGGAGTGGAGTTAGTACTGATATTTGGACCTGCTATGCTGCAATAATAATGGCTATATCTGTTCTTCCATTTGTTGTTGTTCAACTATTGCAAACCCTCCATTCAACCTCAGGAAGGCACTTAGCAGTCTTGATTGGGCTAATTTTATCTCTTGCTATCTTGATATCTTACTGTCTTTACCAGGTAACTATATTTCTTCCTGTGTACCTAGATTTTAGATATTATTAAGCTGTTTTTTTTTTTTTTTTTTCATTGAGAAGTTAAAAGCTACCTCGTCCTTGCCGTCCCCACTTCTTTGCAGCCCATAAAATTACAAAGGCTTGCTTTTGGCTGCATATTGTTGGCAGGAACTAAACGAGCATGCTTTCATATTTTGCAGTTGATTGAAACAAGAGCCTGTGTCTATAATTAAACTCGGTATGCTTGGGAAGCACGGTCTTGAGCATGTCCCTTATGAAAGGTGTAGTTTTGGGCTTGCACTGAAAGTTGACCTCCCCCCCCAAATAATAATAATCAGAAAAACTATAAACTTTTATTTGTCATGTGGACACCATCTTTGCACATGATATTCATTTTTTTTCTTTCTGGTGCCTCATGTTGCCTTCCTTTTATTGTCATGCTATTCTGACATATTTTAAATGAGAGAACGGGAAAAGGAGGAGCAACTGATGATCTGATGCCTTGATACCATGTTAGGATTTCTGGGATGTGGGTGATAGAGAATATTTCTAATAACACAGTTTGGTTACCTTTTCTCTTAATATAACCTCTCTAGATTGGGGGGCTTACAACTCATTTTTGTATGTTAAATCAATTTGACATTTCAAATGTTGCTAGGTTCAGTAACATGTTTTAATTTCAAAGATCGATGAAGTTTATTTGGTTTTACTTGGTAAAGGATGGTATGCATATAATTTAAATAAGGTTTCGATCTCTGTGGTTGCACAGTATCCAACATTGATGCATATTAAAGTTTAGATTCTTTTGATACTCTCGTGGGACCAAATAATTCCTCTCCTTTCCAGAAAAATAACTATACTGTGAAAGCTTAGAAGGTAACAATGAGAAATTTTGCAAACTATCTGCTACTCTCTCTGCCCTCTGTTTTTTCTTCCTCTCTGTTCTTTCTTAATCTACTATTCTTCTTTCCTCTTTATTCTCTCTTCAAATTCTTCTTAATCAACAATTTTTTAAGAGCAAGCCTTAACACAGTGTATGTTCTCTCTATTCTAGGGTCTGTGATTTGTTTACAATGTTGCACGTTTGTTAGGGTGAATTATCTGAATACACCAATGTGAGATTGTGCAAATAATTACCTCATCTTTTCTCTTTTTTGTCAATAAAGAAATTTGTTGCTAGTAATGTTTTTAACAATTGTCGGACAGCCATATAATATGTTTGAACTTGATACTACTTTGGTGTTTTCCCTCGCTTACAATAGGTTAGGAATTAACTGAGTTGCCCTATTAGTAGTTATATTTTAAGGCCCAAATGTTGGATGCTGCAGGTTGGGTTCTTGTGATAATTGAGTCAAATAACATGTTTGGTGCCTGTCAGTGTTGTCAGATGCTACGGTTTAGCCTTGTACGATCTGTTTTTGGGGTTTCTTTCCAAATTAATGTTTTCCTTTCATATGATATTGTATAGGTCTTTCAGCCTTGGATCCAGGAGAGAAGAATTGAGTATACAAGGCACAAACTTGTGATGTCAGGAATTTTAAAGCATTTAAAACAGCGTGCTTTAGGAAGGCTTTTGACTGACGACGGTTCACTGGATGAAGGTGTCATACAAAAGTCAGTTCCAAGCTTCACTTACACCTGAACTGATAGTCCTACTGTTAGCAGCTCTTTGCCTTTTAATCTATACCTCTTTTAATTCGTAATTTTCTAATGTATACCATGCCAGGTTGTTCCACACTATTGATGAGAATGGTGATGGTTTGCTTTCTGCTTCTGAATTAAAGGCACTGGTCATAGGAATCCGGTTTGAAGAGATAGACTTCAATAAGGATGATGCTGTTTCAAAATTAATTAAAGATTTTGACAAATCTAGTGATAATCATATTGATATGGGGGAGTTCATTGGTGGTATAAGAAAATGGCTTGAAGAGGCAATGGGTGTAGGAGCTGGCTCCCCTAACCCTGGTCCTCGGACACATAAGTACATAAATGACTTTCATGAAGTAAGTGGCAATATTATGGCTCACCTTTGTGCCATAGAATCATATGATCATATGATTTTGTAATTCATGCAGAAAACAAAGAAAGCACACGCACTATTGGGGGCTAAGGAACAGGATGAGGGAGAGGGTGATGAGGGAGTCAAAAACCCCAGGTGGATATCCTTCAAAGCAGCAATGATGTTGTTGGCTGGTGCTGTTATTGCTGCTGCATTTGCAGATCCTCTGGTGGATGCTGTTGACAATTTCTCTGATGCAACAAGTATTCCTACTTTCTTCATCTCATTTATTGCTCTTCCGCTGGCTACCAACTCTAGTGAAGCTGTGTCAGCAATCATTTTCGCTAGCCGTAAGAAAGTCAAAACCACCTCGTTAACATTTTCTGAGGTGTGTTTCCTATTTACCAGTCCTTGTGTTTCAGCTTCCTGCTCATTTTCTCAAAAGTAATTTACTTTAGGCATTTGCAACTATTTAAAAGGTCACATTTCAATCTAAAAAAGAAAAATTTCGAGTACAGTGTTATGGCTTTTCTTCAAGAATATAATTTCTGGTACCCAAAGGAGGCAGCATCAAAAGCACAGCACTATTCTGAACTTGTTATTGATTTCTATTTCCAAGTTGAATGCATTTCAATTTCAGACGGCTCCTTGCATTTTCTCCTCTAAATGTTAACTGATCTCAGTTGGCATGTGATGCAGTATCCTGTCTAAAAACCCACCATATAGCACTAACCATTTATATGGTAGTGAAAAATGGGATATCCTAAGAAGCACAAGCTCAATGAACCACTTACGGAGACACTCATAGTATGAATGGTAGTTGTGCTTTGTGAAAGGTTACCTCTGAAATGAGTTGCCTTTATTACAGGGGATGAGAATAAACAATTACCCGCCGTTTAATTTCAGAGATAACTTTGTGCCTAGCATACATTTTTAGTAGGCAACTTGCAGTCTTATGATGGTATATAATCAAGCAATCATAAAAGAAACTCCATTTTTTTTTGAATGCTGACCTTGATGGCTTTTCTAACTGCAGATATATGGGGCAGTCACGATGAATAATGTCCTTTGCCTATCAGTATTCTTGGCCCTTGTCTACTTCAGGGAGTTGACCTGGGACTTCTCAGCTGAAGTGCTGGTTATTTGTATTGTGTGCATCGTGATGGGCGCCTTCGCCAGCTTCCGCACCACATTTCCTCTCTGGACATCTTTTCTGGCTTTCTTCCTCTATCCATTCTCTCTGGTACTGGTCTATGTTCTTGATTATGTTTTGGGTTGGTCATAGCTCTATGCATGCTTATTATGAGCGAGGCTCGGAAATGGATCTTGTGGGATGGTTCCTGTTTGATAGCGTATGTTTTATGGCTTAGACCTTTGACTTTTATGAGAATGTTTTCTGGCTGTCCAAGCGTGATTATGAATTTTGTTGGACATATGAGCTTATCAATCCATAAGACATCGGACTTGTAATGATTTCTTTCGTGACATTTCCAATTTACAGCTGTGCCTTTTTCAGACTCCATAGCTTCCCCCCTTGCTGTGTGATTTTTTTCTGGTTATGATGATGCAATGTTTACTTACATGCCAATCGATGAAATCTTTCCCACATTTTCTTTCTAGTGGGGTGGCTAGGTATTCTACGCAAAATAAGGACTCATCTTGCAGGAATGTTTTGGCAATTTCCTTACTGATGGATGATTATTTCCTTACTGATGGATGATTAATGCTCCAGCTAAACAGAAAAACTGGAGAGAAAAAACACCACACCGAAAATTTCAAGGTGTTATAGGACACGTGTAGCATCTCCAAACATCCTCATCGAAAACATTATTACAGTAAAATACTTTTGTGAAAATTTTAGCTCTCATTCTTTTAATTTTTTTATTTAACTCTTCTTATTTATTTATTTAGGCCTCCAATTATAATTTCTTGTATATTTTTCTCATCTCAGTCTTTATTATTTTTAGTTTCTTGCTTCTTCTTTTTTGGCATTCAACTTCATCTTTCAATCAAAGTTTATGTTGTTATTTTTTTTTTTCAATTTGACCTGTGTATTTTTTATTTGTTTATCCTTTGAATTTAAGATTTCAATTGAAAATCTTTGTTTACCTCATATTTTTAGATTTTTTTTGTAATTATTGTTTTATCTGGTTTTATCTTTCAACATTTGATTTATTTGGGGATTCAATTTTGTATGATCTTATTGTTTTGCATTATTCTTTTTTTTTTTAAAAAAAATATTGATCTTGTTTATTTTTTTTCTAGAGATTTATCCATATCTCATGACTTAGGTCACTGGTTTGCATGCCTTTTTTTTAATATAATTTATTTTCTTTAAAGAAACTTGTTTTATTTTTCAAGATATTATTCTACTTTATCTATAATTTTTTTTTATACAAATAAACTTTATTTTGCAAAATAAAAATGTTTGTTTATAAATAGTTTTTGTGATATGTTGAGCCGGACGCAATATTTTTTTAGGGTGTGAGTTTATTCAATAACTTTTATTTGTATTGATTGTTTTATAGGATTTAAGTTTATCTTTTATTGATTTAAATAAACAAGTTTAGTATTTTATTTGATTAAATATCTTATTTTATTTGATTAAATATCTTGATCTACAATCATCTTACAATCTCTTTAATTTCTCTTTTGTTACTGTTAATGATTTTTTTTCTCACTGATATAAATGATTTTTAATTTCTTTAATTAAATGCTTGCATGAACTATTTGATATATATTTTTATTTTTAAAAAATATCAAAATAATTATTTTTTCTGATAAAAAACAAATTACATACGGGTCGCGGTTTAGATAGCTGGTATGTGTATATATAGCTAAGAGTTTGAAAGTGACCCTTGAATCTTGGCCATGGAAGGGCAAGAGAGAAGACAGAGACTAGGGAGGTCTAGATTTGTTTATAAAAAATTTTCTAATCTCGTAGAAACAGCTGGCCTTCCTAAGATAGCACATCAGAAGATCAAAAGAGGAGAAATAAAATAAAATAAATAAAAAGCATGCTCATTCATAGCTTCAGGTTCAAATCAATATTGTCTCCTACTTCACCGCCTGTGTAGTTATTACTATCAATCTTTGTTGGATGGCCAATTTGGATGAGTGCTGGGGGCAGGAAGCAGTAGTAGGCCTGCTGTTGATCTGGATGCTGCTGGAGAATTTGATCTTCCACGTTACCCTTAAGCAAATTCATGAGAAAATAAATTTAGATAACATTTTTTTTTAATACAAAAAAAACAGGTAAAAATGAATCTCACCTGATACGGCAGCGAATCAAAATCAAAGGATTCAAAGTTATGGAAGTCTGGAAAAGCTGAAGGCTTGAGCTTGAAGTTCGTCGATGTAGCAGGAGGGTCTGGGGTGAGAGAATCTGCCTTGCAAGCCCCATTTTCTGCGATGATTTTCTTTGAAGCAGGCTCCAAGATCCAGGCAGAACACGAGGAGTCTTCTCTAAAATCCGCACAGGGGTTTACAATGGAGATTAACACTGGTAAAGTAGAATATCCAAAAAGTATAGGATGAAGAATTAGATGGAAAAAAACCTGCAATCTCGGTTGCTGGAACTGAAATTATACAAGCCTCCATTGCCAAATGAAGTGTTCGTGGGGCAATTGTAGCAGTGGAGAGAAGAGCCTGGTGGATTGCCCGGCGAAAAGGGATGTGCTCTCTTCCTGCCAACCATCTATACATACGTACATGCGAATCAAATTCAAAAACAAGAAATTCTTTCCTGTTATTTTCATTCTATTCCAAACCAATCAAAAATGGCGGGTTCCTTTTTTTCTCCTCTGAGTTGTATTAAGGCAGTTCTACAAGGAGAAGATAAAAAAGAATTCGTTAATTCACCTTCTCTTCCTCTATCCACACAGGTATATAGTTTTCATAGGACATTTGGTTTGAAGGGGGCTCCATCTGAAAATTCTGCCAGGATGATGATGATGAACTTCCTGACGAGGCATTTACCTACACAATTCCCACGTAATATGTAATGCAAAGAAAGATTATTTAGAATTTATACACAAAAAAAAAAATCACACTAAATTTAAGAAAGAGATTTAGAGACCACACACTTCTTTAAAAGAAATCATTCATCTTACCATTGAGCATGGAGAAGAAGAATGTTGTCGATGTTGCTGTGCTCTTTGGATCAAACTAGGAAGAGGCCAGGTGGGGTTGGATTCATAAGGTAAATTTAAATTATACCGAAAAGCAAGTGCAGGATCAACCCCACAACTCTCCTTTTCATGATTGTAATCACTAGAATTCCACATCTTAGGAGCATTTTTTTGCTCTTTAACAGCAGCCGAAAGCCACCCCACCGAATTTGCCAATGGAATGGTACTGTTTGAGTTGATTAGCTCTACATTCTGTGGCCTAAACATTGAAATTGGAGATGAGAGATCGGGAAGATATGGGGTTGACGTAGAACGAGATTCATGAATGTTTGGAAGTGGCATGGAGAGATTGGAAGGCTTAGTAAGCGATATAGGAGGTGGAGAAGGCAAATTTACAGAGATATCGTTCTTTTGTTGCTCTTCTAGTCTTATCTTCTCTAGTTGTGCAACACCAAGCCCTCTTTGTGGCACTTTCTTTTGCTTGTGCTTCCTAGAAGATCTACTAATGTGGCCAATACTAATTCCGCCATCGCCATCGCCATTACTAGTGCTGTATTTCTTGGATTGTTCTTCTTGAACCATTGTTATAATTATCTAAATTCCATTTCGAGAATTCAAAGGAAACCCAAATGAAAAAAAGAAAAACAAAAGAAAGACATAGCCCTTATACTTTCCTGGCTAGTGTCAGTCTATATATACCATCGTTCCTGTTTCTGCTCTTCTTGGAACTTACTTGTCCTCACTATCAAGATTTGAAGAACCTTCTTGGCATCAACATGCAGGCTGGATTTTGACAGCCACACACAATAAATCTTGATTTTCCTGCAGCTGCTAGTACAAATATTACTGCACCACTTTATGTATTGTTCTTCCTCGGCTAGTCTTGTTAAAGAAGCCAGATACAAAGTTTTAGAGAGAGAAAAAGACAACATATCCAAATCTTGAGTTGGCAGAAACCATAATTGAAATCAAAATCTGACGATTACAACCGCGAGATCTAGACAACTTCAAGGACCCAGTTTCAAGAAAGGAAGGAAACAAACAGAAAAGATTACAGAATCTCGCAAGGTATGGTGTCAATATCGGTATGATTGAGAGAGAGAGCAGAAACCCTTCAACCTAGCCAGCCTTTAAGCTAGAAAAGTAGAGAGAGAGAGAGAGAAAAACAAAGTAGGAACTTGGAAGTGTATAGAAAGTAGAATCTGATAAGGTGTCTGGTTTTTCATTGTCGGAGAAGCAGATTACTTTAGGAAAAAGTGGTAGAAAAATTCAAACCATGCAAAATCTAAAGCACTATTAAAGAATATGAGATACATTTCGCTCTCTGTTTTTTTTCAAGGCCAAATTCTCGCTCCACTCTCCTCTTTTCATTCCTACACCTACTCTCAGGATCTCTCTCACTCACTCACTCTCATTATCTTTCTCTCTTAGTCAGATTTCATTTCTCTCTCTAAATTATGTGCTAAATTTTCTAAAAGGAGCTTGGAGACAAGTGTAAGTAGGCAATGCCACCGTTGCTTGTTTGTTTCATTTTAGGTATCCATTGCTGGCTTTGCAACTTTTTGGGCCTCATGTGGGGCCGTCGGATTGTCCCTAACACACCTGCATGGAATTTACCACTTCGATTTTGGGATTTGGGTCCAATCTTTTTTTAATTATTTTTTTTCAATTTAATAATTTATTTGAAAAATAATAGCTTAAAATTATTGATCTTCTTCCTCATACATCTTTGAAGAGGAATTCCAAGTTAATGAGCTAGCAACTTCTAGTTCTAGTGCTACTTCTGATACCTCTACAAAATCGAATAAAGTCAACATCCTAACTCAGGACCAAGATTTCATTCTTGAGGCTATCAACGACTTGATGATCCTCAGTTACAAAAAGTTTACCTGGATAGATTGTTGAAAGATTTCAACAAATCAGACCAAACTCCAATATACCCTTCAAACCGTGTTGTGCTACCTTCAACCAGTACCAACACTTAAGATCTCACAAAGATCTTAAGTAAGAAGAAATCAAAGCTTCCATCACAATCACAGAATTACATTCTGAGTTCAAAACCCTCAAAGCTGAGTTACAAACCCTCAAACAAGCCCAGCAGAAAGATTCTGCCATTTTACAAAACCTTCTATCCAAAATCAAGAACCAGTCAGATACTCAGAAAGATTCTGCCATTTTACAAAACCTTCTATCCAAAATCGAGAACCAGTTAGATACTGATTCTAAGCCAGAAGATACAGACCCTGACCTACATGCATTGCATGATACAAACATTGATCAAATTGATAATGCATTTTTAAATGTGTTAACTCAAATTTCATCCAAAAAGTATTTGATCAAAATATCATTAGTTTTTTCTGATGATTTCAAATTAGATACTATAGCCTTGTTTGATATAGGTGCAGACTTAAACTGCATTAAACAAGGCATAGTTCCAAAATGATTTTTATAAAACACAACTGAAAATTGTCAGCTGCAAATAATTTCAAATTGCATATTGCAAGTAAAACATAGACTTTTGTGTTTAACAATGGCATTTCAATTACATCATTTTTCATTGTTACAAAAGACATAAAACATACCATCATTCTAGGTACTCCATTCATTGATTTTCTTACTCAATATAAAGCACATCATGACTACGTTACATCTATAATAAATGGTATTAAGCTTAAGTTCCCATTCTTAGAACAATCTAAGATTAGGAATTTAAATTTAATCAAAGCATGTTCCATACATATATATATCATATCATATCAATGCACTCATACATGGCAAAACATATCATCTGCATGATTTACAAAACCACGTTTCATTCTGTTGCATTGACAAACAACTGCAAGATTCTTCTCTAAAGAAAAGGATTGCAAATTTCCAAATAATATTGAGCAAGAACTTTGCGCAGACTTACCAACTCCTTTCTGGAAAAGAAAACAACATGTTGTTGATCTTCCATATGAACACACTTTTTCAGAAAAAACAAATACCTATAAAAGTCAGACCTATACAAATGAATGCTGAGCTAGAACAACATTGTCGATAAAAGATTCAAGATTTCGAGTCCAAATGTCTAATTACAAAGTTCAAATCACCATGGTCATGTGTCGTATTTTATGTGAACAAAAACTCTGAAATTGAGAGAGGCATACCAAGGCTAGTGATCAATTATAGACCCCTGACTTTTCTCTTAAGTGAATCAGGTATCAAATTCCAAACAAAAAAGATTTATTGCAAAAATTACATTCTACATTTATCTTTTCCAAATTTGACATGAAATCAGGATTTTGGCAAATCTAGATTGATCTCAAGGATCATTACAAAACTGCATTTACAGTCTTGTTCGGCCAGTACGAATGGAACGTCATGCCTTTTCGCTTGAAGAATGCACCATTTGAATTCCGAAGAATTATAAATGACATTTTCAATCCACACTCTACATTTTGCATTGTTTACATTGATGATGTTCTCATATTTTCTCATTCCATTGATCAGCATTTCATACATTTAAATATATTTTTTCATGTTGTCAAGCAAAATGGTTTAGTAATTTCCAAATCAAATATTTTTTTATTCCAAACTCGTGTTGGTTTCCTAGGTCATTACATATGCCAAGGTATCGTAACACCATTTGAGAGATCTTTAGACTTTACAAATAAGTTTTCTGATAGAATTACTGACAAAACCTAATTACAAAGGTTTTTAGGTAGTCTCAATTACATACTAGATTTCTATCCCAACCTCATTAGGATTGCAAAACTCTTACATGATAGATTGAGAAAGAATCCAGTTCCTTGGTCTGATCTACATACAAATATTGTCAAACAGATCAAAGGCCAAGACCAAACAATTCCCTTGTTCATTTAGCAGACCCATTAGCACCTAAGATTGTCGAGATAGATGCGTCGGCATAGGTTATGGGGGGATTCATTACAAGTACAAAATTTCAAAGAGCATATCATACAATTTACATCTGCACATTAGAACGATTGTCAAAAGAATTATTTCACTGTCAAAAAGGAGATTCTTTCAATTGTTTTATGCATTACAAAATTTCAAAGTGATTTATTAAATAAAAAATTTCTTTTATGTGTTGATTGCAAATCCACAAAAGAAGTTTCACAAAAAGATGTTCAAAATCTTGCATCCAAACAGATCTTTGCCAGATGACAGGCGATCTTATCCATATTTGATTTCAAAATTGTCTATATAAAGGGAGATACAAACTCATTACCAGACTACCTCACTCACGAATTCTTACAGAATTGCTCCTCTCACCCCTCTCAACATGCCTCCCAAGACAACAAGAGATAAGGGGAAAGCCCCTGCAACAAAACTTACAAAACTTTTAAAGAACCTAATTCTTCCAAATACAAAACTTTTGGCTGATGCCATTAAAGACATCAAGTATACAAAATCCTGGTACGATAAAGTTACCCAGAACGAAGATAATTATTCATCTCAAAATATCCAAACAGAAGGCCACTCTCAAAAAGAGATTCTTCTCAAATTATCTGAAAACACAAATCTCCTTCTAGGAATTCAAAAGGCTTTTCAGACAACCTCCAGTGACTATATATATATATATATATATCCTAATATTTTTTTTCCTCCTTTTATAATATACTTTTATGAGAAAAGGTTTATTTTAATTATAGTGTAAAAGAGAGAGAAACCTCGTTAATCTCAAAGTTTTTATAATTTTTATTTTGATATGAAAGCTTATCTCGTTTAATTTTTAATTTGTGGGGTCATGAGGTGAGCGATGAACTTGCCAAAAAAATAAAAGAGGGAGAAAGTTATCTGGTAGCCACATTCTAGTCATATAAAAAGATCTTTTTTATAAATAGAATTTTTTTCTTGAGAGAAGTTCAGTGGAGATAGTCTTTTTTTGATTTAGTTGTTTTGTTTCTTACAATGATTTTAGAGTGTTTTGGAGTCGTCAAATGATTTTTGAGGTGTATGCTTAACCTGTTAACATTTGATCTTTTTTATGTTTTTTTATTTAGTTTTTAACCTTTCTTTATTTTTTTCTATTTAAATATTGATTTATCCCTTTCTCCTATTTCTTGAATAAATTGAATTAAATTTGTTTTTTTTCTTATGATCATTGAACTTCTTAATTTTTTTAGGTTACATGATACATCAAAGGAATTAGTTTGATTTGTATTGGATTTTGTCCTCTTGTAATTTTTATGAATTGTATAAAAAATCATTTATTATTAGAAATAATAGCATTTAGCCATTGAGATAAAATAAATCAAAACTTTTAAAATATAAGGAACAATTAGTTTAAAATATTTATATGCATCTATCATTTATTTCTACAATAAAACACGTAGGGAAAGAATGACTGAAGCGTGCAAGGGGAGCCTTCGTGCCTTTAAAGTACGTGTAACATCCTTTGGCCACCCAATCGGTTGTTCCATGGTCTTTTCTAAAATGTCTCGATAAGAACTACTATATACAGAGAGTATGTATCAATGATGATGTTGGGGTATGTTGCTAGTGGTTTCTCTTCTCCTTAATTCTTTTTTCTCTCCCCTTCATTTGGTTTTTATGCCTTATTTTGTTAATTCTCTCCTATATCAATTTAATTCTCATTCTTTGAAGTGTTATTTTCTTCTTTTCTTTCCTTTATAAAATTAGATTATTTAATTAATTTAATCCTTCATAGTTGTTATTTTATTCTAGTGGTCAATCTTGGTCCCATGACTCACGTCACGAGTTTGGAAGATTAGCTCGGGTTAACTCTGATTATTTTTTAGTGTACTTCTTAAACATTATATTTTTTGTTTCATCCATCACCAATTGGTTAGTTGGCAATTTAGTTTTGTTATTGTTTTTTTATTTACTTTTAATGTGGTTATCGTTATCTCTTATTTAGGAACGTGTATTTAACAAGTTAATCCTGATTAACTTGTATCTTTTTTATCATTTTTGGGGTTGATCTTTTTTACTATTTCCTTCTTTAACACAATTTGATTGTGAATTGAGCTTCAAAATCATTTTTGATTAAATTTTTATATGGTTTTACCAATTTCATGACCAAAGTCACATGTCTAACATGTTTACTCGAGTTGACTAAAATTTCTTGTTTTAACCTTTTTTTTATTGTAGGTTTTACAGGTTAATCAGAGTTATATCACTTTAACCCAATATATTATTGTCTTGTTATTTAAAGAAGAAATAAGATGTACAATGTGTCACCAATCCAATAATTAAAAAAGTTATCATTCAATATACATCATTTTTTGCGTTCATAATATGTTTTTAATTAAAAAAACTAGTCTAAAATGACTCTCTTTTGATAATTTGCATCGTTGTCCCAGAATATTATCTAGTTTGTTCACTAAACATTACACATGACGCAGCAGAAAATCACAAAGGAATACGACCAACGTCAATATTCCGTAAAATTAAAGAAAACGAGATTAAATCTCAATCAAACTCAAAGTTTATTCAATAAAATGGAAGATAAGTCAGCTGCAGGGTTTACAAGGGATATTTAAAGATAAAACCCTAGCCTAATTCAATACAGAAAAGGAAAGGACATAAAACATTAAATTTGCCATAAATGGCAAATTTGAGATAAATGCAGAATATGAAAGAGCTATGAATTCTAAGAGAGTACCAATTGACCAAAGTTAATTCGGACTCTTAAATCAAAAGTAATTGCGAAAACGAAACTTTCCTAAAATGGCAAAAATGACGATTTCGGGGCCGAAACGATGGAATTTGGCCAAAATTGGGTCGACATCAGCAGCAAAGCTTCTGATTTCTTTCGCAAACGACGAAACGCATTGACTGAGTGAGTTTCGCGTTATTCCGACTTCGACGACCCGGTTGCCGAAATTCAGTTGCCTTTGAATTTCAGATGATCCCTCTTCAGCATGTATGATTCCGCAACTTGTTCTACATCAACACAACTCATCAAGTTTTGTCCAACATTCCAAATGAATTTGTCACCAAACTACGTTCTATACACATTGAAGATAATATGAGTTTTCTCATAATTTTGGTGGCGAGAAATTAATAAAAACTAAGATCAAGAGAACAAAATAAAAGGGAATGCCTATAAGAAATAAAGAAACACGCAAGTTGAGATGTCAAAGATTAGACGGAGACTTCAAATCTTACTTGTGCTCTGCCAATGAGAAATGCTACCTCTACCTTTCTAAAAGGACCCACACCAGCCGCAACAATCTACCTCTAAAGTTCAGGGAAGAAAACAAAACTTGTGTCTGCAACAAAACCCAGAGAGCGGTGCCAGCCCACATGCACGAGGATGGTGGAGCCGCCGTGACACCGCCTCCTTCCAGTGACATATAACTCCAAGATTTTGTTGGATCCACAAGATTTAAGGGCGCCCATGTTGCCATCTAATGATAAGATTCTCTCCCCAGATTTCGTTCCTGCTGTTTACCACTGGCCTCGCCCCTCTGCAGTTGTGGATTGAATGTGTTATGGGTTGAATGAGGGTGGCTTTATTGTCTCGGGCAACATCTGCCGCCTGACTTGCTAACTCCAACTCTTCTTGGCAATCTTGACGTGACAGCACCACATCTTCTTTCCTCTCTTCCACCAACCAAAATTGCAAAATCATGCGTAAACATTGAGACTTTCAAGTGTGATAACTTCTTTTATTGGAATTCGAAGAAATTTTATCTCGAAAAATAAACCCCTTAGCACCAACGAAAAAGGATCACTTAGTTATATGTATACATAATACAGATGCTTAGAAGGTTTATTTTCACCAATATTGTAGGTAATGTAGTGTTATTGTTTGTGGAACATAGATAATTAATGTATATGTTTAGAGGATTTATTTTCACCAGTATTGCAGAAAAATACAATGTCATTACAATAAGGGGCATGATTGTGTATCTATTTCGGCATCTATATAAAACATGTATAGAGAATAGGAGAATAGCTAGATGTCTACTATTTCCTTAGGTATAATTATTTTTTAATATTTTCTAGTAAAAAATATACTTTATTTGTGATAATTAATTTCATTTTAAAAACTAACTTAGAAGTTTAAATATAAATTAATATAAGTCCCCAATAGGCGTGACGTGATGACAAAAGGTTTGAGATCTGCACAGCAGGTCTCGAGTTCAAGTCAGAGAGTGCATTTCTTATAAGAACCTAGGACAGCTGGGGTTTACTCGCTAACCTGAGTCCATAAAATATATTTTCCAGGAGTGTAATTTCCTCGATTCCAAAAAAAAAAAATTAATATAAGTTTAATTGTGGAAGCATCTCCAAATTGGATTCCTGGATGTTAGGATAATAACATGTTCGATGTTGACACTTAGAGATAACTTTCTATGGGATCTTGGTAATAATAAAATCCAATAAGTTTTTCTTTTTAAAAAAAAGTTATAAATTATATTTGAAAAAAAATACTAAATTTGTGGCTTCTCGTATTAGATGGTGTAGGATAAGATATTTCACTTCTAAAAAATATACTAAATTTGTGGCTTCTCGTATCATATCAGATGATTTCTTTTAATTGGAACCTAACACTACGAAAGATTGATAGAAATTGTGGAGAAAAGGTTGTAGATTGTTAGTGTTTTTTTAGAAAAATATTAAAAGGCAAGTTAGAATATCCAATAGAAGAGCAGTTTAATCATTAGATAAAATATAACAAAAATCATGTAAAAATTTATTATTGATTTTTGAATGACCAAAGCAAGGATGCAAAATGTTACACTTTTAAAATGATCGGTGTAATTTTTCATTATTATTATTATTATTATTGTCACCAATTTCAAGGAGTCGAGATGAGTGGGATTCACGGAGAAAGCTCCCCGAGGAGAAAAGGAAAAGGTTTCTACCTCCTTCGAGTAGTTGTTGTGAAATAGATATTATATACATATTATCATCAAAGCAAAAGCAGGGTCCCGTAGCTCAGTTGGTTAGAGCGTTGGTCTTATGAGCCGAAGGTCGCGGGTTCGAGCCCCGCCGGGACCATGGTGCCTTTTTTTGGTATTTTTCATTCTTGTTTTAAAGCCTTGGAGCTAGATGATTGGTGAAATCCAGCTAGGTTAGGTGCTCCGTGGGACACCTGATTGCGCAGTCGTTTTAATGCAAATGACTGTTGACCTTCCAAGAGTTGAAACACCAGTTTCAGTTTGGTTGAGCAGTCAGTTGAAAGAGAAGAAGAGAACATATCATCCATTCTCTTTCACCTATTTCTTGCATTGCACTTCATCTTCTACCTCTTAATACTCGTGAAGATTGATCTTCACAACCCACGACGGAACCCAGCGAAGAATCCGCTGCTTCTTCACGAACCCCCGCCCTAAAAGCATTCATGGGTTGCTTCTTCTCTGGTATGTTTGTCAGCACTACGAACTCTTACATCTAGTTATTTATAATTAAGATCATGTGTTCGCTGTTCATGATAGCTATATTCTGTTGTACTTTTTTATTCTGGCTACATTTCTGAATCAGTGTTGCTAATTTTGTACTTAATTTGGTAATCATTAGCTTTGCTTTTAATTTTATTGAACTAATCATTAGATATGGAGGAATGTTCTTGGTTATACTTATGACCATTGTTCTAGTTGTGTCAGGAAAATTTGCTGTCTTGTGTTTTCTAAATCGTATCTATATCTATATCTATATCTATATGCATACGTACGTATGCTTAATCTGCTAACAATATGATGAAATGGAATTTCTAATCACTGAAGCTTAGGAATAGTTTTGACTTTTTAAGTTTTAATGGTGTCATGATGAGGCTACTACAATTCGCTCGGTGATCGATTCAGCAATTTTGGTTGCATCACTTAGCGTTAGCAGTAAAATGCTATGACAAGTTTGTTCTTCGTTTGGATCAAGCATCAAGCTAAACATGTTTTGGCACTGATCTTCATTAAGGCAACTGTGGACTTAACCGAAACTGATCAACCTAGGATATGAGCTAGGTTTCTTGCTTTCTTGATTGTTTAAGGAGGGTGCTTCTTTTGGTTTTCTGATAAACATGCAATCTAATCTAATCAGTGTGGGATTAATCTTTTGGCATGTTTATATTGGTTTCTATACACTAAATCTCAGCAAGCTGATCTATACCAATGGGTTCAGGGTCCTGGATCAAGTCAATTATAAGACCGAGAAAAGCGAAGAAAGATAGGTCAAAGAAAGTAAAGGTAAGACTACAAACGATTCTGATGATTCCTTTTGGAAAGTAATTAAGACCCGAGTTTTTGTTTCTTTTTGTGATCAATCCATTCCTCCATCGATCTCTGTGAGATAGGTGCACTCGGCGACCGAAAAAGCAAACGGGTCAAAGGAGAGTTCTCCCGCCCATGGAGATCCAAGTAATCTCGCCAACAGTGATTTGGAGAGCAACCAAGCTGTTCCTGGAATATTGCCTGCTGAATATATAGCTGCTTTCAGGATTCAAAAAGCTTTTAGGGCATACAAGGTATGGAGAAGGAGCATTCATTTCAGCTCTTCTTCTTCCTCTTCTTCTTCTTCTTCTTCTTCTTCTTCTTCTTATTATTATTATTATTTGGACCCATGAATCAAATTTTTGTGAGAAAATTAAGATGGGTGTGAATAATAAGAGAGCATGGCAGCGACAACCAGTTTGGTTTCTGCTGAAGAATCTGATTTGCAGTGCGTATGAACTTCAAAACATTCACTCAGCCCTCGCATCCCCCTTTCGTGGACAGGTGCAAGGGGAGTCGTACTAGAGTGATAACTTCAAAACATTCAAAATGCTCTAATTTTTTCCCCGTTTTTTCTTATAGGTTAAAATTGATAGTCAATTAAAATATATTTATTAAGGAAATGCAAGAATAAAAAATAATTAAAATATATTTATTAGAGGCAATTTTAAGGTTGTTGGAGGCAATAAATATATTTTACAATGTGTTTAGAGTGTTTTATAGTTTTTTTAGGTTGGGATGTGGTTGTCATAATCTAGGTACTAGAGACGATGTGTCCCTCTTTTTCAAATCATTAAAGGACGGACGGTCTATCATTCACCCCTTAAGAAAAGTTTAAAAATAAGGTCTTGACGCGTGGGCTACTCCAAGCCACCATGCCCGGACTTTTTTGTGGAGGTCGAGGAGTTGTGGACCTACCTAGCTAGCATGAGAGACTTTTTCTTTTTTAATTTTTCTTTTGTTTTTATTTTCTACAATTGTATTTGTTTTTTAGTTGTTTTTAAATATTATCACTTAATATTTGGTTGATTATTAATTAAACAATGTGATTTGATTTGATTTTCTCTCCAATTACTTTGATATTTTGTAGTTTTCTAATTTCATAATTCAAGGAATAGGTTTGGCTGGTTTGCTTTAGAACCTGTTTGGGAGAGTGGTTGCGGTAGTTTTTCAAAGTGTTTTTTGTACTGAAATACATCAAAATAATATTATTTTTTTTATTTTTTGAAAAATATTTTTGACATCAACACATCAAAATGATCTAAAAACATCAAAATATATTTATTTAAAATGAAAAAAAAAAATTGAATTTCAGTAAAATGATGGTTTGGCCGCAGTGCCAAACGAGCTCTTAGTTTAGTGAGCATCGAGATCGATAAAAAAATATATATATAAATAACTTTCAATATATTTAATTACATAAAACTTTTCAAGTTTCACTTAAAAAACTTGTATACACTTGCTGAAAAAAACTTATTTATTTTACAACGAAACACATGTTAGATAGCTATCATGCTTACAAATCCTGAGTACTTCTTATTCACTTTTTATAGAAAAATAAGAGTTTGTCAGGGGGGCAATCCGGTTGTCTGAAGTGAAGTTGAGAAGCCTAGAGAGTGGGTGGGGACCAAAATGGCCATAAAGGAAGGATATGAACTCTCTTTTTTTCTGAACAATGGTGGAATGGAATTTCAAGCAATTTCAGCCCAGCCAGTACATTTTCTGTAAAGTAATGATGGTTTTCTTTTCTCATTTTTCAGGCGAGAAAGACGACACACCGTCTCAAGGGTGCTGTGAGATTTAATGTACTGATCCATGGCCATGACTCTCAGAAGCAAGCTTCGAGCACGTTAGCTCATATTCATTCATGGAGCAATATCCAGGCGCAGATTAGAGCTCGCCGCCACCATATGGTCACAGAAGGCCGTATCAAGCAGAAGAAATTAGAAAACCAGCTGAAACTCGAGGCCAGACTTCAAGAGATAGAGGTAGGTGCTCCTCATCAATGAAATAGTACAGTAATTTTTAAAAACAAAATTGCGCACATGGCAGAAAATCATGTCACATATAGGGAGGTGGAAAATATATGCTAGAATGTTGAGGCACCTGTCCTGTCAGCCAATAGAGATCGTGGATTCCACGAAAGGTGTCTTCAATGGCTTGATTTTGGTGAGTGGATGTTTGGAGATCCCAAATGGGAAATTAATTTCTTAAAAAAGATTTTCCCACTGCATTGAAGAGAGTGTCTATGCATTCTTTCTTGCATGTTTCAGATTAATCTATTGCATGATGATTCCAAGGAAATGTTATCTTTTTTTTCCGGGGGGTGTTGCCCTAGATGATTAACTATTTTAATTCAAGAACTTGAGATGGTTAAATTGAAACTCGGATATGGTTGATAACAATGAAGGCAGAGAGATTTTGTTTTCTTATCCCTTGATCAAACTATGAAAAAAAGAAGTTTGACCCAAAAGTTTGGTCACATAGTGGGTTTTACAGTAACTCTAACCAAGGGGATTATTTTTTTCTGTGAGATTGTTTTTATTTATAATACAAAATATTTTTCTGGGGTCTGAAAAACCAGAGGATCTGCAGCGATGAGTAATCAATGACCCTGACCCATACTGTGTGGACTCCAAGTGGGAAATGTATTCTAGTAAAGTGGCAGAATTTAACTATGCATTGATCTGACCTTCTCATGCATCACTACTTCCCCAGTGAACAATCATAAAAAAAATTGCAGAGAAAAGGAAGACTGCAGCTACGAGCTCCCCCACTTTCTTCTTCTTTTTCTCTTTTGATGAATTCTTAGCTCAGCTTTTTCAAAACTGATAATCATAGCGAGGATGAAATTGTGAGACATATTTTTTCTAGGTTTGTGAAAGTGTTTCTTTGATACAGTTACCAAACCATTACATGCTCAGATAGAAATTAATTGCATCAAAAGTAGTTTGCTCGCTCCCAATTAACCATATGTTTGCTTCCCCAAAAGCGATGTTCCCGAAGGAAGGATTTAATGGCGTCCTGCAACTTGGTATTTTATGTGGAAAGTGGTTGCATGCCCGGACCTCTAAATTATTGCACGAATTTAAGATCCGCTGCCCTACACCACTTAGTTTTTTTTGACTTTGTTGGCAAGGTGGAGTGGTGCGGTGGCTCCGATACCATGGAGGAAATCCTTTCCAGGATCCAACAGAGAGAAGAAGCAGCAGTAAAGCGTGAACGAGCCATGGCGTATGCCTTCTCTCATCAGGTCCATTAACTATTAACATATTTATTTCTCTTATAATAGTCTGTGGCTCAGCTGAAGGTGGTAAACGTTGTGAGTAATGATGTGCAGTGGAGAGCCAACCCCACCCAATATCTAGGCCAGGCCTATTACAGTCTTGGCAAAGAAAACTGGGGTTGGAGCTGGAAGGAGCGCTGGGTTGCTGCACGGCCATGGGAGATTAGGGTTCATGCTGAGCCTCATAACCCAAAGAAGGCTCATCCAAAACAAGAGAGCAAACCGGAGATTAAAATGACACTTCCAACCAAACCTGCTTTGTCAAATGGGAAGGTGAGTGCTAAACCTAAAAAGCTGCCCAGCCCAGCTGCGGATTATCAAGATGCCAGTTCCACAGCCGGCTCGTCTCATTTGTTGATTCCAAGTTGAGATATTATAGTTTAGCAGATCATTTACTCACGAAACTTGTACTGATCCTGTGTTTCTGTTTTGTTTATTTTTGGGGTTGGTGTGAGATTGGCATGCAGCGTGTAAAATAAGGCAACAGATATGATACATATACATATATATATATATATACACACACACACATTGTCTTGATTTGTTTACGATTATTATGATTAAGTAGATTATCTCAGTAACTACAAAGATTCATCAAGCAAATTGGCTTATTCGGTAATGACAAGAGGCTTAATTTTCTTACCCTCAAAAGCTGAGGCAGCGGGTGGATTTTAACAGTGAAATTAGTTAATGTTTTTATATCAGCAAGCAACGAGAAGAGCTTCGCACTTTGAGCTTGTCCATTATGGCATTAATTACCACAAACCAATTCATTGTTAGATGTATAGCTAGACAGGAACAAGTACATCCCAACAAGATCTAGCATCCCAAACCCCAATAAATCTGTATTTTAATTGTAAATATTAGTTTACTAGTGCATTATTCAGCATATTCATCTCATGCGTACCGATTTCCCCGCCGGCCATGTTATTAGCTTTCGTCGAGATGAATGAAAGAAGGAAGTTGATGTAGAATTTAAGCTCATGGCTGTACTGAGCATTTGCAGTAGAAAATAGAAATTATCAATTCCAGTGTAAAAAACACTGGCTAGTAGTAACCAGGATAAAGCAAAATGTCACCGTCTCCATTGAATCCAAGTGATTCACTTTAATTTATTTTGGTTTTTCCCCCGGGGCAAAAAACAAAATCCCAGCTAGGCTTAAGACACTGAAATTTACAAGGTAGGGGACCAAAGACAGATGGAAAGCATCGCATCTGTAGTGGTATCCATCTGTGTATTGCTCCATAATTGAGTTTTGCTTTGTTCATCCCGTTCTTCTTTTTCATGGTGGAATAACACCTCCAGCAGATGTTATGCTCACCACGTAGCCCCACTCCACTTGTTCTAACTTCTGAACTTATCCAAGCTAAGCAATCATTGACTACACCAAGAATGACAGGCCATGACCATAGGACGACTCCTCACAACCTGATCTTAATGCAAATGTAACATCCAGGACTTGAATTTCAAATCCCACATCAACCAACCTAAAGCACAAATAGATCCTTGAATGACACCTGGATCTCTTTCAGGTTTGGCTAAATAAGGGAATACAGAGATAGCTAGACTATTTTTTCTGCAGTGAAGAAAATGAGGTTTTCAAGATCTATCTTTGTTTTGCTTCCTCTTATTATTTACTTTCAGACGCAGGTCTCTGGTCAAATCATACTAAAGAAGCTAGTAAAACAGGAAGTATGGAGTAAAGGACACTAGAAAACACAATTCTCCACTCAACAGTCATAAAGTCTCCATTTCTTTTCCGGCTTGCTATTCTATTCCATTGCAAACAGCTTCTACTATTGATGGAAAATGACTCATTGTTCGATGCTCCCGAAAATTCGAGCAACGAAAGAGATGTTAAAGATAGGTTTATTCTTTCAATTCTTTTTGCAGATTTAAGGAAGTTGTTGAGGCATCAAAAGGCAGAAAAGCAACAGACAAAAACGGTCACAAAAAGGAAACTCTCTCTTTCATCTACATGGGAAAAAAAATAAAATAAAAAATGGCCATTTCCAAACAGAGGAAGTAGCCCGTACCGTGTTGATCCCATACTTTGACTATAAGGAAAAAAACAAGCGGTTCAAAAGAGCAGGATATAGTACTGAGCGAGGTGAAAATGCTAATACAAAAGGTATAAGTTTGCTGATCTGGGGTTGCCTGTTTAGTAGAAAATCATTGAAAGGATAACAGATTATGCATAGCAGGCCTGCTCTAGCTGGAGAAAATATGAAACTGTTCATCAAATCTTCTAGAAATGGAATCAAATACAACCAAACATTCATGAGATACAAAAAGTGTAGCAAAATAAACACACATCCAATCCAGCAAAAGTTCGAAACAAAGCTGAGATGTCAAAGCCCTCCACACATGGAGGCTAAAACAACAACTGGAACGTTATACTAATAAACATCTGATAGAAACTAAACAAACCGGGGATCGAAAAACCTGAAACATCCACTCAGATCTCTCTCTCTCTCTCTCTTCCCACGGTATTTGCCATTGATTCATCTTCAAGTCACCATGCCAGTCTTCAAAATATCTTTTTAGCCCTGTATTGGTCTCTATTAAACAATGAAGTCCTGCAAGAACAAAGCTTAAATGAACAAATAATGACATAAAATGGCTAGAAAACATGACATTGAGAAATGGGTTTTTAAGGTAGCACCTGGTAAAGGTGAGATTTTGGACGTTTTTGCTCGATCAATGGCGAGTATCAGAGGAAGCAGAGGACGGCTTGTTGTGAATGCCGCCGTGCTCCTCTTCTTCGCCTTGAATTCGTGCTGGAACTCGAAACCCATAGAACTCACCACCTGAGGCAGTGAATCCGATGCCTGATATTGCAGTTTGCTGATTATGATTTTGTGGAATTTGTTGCTGGTGATGATGATGATGATGATCAGGAGTGATGGATGGGTCTATCCAAGCAAGAACTGAAGGCGTGTTACTGGACTGAAGGGGTCCCCTCTGTGAAAAAAACTGGTTTTGGCCGAAAAACGGCTGTACAGGTGGCGACATCGTCTGTAGCGGTGGTACTGGTGTGTTGAAGAACAATCCTCCACCTCCGCCGCCGCCAGCTGTATTCCAAGCCACCAAATTTCTTTGGAAACGGGTGATGTCTGGTGTGTGGTGCTGATCCGACCACCCACCAGAAGAACCATCTAAACCGACATAATGAGCAGTGGCTCCAGAGAGAAAAACTTGATGTTCATTTTGAGCCTGATGGTGTGCTTGATGTTGCAAAAGAATTGGCTCTTGAAATGATTGGAGCGAGAGCCTCAGATCTTGGCTCTGGCTGCTGGTTCTTGACAGCAAATCTGGTGGATAGTTCTGAAACTGTATAGTTGGAGTCGATGTCTCCGTAGAAGCACCCATTGGAAAGAAAGTTTTGATCGTGTCAGCGATGGCATCCGAGTCTAAAGATGGTGGGAAAAAACCCGAACTACAGTTGGGATTTTCATCCATTTGCTGTTGCATATTTTGAGCTTCAATTGCAGCTGCTGCTGTTTTTGAAGCAGCAGCATTTTCTATGGAAAGTTGATACTCGCTCTCATCGCTTATGTTTAGTTGCTGGGTGCTTCTTCTTGTGGCTTTACTGGTTGTGGGGGTGAATCCCGCTGTGGTTGGATCCCATGCGGGTAGCTCTGCAAGCTCGTCTATGGAAGCCTTGGCTTTCTTGATGAGCCAATCGACGGCCTTGCTGGGACGGTCGTAGCCTAGGCGGTCCTGCACATCGTAGAACTGAATGGCAGTGTGCGCTGAGAGCCGGACGCGGCGGTCTCTGGGGCCTTTCGCAGTACAGACCTTGCTGTGGCGGTCTTTTCTTCCCGTGGACCGAACAATGTGGCCTCCTTGGACCTCCACTATCTCTCCCACTGTGTTTCTTATCCCCAATCTTGACGATGTTGCTGCTTGGTGGTGGCTCTCTCCCATTTTTCTTGCATATTCGAGGCCTTGCTCTTGAAAAGTAGAGGATGGAGAAGACAGAAAGTAAGATCTTTTCTTGGAAGGTTGTACAGGAGCCTGCTGCTGTTGCTGTGTGTCTAGTCTCTGGTACAAATGTTGGTTTTGATCTTGTTGGGACTCCTCGTTTTGGAGATACTGATGGTGGACAAGAAGGGGTGGAACTTGATGATGATATTGATGCTCTTCGGGTGATTGGTGATCTTCTCCTCCTCCTCCTCCTCCTCCTACATGTCGTGAATTGGGGACTGTGTTTTGAAGTTGGTGACGGCGGTGGTGATTCCTCTGAGGATCCAGTCTCAGACCCTTGTTCTTTCTCTGTTCCAGCTTTTGATGGATAACACTTTTCTCTAATGGGTGGATGAGGCTTCTCTAATCTGCTGCTTCCTAATCTCTTCTTGTTCCTTGTGCAGCTGCTGCCACCACTCTGATACCTGCTTCTTCTGCCTCTCCCAAAAGGTTCTGCCATTCAATATTTCCACTCCCATCAAACCCAACATCACCTCCAAAATAAAATAAAAATACTGAAAGCCTATGCCTGCTCTCTACGGGTAGCCTAACCCATCTCTCTCCCCTTCACTCTCTCTATCTGCAGTTAGCTAGGGTTTCTGATAACTATCCCTGTCTATGCAACGGTAATATGGAAAAACCCGGCGGGGAGAGAAAGAAAACCAGCCAGAACAAACCCCACACTCAAACTCCTCTCAACAAGGGTCTTCCTGGGAAATCTCCTGCGGCTTTTTCATTGTTCTGTGTGGAAAAGGGAGAAGGGAAATCGTGGCTATGGCGCTATAGAACAGTAAACACAGGGGCTGTAGCTAAACTAGGGAAAGATAAATTCTTTCTTCGTTTCTTGACCTAAAAGAAGAGGATTCCTTGATGATGGCACTGGTAAGTGTGGCAGTGTTTGGCCAGAAATGAGATTATAGATCTCTGTGACCTCATCACTGCGTCTGCTACCCCAAGACCCACAAACACCAACCAAGAGAGAACTAATCATTCAATCAACTCTCCAACTCTCAACTTTATTTTACCCCTCTCTCTCTCTCTCTACCCTTTTATTTTTCAAGTCTAATCTGTGTGTCTCTCTCTCTCCAACTCGGTTCTTTTAAGATTGTTTTTTTACTATTCCTACTTGACCTGGTTACAAGTTAGAACCGTTGGTTGTAGTTCAAAGACAGTGGAGCTCTCTCTGTCTCTGTCTCTCTCTGGTCTGGTTCTTGAAAGTGACCCTCCCTTACAGCTTTTTCTCTCCTCTCCCTCTCTTTATTGCTTCGCTCAAAAGGAACGACACCGTCTTCCCCCCAACACCATCATCTTCCATCCCCATCCTTTTCTGGCTGGGTCTCTTATACATGGCATCTTGACACCCTGTGTTCTTTTAACCAGAATATGTTTCTCTTGATTTCTTATTCTCAATTTCTTTTTCTGAATATTCTTTGCAAGTGAATTGTTTATTTAACCATATCTTTTTCGGTATTATGAAACGTTGTGCTCTTTAATTACTTGTAAAAAATCAGATAATTGACGTCAAGAAGTGGTATTTTTAGGGGGGTTTTGGCTTTGCTTTTCATTTAAAAAAAATGAATTTCTTTTATTTTATTTTATTTTATTTTTTAAATTAAAAAAATTTAATGTTTTTAAATTATTCTCATGATATCATAAATAATTTGGGAAAATAGGGTTTTGCTACTATTTCGATATTTCATACCTTAATGTTAGATTACCTACCTCCATGTTCAGGGTAAATTTGATGAGTTTTTAAAATTTATAAATTAAAAAAAAAAAAACTTAATTTTCAATTTTGAACGGTAATATAAGAAATAAAACCAATTAAAAAAATAAATAACCGAGTCAACCAATTTATCATTTTTTTCTTGAATCTTTGTTATTAATTATTTATGAAAAACTATTTTCAAGTTTGTTCCGTGGTCGAATTTTGGTTATTTGAATATTTACAAATAAGCAAAATCTACAACCATTTAAATTGTCTTCTAACAAAATATACTTAGATTGTTAGATCTTTTAATAACAATTGTTTTTTTCAAAATAATTTTTTATTTAAAAATACTGTAAAACAAACACCTTCTCAGCAGAAGTAAATCATAACCAAGTATTTTCTTGATTGGTAACTTCACTCGTTTGTTCACTATCGTAAGTTGCAAATGAAAGGAAAATGAAGTAATTGTCTTTATGCTGTGAAGAAACTATATATATATATATTGACTCCAAGGAGTTAGCCCAACGGTGGAGGCTTGGGACTTGCGTGGGGTATTCCTCCCAGGTCCTGGGTTCGAAACCTGAGGGCGAAACTTCTTCTGTGAGTCACCGTCCCTTAGTAAGAGCCTGGACAGCCGGAGGTTTACGCATGCCCTGGGCCCACAAAGCACGCTTTCCGGGTCATGTGGTTCCCCCGTTCCGCAAGGATATCCAAAAAAAAAAAAAACTATATATATATATATATATATATATATATAAAAGCTATATAGTATGT
This sequence comes from Salix purpurea, assembly GCA_027405865.1. Taxonomy (NCBI): domain Eukaryota; kingdom Viridiplantae; phylum Streptophyta; class Magnoliopsida; order Malpighiales; family Salicaceae; genus Salix; species Salix purpurea. Next base: position 22,666,692 of record JAOWLH010000002.1, read on the forward strand.
GTTTTTCATTTTAGTATGTGAAATTATTACTTTGCTCATTTCAGTTGCATATCCTCCGAATAAAAATATTATGTTTTTTTAAATAAAAACAATTTTAAAAATCATGAAATATAACTTCGAAATAGCACGCCAAAACATTCTGAAACTAAATTGACATGAATCAATAAAAAAACAAAGCATCCACGCCATTATTTTGTACTAGCGATATTTTCGCTGTGCTCAATTTATATAGCATTGCAATAGTCACGGTATGCGTCATATTACATGTCATTTTTTTAATTAACTATATAATAATTAAAATAAATACTTGTAAAAAATAAAAATTAATATTTTAGAGAAAAAATATAATTTTTTAATAACTCTAAAATAAGTTTCATTAAAGGAAAATTACAACTCTATAATTTTCTCTAAAAAACCCAATAAAACCAAGCTTCTAATTATAAACTCAAGTTTTTATAATCAATCTAAAAAACCCAAATTAAAAAAAAAATAGAATATAATTGGATCCCCTCACAACTTTTTCAACATGGTTAAAGGCCTAAAACAACAAACATTAATCTTTTATTTTCAAAACAAATTAATTTACATCAAAATCAAAATGTGACTGATTAGAAATATTCACTCTGATTTTATTTTCTAATAACTTTCTCACTTCTCTCTCGACTTGCAGGACTGGAGCTTAAGGAAAATAGAGTTTAGAGCTTAAACGTAAAAGCCCAAAATTACAAGGATCAAACATTAGAATATAAAAAAAAAAATCAAGGGACCAAAATGTACTTTAACTAAGACTATAGGAACCAAATAAGTTGAAAATTCTAAGAAACAATGTAGGGGCCAACTACCAAAATTAAAAACAAGTAAGGGACCAAGATGAGAAATATGAAAATTAAGGGATCAAAACGTAAATGCCCAAAACTTTAGGGATTAAATCAAATGAGAACATTAAAATTAGGAGATAAAATGCACTTTAAGCAAAGCTATAGGGACATGATAAGTGAAAAATATGAAAATTGTAGGTACCAAATATAAAAACATAATAAATAAAGGACTAAAATGAAGAGAAAAAACATGTAATAAAAAGACTAAATAGATGTTATACGAAACTCAAGGTATGCTTATAAAACGTACACATAAAAAAAATGGAATGTCTATCTATCTATATATATATAGACTAAAATATAATCAGCATTCCGGTTTTACTATGCATTTTTCATTGTGTACATAGACACAAATTATTATGAATTGCTACGGTAAAATTATAATTTTACTCTAGGGTTGAAAAATTTAACCCTCGGAATTGGGGTCGTTTTCGACATTTTAAAGAGACATGTATGGTATTTTCGATTTCATTGCACAATAAAACTACCATTTTACCCCTGAGTGCTGACAAAAGGATACGGAACAATGAGGGTGTTTTTGTTTTCTTACAAATTTGTGCACATTAAATCTACTAAAATAACCCTAGAAAAAGACAAAAAAAAAAGTCTTGAACCCGGGGGTATTACGGTACTTTTACCCTCGTTTTTTTATGGTTATCGTTGGGTCTAAGGGTATATAAGTATGTCATCTGCCTCTCGGTGCGACGCATGTTAGTGTCATGTGGTCGGTGAATTGTCGATGAATAATTTTTGTTTTTTTCTCCCTTTTCTCTCTCCTAACGCCAGACTTTACAGGTAAGTCCTTCAAGTTTCTTATGGTTTTAGTTTACTCTCTGTTTTTTTTATTACGGTTTTATTCCTGATTTCTTTGATGAAAATTTTGATTGTTTTCAATTATGTCATTCAATTGAAACTGATATATATATTGAATTTTATTTCAATTCTTATTTTTTTTATATCTTTAATTTTTTTGTATACAAGTTTTAATATATATATATATATATATATATATATATATATATATATATATATATATATATATATACAAACGCACAGTGTTAAGTAAGTACATAATAATGGATCCTTGTTAGAAGCACGCAAATTACAGTCATGATGGCAGAGACATGTTTATATAATGATGGAACCTTGGTGCATGGAAAAGGAAGGGACTACAGATGAACAATATGTTAAGATTCATTAACTTATCGAAGGTGATTAGTGTATTGATGCCAAGCAATTCTTGTTATTTCCTTTTTGTTATAAACAATAATTTCCACATAAAAAATTATTTTTTATCATAAAGCATGCCACGTGTTCTACATTAACATTTTGTCTAGTGTTCACTTAACGAAGGACATGATGAACTTAAAAAGCATAGTAAAATGATATTATTGATAGTTAATGATAGTCATAAAAAATGTCTATTTGCGATAACAATGATGATACCATGTGAAAAGCTATTATAATAAGACTTCAATGTGAGATTGCAACCTTTTGAAGCGATGCTAATTAGAAAAAAAGTAACTCTAATTAAAGTTATTTTTTAATAAATTTTAGGCTATGGTATGTTTTAAGAACATTGACGTGCAATATCGTGTCACTCATTTGATTTAAAATTGAGCAGAATCTTGAGTTGGGTCATGTTTGTTTTTTGCAGGGATATTATATTTTTATTTAAATTATATTTTTATTTAAATTATATTTTTTTAATGTGATGATGTTAAAAATAAAAATAAAATTATTTTAATATATTTTTAAATTAAAAAATATTAAAAAAAAAAAAACCACTACCAAATTCCCAATATTACTTAAAGTCATTCCACTCATGTTTTTTTTTTCTTTTGTTGACCAATGCAAGGAACTCACGTCCAAGAATTTCTAGATATTATCAATCTAGAAAAGGAGCATAGCATTTTCATAGAATTGAGGTGTGGAGGAGTTTTTATCCACGTACATATAATTCAACCATAGACAACGAAACGTGAGAGTTCCATAGTGGAAACTGATATTTTCCTTAGCTACATGTTTATTCGAACTGATATTATGTATATAATGCTGATGAGTTTAAAGAAAAAAAAGTTTTTTTTAGCACATCGTTGTCAGCCATGAAAGCAAATATATTTGCTCAAAGAAAATAGAAACACACAAGAAAAAGCAGCACATCTCTAGATGCGTGTCTTTTATAAAAATCTAGAACAGCTAGAGTTTTACTCGCTTATCTAGGCCCATAAAATGCACTTTTCAGGGGTAAGTTTTCCTCGCATCCAAAAAATAATAACTAAAATATATTTGTCATCACCCTTTTACTGTAGGTTTTTTCACTGTTCTCATAGACACAGATTACTGTGGATTGCGACAGTAAAATTACCATTTTACCCCAAGACCAAAAAATTTAATCCCCGGAATCGGGGTCATTTTCTTCATTTCCAGGGACATGAATGATATTTCCGATTTCTTTGAACAACAAAATTCTTATTCTAAGTGCTGCGAAAATGACGCAGAACAGTGGGGTTGTTTTTGTTTTTCACAAATTCGTGCATAGTAAAAATACAAATATAACCCTCGAAAAAGACACAAAAAAAGCCTGAAGCGGGGGGTAGTGTGGTACTTTCACCCTTGGTTTTTTCGTGCTTATTGCTGGGTCCAGGGGTGTATAGCTAATTTATCATTTTTTTTCTAGAAAACATTGCAGGCGCGTCGTACGGGCACGCCAACAGTGTTTTATGCGCACGTGACTTTCAGGCGACACGTGCGGCATCTCTTGGCAGTGTAAATTGATTATTTATCGTGTCACCTGGTGCGTCGCCATGTCCTCTGCCTCCCTGTGCGGCGCGTGTCTGTTTCTGGTGGTCAGTGAATCGTCGATGAAAGGTTTTTGGTTTTTCTCTCTCTCTTGCCTCAGGAAATTACAGGTAAGTCCTTCATGTTTCTGATGGTTTTAGTTTAGTCACTGTTCTTTTCATTTTGGTTTTATTCCTGATTTCTTCAATGAAATTTTTGATTTGTTTCAATTGTGCCCTTCAATTAAAACTGATTATATATGTTGGTTTTTATTTCAGTCCTTATTCTTTTGATTTTTGATTTGTTTTTGGTTCCTTAAATTTTTTTGGTACACAGGTTTGAATTTGTTTTAATTTTGTCTTCTAATTGAAATGTGTCATATATGCAACTTTTCATTTTAGTCATTTTTCTTTTAATTTTTTAACAAAATTAAATTGCAATTTTTTTTAAAATATCTTTATTTGTTTCGGTCCTAAGGTTTTTATCTGTTTCAATTTTTTTCTTCGATTGGAATTAAATATGTATTTTATTTTTTATTTCAGCCTTATTCTTTCAATTTTTTATTTGGTATTAATTCCTTTTGCTTTGTCTATATTTCTTTGACAATATTTATTTTTTACCTATATTTATGCACCTATGCTTTTAGTTTTTATTTTTAATTTTTTTCATTTTATTTTTATTTGGTTTAATCCTGAAATTTTAATTTATATTAGTATTCATTTTAAAATTAATATTTCTCCTTTTTTCACTTTTTTTGTGTGTATTTTTTGTTATTTTTATTTGTTCTTTGGGTAAGATGATTTTATGATTTCATTGTTTGCGCAATAATAATGATTATTTTAATGATTATTATTTTATTTTTTTTGTAAAAATATTTTGCTTTTTTCATTCTTTGGAGCAATTTAATGATTTAAACTGTTTGGAAAAAAATATTAATAATAATTTTAAATGTTATAGTAATGATAATGAGGATAACGTAAGGATGAATTTTCAATATTTTTTCTTCTTTTTGTAGATAGAAAATTAACTAATTATTTTTGTTATTTGATTATTGCAGGTGGTTTCAAAAAATTTATATTTTTCGTGTTTAATTTAAATTGGATTATAAAATAAATTAATCGTAATACAGTGAATTCAATAATTCAGATATCGAAATCTTCTTGCTTTTTAATGATGATGATAATTTTATGTTATGGATTTCGTTAAAATTTACTAAATAAATAAATTTATATGAATTTAAAATTCATATATTTTATAGAAAACTTGCACTTCATAGGAATTCTGCATGTATTTATTATTTTTTTGAAATTTATATCATAATTTTTGAAATTTATATCATAATTTTTGAAAAAAATCATATTTTGTACCATACCCTTATATAGTGATCAATAATTTTGAAAGTCACCTATAAAAAACCTACGAGCTGCGTAGCTTGTTGATTGCATTTCTTGTCACCAACATGCCAGCACAATGCTGTGCTTCAAATCGCGAAATCAAAAGTTCTTGATGGGAGAAGAGAATTTCAAATGTTGTCGATAAATAAGCAAAATCTGATTTGAGTATGTTCATATGCTGGCCGACGAAGAAACAGAGGTCCCAAACTTCCATATCTTCTTCGCAGGGCTCACCATCTTCGACAAATAAATAAATAAATTAGCAGTGTACGGCATATAAATATCATTTCTTTTGCCCACAGATGGCATCTGGGAGGGAGTAAAAGGCTTGATTGTCACCAGATTCTATGCTCAGCTGACCACCTGGGTTCTAGCCACCTTTCCCATTCTGGCAAATCTATGGTATATCCGAGCGTATTCTTTTCTACTTGTTCATGCTTTTCTTTTTCTTTTTCGTCCCAGGGAATATTTTTGAAAGAATTTTATTCTATTTTATTTTTACTTTAAATTAAACTTTTATGATGATTTGTATCATTTTCATGTGTTGATATCAAAAAATATCATTTTAATATATTTTTAAACAAAAAATATTTTCAAAAATAACTCTCAAACAGGTACCAAATATATTCCTCAATTATTCAAATGAATTTAAGTAATAACCTTTTAGATTTTGAGAATATTTCGAGAGTAAGATAAATAGCTTTGTTTTCGTGCTTTAAAAGTATTCTTGAAAATTTTCTCTTTTTTTTTCAATTAATTTTATGTTTATAGGCCGTATTGATATGAGGCTGTAAAAAATAATTTTAAAAAAATAAAAAAAAATATTTAATGCAGTAAAACAATTGCTACTACGCTCTCAAACATCTACTCAAAATTAAGTTGTCTGAATTGTATTTTTATTTTTATTTATAAATTTTAAAACTAATAGGCTAGTAGTGTTTTTTTTTTCTTACTTAATTTCGCAAAACACTTTTCTAGGACCTAATTTTATTTAAAATCTTAAGGGAATTTCGAGTGAAGAAAATTAATACGGTGGTATAAAATCAGATACCTGAAATATAGTTAGTGTAAAATATAATTCGAAGAATTATAAAAAGAATTTGGATTGGGAAATGTAAAAATAAATAGATGCTCATAAATGTAATAAATAAATAAATAAATGGTGTTGTTATTTATGTCGCTCATACCTAAACCTTTTCTTATATATTTAAACTTATCTTTTAATTTAAATTTTATTTTAATGTAGCTAGTTGACCTATTCAGCTAGGGTCATGACCTACAAAGTTTGACCAAGGATAAGGTTACAACTTACAAGACCTTTTTTACTATTTATTTTTCCAGAAAGCTTCTCTTTTTAACCTCAATTTTATTTTTGGTGTGATGATTGCCAAGCTTTTATTTTTGAAGATGCTCCTAGCTAGCCAAGACAAAGTTGACCCTTCATAATGTTATAACTCATTTTAAATCCCTTTATTTCAATAATATTCTAAAACTCACAAATTTAAATTTTATGTATTTATATGATTTCTCTAATTTTCTAAAATCATTTTCATTCATTTCAGGGAGGAAATTCAGTGGAATAGTAAAATGATCATTAATAAAATCATGACCATAGAGAAAATTAAAGTGGAAAAATAAAATAAAATAAAAAAATAAAATAAAAAAGGAAAAATTGTTGTTATAGTCATCAATGACCTCGTATTGTTTGTTTTTTTAACATAATTTTCAAATGAGTTTTTAATATTATATGAACTTAATCCGGCTTGTTTCAAATGATGTCATGGTCCTGTTTGTTTTTAAATAGAAATTTTAAATGATTTCTCAATTCATCAATGAATTGTAGTTTATTTTCAAGTAGAGTTCTAAACTACTTTTATGATTGTTGGTGGCCTAGTTTTTTTTTTTTTTTTTTTTTTTTGTAATATACATGTTTTTTAATATTCAAATCTAATGTAAACATATTTGTACATTCCTTAAAATCGAGAATTGTTTTTTAATTTTTAAAAATTGCCCCTTAGATTTCAACTTACCAAGTCATCAATATTCTGTCCTAATATTTATCTCACAACAACTTTTTAATATTTAATCCTAGTCCAATCATTCTGAATCACATCTTAATTAATACCATAATCCCTTTCGAATTTCGCATTCACATAATTCCTTACACTTACAAAAACCACATGCACATGGGGCGTGGTGTGATGATAAAGAGCTTGAGATCTGTATAAGAGGTCTTGAGTTCGAGTCAGGGCGTGCATTTCTTGTAAGAGTCTGAGACAACCGGGATTTTACTCGCCCATCTGAGCCTACAAAGTGTGTTTTCCATAGAATGAAGTTTCCTCAAATCTATAATAATAATAATAATAATAATGAAATGGTAGTGTATTGGCATGTCATTGTATCGTATATAATCAATACAACTAGTTTATATCCTCCTTGCTGTTGTGGGCAGCTTATAAAATTTGTTTTCCATCTTATTTTAAAAATCTAGGTGAATGGAACTTTGTACTTGTACATTGTAGTACTTAGTGTTATGTGCATTTTTATTTTTGAGTTTAAATATACTTTACAAATACATTGATTTTGATAAACAAAAAAAACATATAATAAGTTATTTACATCACCTAAAAATTCAATTAAAAGAAACCCCAAATACATTGCTATGAGAAGTATTATTTGGGGGTGTATAGCAAGAGCAGTCACCCCCCTCACTTGATCAACCACACTATAATATTAGCAGCTCAAATTATTTTTCATGACAGCAAACAAACTTGAAGAAAATTACAAACAATTCTTGAAATGATATGAAATTCACGAGGCTATGTAAACAATGGAGCGCCGCTTCTGTATGACTTCAGCCCTTACGCACCGTTTCATTTGAATATATAAAACACAAGTCATTGATATATATGTATGTGTATACTTTATAATAAATAGCAATTGCAGCCTCAGGACTTCCCCATCAGCAATAATGCTTCAAAATAACACAAAGTTATATTAATTTTTTTCTCTCATAAATTAAGTGATTTTTTTGGGCTCATCGTCACTACATCATTTTAAGAGGTTGATACAACGTTAATTACATTTTGATTTTGAGTGTCGGATGAACCTAGCAATATGTATAGAAAATGCGACAACAATTCTCAATTATCTTACAAGCTTCTCAGGTTCTTATTTCTAGGTTTTGGATCTAACTCATTTTAAAAATGATAAACACCAAGTTATCCACTATTGTTTCTCTCGAATAATGTAAATTATTATATTTAAAATAAATAATGAGATTTGACGCTTGATCATTGATGTTACCCTACAAATATGAGAGGACCCAAATCCTATGTCCCATCAATATTTTTCTTTAATTGAAAATGTAAATGAAACGGACCAAATCAATTAAGAAATTTTTGTAACGCAGTAGTAGCTGTTTTTTAAATTATTTTTTGCTTAGAAATATATTCAAATAAATAAACAAAACACATGAGTCATGAGGAAAAAAATGGTATTTAATACTTCAATCATTTCCACGCTCATATCCGATGATATTGACAATAATACAAGATCTGAATATCGTTTTCTAGCTTCTCCAGCCCCCACTGCCAATTGACATATACAAATGGCAGACCTTGTTTTTTCCAGTTCATGTTCTTGCGCGTAATAGATGCTGTAATCTGTACTGCAAGAATTGCGCAGATAAATTAGCAAAACTGATAAAACAACAGAGCCATCTCAAGATTGTAGTTAGCAAAAACTAGACAGGTTGAAGCATTTTCTCTTCTGTGAAAACTGCAGATATGATTTAGAATAAGTGGTGGTTTGTGTGCGTCTTTTCTTTCATGAAAATTGCAAACTACGTATGCTGTATTTCTTTTCCCAATTCAGTATCTTTAATATCAATTTATTAGTGAAAGGCTTCGTATTTTCACACAGATACAGCCCCAGTATTCTCTACGTATCCTTTGGTATTCTCTACGTATCCAAATGAAACCTTGAATTTTTAGCGTATTCAAACATACTCGATATGTGTTCAGGATATATATGTTAAGAAACCACCTCCACCTAAGAGCTTAAGCTATTAAGCGAGGTCTCAAAATATGATTTATATTATTATTTAACACACCTTATCAGGTGAAAGTTTTTTGGGCTTGAAACTTACACACAGACCCACACTACCTTGTGCTTGATTTTTATCAAATAGAATGAGAGTGGTGAGATTCGAACTCGTGACCGTTGAGTCAACAAGACTCTGATATCATGTTAAAGAATTATCTCACGTAAAAGCTTAAGCGGTTAGGTAAGGTCATGTAATATGATTTATATTATTATTTTTTAAATATACACCGTCCCATATATGAAACTACGTATCTCTGGTAGTCCCAGCATATCCTTTGGTATTCCCTACGTATCCAAATACTGAAACTTTGTATTTTTCAGCGTATTCAAGCATATTCGATAAATGTTCACACATATTCAGGACTATGAATAGATAGGCTGTTTTGAATTATGCTTACTTACGTAGGCTAGAATTAAAACAACCTCTGTCTCTCTATCTCCAAGTTCTGGCAACCCTCTGCTTATTGTTTTTTATTAGCACCAAACATATCCTTCTAATGGCTTTCCAGAGTAGGATTTGTTGTTGTCTGGATCCACGTCCAACAGTGACATGCAAAGGATTTGTTTTTATGCATGTAAACGTCGAGTGTGAGTCGGATGACGGGGACGTTACATAAACTCACAAACACCATTGAAACTTCTTTTACACCCGTGGCGGTGGTTGATTCGTCGGATATAAAACTATCAAAACCCTCCTCTCTTTTTTTATAAATTATATTTTAAATATCCAATCAAGTGTTAATTTAAAGCAACAACGAATAGACAACAGTATTTTATATATTAATAACTTGTTATCAGCTAAAATCTCAACCATATTAATAACTTTAAGTTTAAGAAGTACAGGTTTCTACAAAGGTTTCTTCTAGTTATTATCTAATAAGCTAGATTAACTCTTCCTATTTCACTATATCTATAGAAACAGATTGAATTAGAATATTGAAATTATTGTTTTACCTCTAAGTACAGATAATAAACAGTTGTTGACTCAGGAGTATTTTTAAATTTTTACATTTCTTTGCATAGTGAAATAACCATTTTACCTTGAAATAAGACAAAAACCAATAGTTACATGCAGGGTGTTCCTAGACTTTCACATTTTTCATGCATAGTAAAATAATCATATTACCCTAAAATAAGACAAAAACCAATAGTTGATGCGAGGTGTTTCAAGCATTTCAACTTGATGATGGTCAGTGGATTTTTTTTTCTCTTTTTCTCTCTCTTGTAGCTTAAATTACAAAAATTCCCTTTTTGGTTTAGTGAAATTGGCATTGGTTTCCATCCTCACCATTTAGAAAGTAGTGTTGTTGCCTGTTTAGTAGTATGTTTGAGATTATTTTTTAAAGTAATTTTCATTCAAAAATATATCAAAATAATATTTATTGTTTAAAGATTATTTTTGATATCATGTGAAAATAATCTAAAGAAACATAAAAAAATTATTTAACATAAAAATAATAATATTTTTTTTTAAAAAATTAAATATTTAAAAAACACAATTTCAAACCATGGACTTTTCATTATTGGGTATAATAATGCCACTTGTAGGATTTGTGATCTTCTTGCAAGTCTTGATCTTGAAAGGGCCCATTATTCTTCCACAGCCATTAACTCCTTCGAGGAGTAGCCAAGATGTGTGTGATGGTGGCTCTTAAAAGCAGGTCAAATGAGCAGTCGGCGGTCTAATCAAGTGTGAAGTGATTATTTGGAGGGGTTGACGATATTATCTTTTAAAATATTATTTTGTTCAAAATATATAAAGAAAAATATTTTTATTTTTTTAAAATTATTTTTAATATCAGCATAAAATAATCTAAAAATATAAAAAAACTTGAAATAAAAAATAAAATAAAAAATTAATTTATAAAATTACTTTTAAGAAATAATTACTACGAGGTTAGAATATATAAAGAACGGAAAATATGATTGGGATCGTACCGAGTCATCAATGTGTGGACGATTTTGGCTAGCAAAGGCTAAAGAGTAACAGTAGAGCATTCTTTTAGCAGGCTCTACTACGAATACACAAAGCTAGTCTCCCTAATACATCGCACGGTCATTAGCCCATCATCCATTTATTTGATGTGTAGCTCGGACCCTGTCAAAATAAGATAAAATAAAAATAACATGGATTGGTGCATAAAACATTTATTAAATACTAAATCAATTTTATGTAGTATATACAATATCATAAGAGATAAAAAAAAAATAGATAAAATTATAATATTATAGATAAACAAAATAACATAATTTTTTTTATATATAAAAATGAAAATTAATAATATACATAAAGGGTCTTTAAAGGAATTTGAAGATGAGGTATTGTTGTATGTTAACAATCCTTGACAAAAACTCATGTGCTATATAGAAAGGCCTTAAAGAAAGACTAGGATTGCAAAAATCCTAATCTTATCTCAATAAATATAGTCAAAACAAATACAAAAAAAAAAACAAGAAAAATACAATTATGGATGAAATTGTGAATAAATTGAGAGAGAATAGATGAAAATGGATAAAAATTGAAAACAAATAATTGAATAAAACAAGGCACCATAATGGGATCTTTAATTCATTTAGAAGTGAAATTAAAAGGAAAATAAATAAAAAAAGGTTGAAACTGGTTAAAATTGAAAATTAGCAAGAACTCAATTTGAAAGGCATCAATATGGAGGGACCGTTTTTAAATCAATCAAGGACTAAATTGAAATATATCTTCAGAAAGTTTCAAAATTGACTAAAAAAGTCATGGATCAAAATAAAAAAAGGTAAAAATGGAGAACTATGCTGAAAAAACAAAACAAAAAATCAATTTCAAACTAAACCAGTTCCATTTAAAAAATAATTAAAGAGAAACACCAAAACAAAGTCATTTTGAAGGAGCAAACCAATCCTCTTTCCTTGCATAAAAGGGAATTTCTTCTTTATTCTAATCTTTCCCACACATTCTACAGATTTTAAGGAACATCGCTTTCACCTCACCTATATATTTACTCCATGTTCAGCCAATGAAATAAGTGCTCTAACCTTCTAGATTTTGCTAAAAAAAACTATTGCAAATAGGCTTAATCAAACATGCTTAGTCAATTGCTACAATAATGGTGGAGGATTAAGATTGATCGAAGAGAACAGGGCACATGACTATTCCATCTAAGAAGGTTCCAAGACCTTTTACTTTTATTTAGCACAATAAAATGACCATATTGCCCATAAAAAAATATATTAAAACAAACATACAAGGGCAAATTTGCACTTTCCTTATGTAATTTCAATTATTATCAATTTGTATGTGGGACAATTTAGTCTTTCAAAAACACAATATTAATAAAAAATAAAATAAAAATTGTTAATGTATACAACTCAAACGCAAAGAAGTGGAAGCCACTCGCGTTTCACGTAATGTGTGTGGTGTCATATTATGGTAAAAAAAACATCCAATCACATTGTCATTCAAAGCATTTGTTGACTGCGTAATTGATAAGGTTGCATGTGTGGTAAGAATCATGGTAGCTCAATGGTGGTTAAATTTTTTCTTATCCCCTTGGGATTTGTGTTGATTCATACCAAATTTGATCATCATTTCTTTGATTGCTATTTATATTGTTTTTAAAGTTTTTTTTTTATGATTAAGAGTCTTGCTTCATGTTTTTTCATGTCTATCTTCTATGAGATAATATTGAAGAGATAACCCGATATTAATTAGCTTGATTCACATTTGTTTTTTTAGGTTTATTTTTAAAAAGTTAGTATCTTAGAATCTCATTATTTTGATTACTGTTTTTTTATTTTTTTATGATTGAGAGTTTTGCTTCATGATTTTTCATGAATGCTTTCTACGAGTTAATTTTGATGTAATGACCCGAGTTATTGTTTTCAAATATTAATTAGCCCAATTTAAGTTTTTTTTAGGTGTTTTTTTTCTTCCATCATTTAACATTGAATTATTAGACTTTGAGCTTCATAATTGTTCAATTTTGATGTCATATATTTTTTCAATCTTTTTTCATAAAATAGGCTATTAGGTCTTAAATTTTTTGATTTTTTTGATTTATTAATGGGGTTATCGTGATCTCATATCCTCTGATCACGTGTAATCAAATTAACCTAGATTGAATTGAGTTATCATTGCCCAAACACTTTTTTATTTATGTAAAACAATTAACTCAACGCATGGTGAATTCTACTTTTTTTTCAAATTGTTTTTATTTTTGATGTCAACACACAAAAACTATAAAAAAAAAAACTAAAAAGCATTAATTTAATATGTGTTTTCAAATAAAAAATACTACTAAAGAACACCTAAAAATAAAAGCAAAAAGCGAAAATAGAATTCATGACAAACACCTCTTATGTCTCTCGCCTTAGTGTCTATTTGAGAGTGTGATTACAGTTGTTTTTTAAAGTGCCTTTCGTTCATAAATGCATCAAAATTATATATTTTTTTATTTTTTTAAAAAATATTTTTGATATCAGCACATCAAAATGATATAAATATCTTTTCAATTTAAAATAAAAAATATTTTTTTTTAATTTTTTTCAAAAATACTTTCCATACACATTCTTAAACACCCTCTTAGTTTTCAATCGCAATCACATTTATATGATACAACACGCCATTGTACCCGATTCATTGCAATACAATTTTCAAAATCTAAAATCTATATATTTTGATGATAGTTAAAAGATATATATATATATATATATATATATATATATATATATATATATATATATATATATATTAGCAACATGTTTGTTTTTGTAATAAAAACTAAAAAAATTAAAATTAATATTCACAAAGTCTTAATGATTTAAGTCCAGGAGGAGAAAATGTAATTCTTCATCTACACTCCTTTTTCTTATTCATGTATTTCTTTTTCGTTTTAACAATTTTTTATGAGAATTTTAAATAAAATCTTATCATAGTTTTAAAAGTAAGTTTCAATAAAAAAAATTACAACTCAATAGTTTTTACACAATTATAGGAAAAAAAACAAAAAAAGTATTAATCTAAGAAAATTATGTAAGAAACATACAATTTGTTTTTTAATTTTTATTAAAATATATATTTTTTACAATATTGGATAACATGCCATCCACTAATTGCTTATTTATTTATTAGATTGTACCACATGATATCTGCCTCGACAAATAATGTATTATCTAGTAGTGTGTTTTTTAGCGGTCTAAGATGGCTACAGAGCGGTCCAAATTTAAAAAAACTTAAATTTTAATATATATTTCATCTAAAATACATTAAAAAAATCTTAAAAACCTTAAGTTTCATCTCAGTGGAAATATCTTACTCTTCACCATTTAACTTTTTCCCAGATAATTTATAATAATTATAAATAAAATTGTAATTGTGATGCTTGATAAAAGTTTTCTGGGTTCATTGCAAAACAAATAAATAAAAAAAATCAACATCGCCAAAACGCACAGCATACCCATCATATGCACATGACAAAAAAAAAAAAAAAAATACTCCAAAAATAATCTAACCCGTGGTTGGATGGATTTCCTGAACACCCCAACCGCCATGTAAGCTGTGGCTCCTTCCATCTCCTCGCCCATCCCATCGATAATCTGAGCTGATATGCATCCACTCTAATTAACACATAAGAACGCCTTCCCCTGCCCCTTCATATTCCAAAACGATTTCGTTTCGATTCCCGCCAAAATCAAATGCTTTCTTTTTCTCTGCTGCAAGTCTCACACCATGTACCTCTACCTCCCTTGACCAAACCCCCACACCACTCTTCTCCACTCTCCAAAACCCTTCATTTCTCTCCAAAACAACGACTCCCTCGACAGTTTCTCTCCAAAACGCTTCGTAGGTTTCTTTCAATTTCGAATTCTTCAGTTTCTCCTTCGCCAGAAGATGGTTTTGAGGTGGAGTTGGGTCGCCTTCTGGCCTTATTACCCCGAGAAATGAGAAGAAGGGTTAGTGAACACCCGGAGCATCTTTACCTGGTTGAGGTGGTCATGGATTTGGGCAGGAAGCCACTAGCGAGATTTCCATCTGGGGACTTTGTTTTATCTGATTGCCCCATCACTCTTCAGGATCTCCAACATGCTACTTCACAGGTTTTGAGTTGTTTTGTTATTCTTGCCTTCTACGTTCCTGATAAAATGCACTTATAATTTATGCTGCTTTAGGATGATGTTGTGTTTTTCTAATTCAATCTTCGGTAGAGGATATTGTTTAGTTGAATGATAAATGTAAATTGTATTCACAATGTTGTAAACTGCTGACCTTTAAAAATTTTCCAGTGTTATATCTGTTGTTGTGTTAGTATCAATCAAGTCAATTTCTTAGTGCAAGGGAAATCATTTCAAATTTTGTGGCTTTCAGTGATATTGCAATGCTGAAGCGTAGTAGATTGGGAGGTCGTGGTCGCTCTTTAATCATTACTCATTATACTGTTGAGATTGTTTTCATTGACAAGTTGCTCTTAAACCAAACTACTAGATGATAGTGACCGAGGTACTAACCACACATTTGAATTATTGACTCCTCATTTGGTGGAGAGTTAATTTTGTTGGATTTGATTCTAAGATAGTTTTGCTGAGACATGCTTTCCAGTTCCCACCATTTGATCAACAATATACATAGATAACAGGCTCTTCCTGAGAGGAAAAAGGGATGTAAGGAACAAAAGACTAGTTGTTTATTTTTTCTACTACTAGTTTTCAAGGATGAATTAATGGAAATACCTTATTTTCTGTCAAGTTTTGAACCATATAACTCCCAGGCTCTCCATTTCATTTTCTTTGGAGATCATCTTTGTATGAGTGGTTGCAAATTAATCTCAACCTGATGGCAAGATCACATCTATACCATATTCTTAACTCTAAGGCAACTCAACCAGGCCTCAAAAATTTGAAAACGTTTCCTGCTACCACGCGTTATGTTTAGTATTTTCCTTTTTCCTCGACAAATTTCAGGTTTGTATATATTTTACATAACTAGAGATAAAAAAAGATATAAGGATAATATTGCAATGCCCAAGTAATTCATTGGCCTATCAATGCTGTGCAATATTGTCCTTTCCTAAAAATCGAGTTATCAATAGTGGATTAAGTAGGTAGTTACGTACATGCTCACTTTGCCTTCTCTTTCTGATGATCTGTTCTTCAGCTGTTGACCTAGCAGGATTCTACTGGTGTTTTCCACCTGCTAACTAACTTATAAATTTTTTCTTTAAATAGACAAGTCCACTGTATAAAGCTGAGCTCTAAGCTGCTATAATAGGTTTCTAAGGTGTGTACACCATTAATTTGCCTTGTCTTTCTGATGTGGGGCTAATATTTCAAATGTTGTCTCCCTCATGATATGGACAAGATACAACAACTTCACTCCATGTTTCTTTCACAACATTACTGAGTATCGGTAGATTGTTTTGTCATCAAGGAATGCATTTCTTTGTATACTCTAAATTCTTTTTGTGTTTTTACTCATCACTTGAATACTTGTGTTGAGGAGTCAATAAGTTCTATTTTATAATGTTTACAATCTTGATAGTATGTTGTAATTGATTTAGTGTCTTTGTTATTTCATTGGTAGGTTCTTTATCATCAACGTTTTTGTTGTCACTACTTCAAAGGATTTGAATAGTAGGACACCATTCTTCATAATTCTTAAATCATCATTATTGACAATATTTGTTTTTGAGAAAGTAAAGAAAAAATAAAAGTTGCTTTGATTGTATTTCCAACGTATACTTACTGAAAAGAATTTTTTTTTTTTTTTTTAAATCTTACATATTAAGTGTAACAAATTGAATTTTCAGAATTAGAAGAAGAGAAATGAGTTGGATGAAATTTGAAGTCTTGAACCATTTATGAAAAGTTCAATGAGCATAATTTCGAGTTCAGTCCCCCAAGGAGAAAGACCGGGATTCTTCACTAAATTTTTATGATATGTTTTTCAAGTATTTCCCCTTTGCATTTTTATTTTGCTTAAATTCCTGGTTTGATTTTTTTTTTTTTTTTTATCTTTAATAGCAATATTTTAATTAAGCTATCACCTCCTCATTCTTCTCTACTTTATATTTTTTTTCTTGATTAATCATTAATGATAAATAGAGGCTTTTGGCTTACTAGAATGGCATAGTGTAGGTTGGTGACTTTGCTATTGATAATCGAGCAGGCATCAGCCGGACATTGCATCGCATTAGTGCCATAAGAAACCGAAAGGGCCAAATCATCGGTCTAACTTGCCGTGTTGGCCGGGCAATACAAGGCAGTGCTAGTTTGCTGAGAGATTTAGTTCAGGATGGTGCTTCTCTTTTGTTCATTGGTCCTCCAGGGGTGGGAAAGACAACAATTATCAGGTTAGTTGTTCTTGTTTTTTATCAACATGATATGTTTTCACACAAAAGCTTCTATTCTGTTCTAAATTGTTTTTTTGCATTGAGTTGTTACATATTAAAAGAAATGAGAAATTGCTTACGTTGTATCAGGTTGAGGAGTGTTTTGAGCACTGTAATGAGCTAGTGATTCTTGATTCTTGAAGGGTTTTTTAGAAGAAGAAGAATTATTCTTATTTTATTTCACTTGAATCTACTTGCCTACCTAGTTAAAGTGGGCATTCTACTTTTTGAGAAGACTGTTAGTTATTTGTGTCTTAAAAGAAAAGGCGTCTCATGTTAGTCTGGCTTTAAACTATGTCACAATCCCATGCTATAAAGGGCCATGGTGCTCTTTTTTTTTTAGCAATGTATAGCTGTTTTCGTTTTGGCAAATTTAGTATTCTTCTATGTGTACTTGTTTTCTTAAAACTCCTCTGGCTAACTTGTTTGTGTATGTTATGCTTTTTAACCTCTCAATGCCCTCTATTCTGCCACTACCGTTGACTCTGGCCATCTTTGCATTTGTCATTCATCCTTAATATTTTTGTGCAAATGTTTTGTTCCATTTCCGAAGTCATCTGATATCCTGGGGTGGGAAATAGATGAAGTTGAAATACTATCATTTGCTTGACAATGGTGTAAAACCAGTCTTACTCAAGGATTTGAGTACTAAGTTTGTTTTTGGGCTGTTCTAGTAGTGGATTTTTCTGACTCCTGGGTGTAACCATTCTATTTTAGGGTGACCTAAAATCCTAAGTTTTGCAGGGAAATTGCTCGAATGCTTGCAAATGATTACAAGAAACGAGTGATGATTGTTGATACATCCAATGAGATAGGTGGAGATGGTGATATACCTCATCCTGGAATAGGCAATGCTCGGCGGATGCAAGTTCCTGATTCAGATATGCAACATAAGGTATAGGCTGGAAGTGTGTGATCTCCTTTATGGGTCTGTCTACAGTGCATCTGTGTTCATGAAACAATTGACTAACTGAAGTTTGATAAAAAACTGTTGTTAATGATATTAATGGATAATTCAATTGTTAATTCAATTGCATTAATTAAACATAAACACATGTTATGCCCTTGGGAAATGAAATCTCTGAAGCATATAACACTACTGTTTAGTAATTGGCATATGATCCTACTACAATGAGCAATGCATGTCATTGTTTTTAGTTTTGTTCACAGTAGGATTTTATTTTCTTACTTCATGATTCGGAGGCCTAGATACGATATTTTTTCATTTTATTAATCATAATTTGTCAGCGGGCAAGTATTTACATGTTTTTAATGTTTAGGTATTAATAGAGGCAGTTGAAAATCATATGCCTCAAGTGATTGTGATAGATGAAATTGGGACAAAACTTGAAGCAATGGCTGCAAGTACAATTGCACAGCGTGGGATTCAGCTTGTGGCCACCGCCCATGGACTCACAATAGAGAATTTGATAATGAATCCTTCTCTGGATATGCTTGTTGGAGGAATACAGGTGATATTTTTTTTTTCAATGAAGATGAGTAATTGGTTTATGTATTTGCTATACTATATGTCAGGGGCTCTAGGTTTTATGTTGTGATCTATGGAGAGTGCAAACTGTCATATGCTAATAGTCCCTGATGCTATTGGGTGTTGATTGTTAAAATCTTGAAATAAAATGAACTTGTTGATTTATGTTAATCAAGAGGTTGATTTATAGGGAAAATTATTAGGAATTAACGTACCTAACTTTCTACCATCATTGTCCCTTACTTTCTACCACTATCATCTCCATCATCTCCCCTTGAATTGAAGTTTGTAAGTCAACCAACAACAAATTGCCACTGTGAAATTGATGTTAGCTTTATTAAAGACATTAGTAACATAAAGATTAGTAGAAATACAAAGGAGATTGCCTGATGATCAAAACTTCTCAAATTGAGTGACAATCAATCTTGATGTGCTTGGTATGTTCATTGAAGACAAGAATGGTTGAAATCTGAATAGCACTAGTGTTACCAGCGTTGGTTGAAATCTGAATAACGCTAGTGTTATCAGCATGTAGAGAAGGATACTGTTGAAGAAAACCAAGTTCTATTAGAAGACTGCACAACCACACAGTTTCATAACAAATGGTAGATATGGCATGATATTCAACTTTGATTGAAGATTTAAATACACAATCCTATTTCATACATCTCCAAGAAATCAAAGCATCACTGAGGAACATACATTAGCTTGCAGTTGATTGGAGAGTGTCAGGATACCTTACCCAATTCACATTATAATTAGCTGTATGTTGAAGGGAAGAACTGGTTGGAAAGAATAGCCCATGGGTAGGAGAACTACACAAGTGGCAGATAAGGCGACATAAAGCAGAAAGCAACTATATGATGTTGAGGAGAATTCATAAACTGACTGATTGTATAAACTGCATGTGAGATGTCTGTCGAGTAATGGTCAAGTAGATAAGACCCTCAATAGGCAGGAGTATCAGCCGAACTGGTCTCCTCCAAACTAGCCAAGGTGATAAGATATAGGACATACTTATGTTGGTCCAAGGCAATCCCATTGGATAGAGAATATACCTCTAAGCTCAAAAAATAGGTAAGATGACCAAGATCTTTCATATGAAAAGATTTATGCAATATCTTTTGAAGCTTAGTAATTAAAGGAATTTAGTACCAATAATGATAGTACGAGCCACATTAAGCTGTGGAAGAAGGTGATACATAATATTGACTTTGTTCCATATTCCTGCTTACTAAGAGCTACCAATCGAGCTTTGTAATGGTCAAGAAAACCATTGGATCATAATTTAACAAACTAAACCCATTTTCTGATTTCAGCAAGGCGCAACATCTCAAGTGCTTGAAGTTCTGCTTTCATTGATATCTGCCAACACTCATGTTACCTTAATCATCATGAATAAGATCAAAACAACATGATGCCCGGGATGTATGAGTTGGAAATGCCATAACTTTACTTTTACCAACCTTGCAAGTGACAATTGAACTTGATCTCATCAATAGAATAGGACTCTGTATTACCTATAAAACTAGAATTGAATAAAGTACGAGAGAAATGAATTAGGGTGGCCAAGACACCATTATCAATTTTAACAGCATCACAAGCAACAGATGAAGATGGAAATTGAGGATTGGTGATAGGGTTAACGTGTAAAGGAAAGAGTCCATCCCACTTTAGGGTTCTTTGTGACCATCTTCTTGGATACTTGATGTTGCACCACACATCCATCACAAGAAAAAATAACATTCAACTCATTAACTTGAACTAATTGATCAACAAAGATAAGATTGGTAGACAAGGCAGGAGATACAAATACATCAATTAACTTGGAAGAACCATCACCAACAGTAGTAATAGGCTCAAAATTGCCACCAACTTTATGAATGTTTAGATCTCTAGTGTAGTTTTTAACACTGATAAGAGGGTAGGTAGTGTTGGTCACAAGATTTAAAACTCTAAAATCAAAATACCATGGCTTAGAAGGTAAACTTTTGTTACCTAGCAATCCTAAGGTAGAAAAGACAAACTATCATCCATTGTTCCATTTCAAGAGTAAGGGTGGGCTGATGTGCAAGGACTATGGAAACTTGTGGAGCAAAAAGCATGATGACAGAATTTGATGCACCAAGTAATGCATGAAAAACATTTTCATGTCTATCGGGAGGTCGAGTAGAGATAATATGACCTGACTTCTTGCAATAATAACAAAATTTCCGAGAACAATTTTGTTGCTATATGACCAAAAGTTTTTCAATTATAGCACTCAATAATACTCTTATCTCTACCTTTATTCTTCCCTTGTACAACATAAGTCACGATAATAAGAGCACTTGCATGAGCTTGTTGGTCATGGCATCTTAAGTACGTATACATTTTGTGGGCGGCAACTCTTTTAATATCTGGCATTGTGTCAAGAGATTAGAGATTAATTTCCGCTCACAATGGAGTTGGAAAGTGCTAAATTACTTAGAGGATAACTTTCAATTATATGATCTGATTATTCTTATTTATTGTTGTGATTTGAGTTAAATTCAGATCTAGTGTGTCGCCTTTCTATTAATACAAAATTTAAAACATTTTCATGGATACCAGCTATTTTAGTTGATAAAGACATCTTGCACTGCGCCAAGAGATCAAATATTAAGTCTCACTTGAACCAAAGATGGAAAGGGCTAAAAGACTGGGAGGTTTGGCCTGTTATATCTGTAACCAAAATAAATCTAGATGTATTACTCGGTCTTGTTTTCATTAGTCGTCTATTGTTCTTTGATTGAATATTTTTTTTTTAAAAAGTACTTCCATATTATTTCTCAAGAAGTCAGTTGATTCTTTTGATCACAATTTTTTTTTCTTTCATTTTAAAAAGTTCAACTTCTAGAAGTTTTGTTGCTCAACAATCCAAGTTGCTTCCTCTAAATGAAAGATTCTTCAAGGGATTCTTCTTTTTCCTCGTGGTAATAAAGTGAGGTGTGAGAATGTGTGCATGTTCAGAACAGATTTCTGAACTCAGCTTGAAATTTGTTTTATTCTCTGCTCTAAAGGGTGTGACACTTGAGTGTTATGTGTTAATGACATTGCATCAATGTGTTTCTACATGGCATTTCAGTCAAAATGTTAAGAGACTCATAGATGCCTTGTCAAAAAAATATTAAGGGCATTAGGACACCGGCAACAAAAGTAAAGACAAGGGGTTGAAGTGGTGGAGTTTATAACATTGCCACTAAGGTGTAAACGTGTCACTGCTGGGTGTAGTTTTTCATTTTCTTTGCTCTGTGTTTCACTCAAATTATTTCCTTCATCAATGATCAAGAATCTTAAATGCAGAAATTATGGAACGTGTGCATCTCTTTCTAAGAAAAACTAAAAAACACTGGCCTTCATTTCTTTATACATCTTTTAATTACTAGATGCATATCAATAAATAAAGAAGGAAAAAGAAGTATAAAAAGGGAAAGAAGGACGTGATAGTGTCAAGAGAGTCACATTGTCCTTGTGGATAATCAGTACCACTGAAATTATTATATAAAAGCTCATCAATTTGCCCATGTATCTGTTTAGGATGCTCGTAGTATTGTACTGCAGTATAATTATGTGGAATTACATAGCAAGGAGAATACTGTTGCAATTCCTCACAGTATATTGCTTCCTTTATTTATTTTTTTTCTTTTTTCTTTTGAATTCTTTCTTGCTTAATGCTTGGGTTCTTGGGCATGATTTGCAATGACTGCTCTCCACGTTGCTGCTAAATCATAGCAGTAGTGATGGACTTGCAGTGCATCCTTTTCTTCTACATCTCTATTATGTTCTTGCTCACATTTATCAATGCAAGGATTTTCTATTCCTTCAGTTACTCATTATTTGCTGTGTCTCTTTTATATGCTGCTATGTATGTTAACAATGTCAGCAACAGATACTTCTCTGATCATTTATACTAATGCAAGTAATTTTACAGAGTGTGACACTAGGGGACGAGGAAGCAAACCGGAGGGGTGTCCAGAAGACAGTGCTTGAGAGGAAAGGGCCTTCAACATTTAGCTGTGGGGTGGAGATAATTTCAAAGACTGAGTTACGAGTTCATCACAGTTTAGAAGCAACAGTGGATGCTATTCTCTCAGGTATTTTGTATTCTTCTGATTTAGTAAAACAAAAATATTAGTAAATCCCTAACTTTGAGCCTGATTTCAACAATTTCTGCCAAGAATCTTCCATTACATGCTGATTTTCCGCCCCCCCCCCCCATCTGTCCTCTATGCCTGATTTGTTGACACTCTTTCTGTGGAAGGTCGTTCCCCATATGCGGAAGTTTGCAAAATGATCTCCCCGGGAGTAAAAAAAGAAGTAGAAAGTGAACCTGCCTTTCAAACATCTTCTGAAAAGAAAGATGAAGTTTCGGTTGATGATTTCCACTTGACAGATGAAAGGAATAGTCATAATGAGCTTACTTCAGAGTCTCTTCTGGACATGGGAGATAATTCTTTGGAACATGAAGCACCACTTTGCCTGTATGTCTATGGGGTAGGTGCTCTTTTTGGAATGAATGCTCTCTAGTTGTAATCGGGTGGTCGTTTCTTTCTATATGCAAGTCATGTTTAATGAGATAGGAAATAAATTTCTTTTGGAACTGATAGGAGATGTATGTCGATGACTTTAAACCATTTCATAGCAAGTAAATGAAGCTTCAAAACCAGCTGATTTGAGGAAAAATGATATCCATAAAAAGATAAAATAAAGAAAAATAAAAAAGAAATAATAAAGTTTGAATTCTTATAAATAAACAATGTATTTCGTGTTACAAAGTTTATGATTGAGTGTTGTTAGCTCCCTCCTCTCTTTTATTTATTTCTACCACATAACTGACAGTCGTTTGAAGGAACACCATCGGGTAAAAGAGGGCAGTGCTATGTTATAATTAATTTTTTCATGATTTATCCTTTTTTGTATTCTTTGTTTTCTTCAAGTAAACTCACCAAAAAACTTGTCTTTTTTCTTTTTTTCATTCTCATACTAGAAATTATACCACTTATGTCCTATACAAGGAAGTTATATCTAGTCTCATTTTTTTTTTGTCCTTTTCCATTCTCTTAAAAAGAATATTTGTCCCTACAAGGAAGAAATCTCTAGTGTCAAGATAATTTGGAGCTTATTTTCGACAGTCGATTAAAGGAACATCATTGAGTTAGAGGGCAGGGCTACGTTATAGTTAATACATCCTTTTCTGCATTCTTTGTTTTCTATAAGTAAAATGTTAAAGAAATTCACCAAAAACTTATCTTTTTTGTTTTTCTTTTTTCATTCAGACACTAGAAATTGTACCACATATGATTTTATATTTATTTTTTATGTCCCTTTCCATTCTTTCAAAAAGAACATTTGTCCTTTACAAGTTATCTCTAGATAATTTGGAGCTCGATGAACATCTACAGTGGCTATTCCTACTTAAATATTTGTCAGTAGGAGGACACTTGTATTATTAGATAGCTAGTTTATGTCCTTACACATGATAGGGCAAGCTGGGCTGAAGGTTGCGTGAGCCAGTTAACAAGGTCTAAATTTTCTCTTCCAAAAAATTGAGCCTACATTTTATTTTGAAAGTAAAACTAGACGTTGCTTCTCACCGGATGTTAATTAAATTTTCAATTTTTGGCACTTGATTTCTGCTGCATAGTATGAATATACTGGATATGGAACTTACAAAAAGAGCAATGATTCTAGATCTTGGAGACAAGTGTGATTCAAGGGATCAATCAGTTGAAAATGGATGCTGCAGTTCAATTAACTGATAACATCAGCGATGCAGATGCACTACTTGCCTTGCAGTCTAAGCTCAAGAAGAATGCCAAGATTCAAGCTGCTGCCAAATCTCATGACATACCCATTTATGTGACAAAGGTTTATATGATCAAACCTATAGCTATCTATTTCTTCAGCTTCATCTACATATTTCAATATGGTGAAACCTGTTTTCTTTCTTTTGGTAGACAAGTTCCTTGGAGCAAATAACAAAGGCCATAAGGGCACTGATGAACAGTCATGCTAATGGATTGAAGGGTTCTAGAACAGAAGAGAATACAAAATTGTCAGAGAAGATCGATGCCCTGGAGGTAAGAGTTTTCTTTCAGTTGTGTTTTTGAAATATTTATTATTGATTAATATATTTTGTGGAAGGAGTGCGTTAACAATGGTTTATGTTGTGGTCAATGTCACAACGTTCATATTACCATGAAGTTTCTAATGCTAATGGTGGATGTTGTTGTGAACTGTTACAACTCCCAGTAAATTCATTAATTCACACTTTTCTAAATATTCAACGAGTTGGCATCAAAATTACATGAACCTTGCATAATACAAATGAAGAATTGAAGTGAAAAAAAATAAAAATCTAAACTATTACCTAAACAACTACAAAGAAGTTGATTAGAGAAATTAACTGAAATTTTAAATAAACACTATCCTAACTTTATTCTAAGCCAATGTAACAGTGTAAGTCATTAAGACTATAAACTGTAGTGCCATGAAGAGCAATAGTCTTGAAAAATCATTAGCAAAAATAAATGTAAGAAGTTGAGATGTTTTGCTTAAACCCTCAAATCAATACTCTGATCTTGACTTTAGAAGCCAAGAAGTTTGAGACTTGAATTAAATTGTCAGTTGGGGGGTGGGGACCACAGAAATGCTTTGCAAGATAACGATTGTTACAGCTTGATTCCTGTATAGTGCCTATATAATGGGTTTTAACAGACTCAGGTGGACCCTGTTCCATTAAGAATACAATAAAAAATACTCTACCAATAAACCAATGGGAAGGATTGATTCGAGGATGGTATATCGGCTTGCTTTCTTGTTAGGGGAAACAGGGCTGCCAGAAAGAAGATTTCCCTGAGTAGAATCTTGACTTACTAAGAATGTGTACTATGGCTACCCGTCCCTTCTTTCCTTGCTTGCCTGTGACCTGCTTTCCTCGTAGGAATTCCTGTCTGCAGACTATTCTCACCTCTACAGAAATATCACTATCACCCCCCAAAACCAAACAGTCCTGTGAATGATAGTTGTAATTTGTTTCGGGGAATCAACGACCCACAGCTTGTTTATTCATTTTTGGAAAACATGAAGAGTCCTTGAATTAATGTGGCTGAAATATAAGAAGCTATAAATTCTCTCTGAAGTATGACCTTTTCACGTAAACTGGACTGCATGGTTATTATTCTAAGAGTGGCTGTTTCTTAGGCCCCATTTGGTACAGCTATTAGCAGTTAGCTATGGTTGTATTTATAAATGTGGATGCAAAAGGTATTTGGTAATGTGTTGCTTAAAAGGTTTTAAATGCAAAATAATACATAAAAGCCATTCAAAAACCTTAAAAGCTTCAACCTGTGGTTTCTCTAAGTAATGGTTTAACCTGTTTTAAATGGATTTTGAAATGCATTTGCATTGTTAGCAAACACCTTTAATTTGGTGGTTTGTGGAAAAGCACTTCCTACCACCTAGCCGATGAAGAATTTAATACCTCAGCTCCATTATATTACCAATTGTTTTATGAAGCTTAAACTAAGATTTGGTTTTCCTTACACTCCCCACCCCTTTTCCTTTCCCTATGTTATGCTTTCTTTTTCTTCTTTTAGAGCAGCATAAATGTCTATTTGACAATTGGCAACATAATCATGAGTGCAGAAAACAAATTTGATCGGTTGTGAGTAGACCACATGGTTGCAAGCTTGTTTTTCTTTTGTGAGAATGTGCTCATCTCAATGGAATTTTTTTTTAAACAATTAAACAAAGCTGCTCTTCTATGGATATTCAATGCATTAATATGTGTGTGTGTGTGTGTGTGTACATATATTAGTTGGATCTATTTTTTTGGTTTCTGTCGTTTATTCTCAATGTGAGTGGATGAACTTTAGGCCAATGATGATTCAAAGGGAATTTGGATGGTGTCTACTCAATGAATTATATGATCAAGAATGCATACTGTTAGATCTGAGTCTGTTGCATTTGATTTAGAAAATCTCTTTTAACTTCTGTATCTTCTACGTTACAAATTTCTTTTTCCTTCTCCAGGGGCAGTCTTCCTGTTTAACATTGCTTTGCATATTTACATTGTTGAATCTTGAACAGTATCATTTCTGCCTAGTGCTTCTGTTTTCCTTTTGTCTAGTTGAAAATAAAAGAGAAACACGGAAGTAGAGAACATAGAAAGTAGAAAAGAACAATGATTGGAGAAGTTTGTATGCATTGATTGATTTATTGTAAGCCTCCCAACATAATATATCATGTCCAAAAGACTAGCAGTAGGCCATGATGATCACCATTAATATATCTTCTATTTTCATTGCTCCATCATGTTTACATTTGGACACCTAGTTCATCTAAATTATTACATTTCAACTCTACAAATTAATTTTTCCTCATACAGGAGGCAAGAATAGCTGTCATGCAGGTAGTAATTCCAAAAGGAGAACCTGTGGAGCTTCTTCCTAGGTCATCACACATTATGTCCCTTCAGATAGATTTCATTCAAAAATACCAATTAGAAACAGAGAGAATTGGTACAGAGCCAGAGGCTCGCCTCCGTATCCTCCCATATCAGACTAGGTTTGATGCAAACAGCAAGTTTACTGAAACAGTTGGGACAGATAGTGGAGTTGATAATTTTCTCAGTGCCACTGGTGACACAAATGGACCACCCTTCAGCACTGACAGGTTACCTCTCTTGCCTGACTAGTATTGACCGTATTCTAACTTGAAGTATTCACCACGCTTGATAGCTTAATATGTGTAGCATATCAACAAGTTCTTGTAAATGAGTGTCCATATCTGCATGGTTTACATATTCTGTTTCCCTTACTGATATGTATTGCACTGAGCATTTCATTTTTTTTGTTAATATTGTGCAAATTTGCAATTACAAGCCAGTGAGGTTTCTGCTAATGCATTTAATAACCTGGTGCTAATCAAGCATGTGATGTGGCTTCTGTTGTTTACATTGACAATCAAAAGGGGGACAGAATAGGGCAATGACACCTTAATAGTAGCACCGAAAGTTACCTGTTGACCCTGGATTACGTAATTTTTACTTGCTTTGGCCACTTTTGTTGCGTATTGTGAATAATTTTTGGGAAGAAATGATCAAATGAGATTGAATTTCATTTCATTACTTAACCAATCACAGGTGTAGTCTCTTATCTTCGCAACTGCTCAACCTAAAATTGGTTGTGGTTTCGTGGCCATGTGATGCATGCAATGGATCTATTTGGCAACCTCATTTAAATATACTCTCCTTATGGAGAAGGCGATCTTTCAATACTTTACCCTAACTTTACCCCGTAACATTTGACCCAGCAAAAAAAAGAGGTATAATGTAGCTTTTCTAATGGTGGAATTGCCAGCTTTCAAAGGGGAGAATTCACGAGGATGGATCATGAAATGCAAGAATTTCTTATGATGCATTTCAAACTAGTTTAACAATGGATGGAAATAACATCTCTTTATTTAGAAAGGAAAGCTGGAATCTAGTTTGAATGATTCATATTAGGAACTGATGACTTGGTTAATTTGAAGGAACTTACAAATGCCATTTGAATGAGGTTTGACGGTGGTAAAGATTTGGTGGAGTTTAATAAGCTAGCGCATGATAGAAGAGTGAAAGAGTATATATATATATATATATATATATATATATATATATATATATATATATATATAGAGAGAGAGAGAGAGAGAGAGAGAGAGAGAGAGAGAGAGAGAGAGAGAGAGAGAGAATGATAATCTACTAAGAGCAGACCAAGAAGGGTTTCAGTCTTTCAGATGCATGAAGAAAAAAAGTTAAGAGTTTTGGATAAAATTGAAAGCCCGATCGCACCCTATTATACCCAAGATAGAAGAGACAATTCAGACTCAAGGTCAAATTAAATCAATGGATTAATTTGCATAAAAAACTAAGTTTAGAGACTTAATTAAATTTTTAATAGACTAATTTGATTTAATCATGGGCCCAATTAAATTAGGTGTAAGGACTTCATTATACTTTTAATGAGATATAATTTGGGCTTGATTGAGAATATTAGTTTTGCAACTTGTGATGATGACTTCTGGCCAACAATTGAGGTCCTTTCTATTTAAATCAAGAGCCAAGAATCATGTCAGATAAACCAAAGACAAACCAACCTCTAAACCACCTTTAATACAAACTTTCATTTGACATTCTAGACATGTACCACCCTTATAATAGCCTATAAAACCCATTGTTTGCCCCAACTAAAAAACCCTAGAAAGCACCATAAACCACCACCATCTTACTATCACCAAGGAGCACCTCTAGTAGTGAACAACACTTTAGATCAGGTAATCTTTCTTATTCTTCCCTCTTTGTAATTTTTTTTTCTTTAACATGCAAAATATGAATAAATTATATTTTGCAACAAATTAGAAAAACATGGTCACCAGGCTAAGCTAGTGATCATGAAACACAAGATAGATTTAAGCCCAACTCATATAGTTGGGCTGAGTCCAACCTATTTATTCAAAAAAATAGGTTGTATTTAGGCCCAACAAAATGAGTTGGGTTAGGCTTGAGTCCAACCCTATATATGGGCTTAGGTCTCAAGCCCATTAGGCACAACCCATCTTTATGGGTGTGTTTGACCCACTTTATTTTTCCTTAAATAATAATCCTTCATTTGGCATTTAAGAGCATGTTTACCAAACATGCTCTTAAAGCATTTTCAATGCCTCTAATTTTAGGTTAAGGATGTGTTTAACAAACACACCTTTAACCATTTTTTCTTTTGCTTTAATTTGTCTACATTTGTATGTTTAGCCAAACAGGCCTTTAAGAATTCAAAAAAAAAACTAAAAAAATAAGGGTTTATCTTAATACTTATAGGTTCCTTGACTATTGGCTTGTTTATTTTGTTGGTAATTTTTGCATGTATTTTTTTTTATATATTGCCCGTGCATTATTTTTTTATATACTACTCATATATAAGTACAATGAGTATCAATTAATGCTTTTATACATTTCAATTAGGTAATTTTAGGCTAGTTTGATAGTAGTGGTTTGCCTCATGACTTTTAATTGATATTCAAATTTGTGAAAATCCAACTATAACTAAGTGTTTACTTGGTAATGGTGGTTACATTGTTCCCTAACCATTCTTTGTAAACTTCTATATTGCCTTAATTAAATGTGATCATTAGGCAAATCATAAACCTTTTTTAGATTAGATGGTGAGCTTACCTCTTATGTAATCACCTAGGATTTTCCCTGAGGGTATGGACTATTTAATAATTCATTTTTACATTAGTGACAATCATATTAAAACCTTGAACTTTATAGTGTTTTTTGAGCTAAAACTTGCCTTTTTCTAAGTACATGAAAAGATTTGAGATAGTATAATTAGTTAAAAGGGATAAGCCAAGGACTCAGGTTAGGGAGATACTAAACATGACCAAAGTACATTGTTTTGAGGATAATATATAAAAGCTTGTGTTATTTTTGGGATATATGGATGAGATTTTGTTTGAGAAAAGATATGAGAGAATTACCATAAGTGAGATATACTAGGGGTGATGTGTCCTCTTTTTAAACCACTATTCACTTTACTAAAACTCTCGCATAACAGTATGTTTTTTTAATATAATACTAGGTGACGACTCTTGAACCCCATAATCATAACTTTATAACTTGAGAAAAGATATGAGAGAATTACCATAGGTGAGATATACTAGGGGTGATGTGTCCTCTTCTTAAACCACTAGTCACTTTACTAAAACTCTAGCATACCATTATGTTTTTTTAATATAATACTAGGTGACGACTCCTGAACACTATAATCATAACTTTATAATTGCACCCCAAACCTCTTTGACCCTAAGAGGCGGTTCCGTCATTTAACGTTGTGCATGTCATGACACACCCCAACTATGTTCACATCAACAACTTTCAAGGCACTCATGATTTCATTAAACATTGGTATTCTTGATTGCATGACCTAATAACCTTTTCCAAACATGATATCCACCCTTGACAGAGTAACTTGGAAGGAAATCGAGCCAAAACCGAATTGTTTCTTTAGTTTATCTTTAATTGCTGCTAATTTTAATAGGTTGAGACAAATAGTTGTAGATGGAGGATGTAGTACGTGCGCAACTACTTGTGGTGCATGTGCTACATGCACGATTAGTTGTGAAACATGTGTTATATCCAGTTATAAATTTATACCATGGTGTGACTTAGAGGTTCACATGGGTGATTGCTATTTCTGTCCTAAAAATGAGAATTATTTTCCAAATTGTTCTAGTTTGGGAAATTATTTTGCCCATTGTGCCAATGTAAAAAAAAAGAGAAGAAGCTCATTATATAAATGATATGCAATATAGAGTAAAATAATTCAAGTGGAATATATTGTATTGTATTGATTATCAATAATATATATACAAGGAGGTCTTAGAGTTCCACTGTAACTCTTGGAATTGATGACAAATGGCAGCTGTTTTTATGCCGGTTGATACTCTTTCGTAATTACACCATGAAATTGCTTCCCTATTTATACCAAAACACTATCGATATAAGTTTCAATACTCCCTCTTAAGTTGGAGAGTGAATATCAATAACTCCTAACTTGCGCATGAGTTGCTTGAACTTCTCTTTGTCTAAAGCCTTTGTGAACACATCTGCTAATTGTTGCGGAGAGATCACATATTGAGCAACAACTTCACCTCTAGGAATTTTTCCTGGATAAAATGGCAATCCATTTCAATGTGGCGAGCTCTCTTTTGAAATACAGGATTTTTTGCAATGTGTAAGGCAACTTGATTATCACAGTGCAAAGGAATAGGGTTTGAAACAGGGATGTGCAAATCTATTACTAAATATCGTAACCATGTAAGCTCACTACATGTGCTTGCCATTGCTCTATATTATACTTCCGCACTTGACAAAGAAACAATCTTTTGCCTTTTGGTTCTCCATGAAATTAAAGAATTCCCTAGGAATACATAATACCCAATGGTGGAACGACGAGTAATAGGACAACCTGCCTAATCAGAGTCACAAAATGCTCTTAAATTCAAAGGATTATTTGAATGAACAAGCAAACCTTGACTAAGAGCCAATTTTAAATAGTGAACAACTCGAAGAGTAGCAGCCATGTGAGGTTGGCGTGGTTCATGCATGAATCGGCCGAGAATATGGACTGAGTATGTGATGTCGGCTCTAGTGATAGTTAAATAGATCAATCGGCCAACTACATTCTAATATGCACAAGGGTCTTTGAGCAATTCTCCTTTGTTTGAGAGTCTGCATTCTTCCATAGGAAATTCCACTGGCTTAGAACCCAGATAGCCACTATCCTTGATAATTTCCAAGGCATATTTATTTTGGGAGATGTAAATGCCTTTTTTAGAGCGAGCCATTTCAATACCTAAGAAGAATTTCAGATCACCAAGGTCTTTGATGCGGAAATGATTATGCAAAAACTGTTTTAGAGCCTTGATGGATTCAATGTTGTTTCCGGTTATCAAGATGTCATCCATAAAAATCAATAGGATAGTGAGAGATGTACCGTTGTTTTGAATAAACATGGAATAGTCGGCTTTTGATTGTGAAAAACCAATAACTAGAACAACCTCTGTGAACTTAGAGAACCACTGTCGAGAAGCTTGTTTGAGGCCATACAACGACCTGTGAAGGCAACACACAGGAGGAGGAGACATGTAGATTTCTTCCAATAGATCACCATTTAAGAAAGTGTTATTGACATCCAATTGATGTATAGGTCAGTTCAAACTGGTAACAATAGCAAGAAGGCAGCGGACAATGACCATTTTTGTTGTGAGGAAAAAGGTGTCGTGGTAATCAATACCAGCCGTCTGTGAAAATCCCCGAGCAATAAGGTGAGCTTTATAATACTCAACAGACCTGTCGGCCTTTCGCTTGATACGATAAACCCATTTACAGCTGATCGGGCATTTACCAGGGGGCAAAGAAACAAGACTCCAGGTCTGATTTGTGATGAGAGCCTGAAGTTTAGAATTCATGGCTTCCTGCCACTTAGGGTCAGACACGACATCATTATATGAAATAGGTTATCTATCACTGCTTATGTTAACAATATAGTGGAGATGTGAAGGAGAATAGCGATGATAAGAGAGAAAATGACATAGAGGATGTTGCGTACCTGGTGCAGTTGTGGACGAGGTTAAGAATAATTGGTGTGGAGGCAAAATTACCTACGAGCAGACGTAATCCTTAAGGTGCATGTTGGCAACCTGTGGATGTTGAGAATGATGGGGTGAGGGATTAGGATAAGGAATGGCAAGGTGGTCTGTGATATCAGGTGTATTATGTTCGACTTGTGGTGGTGGTGATGCAGAATCGGGTGATTCAGGAAGAGAAGGAGCTCGGTCTTCTAATGTAGGGGAAGCTAACAAAGGTGTGGTGGTGGGGGTGAGAGGGAGTAAGAGAGTCTGCCGTAGGGGAAATATGGGAGAAAGATCAAATCCTAGAGAAAGAGGGATTGGTAGTGCTGGTGGAGTGGGAGGAAGGGTGGAAGTGTCTTGGGTGGAAGGGTTTTGGGTGTAGTAATAAAAGGTGTCTTCAAGAAAAACCACATCCCGATTGGTAAAAAATTTTCGAGTTGCAATATTGTAAAGTTTGTAAGCTTTTGTCCCATGGGATAATTGAGAAAAAATGTATTTGGTGGCACATGGAGAAAATTTTGAGGATGGATTGACTACGGTTGCGAAAGCAAGGCAACCAAAAACTCTCATTCGAGAATAATCAGGAAGTTTCTTGTAGCAAAGGCGATTAATGATATGAACGACAGTAAGGATACATTCTCCCCAAAAAGTAATGGATAAATGAGATTGAAAACGAAGCGCGCGAGCAGTTTCAAGATTGTGTCTATGTTTTCGCTCAACAACACCATTTTGCTGAGGTGTATATACGCAAGAATGTTGAAAAAGAATGCCTTCCTCAAGAAAAAAAATTGTAATGAAAGAAATTCAGCCCTATTATTAGAACAAAGAGCTTGAACTTTTGTATTGAATTGGGTGTTAACATATTGGAAAAAACGATGGAGTAAAATAGGTGTCTCACTTTTGTGATGCATTAAGAAAACCCATGTAAAATGAGAAAAATCATCCACAACAGTCAAGAAATAAAAGGCACCCGAAAGAGGAGCTTTCGTAATGACCCCAAATATCACAATGAATAAGAGAAAAACACCTCGAAGTTGAAATTAAACTAGAAGGAAAAGGGTGACGAGTTTGTTTTGCCAATGGACAAACATCAAATTTATGATTGGAATCAAATTTGAATTTAATCAAATTATTAGCTAAAAATTGTAATCGGCTAGAAGAAGGATGTCCCAAATGGCGATGCCACAAATCAGATGAGATGATTAAATTGCAAGCAAAATGAGAAGAAGGGGAATGTGAAGCCAATGCCATGAGGTAATATAGGTCATTATGTCGCTTAGCCACACCAATCATCATCCTCGTAGCCAAGTCTTGCAAAATGCACCAAAATGGAAAAAAAGTCACTAAGCAATGTAAATCATTAGTCGTTTTACCAGCATGAATAAGATCAACTTTAAAACTTGGCACACAAAGGACGTTGCTCAATTGAAAAGATTTGTTAAGTTGAATTGTGTCGGTCATGGTAATTTTTGCTATGTCTCCACTTGGCAATGAAACTGGTGCTATGGATAAATTCCTATCGATATTTTCTAATGATGCAGGAGAGAAAGTAATATGGTGGGTTGCCCTACTATCAAGTATCCATTGATCGTGGGCAACCGGTAATAAACCTAAAGTATTTGGAAGGGTTGAAGAAGCAGTAGTGTTGGTCTGCGGAGTGACATGCTTTTTGTTCAAAGTGCTGAGTATCTGAACATTTTGATCTTCAGGTAAGTTGGGTAGAGACGACTGGAGTTCCTAAAAAGTGGGAGTGAAATCCATTTGATTTGCCAAAGGGTTACCAGTTGCTGAGTGTGAGTTATGTCTGTCATAGTCTTAACGCTGGTGCTATATTTTTTCTTTGCTTTTGGGATGGCCAGGAGGGTACCCAATCAACTTATAACAGGTTGCTTTTCTATGGCATGTCACCACAATAGGTGCATTGAAAAGGCTTTTTGGTGCGTGGATTATTTGATTGATTCCCATGAATTTGATTGTTTTGCCGACCCCTGGGCATGTTATGAGTTCCACGTACAACCATGACTGCTGAATTTGATGGTAAGTTGACAGCATATGCTAATTCTCTCTGTTTTTCTTCTTGCACAATGGAGGCATATGCTTGACGAACTGATGGTAAAGGATTCATTAGTAAAATCTGACCACTTGCACTTGAATATGATTTGTTGAGTCCCATATGAAATTGCATAAGTTTTGTGTTGTCATTCTGTGCACCACAATTGCATGTGGCTGAATTAAAAGATACAAGTTTATCCCACGATCCTTTTAGTTTGGTGTAATATGCTGCTACAGATGTCTACCCTTGTTCAATCCTGTAGATATCCCTATGAACTTGGAAAATACAGGGAGCATTCCCTAAAGAAAATCTTTCACAAAGGTCTTTCCAAATTGCATGAGAGGTGTTGCAAGAAAGGATGGAATCAACTATTTTTGGCTCAAGGGAATTCAGAATCCATGAAAGCACCATGTCATTGCAGCACTGCCAAATAACATGTTCTTCAGGATTTGAAACCTCATGGGGTTCTTTGATTGTACCAGTAATAAAGTCTGTCTTGTTTTTTGCACTCAGAGAAATTTTCATGGCTTGGTGCTAAGAATTATAGTTGTTGCCATTCAACCTTTTTGAAACAAGAAGTAGCCGGGGTGGTCTGAGTGAAGAAATAAGGGAGAGCCAGTAGGACTGGGAAGACTGAAGCAGAATCACCAGTACTGCAGAGCTCAATATTGGTTGTAGCCATGATGTTTTGAAATCAAGGAAACAAGAAGAAGATTTCAAAGACAAGGACGCAACAGATGTATTGCAAAAGTTTCAGAACATAACCAATTTGATACCATATAGAGTAAAATAATTCAAGTGGAATGTATTGTATTGATTGTCAATAATATATATATACAAGGAGGTCTTAGAGTTCCACTTCAACTCTGGAAGTTGATGACTAATGGCAACTATTTTTATGCCGATTGATACACTATATATCTTTCCTAATTACACCATGAAATTGCTTTCCTATTTATACCAAAACACTGTCGATATAATTTCCAACATGCAATGCTTCGAACGGGACGTTACAAGTTGTTAATCGCAGTCATTTGCACTTGTTTTGACTGGTAGATTGTGGAAAACCGACCATGATCACTCGTGTGGTGTTCTGAATCATTTGTCACTAATAGTTTAATTAACTTTCTGCAAAGATAATTAAGGAGGTGGAAGCTTAATTATCATTAGTGGGCTATAGAAAGATCAATGATGTACGAAGTCAAAAGAGTATTTTACTTAATTATGCCTTGATACTTCTATGCTTGATGACTTGTTTGCTTACGTATCGGTCTGTCATGCATATTTATTTGCTTATTCGGTGGGCTTCTTCTTTATCTTTACTTTGTCATATGTTGACCTTATCTTTTCCATGGATCACTACCAAAATTAACTAGTTTATTGATGAAAAAATTTTGTGGTATTGTAACATGGTTTTTATTAATAACTGTTTTGCCGACAAATATACGGGCAAAAGCTTTCCATCAGCAAAATACTTGTCAATACTTTTATTTTTATGAGTGATTCCATTATATTGACCTCGCCAATGAAATCATTTATTGTCAAAAATACTAAATATAATTTTATTAGTATATTCTATTGATGAACCGTTATAATATATCATTGGTGATTTCATTGTTAATATTACACCGACAATTCTATCGATATCACTTTGTCTATTCGAAGTATAAAATAGCTTAGTCATTTTCTTATTAAATTTTATAACAGTTTTTTTATTTGAGTTGAGACTTATTTATAATCATAATGTACTTATGTGTCTTAGTTAAAAAATAATTTAAATAAATGACAAACATTATTCAAAAGAAAACTAAGCTAAATGGAAATAGTTTATTTTCTATGTTATCATTTGCTTTACGTAAAAAAAATCAAGGAGAGAAATTGTAATAAAAAAAATCATTTAATATAATCAAATAAATGATCTGTGTTGAGAGAAAATATTTTAATTTACACCCCTCCCTTGACTTTACTAAATACATATTTAGTTATTGTTAATTGTTTTTATTTATTGACACTCAAGGTTTTGAATTTATTTAATTAAATGTGTGCGTAGTTGTTTTTTCATTTATTAACATATAGAATTCTTAATTTATTTAATTAAATTTATGTATAAACTTTTCAATTTACACTTATTTTTCATCTAAAAAAACCTACACATTGAAAAAAAATCTGACCTACGGTACAGGTAGAGTACGTGAATAACTAAGAAACTAGATATCCTGAAACTGATCATTTGTCTTGACGAGCAAGTGTTAGGTAAATAAAATAAAATTCTGAGCCAAGGAAGTATAGAAAAGATGAGGACTAATGGCATTGGCCTTTGGCCTGGTGTATATACTATCCTAGTGATGCCATTCAGTGCGTAATGATATCAAATTAGTCGGTCAAATGTATTCAGCACTGAAGTTATTTATCATTGCATCGTGAAAAAAACATGAATTATAAAATAATACAAACAAATCTCCCTTGTCTCCATCAATGGCATTGTGGTTGTCTACAGTGCCGACTGTTCATTTTGGAAATGAACAGCGCCATCGTCCTTGTGGGATGAGCAATTGAAGAAGATGATGATATAAATAAGTTCCCAACTGGTTTCCCTCTAACTTTGTGTTATATTTATATAAATGATCTAAGCACAGGGAATCTTTCTTCTCTCGCAAACACTCATACAGGATTTGCCTTAAATAATTTGCTTAATTTTCAATACGTTGTACGAATGGTGTTCTATTTCTCCTGTCATTTGTTACATTTTCAACTTGGAATATGGATGATGCCAAGCCGCCCATGAAAGGAAAAAATCCCTCTTCTTTTTTGTAGAATCTGACAGGCATACCACCGAAATAAGTAGGAAAGGGTATTCCTGATCAGTTTCTCAAGATCCAGATTACACAGCTGAAAATGGGAGATTATCATGGTTTGAAAGCAATACAAAAGGCGGCAGAAAGCAGCCGCTACTTTCTGGCATTCAGTTTTCACGCATGGAAAGATCTCAGAAATATGTGAATAATAAGGGAAGGCATATAAGAATCAAATTTCTTTTCCTTCCAATGAAAGATTGAAGGCTCATGAGATCTCTCTCTCTCTCTCTCTCTCTCTCTCTCTCGCTCTGTATATATATATATATATATAGCAAATACCCTAACTCTCTCCAACAATATAGTCCACTTGACAGTTTTTGAAACACTACCTACTCTTCTCATCTAAGACAATGGCTAACATGAGGGTTGTCTTATTCTTTATCCTGATTTTGCTCTTCTTTTCGACGTTCGAAACTCGTTCAATCGACCGGATCTCGCACCGGGGAGATCGTTCATTGATAGAGAGGGCCCAAGAAATGTTGAAGGAAAGCATAGTAAGGCATGAGTTGATTGGAGGTTTTAACAAGTCTTTCAGACTGAGTCCCGGAGGTCCCGATCCCTACCATCATTAATCATGGTTTCACGAAGAAAGCTTCACAGAGCAACTGATTCATGCAAAAGGAAATGAAATCGTAGTAGCTTCTTAAACAACTAAGCATCCCAATGATCGACAGAATACGTGCTTGCAATGGGAAAAAAGTGTTAGATGGCTACTACAGAAAATGTACGTAGTATCCCATTTCAAGCATGTATTCGAGAAATAAAATGTAGCAGATAACTGCACCTTATTTTTCCATTTCAAGATGTCTTGAAATAAAATGTATGCACTTTTTTTTATGGTAAATGATCCAATTCCACCCCCTCCCCCACCAATTTGTTTCTTTTTGGCAAATTGCATAACAAACCTCCAATGATCACTTACATTTTGTTTTTTATAATTACACATATTTCAATTGAACCCTTATTATTATTGTTAGGAAGCGTTCTTGTGTGTGGAGAGATACATCCACCTTTGCATCCGCATTGGCTTTCCCATATGAGGTTTTACACACACCATCTCTATGCTAAAAGCTTAAATATTGATGGACACCATCACCAAATCAGAATCTTAAACTAGTAAATCTATCAAAACACATATATAGTGGTATAACAATTTAAGTTTTCTTGATTAGATAATTTAAAATTATTCTAGGTTTGTGCAAAGATTATTTGATAAAAAAAAATAGGTTTGATCATCTCTATAAGGTTGTGTTATTATTGCCAGTAGTAATACAAGCTCACCACCTACAAACACAGGATCATGCAGGAGAAGATCAAGGAGACAAGAATCATGCAATCATAGTTAATGGTGCAACACCGTAATGTAATTATTAGAATGTATATATTTAATACCTTTCATAAACTGAAGCAATCAATAGCTCAACTGTAAATCCATTGCTATATAATAAAACCTACACAGCCATTACCTGTGTAGTGCACAAAATCAATTGCAGGTTTATAAAAACATTTCATGGTATCAGAGCCATACGATTAACCTTATTTGATCCTATGGCCTTAGAAAACATTTCGTCTACACTCTCCTTCAACACCATGGTACACATGGTCACTGTCAAATTATCTTCCACCAATTTTCTTCTTTGGCGCAGTCAAGTGATTCCATTGTTGTAGTGTCAAAATTGTATGGATACATTGATGGCTCAACACCAATGCCACTAACCCTGCAACTTATAGTTTGTGGAAACAAGTTTCAAAGTGGTGGAGGAGGGGAATTTATGAGCAAACAATTGCAATCTCATTTCATTAAATGTGGTATTCATCACCAATTATCATGTCCCTATACCCCAACTCAGAATGGTAGAGTAGAAAGAAAACACGGGCATATCACAAAAATTGGTCTCACGATGTTATTTCATGCCACTGCCCCTCTTCACTTCTAGGTTGAAGCCTTCAATACAACAGTCTTCGTCATCAACCGCTTGCCCACTTTGGTCTTAACAAGGACATCCCCTTTTGAAATTTTGTATGGTAAGGCCCTGTTTACTCTATCTTTCGTATATTCAAATGCCTTTGTTTTGCACACTTACAAGATTACAACAAACATAAATTTGAGCCTAGAAGTCTTCCTTGCATTTTTCTTGGATATCATCCCTCCTACAAAGGTTTTCGATGCCTTGATCCTGTGTCTCATCAAGTACTTGTTACACGACATGCAAGGTTAGATGAACATGTATTTCCTTTCTCTTCCTCTAGCATGGAACCTTCAACTTCCCTTTCAGATTGTATTGCATTTCATGATCCCACTATATTCAAATCCATTATGTCTAGTGCTAACTCTTCTACAGGATCTTCATCCTCATCCTTTCCATCAGAACCATCATCCTTGACATGCAAATCATGTGCTTTGGATTTGCCATCGCCTGCAAGCACCTTACCTTCACGGCCACATGTTATTGCCCCTTTCAAAGAATCACCTTCAACAATCTCACCACCAATAGCTCAATACCAGAACTCTCATCCTATGATCACTCATGGAAAAGCAGGCATCTCCAAGTCCAAACATTACACCTTCATCACCATTCTTATCATCCCTACTAGTTAGCATAACACCAAAGGGGTTTAAAAGTGCTTCCAAATCCCCAGAATGTCTTGTAGCCATGGAAGATGAACTTCGAGCTCTTCAACTCAATCGCACATGGGAATTAGTTCCTAGACCACCTAACATCAACATTGTTGGCTCTAAATGGATTTTTCGCACCAAATACAACCCCGATGGTTCAATTGATAGGTTGAAGGCATGTCTGGTTGCCAAAGGTTATATCCAGCATTACGGTCTTGATTTCAATGATACCTTCAACCCAATTGTTAAAGCCTCCATAATTCGCATTGTCCTCTCCATCGCAGTCTCTCATGGCTGGCATCTACATCAACTTGTCATGAAGAATGCATTCTTGCATGGGGTCTTACAAGAAACCATGTACATGAAACAACCCCCAGGTTATGTTAATCCCTCTCTTCCAAATCATGTATGTCATCTTCACAAGGCAATCTACGGTCTCAAGCAAGCCCCTAGAGTATGGTTCCATAGATTTAGCAATTTCTTATTCATTATTGGCTTCACTTGTAGCACAACCGATCCCAATTTATTTGTCTACTCTACCACGCATGGGATAATTTATTTACTGCTCTATGTAGATGATATCATACTTACAAGAAGCATTGAATCCCTCATTGTTAAACTCATCAAACAGCTCAACAAAGAATTCTCCATGAAAGATCTCGACTCTCTCCATTATTTCTTGGGTCTTGAAGTAACCCATTCTGCCAATAACTTATTTTTAAGTCAAGTCAAGTATGCTAGAGACCTTCTTGTTCGAACTGATCTTCTTGAGTCCAAACCAATTGGCACTCCCATGGTAGTATCTCATCATCTCACAGCTGAAGGCACTCCATTTCCCTCCGTTACAACCTATCGTTCCTTGGTGGGTGCTCTTCAATATCTGACCATTACTAGGCCAAATATTACACATGCTG
Organism: Salix purpurea; assembly: GCA_027405865.1. Taxonomy (NCBI): domain Eukaryota; kingdom Viridiplantae; phylum Streptophyta; class Magnoliopsida; order Malpighiales; family Salicaceae; genus Salix; species Salix purpurea. Next base: position 22,708,348 of record JAOWLH010000002.1, read on the forward strand.
TTAATTCTGTCTTTCAATTTATGCATGCACCCAAAGCTCATCATTTTCAAGCTGTCAAAAGGATCCTCAGATATGTCAAGGGAACTTTGTACTTTGGTCTCCTCATCAGTCCATCCACCAACTTCACTATCTCAGCATTTTCAGATGCAAATTGGGCTGATTATCTTGACACCAGTCGTTCAACCTCAGGTTATGCAATTTTTCTTGGTGATAACCTAGTTTCCTGGACCTCTAAGAAGCAACCTACTATCTCTCAATCTTCTACCGAATTGAATATAGAGCTTTGGCTCTCACTGCAACTGAAGTCAAATGGTTGTTAAACATACTTCAAGACTTACACATTCAGCTTCCAACCAAACCCACTCTTTTATGTGATAACACCAGTGCCATCTTTATGGCTCGCAATCCAGTATCACAGAAGTGATCTCGTCATATCAACATTGAAATTCACTTTGTTTGTGAATTAGTGAGCAATGGTTCTCTACAAATCCAACATGTACCATCAACTTTTCAGCTTGTTGATGTCTTCACTAAAAGTCCCTCGGCTTCTCTATTCAAGTTATTTCGGTTCAAGCTTCGTGTGCTTCCTACCATGTTCAACTTGCGTGGGGGGGGGGGGGGGAGGGGAGGGTGTCAGCAGTAACACCAACTCACAACCTACAGACGCAGGATCATGCAGGAGAAGATCAAGGAGATGATCATGTAGGAGAAGATCAAGGAGACGAGAATCATGCAATCATAGTTAATGGTGCAACGTCTTAATGTAATTATAGAATGTATGGATTTAATACCTTTCATAGACTGAAGCTATCAATTGCTCCACGGTAAATCCATTGCTATATAATAAAACCTACACAACCATTACTTGTGTAGTGGAGAAAATCAATTACAAGTTTATAAAAACCTTTCAATTATAAACTACAACTCATCCAATTATTCTACCTCTAACATTAATTCACTCGAGTCATCATATCAAAAATATCTTAAAATCTTTTTAAAATAGAGAAATTGTTAACTAATATTTGTGTGTGTGTGTGTTTCAAGGTGTTTCTTTACATACACACACACACATATATTACAGAGAATATAAAACAAAATCGAAAGTTAAGTGAAAGATGAGATGTAGTTGACCTTTTTTGCATGAATTATTTAGTTTACAAATATATATACAGCAGTACATAGGGTCAAAACACGGCCGAAGTTTTTTTTATTGATTAGAGTTGACTTTAAAGAATTGACTTGGTGTTTAAAATTATTTTTTATTGATTTTAAAAATCAAAAATAAAAAAACTATGTGCTAAATTAATTAGAATTGGTGTTTAGAAATGGAAGGCAAGGCATTTATCTTATTTATGACAATATATTCGCTCTTTTGCCTTTCGGTAGCATACTATATCACATGCTTGATTTACTTTTATCAAGGAATATTCTTGAAGTACTCCCCGTGGACACTATGGAGTTCTTGTACTTCGGATTCCTTTTTCATTTGAGCCATTTTCTTGCTTCGAGATTTTATTTTTTGGCTATAATAATAATAATAATAATAATAATAATAATAATAATAATTGGTTAAAATAATCAACATCAACACCAATTAAATTCTCAAAAAACATGGAGGCATAGAGGTAAAAAAAACTCTTAGGGCAAGTGCTTTCTTGTTTTTATTTTATTTTATTAATCCAAAATAGGTATGATGAGATATGGATAGGAATAATGGTTCAAAAATGTTTTGCTCTATCCGTAGAATGTTTGAGGGGTTCCTCTAGTCATTCTATTCTACTGTTTGATAATAGAGTAACTTTATTATTATTATTATTATTATTATTATTATTTTTCATTGTTGATTACATTTAACCATTCTTAATAATTTATATGTTTTATGAATATGCATATGACATTAAAGCACCGTAATCTTTTTTTATATTTAAATGTACTAGGTAATATATATATACTAGACAATGCCCCCGCGCTTCGCCGCGGGCGGCACAATTTTTTTTTCAATGTAAAAAATATTAATTATGTGTATTTTTTTTATTATAATATAAATTTAGTTAAAATAATAAATCTGTGTAGAATTCATGTCAAATGCAAGTTTTCCATAAAATATATGAATTTAAAATCTATATAAAGTTCAATAAAAAAGTATAAATTTATCATCACCATTAAAAAAGCAAGAAAACTCGGATATCTGAATTATTCAGTTCACTGTATTAAGATTAATTCAATTTATAATTCAATTTAAATAAAACAGAAATAAAATTTAAATTGTGAAAATACCCACAATAATAAAATAAAAACATTTAATTTTTTTTTTAAATTAAAAAACATGATGTTTTTAGATTATTTTGATTTGTTCATGTAAAAAATAATTTAAAAAAAAGAATAAAAATATTATAATACTTTTCTGACCAAAAACACTTTAAAAAACAAACGCAATTGTACTTAAACAAAAGATTTATAAAAGAAAGTAAAAAAAAACCAATAACTAAAATTATCATTATTATTGTGGAAATAGTTAAATCATAAAAATCATTCAATCCAAAGAAAAAAAAGAAGCAAAAAACAAAACAAATGAACAAAGAGAAAAAATTAGCAATATTAATAAAAAAGCAATTTCAATAATTAAATTGCCATGGAAAATTATTAAAAAAAAGCAAAATATTTGTATAAAAAACAATAAAAAAATCAATTGATAAAAAATAAAAAAATAAACATTAAAAAAAAAGAATTAATAGAATATATTATTTGAAGGATAAAATTAGCAATATTAATAAAAAAGCAATTAAAAGAATTAAATTTCCATGGAAAATTATTAAAAAGAAGCAAAATATTTGTATAAAAAACAATAAAAAAATCAATGGACAGTAAAGTGATTAAATTAAAGCTTTTGTTATTCTTAGAAAAGTAATTAAAATTAAACATATATTAAATTAATTCAATTCAATTAAACATATATTAAATTAAACATATATTACATTAATTAAAAATAAACATTCAAAAAAAAGAATTAACATAATATATTCAAAAAAAAACTAACATATATTAAATTAATTAAAATTGAAGGATAAAATTACAAAAAAAAAATAATTGGAGTACCAAAAATAAATAATGCAAACTGCTACCATTTGATAAAAAATCAGAAGAAGAGGGACTGAAATCAAACTTTGTATATATTACCAATTTCCATTGGAGGACCAAATCAAAGAAATCAAAACTTCCGGACCGGAATAATTGAAGGAATAAAAAGTAAATACAAAATCAAAAGTATAAGGACTGAAATAAAAACTTCTTATATAATCAGTTTTAATTAAAGGGCATAATTGAAGACAATAAAACTTTAATTTGAATAAATCAGTAATCAAAACGAAATCAAAACCTCAGAACCAAAATAAATTTCACACAAACATCAGGGACCGGAGCTAACTTTGGGAGCGGCAGGAGAGAGAAAAGGGAAGGCCGAGGAAAAACCGTCTGCCGCCGCCTATCGAGACATCTATGACCGGAACGCGCCGCGACGGAAGAAAGAGGACCTCACGGCGCATTGTCGGTCATGGCGGAAGTTAATTTTTGACGTCGTTACGGCACCGCACGCGCCTCCGCCGAGGCGCGTCAGCGTGGAACGCCGCTGGCGCGCCGGTGCGACGCGTCAGCTGTCTTCGGTAAAAAATATTAAAAGAATGGGGCAATGACCTATACACCCCTGTCCTCTTTAGTATTTACGAAAATACTGTGGGGAAAGGACGGCCCTGCCCCCGTATCCTGTTAGCTATTTTGTCATTTTTCGGGCCCTTTTTCGTCTGCGCACTATTCCCAAAAAAGATGGAAAAACCGAGAGAGCCCCTGACCACTGTTAACTATTTTGTCTTTTTCGGGGGCTATAAACGCCACTACACTGTGCACATGCGGAAAAGACAAAAAAAAAAGGTAGACATACACCCGCGAAGCACCGGGACAAATTGCGAGTCCACAGTGCACATGAGTCACGCACTACAGTGAAATGGTGCTACAGGAAAACCACAACACATTTTATATATATGTATAATATATATATATATCTTAATTTATTTTCTTTATTTTTTCTCCCTTTATCTGTAAACCCCGGGAAATAAATGTAAGTGTTAAATTAAAAGAGAAATAAAGTAAGTTGAGGGGAGGGTGAAATTGAAATAAATGTAAATATTATGACTTATAATATAAGAAGAGAACATGTGGGTAAAAAGTAGCATTTAAAGGAGATGGGGGCCCTAAGTGCAATAAGAGAAATTGAGGAGTATAAATACCCCTCTTTTCTCTCATTTCCAGCAACATGAGACGTGAGGGAGATAAAGATAAGTAGGGGGTGGTACTCCGAGAACAATATCTCCTCCCGCCACCGTTGGATCGGGCTGGAATTTGAGTATGTTATGCACCTAACCATTTTCTAAACTCTGACCGGAGGGATTGTTATTATCTGAAGCCGTTTGAGAAATTCAGTCATCTGAAGATTTCTGGGAAACCCCCTCAAACTTGTCAGAGTCGCCAGCTAGTTCCTCCTCCATCCACCGTTGGATTTATCTGCAATTTTGGTATGTTGTGCGCCTTACTTGTTACTAAATGTTCACCGGAGGGATCAGCCTGGTATTGCTCTAGTGGAGACGTGTGATCTTTTGAACAATATAGCTAAATCTGTTTCTTCGGCCAGTCAGAGTTGCTAGCTAGTTTTCCTTTATTGCACCGTTGGATCAACCTGAAATTTGGATATGTGGTGCGTTTGAGTGTTATTCATGTTCTGAACGGTGGAGATGAGAATGGTACACTTCAGCAAGGAGATATGGATGCTTAACAGTAGCTCTCCAATATAAGGCGGTGCAGTCGGGATTGGACCATCGTCCAGACAAGAACAACCCAGAAGTAGAGCAGGTAGGTGAATTACACCTCTCTTTTTATACGACACGTAAGAAGTATTTTAAGTTAAATATTATTCGAATGCGATAGAGTTTATATTAGATTGTTGAATGCTTAAATGTGAATAATTGAATGATTAGCTTCGGCTAATGGCATCCGAATAATTATTTTTCTTTATTAGTTGTGGAACTATAAGTTACAATGTGGGTGCCTATTGATGAGGAAAAGAAAAGGGGTAAAGGAAATGCTAGGGGATGGAAAAGAAGAAGAAGAAGAAATAGTTAATGATATCGGCGGGTGACGTCGATATCGGCATAATTTATAAACTTGATTAACTATTCGGTTTCAGAATAGTTAATGATATCGGCGGGTGACGTCGATATCGGCATAATTTATAAACTTGATTAACTATTCGGTTTCAGAATAGTTAATGATATCGGCGGGTGACGTCGATATCGGCATAATTTATAAACTTGATTAACTATTCGGTTTCAGAAACTTGATTAACTATTCGGTTTCAGAATAGTTAATGATATCGGCGGGTGACGTCGATATCGGCATAATTTATAAACTTGATTAACTATTCGGTTTCAGAATAGTTAATGATATCGGCGGGTGACGTCGATATCGGCATAATTTATAAACTTGATTAACTATTCGGTTTCAGAATAGTTAATAATATCGGCGGGTGACGTCGATATCGGCATGATTTATAAATTTGACTAGCTATTCGGTTTCAGAATAGAATTTAATGATATCAGCGGGTGAAGTCGATATCGGTAAAATTTATAGACTTGATCAGCTTTCTGAGATGGAAGTGAAGCAGTCAAAAGAAATAAAGTTTCTTCTATATAATCTTAAAATGGTGAATATGGTTGTATTTAGAATCTCATATGATCTAAGTAGATTGATGGATATGTTGTATAAATTCTTCTGTAAATTGCTAGTATTTACTAAATTGTTTTACTTATATGGAAAAAATCTATATTTTGCAGGTTCTTCCCATTTTTGTCAGGAATAGATTTTAAGCCTTAATTCCTTTTCGTATAAGCTAGGAACTTAGGGAGTTATGGTGAAATTTTGATATGTAGAAGAACATGTAAATTGTATAGAATAGTATTTTTGTAAATTTTATTTCTGGAATATTAAACGTATCCACCTACGCTCGGGATATTAGAAAGTACTAGATTATCTTAGAATATTAAACTATGTTATGTTCTATGTATATGTATATATGTATCTATATGTGAAATCTTCGTGTGCGAATTGGCTTTTTAATTGTTATCTTATGCGTGTGATGTAAGATGAAGTTTGGGAATGAATATGGTCCTGAACATATTCTGGAATGAATGATGCAGTTAATTGTAATAAACATGAATGTGATTGTGGATGAGCTATGATTGAAATTGTGTGCAGGTTGTGTTATTGGTAACTTGGGATCTCCCGATATAGGGGAGACTCTGCCGAAATTTCGGCGAGAGAAAAAAAAAATTCATGTTTCATCTACCTTTTATAGGGGTAAAGATTAACAAATAAACAAATAGGAGAGAGAGAGAAAAAAATATCGGGGTTGTTACAGTTGGTATCAGAGCACCTGGTCTTGATCCTGGGGATCAATGATGATTACATTGCAATGATGAATTTCAGGATGGTACGCAACCAACAAGGGACACTAATGGAACCGCCCTCCTTCGAAAGGAGGGGCGGGAACCAAGGTGCCCAAGGTTGGCAAGACGAAGATCCCTTGAGTGATTCGGCATCTTATGCTCCGATGATATTACCCGAAATCTTGCAGGGGAAACATTTTTCTCTGTGATCTCATGATTGATCAAAACCCGAAAACCATTAGAAATTCCAACACTGGCATTGTGTAAAGGATATATATATTTTTACTTATTTCAAGGCCAAAAGGTTCAAACTTTGATCAAGAAAAGAAGTTTTTAGGGTTCAATATTCTAAATTAGATGGGTGCATCATCAGATTACATGGAGGAGGTGGGTCCAAGTAGTAAGGGTGAAGTTGATGACATGGATATGGACGAGGATTTGATGGACATAACTAACTTAAATGAATTGGGGAAAGAACTTTGCAAGGTTTCTGTAAGAAAGCAGCGTCTTTGTTTTTTTTTGACGAGTATAGTCTCATTAGTCACCAAATCAACTCATAAAATGCTTTCATCAACAGTGGACTCCAGAGGGTCTTTGATTCATTTGGTGGGGTTGCTGTTGAGCCTGGATACGATACATCCAAGCAGAAGGAGGGTGAAGGGAGACGTGCATCAGTTAGGCTTGGAAAGGTCACCCTTAATCGACCAAGCTTTTGGGGTGGTACTTCAAGTGATGCCGAGCATAATATGTTTCTCAGTCATGCCAGGCTTCAGAATATGACATATTCAGTGATAATGAAAATTCATGTCAATGTTCAGGTATACACACAAACTGTTGGTAGAAGTGACAAGTTCAAAACAGGGATAGACAAAGTTGTTCAAAAGAATGTTGTACATACTGAAAACAGGGAAATCACTATTGGAAGGATGTCTGTTATGGTGAAGTCTTACCTTTGCTGGCTGACAACAATTAAAAAGGGGGATTGTGATTTTGATCAAGGAGGCTATTTTTTTTTTATTATTAAAGGCGCAGAAGAAGTGTTCATTGCACAAGAGCAAATTTGTATGAAGAGACTTTGGATTTCAAATAGTTAGGGCTGAACTGTTTCATACAAATCTGAAGTTAAGAGGAACAAGTTGATTGTTAGACTAGTGGAGCTCTCTAAATTGGAATATATTAAAGGAGAAAAGAAAGGCCTCTGTGTGTACTTCTTGTCGATAGAGATCCCTATATGGATATTGTTTTTGCCCTTGGAGTAAGGTCAGACAAAGAAGTGATAGATTTGATTGATTATGCCAGCAATGATGCCAGCATTGTGAATATTTTCTTTGCCTCAATTCATGATGCTGATGAGAAATGCGAGCATTTTCGTAGGGAGGACAAAGCACTTGATTTTGTGGATAAAATGTTAAGAAAGACCAGATTTCCACCAAAAGAATCTATTGAAGACGCCATTAGTGCATATTTGTTTCTAGGCTTAATAGCCGCAGGCACGAGGCTCGTTTTCTTGGATATATGGTGAAGTGTATTATGGAGGCCTATACTGGCCACAGGAAATGTGACAATAGGGATAGTTTTAGAAACAAGAGGTTCGAGTTGGCTAGCGAGTTGCTTGAACGAGAGCTAAAAGTGCATGTTTCACATGCACTGAGACGCATGACCAAGGCTTTGCAGAGAGACCTATATGGAGACTATGATGTACATCCAATCGAACACTATTTAAATGCTTCAATAGTGACCAATGGTTTGACGAGAGCATTCTCAACTGGGGCATGGTGTCATCCTTTCAAGTGGATGGAAAGGGTTTACGGAGTTGTGGGAAATCTTGGACGTGCAAATCCACTGCAAACACTGTTAGATCTGCGGAAAACAAGGCAGCAAGTTTTGTACACGGGAAAGGTTGGAGATGCCAGATATCCACACCCTTCTCATTGGGGTAGAGTACGCTTTCTCTCTACTCCAGATGGTGAAAACTGCGGCCTTGTTCAAAAAAAAAAAAATGGTTGTCACTGGAGTTGTCAGTACCAATAAATCAGAGTCGCTAGTTGATGAATTGTTTAAATAGTGGGATGGAGAAACTAGTTGATGATACTTACACTAAACTGGATGGGAATCATAAGGTGTTTCTAAATGGGGAATGGGTTGGAGTTTGCGAAATTCTTGTTTGTTGTTGGTAAGCTAAGAAGCATACGACGCAGGAGACAATTGCCTTATCAGGTGGAAATAAAAAGGGGGGAACAACAGAGAGAAGTGTTCATATTTTCTGATGCTGGAAGGATCTTACGCCCTCTTATAGTTGTTGAAAACTTGGATAAAATTAAAGCATTTAAGGGGGAAAATACAAAGCAAAATTGGACGGGTTGACAGCCTTAATGATGATGGATTTCCTTTTATTGGTGCTAATATGCAAAGGGGTGATATTGTGATAGGAAAGTGTGCAGAATCTGGGACAGATCACAGTGTAAAGCTGAAACACACGGAAAGGGGCATGGTCCAGAAAGTGGTATTGTCATCTAATGACGAGGTAAAGAATTTCATCAATTGTGTATAATTCATGTATGTGGCATGAAATAGGATGTGAATGTTGTGTAATGAATGGTTGAGCATGAAAAGAATGAGGGAAGTCTTGTTTTCCAAGGCCAATTTTCGGCCAAATGCATGTGTTGCAGAAATTAACAACTTGACAGACTCATGTTGTGACTTTGAGAGAGAATTTGAGTGGTAAAACAAAGGAATTAGGGTCGGATTCCTTCATAGGAGTTGTAATTCTGAATGTCTACTATCCAAGTAAAGTTGTTTCACTTAATTTGGAATTTTATAACTTTAGTTAAGGGCCACAAAACGTGACTGTGTAGGAGGGATTCTGCAGAATCCGCAGGTCTATCACAATTGAGATGCATTTCATAAATTTTGGGGACAGAACTGGGTTCTATTCCCTTCATAAGAGTTGTAGCCCTATATGTTATCTTTCTAACAAGATAAATTTTGTACAAAACGGAGTTCTATAACTCCAGTTATGGGGAAATATCTGGGTAGAGGTTGAAGTCCGACCTCTGCTGACAGTTTTTTTTTTTTTTTTAAAAAAAAGGAAAAGAGGTGGAAGGTCGCAAAACGATGTCGTGAGATGCATTAAATGAAAAGAAACAAGTTATGTTTGAAAATGGGTGTTTATAATGATATTTTTAATGTCAAAAGCTAGAAAAGGATAACAAATGTAAAGGCATATTGAATTGTTTCAGTGGGGTTGTTACAACATGTGTGGTGTGCGTTGTTGCCAAATTGATGTGTATTTTGCTAAGAACTTCATGAGTGTTTCGGCTGGAATTGATGTGTGTTTTCTACTAAAATTGATGTGAGTTTTTTGGTTAGAATTGATGTGTGATTTTGTTGGAATTTTATTGAAGGATTTTATGTTGAAATGTATGAGTTCAATGTGTATATTGTTGGGATTTTGTTGAGGGATTGTGGTGAAAATAGATGTGTGATTGTGCTGAGAATTTTATGCATGTTTTGGCTGAAAGTTGTTGAAATCATGGAATTTAAGCCATCCAGATTTTAGATCGGGATGAAATGATACTAAGGAATAAGAGAGTTACATTGGTGAGAGTATTATGGAGAAACTCACAAATAGAGGGAGAAACGTGGAAATGAGAGTCTGAGATAAAGAATAAGTGTTTGCATTTATTACCTGAAATAGGTACTTAATTTAATTTCGAGGATGAAATTTCTTTTAGGAGGGGAGAATGTAAACCCCGGGAAATAAATGTAAGTGTTAAATTAAAAGAGAAATAAAGTAAGTTGAGGGGAGGGTGAAATTGAAATAAATGTAAAGATTATGACTTATAATATAAGAAGAGAACATGTGGGTAAAAAGTAGCATTTAAAGGAGATGGGGGCCCTAAGTGCAATAAGAGAAATTGAGGAGTATAAATACCCCTCTTTTCTCTCATTTCCAGCAACATGAGACGTGAGGGAGATAAAGATAAGTAGGGGGTGGTACTCCGAGAACAATATCTCCTCCCGCCACCGTTGGATCGGGCTGGAATTTGTGTATGTTATGCACCTAACCATTTTCTAAACTCTGACCGGAGCGATTGTTATTATCTGAAGCCGTTTGAGAAATTCAGTCATCTGAAGATTTCTGGGAAACCCCTCAAACTTGTCAGAGTCGCCAGCTAGTTCCTCCTCCATCCACCGTTGGATTTATCTGCAATTTTGGTATGTTGTGCGCCTTACTTGTTACTAAATGTTCACCGGAGGGATCAGCCTGGTATTGCTCTAGTGGAGACGTGTGATCTTTTGAACAATATAGCTAAATCTGTTTCTTCGGCCAGTCAGAGTTGCTAGCTAGTTTTCCTTTATTGCACCGTTGGATCAACCTGAAATTTGGATATGTGGTGCGTTTGAGTGTTATTCATGTTCTGAACGGTGGAGATGAGAATGGTACACTTTAGCAAGGAGATATGGATGCTTAACAGTAGCTCTCCAATATAAGGCGGTGCAGTCGGGATTGGACCATCGTCCAGACAAGAACAACCCAGAAGTAGAGCAGGTAGGTGAATTACACCTCTCTTTTTATACGACACGTAAGAAGTATTTTAAGTTAAATATTATTCGAATGCGATAGAGTTTATATTAGATTGTTGAATGCTTAAATGTGAATAATTGAATGATTAGCTTCGGCTAATGGCATCCGAATAATTATTTTTCTTTATTAGTTGTGGAACTATAAGTTACAATGTGGGTGCCTATTGATGAGGAAAAGAAAAGGGGTAAAGGAAATGCTAGGGGATGGAAAAGAAGAAGAAAAAAAAATAGTTAATGATATCGGCGGGTGACGTCGATATCGGCATAATTTATAAACTTGATTAACTATTCGGTTTCAGAATAGTTAATGATATCGGCGGGTGACGTCGATATCGGCATAATTTATAGATATCGGCATAATTTATAAACTTGATTAACTATTCGGTTTCAGAATAGTTAATGATATCGGCGGGTGACGTCGATATCGGCATAATTTATAAACTTGATTAACTATTCGGTTTCAGAATAGTTAATGATATCGGCGGGTGACGTCGATATCGGCATAATTTATAAACTTGATTAACTATTCGGTTTCAGAATAGTTAATGATATCGGCGGGTGACGTCGATATCGGCATAATTTATAAACTTGATTAACTATTCGGTTTCAGAATAGTTAATGATATCGGCGGGTGACGTCGATATCGGCATGATTTATAAATTTGACTAGCTATTCGGTTTCAGAATAGAATTTAATGATATCAGCGGGTGAAGTCGATATCGGTAAAATTTATAGACTTGATCAGCTTTCTGAGATGGAAGTGAAGCAGTCAAAAGAAATAAAGTTTCTTCTATATAATCTTAAAATGGTGAATATGGTTGTATTTAGAATCTCATATGATCTAAGTAGATTGATGGATATGTTGTATAAATTCTTCTGTAAATTGCTAGTATTTACTAAATTGTTTTACTTATATGGAAAAAATCTACATTTTGCAGGTTCTTCCCATTTTTGTCAGGAATAGATTTTAAGCCTTAATTCCTTTTCGTATAAGCTAGGAACTTAGGGAGTTATGGTGAAATTTTGATATGTAGAAGAACATGTAAATTGTATAGAATAGTATTTTTGTAAATTTTATTTCTGGAATATTAAACGTATCCACCTACGCTCGGGATATTAGAAAGTACTAGATTATCTTAGAATATTAAACTATGTTATGTTCTATGTATATGTATATATGTATCTATATGTGAAATCTTCGTGTGCGAATTGGCTTTTTAATTGTTATCTTATGCGTGTGATGTAAGATGAAGTTTGGGAATGAATATGGTCCTGAACATATTCTGGAATGAATGATGCAGTTAATTGTATTAAACATGAATGTGATTGTGGATGAGCTATGATTGAAATTGTGTGCAGGTTGTGTTATTGGTAACTTGGGATCTCCCGATATAGGGGAGACTCTGCCGAAATTTCGGCGAGAGAAAAAAAAAATTCATGTTTCATCTACCTTTTATAGGGGTAAAGATTAACAAATAAACAAATAGGAGAGAGAGAGAAAAAAATATCGGGGTTGTTACATTATCTGTCTTCAATTTTATCTTTCTCTTTTGTGTTTTTTCTCTCCCTCAATTGCACTTTTTTCTCTTTTTATTTTGGCCTCCTATTAACAAAAATTCAATCTTCTTTTTTTGCCTCAAAGGTGGACTGAGAACTTCCTCTCTTTATAAAATTGTAACCTTTAATTATTTAACACTCATCCTAGTCATCCATAATTCCCTATGCTACATTTTAATTGGCTATTTATATCTCATCTTTGCAACAAGATTCAAGGCTTGTAAGAAGTGTCTTTTATGGTTCTATTGCAAGTAATACAAAGGACAACTAAGGTGTTGTAACTTACTCTACAACTTTTATTAAGGAGCCATGATTGTAGTTTTGGTGGTTGAATGTATTAAAATTTTAGCTAGAAATAAGGGATGATAAAGGTTTTTTGTGTGGTTGATTGAGCAGTGGGTGTAAGGGTCACAATGGTGTATTTTTTGGATGTTTCTAGAGAAAAATAAAATTATATAAGGGTTGTATTTTTTTATAGACAAAGGTATAAAAAGGTTGTCTTTTATGGTTTTGTTGGAATGTTCTTAATTAGGAAGAAGGGATGAAAAGGATATGTTTTTAGCTTGAGTTTATAGGTGTAAACAAGTCATGAACTATGTAATATTATGACAAATGTATAAAGTTTGTAGCATGAAATAAGGTTTAGAAAGAGTGTCCTTTTATGGTATTTTTAAAGGTATAATAAAGGATGAAAAGATGGAAATAGTGTATTTTGGCTTGATTTGCATAAAGTTATGTAAGTTTAAGGGGTGGGTTTATAGTTGTAATTAATCATACAGAAGAATTAAAGAGTGAGAAGGAAGGGTTTTTTGGCTTTTTATAGGGAAAAAATGAAATCGATGAAGCAAAGTGAAGATTTTTGCATTTTGATTGTACATTGTTTTTCTTTCGTTCTTCCATTTATTTTGAATTTGTTAGTACCTAAACCTTTTAAAATTAGCTCATGTGAAAATTACGGGAAAAAAATCATGAAATGGCCAAGAATTGCCTATTGCATCAAAAATTCATTTTTCTTGGAAATTTTTGCATTTGTCTTTGATTTTTTTTTCTTTCTTAGAAAGTAATATATGTATATATATATATATATATATATATATATATATATATATATATATATATAATTAAGGGTTAAAATCAAGTTAGGACAAACTACACACTATTTGTTTTTTACCATCCGCCAATAACTATATAACATTGATCTTCTACCTTATACTTTTTCTGGATACAAGACTTAAAACTTGAAGATTAGTATTTTTTACAAATACTTTATTGAATCATAAAGTCTATGAAAGAGTAGAACCTAAATAAAAATCATAACTAGTCAAACAAGAGAAGAGCAATTAAAATAAATAATTAAACATAAGCTTTAAAATAAAGAAAACACCAAATAAACTAGATAAATACACAAGAAAAAACATCAAATCTAATTAAAAAAATACTAGAAATGATGTTATTGTATAAAAAGGAAATAAAAATAAAGAAGAAGAAGAAAGAGTTGACAAAAACTTTTGAGAAAATCTCTATTAAACTTTTCTGAATCTAATCTTAAATTTTTTTAAAGTTTGAAGAATTTGTAAGAATAAAAAATATCGTTAAGTCATTTTTCTTAAAATGAGTCAAAGATAATATAAAACAATAACACTAACCAATGATATCATATAAGAATTAAACAAGTAATGATCCAATTTTAAAATTAAATCAATTTAATATTTTATTACATGGTTTTTATTATTTTGAGATTTGTTTTAGTAAAAATAAATTGTCTAGATGTACAAGAGGTGGTTCAAAAAGTTTATTAAGTATTATATGGCATTATATGAATAATAAAGGGTAGATTGTTACTAGTTTTTTGTAATCTCTAATGTTGATGTCTTTGTGGATCAAATAAAAACTAATGAAATCCGTCGTGATGTTAGTTTCCCCCATCATTTTCTTTTACATGATAAAAAAGAAAAGAAAAGAAACAAGTTTGTGGTTTTATGCATGTATGAGTACGGACAAGTCCACAATCCCAAGTCTAATCAAGCAAGTAGGTAAACACAAATTTACCCACCTCCTACGATCCCGAAAAGACATTGTTGAATTATGATCACAAAGAGACGTTCCGAGACAAAGTATATCTATCTTCTTCTTCTTCTTCTTTTCTCTAAAAATTCAGGAGTGACTACATGCCTCCATTAACATTTCCGTGCATGCATCACATATTGCATGTTAGAAAATTAAAAAGCTAGTCGGACTTTGATAATTGTGATTGGGATTTTCTTTTTCAATTAAGAGAGATCTCCTATGATTACCTTTGCAATAAATAAAGAATAAAAAGAAAAATGGTTGCAATTAACTGTTTTCGTGCTTTCTCTCTTATCCTTTTCCATGAAGATAAGATATGATCCTTAATTTTCCAAATCCAAATTGAAACCCACTAGGTGGGGGGAGATTCTAGTTCATTCTAATCTAAAGAGTATGAGTTTCAACTACAAATGATGATAGCTTTTGACCCTCTAGCTTACCTCGAAGGGTCAATCTTTATCCCATCCTGTTCTTTGATCTTTGATTTGCTCTCTTTCTTTTTCCTCCTTGTTTTTTTTTTTTATTATTTTTTTTCTATATTTTTAAGGTGAGGTAATCTATATCTCTGATTGCTCGAACAGTTCATGAAATATACGACGACTGGTTCTGTAAAAATCTCTGAAACAAACAGGACTTCATATTTACTAGCTATAAGCGTTCCCGAATAAAATCTTGAAGAAGAAAGTAGAAAAGTGGAGTGAAGAACGCTATATTTACTATATTTGTGCATATGGACAAGATTCAAGATCCCATGTGGGCATGGTAATTTGATTATGGAAAGAAACTCTATCTGCTTAAGTGACAACATAGTGCTTTCATGGGGATCGATGAAGTGTTGACTTCTGTCTATATCTGCTAGTTAGGTAGTTTAAAGTGTAAAAAATGACCAGATTTGGAGAACCAAAACGCCTACCTTGGCTTTTGGTGGGATTATTGGTAGAAACCGCAAGTGCAAGAATAGTAAGGGATTATTGGTAGAAACCGCAAGTGCAAGAATAGTAATAAATAATAAAGTGATGATTAGAGTATCGTCCCACGAGGATTTTCAAAAATTATCAATAAATATCAAAATTATTAAATTTCTATCTATTTGATGGTTCAATTATAAATGTTTACGAAACTAAAAATAATTAAAACAAACGAGTAAAAAATTAAATGGTATTGAAATCAACTTTAACAAATCCTAGGATTTTTTATTTCACCGTAACTAATCTTATATGAATTTTCTCAATTGAATTAATCCTCTCAAAATTTCTTTCTTATTGTTGATAATCAGGTTTTACTAATTTAATCACTAATCTCTCTCGAGCATCAATGAATTATTTTAACAAGTAAACTTCCTACCTCTCGGTGAAAATTCTAAAACTCATCAAAATACATTAAGAATGATAAACCTTGCACGATTACACAAGTTCTATAGATATCTCTATCCTATAGATTTCTTATGGTATTTTAAACAATGGCTAAAACAATTATCACTTCTTGGTCTCAAATCGAATCCCAAATCGTGCGAACGGTGATCAAGCATATATAAGCTTTAAGCATAGAATGAAACACTCAACAAGCACTAGATTAATTCAATAAAAGAAATTGTTCACATATTCATAGCTAGGCTACATCAAAAATTCCTGAATTAAAAACTACTCCATAGAAAAATTATAAAGAAACAAACTTGATACGATGAACATCACTCAAGAGTATTGGAAAATTGGAATGCTGGATGTCTTGAAGGGGTTGCTGCTCTTGACTTCTTTCTTTCCAATTTGCTTGCCTCCTCTCCTAGATGCTGCCTCCTCTCTTTTGTAATGTGTTTAAGGTTTTCTCCTCTAAAACAAAACTCCCTTTAGCTATTGTCTTTAAAATATATATATATATATATATATATATATATATATATATATATATATATATATATATATATATATATGTTGAGTTGAGTTTTTCCTCCAAAGAAAAGCGCGGATTCCACTCCTTCCTCATATTGCGAGCCAATTTTGGAGCAGTAAACGTGTGAATTAAGACTCTTTTATTTCTGGAAAGTTGTATAAAATCCAATTTTCTTTCCATTTGATCTCGCATTTGTTGAGCATCTAGAACTCTGGATATGGTCCACAACCTGAGACAATGTCTTGGTCGCATGGATTCTTGGTCTGATTCGGATTCTTCATTTCAACTTAATTTTTGGACTTCTAAACAGCAGAATTGGGTTCTTCTTATCGAATAAGAGTTGTAAGCCTGTGTATCCTCTTTTTATAAAGGTAAAGAACACAAGAAACAGAGTTGTATAACTCCCGTTATACCTCAAAAACCAATCAGTGCTCAGGCTTGTCTAGACAGACCACCCAGTGTTTGAATTCTAAGCTCATCTGTCTAGACAGACCACCTAGTGTTTGAATTCTAAGCTCATCTCATTGTTTGCTTCTTCATATGATCTCAATTTCAGCATATTCCATTAGTCTAATAGCTGAAAATACATTGAATTTTCAAGAAGTGAATAATTCTCAAAGATATCTAAAATTCTAGATAACTTGCTAAAAATCCAACGAAATTCTCTAAAATATAGCAGAAATAACTAAAAACATGTATGCAATGTATTCCCTTATCAAAGATCAAGAAAGAACAAGTACCAAATTTTGCTACTCCAATAAGGAAAGAGAACTCATGTGTACGCTAATTAGTTGAATATACGCTTTAATGTAATGGAGATGACTATGCAAGCAGATTGATCCAGACTGTTTATAGAGATAAGATATGCGATTCTAGTCTCTGCTCAATTGTGTATTTCCATTATTTTCCTGTCTTGTCTCGACTAAGGACATACAAGTCATTTCAAGCTCTCTCAGAGTGTAGGTATATAAGGAGGAGGTTGTTGCCCTAGCTAAATGAGTTAATAAACACTGGATTAGCTCACGTGATTTTCTCTATCAATATCGTAGTATTGTTTGTCACCTTCATGATTGATTTTTTTCTACGAACCATGGCAACTTTGATAAGAAAGAAGATACTGTTACTGTCCATGATTATTCTAGTGATGCTTGTTGGGAGTTCAGGTGCACGCTTTTCTCGTAAGTTTTCTATCATGCCAAACAAGTTCGAAAGCAGCCATTTCTTACGTGAATTGGGGAACGATATGTCAAAAATTGCGTGCTGCAGAAGGAGGTGGATGCTAGACACCGATAGACTCTCACCGGGAGGACCAGATCCTCACCATCACTACTAACTATTATCAGCTGCTGCTGATACTGCTGCAGTGGTTTTCATCCTACTAAAGGAGCTTTTCTGCAGGGGCCGGCCGGTTGTGAGCATGTTTTGGGCAGCCTACTACCTTACTCGATCCAGGATACAAACCAAATCCTGCACATTTGGAATGGATTGGTTTGAAGAATTTTCTTTTTTCTCTTTATTTGCATGATGAACTTTCCTTTGAATAGTTTGTATGCCCGGCCTTTACTGTCTTACAAGATCATCAGTACTGATTCTCCAGCCTCGATTGCACTGTGGTTTTCACAGTTCAATTGTTTCTCCTTTTTTCTTTTGCCGTTCTACTTTTTTTTTTCTTTCAATCTCACTCTTTTAAATTGATTTTTCTTACAACTGAACTTGGTATTTTGTTCTCAGTATTAAGATTGCTCGATTGTGCGTAAAAGAAGTTGATCGGGTTTTTCATTTTCAAAGAGATTTTAAGTACTAGAATTTTTATTCTTTTTTTGGATTCGAGGAAACCACATCTCCGAAAAGCGTATTTTGTAGGTTCAGGTAAGTGAATAAAACCCTGGTTATTCCAGGCTTTTACAAAGAGCTATGCAAATCTCAAGCTCTTTGCCGCCACGTCACATCTCTTGAGACAGAGGGACTAGAATTGACAATGAGTAAAAATGAAAGCTTGTTTAGAACTGATAATTCATTGTCAATCTGAAATATTTCTCAATCAAATAACTAGGGTACAAGTTTTTTTTTTTTTATCTGAAAAAACTGATTTTTAATCCAACAACTTGGAAAAATCATCAAATGCCTCTTTAAAACTAGAAAACATATGTTAATCAAACTAAGAACATAAAATCAGATCAAGTCTGTTAAATCTTGATCTACTTTTTCAGATATCGTTGAAGGAAGGAGAGGTTACCCGAGCCTATTCCATCTATTTTGTAATCCATGGCCTGAACTAATCACTACGTACTATTTAGACAGAAAGAAAGAAACATTATATATTGCTGTCCGTTCATATTCAATTTAAACAAAACAAGCCCTGATGCTTGCCACCATTCTGATCATCTTATACTCTCTCTTCTCATATATACCCAGCTACAATATCACCATTTATAAGTATCAATGGATTTAATTATGTATTGAAGCTCTTATCCATCATCAAGAAATATAAACAATAATATTCTTCAGGAATCATTTGTATAAATTATTAAAAAAACTAGTTCCTAAACCTAATGCTCCACTACACATATGTGTAATTCTCTTACTGTGAACACAGATAATCAAATATAAATCACGAATGGTTCCTGTATATATCTATGTACGGAAATGCAAAGAAAACATGAGGTACAGAGAAGGGTTAAGGTGAGAATGGTTGAATATCTGGCAGCAATTAAAGAGATTAGAAGATGAAGATGCCTTGCAAGCTTGGTGTTTCAACCCAATTGCTAGAACAATGAAAGGATACTTGATTTGTATTCACCATAAAGGATTAAAATTCAAGCTTTTTATTTGTATTCACCATAAAGGATTAAAATTCAAGCCTTTTATTTCATATTACGATATATAGGTTTGAATACAGGAATTGCGATATATAATGCTTGCCGCCATTGATGCCGGATCTCCTTGAGCTTCTGCAGCTTTATGTAGCTGCACATGCATGGCCGCCTAGAGATTTTGTCAACTCTTTGGCACTTCGAAAATTTGGAGGGCTCGAGATCTATTTTTGAGGGAAACTACTGTAGCTACCCACCTTATTTTATGTGTTACACAACAATCTTGGTGTCCTCTAGTTAAGAATCGGAAATGGGATAAACATGGTAAGATTTTAATAAAATTAACAAAAAAAAAAACCTAAAATAGCTCATTGTTTTCACTAAAGCGCAGATATGTTGATAGGAACAAGGTAAAGACCATTTTACACTACTCAACCAAAAGAAAACAACGGTTTGATTATTAAGGGTAATATTATCTGTTTTCTATCAGCATTGATCAAATTACCTTGAAAACAAAGTTTATTTAACTTATATTTGTTTTTCCTTTAAATTTGATCAATATTCTTTTGATTACTGTTTATTTGATTTGAAATAATTTATAAGATTTGATTTATGTTTTTCAATTTCATAATTTTTTTATTTTATTTTTCTTATCTGTTAGATTTGGTTCTAATTCTTTTAATTGCTAATTATTTTATTTGAATTAATATTTAAAAATGAATATATTTGTTTTTATGATTTCATCCTCCTTTGAATTTCTTTTCCTACCATATTTGATCATCATATTTTTTTATTGGTATATTTGAACTTTAATAATGTTTTTTTTTCTAATTCCATTATTAAACATTAAATTGGTATGAGCTGAAATTTTTGAAAAAAAAAATTCTTATTTTTATTTTCTTCTTTGTCAGGGTCAAAATGAGTTTTCTCCTATAAATACTCTTTTGATCTTATGAGAAAACTCTCTCAACAAATTTACACTTTTACTCTTCTACAACCTTACTCTTGATGTTTTAATTCTTCAAAAGTTATTATTCTTCATTCTATTCTCCTAAAGCTTTGAATCCTAAATTGCATCAAATCTATTTTTTCATACCCTTGAGTTAGATTAGAATTTTATAAACACTTGAGCTTAACCCCTTGTAATCTTCTCTTGTGAGGTGATTTAACTCTTATGCAAGTTCTAATTATTGTAAAAATATAAATGACACTTGAATTACTTGGGTAATTTTTGGTTGTGAGACATTGAGTAATAGGTTATAATCTTGACACTAAAGAAAATCAGCTAATTCATATTAAAATACTAATAGAATTTATACGTCGGTATTTGACTGATAATATTATCGATAAAACATTATCGTCTCCATTTTCATCGGTATTTACCAATGGGTATTGCATTTTACGTACACCATTATCGACGAAATGGTATCATCAATAAATATTGGTGGTAAATACCAAGGGAATTATAGTGGGATTTCAAAACCAATTATATATGATGGCATGACATTGTTTCCAATAAAAATATTAATGAAGTTACCAACGGATATATTCCATTGGTAATTTTGTTGGTAAATATTGACAGATTGGCGGGCAAAACTACAATGAGATTCAAAAATCTATGAAATACAATGATATGACATTGTTATCGACAGAATTAACTATTTACAAGAAAACTGACAAGAGAGATAGGAGAGCAGGGCAAGTGGCGGTCAGGTGCAGTCGGCCATAAACTTGAGGGAACCAGCTTCTAGGGTAAAGAGAGCATTCTCATTAGATTCTCTCTCTTTAGTTCTTTTTCTATGAGATTATTAAATATAGGTTTGATATAAGTAATGGATGATCATTCATGGATGTATCGTGAATCATCTCAAGGATTGCGTAAGATGGATTATTGCAATAAGATTCAGGGTTTTATTAACTACTCAATATCTAATCCAAGAAATATTAGTGGAGACAGTATTAGGTGTCTATATAGAAGGTGAAAAAACAAAAGGTTTATCGATCAAGATATTGTAACGATGCATCTTCTATAAAAAGAGTTTATGGAGGAATATATGTGTTTGTATGCACACAAAAAAATTGTTCCTCACAAGATCATGGTAGAAAGGATGGTTGGTTCAACGTGCATGAAGTTGAAAATATCAATAGTAATTCTTATAGGAATATAGTTATGGATGCGATGAGAATGAATCAGAGTGTTACAAGTGAGTGTTCAATCATAGATGAAGAGCCAAATGCAGACGTGACCAGTTCTTTTTATCTTCTAAAAGACTGTAATGAACTATTATGGGATGGTTGCACAAATTACAATAAATTATCAGTTGTGGCACATGTGTTCACCATCAAGTCAAATTATAGGTTGGGTGAGACTGGTTGTGATAGAATTATTGAATTGGAAAAAAAGCATTTTACCTCAAGAAAACAAAGTGGATGAGAATTTTTATGTTGCCAAATCCATGATAAAACCTCTCAGGCTAGGATACCCAAAAAGTAACATGTGTCCAAACTCCTGCATGTTATATTACCTTAAAAATATAGAGTTGATCGAGTGCAAAACATGTAGGCATCCATGTTATAAACACAAGATTGTCAGGGTACAAGCTATTATCACACAAAAAACTTAGATATGTCTCAGTCACACCTAGATTGCAGATATTATCCATGTCACCAAAGACTGTTGAGCACGTGACATGATATTGTCTACACAATACAATTGATGGAGTGGTGATGCACCCTTTCAATGGTGAAGCCTAAAAACACTTTAACCATATGCATCCTTAGAAACAAGGAATGTACATCTTGGTTTGTGTAAAGACAGATTGAATCCATTGGGGTCATTTTCCACTCTTTATTTCTATTGACCAATGATACTTACGGAATATAACTTGCCGTTAGGGATGTGTATGAGGTCAGAGTTCATGTTTTCATCAATGATCTTACTTGATCCTTTTAGTCCAGGCCACAACAAAGATGTTTATCTTCGATCGTTGATTGATGAGTTGAAGTTGTTGTGGTCACCTGGGCTATGACTTATGATGTATTAAGAAAACAAAATTTTCAAATGAAAACAGCTTTGATGTGGATCATCAATGAATTTTCTACTTACAGAATACTTTCTAGGGATAGCACATATGAAAAACTAGCATGTCCATATTGTATGGAAAATAACAAAGCATTCACGTTAATGAATTGTGGCAAAATATCTTTTTTTATTATCACTGGCAGTTCTTGCCAACATATCACAAGTACAAAAAGAGCAAAAAAAGATTTTTTCATTGGAAAAGTTGAGAGGGATATCGCACTGTCTCTACCATCGAGTGAAGAACTACATCATATAGTGTTGGAGTACAATGACATTGTGTATGATTTTCAATCCAGTAAGCAGAAGTTTTCTGGTTTTGGTTTGACCCATAATTGGTTAAAGTGAAGTATTTTCTATGAGCTTCTTTATTAGAAGACCAATATTCTCCGTCATAACCTTGATGTCATGAACATAGAAAAACATATGTCTAAGAACATTTTCAATACGATTATAGATGTTTTGTCAATATTTTCCAGAGTGTTGGACAATAATTAATCAAAATACTACTATTATTGATGGCTATACTGATGGATTGTTAACGATAGCATCACCGACGAAATTATTGACAACAGATACCAATGGAATCGTCGACAAAATATTAACGATGGAATTAATGATAATATATTTTGACGACCCGACCGATGAAATTATAGTTGGTCTTTTTGTTGGTATATTTATAGTTGGTGGTTATGTCAATGGATTCAATGTTGATGGAATCACCAACGGAAAAAAATATCGATGGGTGTTTTACCAACGGACAATTCCCATCTATGTGTTTGTCAAGAAAACAATTTTCGATGAAGATTTTGTTCGTAAAAAAGTTAATTCTAGTAGTGTGAACCTTGAAAAAAAATATAATAGGTTAATCTTAAGCTTCAAAAAATATTTAATAGGTTTTAATCTTAATCCAATAAAAATTATTGTGTAAAGTTTTAATTTTGATTATGAAAACAGATTGTGTAAGGTTTTATAATTTTAGTTTTGAAAAAAAAATATTAGTATATTCAAAAGATCTCACTCATTAAAAATATTTTGAGTGATAGTAAATATTTGAACGAGTGTTCAATGACTAAAGTAGAATTTTGTCTAAAACACTATAAAAATAAGTGTGTCTATCTTTCTTACTACCTATCTCATTATATTTGTGCATTAGTTAATTATTAATTATTGTTGCAAAAAAAAAAATTGATGGTGATTTTATTAAAAAATGTAAATTTAATTTAACCTTAATTCAACCACTTCTTATAGGCTATTTTAGTCTTTTATAAATTGCTCAAATCGAGTAAAATTAAAACTTTAGATGTTTTCAATGATAAAATTAAAACTGTATATTAATAATTAGTGTAATGTTTTGTGATAAATTCATTTAATTGAGAAAAAAAAAAGAGTTTTGGATTGTGTTTGTTTTTTTTATATTCATTTATTTTTGTCCATCATCCATATTTCTAATTAAAGAGGTTGTCACGATGATTGCAAATGTTTATTCTTTTTTCTTGACTTTTAAAATTAGGATATTAGAATAAAAAAAGAATTATTAAATTCCTCGAAACATAACTCGGGTCCAAAAAATGATTTTTATTGTCAAATAAGAAAAATCATTTATCATGAAAAACACAAAATTCAATTTTTTTTCTGTGAGGTTAATCTCGAGCCTTAAAAAATATTATAATAATGAAAACCCTTGATTTTTTTTACCCTTGTCCCACCCTCTCTTCTTCCTCCTAAACATCTTCTCTCCTCATCTCTCTCTTCGTAACAATCACTCTCTCTCTCTCTCTCTCTTCTGTGAGGGAAGGGGGGAAGAGGGTTTAGCTAGGAAGGGTTTACGTCTAGTTAGTTGGGATCGAACAACCTTGAGAGTTTATTTTCTTAATCATCGCTTGAGGAGTTGACTTCACACTAAACTTGAAACCAAAGCATGGTGCTCACAGCAAGTCTTCTTCCAAGCAGGGAAGTTCACAGGGGAGCAAGAAGTCAAGGAACTTGGGCAAGACCATATCTGTAAGAACCAAGTCTGTTTCTTCAATAATATTCTCGAAGAAGCCATTGGACGCCGAAGCCTCATCAAAGCCGAGTCCTAAGAAAAAATCCTCTAAAGAGTTTGCCTATTGACAAACGAAATTATAAGAGTTTGAAAAGAAAAGAAATGCAGGAGTAGTATTGATGAAGAAACGAAGAAGTTCCCCACTAGGAGTAAAGTTTCCGAATGAAATCAAGGATTCATCGAAATCGGGGTTAGATAATCCAGATCTTGGACGGCTTTTGCTAAAGCAAGCAAGGGATTTGGTATCTTCGGCGGATAATCCTTAAAATCTCTTGAATTAGCTCTTCGAGCATCCAAATCATTTGAAGTATGTGAAAAGGTAAACTAAATTTTAGAATTTGATAATATGTTTGCAAATGGTAAACTGCGCCCTTGCCAAGTTTGTTAGTTGCGTGCAGTAGAGGTGCATTCATGCGACAAAGTGCTGCTGAACAGGATTAGAATTGAAGAAACAAGTTTTGGGAGAAACAAACCCTAGATTTTATTGCTTTGTTTAAATGTTCAAGCTCATTCGTAGAGCCTTTTGTAAAGGAGTAGGAATACATTGTTCTTGTGATATTTTTTATTGATGCATTATATCTGCATTTGGAGAATTGGACAGGATTTAATCCCGATGTATTTGTACTTGTAGTGTTTGATAAAATGCACGACGAAGAACTTGTAGAGATGTAATATTACACCTTAGATAGTAAATCAATTAGAGTTTTATTTTTGTAATATTTTAAAAAAATTAGATGCTCATTCATAGTGCAAGAAAAAATTTATATTATGTGAGAACTGTTTTTATATGATTCAGTTGACTTGGTGGGTACAAATACAACTTGAACAACAAGTAAGAACATGGTTTGACTCGAAATTTAAGATGAAATTTTTATATAAATATTGAGACGATAATAAATTAGATTAAGATCAGCTTAAGTTAACATATCAATTCATGTGTTGGGTTATGACACTAGGCAGGTTAAAATAAATTATGAAATACAATTTTCTAATAAACTCAATGTTGAATTATAAGATTAAAAAAACAAAATATGACATGAGTTAACTCGGGTTAACCTACAGACCTGCAATCTATATCATGAGATTGAGATAACCCAATAGAAAAAAATTAAAATAAATTATTAATCTTATTTGTTAAAGGTGTAGGTGCGTGGACATGCTGATTAACACATTATAGCTAGGACTTAATAGCGAAGGACAATGACAACCTACATTGGGCAATAGTGAATTTGGCATGCAATATGTATCGGTTTCATACAAGTCATGGGTTCACAACTTGATATGAACTTGTACTTTAATGATGGACTTTTCAAGGTTGCAAAACATAGTTGAAATGTCAGTATATGGTTGGCATTTAGACAAACAGATTAGGGTTACAATTACAACAATGTAGTTGATTGTTATAGCGGTTATGGTCACGATATCATTGGGGGAATAAGTGTCTAAATCATGGGCATTACTGAGATTGCTTCTCAAGACACTAAGATCACGGGATTATAGGTCATAATCACCTACTAAGTTCATATGAATATAAGGGAGAAAGTGTCTTACTATTTTCTAAGAAATAGGGATTGTAGTTTTATGCTTTTTAACCTCTCGTGCTTGTTATAAATTGGCTTGTTGTTTGTTGAGCATGCAATCTTTGTTCATAGCACATACACTTGTATCGTATAAATCCTTTGTCTACGAGATTAATAAAAGTTGATAGATTATTTTGTATTTGATGTATGTTTTTCAATTTATATACTTGTGTTGGTGTTTTCTTACAAAAAAAAAAAGCAATTATAAGAACTTCATTAAGTGAGCGAAACACATAGTTGTAGGGTTAGGCAAGACTTACAGGGTGTTTAGGAGTACGATTACAGTTGTTTTTCAAATTGTTTTTCACTTAGAAATACATAAAAATAATTTTTATTTTATTTTTTACAAATTATTTTTGACATCAACACATCAAAATAATCTATAAACACTAATAAAACTTTTTCATTTAGAGCAAAAAAAATTCATTTTTTTTTAAAAGCACTTCTCTAGTGCTTCTGAAATACTCATATAGTCTAGTTGGGACTAGATTGTTGTGTATGGCTGAATTTTGAGGTGAAAAAATTAAACATGTGACAAATTCTAAGTCTCAATCAATCTAGTGTTATAAGATGAAATTAAAAAATATAATTGAAAAAATAAAAATCAACTTGAGTCAACTCAGGTTAATTCATTAAATTTATGATTCAAGTCATGAGTATGAGATAACCTTATAAAAAGTAAATTAAAAAAAATAAAGTTTAATTTTTAATATATTTAATATTGAAGGGTATAACTAAAATTGAAAAATCAATTAAAAAGATTAAAATACTTGAATGAACTCACCACACTCATGACTCTCAATTCATGAATTAAAGATAATCTTATAAAAAATAAACTAAAACAAATTATGAAGTTTAATTTTCAATGAATCTAATTCTAAATAATAAATTAAAAAAAAATAAAAAAAAATCAATTGAGTTAACCTGTGAAATATGTAGTTCAAGTCATAGATAATCTTATAAAAATAAATTATGAAATTTAATATTTAATAAATCTAATCTTATAAAATATAATTGAATTTGAAGAAAAAAGGCCAAAAGACAAATAAAATAAAATATTATACTATTATTTTGTGAAAAAATAAAATGTTATCAATTATATAAATAATGTAATATGTAACTTTTAAAAACAAAAGCAGTGTATAATCCGCTTGAATGCCTACAAATTAATTTTTTTATTTTAATAGATGTTTTATTTACGGGATAAAAGGAATTAAAAAAAAAAAAACACTTATTTCACTGTGCTTTAAGATTATAGCGTAGAATAAGTTATATATATATATATATATATAACATTAATAAGTTAAAATCATAAAAAATAAAAAAAATTATTTACTTTTAAAACAAACACACTGTAAAAAAACACCTAAAAATTAAAACTACTGAACTTCCAAACGGGAAAAGTCCACACATCGTCGTTATATTAAAAGAAGAGCTGGAGCAATATTTAGGGTTTTGATTCAAGAAATTAGGGTTTCTAACTTCTTATGAATGTTTGGACTCTGAAGAGGAGGACTGTTGAGACAAGAAAGGAAACCCGACATAAAAAAAAAACCAGTATACCCAAAAACACCACAACAAACCCAAGAATCACGATAGCATCCCTCACCCTCGAAGGCACCTGCAAGAAGAAGAAATTCAACCTTTTCAAACCCTAAAATAAACCACCACTACCTCGTCCTCTTCTTGGAAGCAGAACCACCGTGACGGCACCGTGGCGTCGAACGATTCTTCCAGTCTGAATCACGTACAGCCGGTCCGACAGAATGAGTACAAGTCAGCACTACCCGGGTACGTGAGATTTGATGATGGTAGTAAAGTAAAAATCAACTTGAATTCAAGGTCAAAATCAGAAATTAAACAGCTAAAGAGGAAATTAGCCAGTGAACTTCATCAAATTAGAAGCTTGAAAAAGAAACTTGAATCTAAAGAAAAGTTTCCATCTTCTTATAATGATAATCATAATAATAGAATAGGTAATAGCGGTGGTGGAGGCGGTGGTAATAGAATTGGAACTCTTGCTAGGGTTAATTCTGAAGTTAGTTATGTGGGACCCACCAATTCTCGGTTGTTGGATGGTGATGAGAAGAAAAAAACCCAGATGAATTCGAAAAAGAAGTTGAAACAGTCTGGAGGTGGAGGTAAGGACGGTGGTGGGGGAAAGGGGGTGGTGGCAGAGTTTAGCAAGGATTTGGTTAAAAGGTCTGGGGAACTGTTAGGGATGTTGATGAAACATCAATATGGGTGGGTGTTTAATGAGCCGGTGGATGCAAAGAAGTTGAAGCTGAATGATTATTATAAGATTATTAAGCATCCCATGGACTTAGGGACGGTGAAGAGTAGGTTGAGTAAGAATTGGTACAAGTCGCCAAAGGAGTTTGCTGAGGATGTTAGGTTGACGTTTAATAATGCTATGAAGTATAATGAGAAAGGACAGGATGTGCATGCTATGGCGGATAAGTTGTTGAAGATTTTTGAGGATAATTGGGCTAATCTTAAGGCCAAAACTAATTGTGATAAGAGGGGGGAGATGGGGTATGATGCTAGCTTGCCAACACCTGCTTTGAAGAGAGCTCCAGGTCCTCGTGCTTTGTCTCCTGCTCACGGTCATCATGCTTCGTCTCCTGCTCACGGCCCTCGTGCTTCATCTCCTGCTCACGGTCCTGCTTCAAAGAGAGTTCCAGGTCCTCGTGCTTCATCCCTTGCCTCTGGTCCTGCCTCTGCTTCTGCCCGTGCTCCTCCCAGTCCTGCTTTTCCACAAAAAATGTTTTCAGAGACAAAGAATTTGGATAGAACAGATTCTTTGACAGAGCCTGTACATTCGAAGATGAAAGCTGCAAAAACTGCTGCCGATCAAGGCATGATATCAGTGTTGAATAAGCCTAAGAAGAATGATACTGACAATAAGCCCAAGAAGAATGATACTGACAGAGGCGTGATGACATACGAGGAGAAGCAGAAATTGAGTATACACCTGCAGAGTTTGCCTTCAGAGAAACTAGAATCAGTTGTCCAGATTATTAGGAAGAGGAATCCTGGGCTTTTTCAACAAGAAGATGAGATTGAAGTGGATATTGATAGTTTTGATAATGAAACACTTTGGGAACTTCATAGTTATGTAACCAATTACCAGAAGAGTATGGGCAAAAATGACAGAGAAGCTGAAGTTGCTTTACAAGGGAGAGAAGAAACTGGCCATAAAATGCTTGGGACTGTAAGACCATAATTCTTATTAGTTCCAATCTTTAGCTGAATTTCATTCATGAAAGTCAGGCTGACCAATACATCATTCTTCTCTATGTCTGTAGAATATGACATCCGCTACTGCAGAGGCACCAAAAGAACTTGGATCGGGTAATAATCATCTTGAATTCCTTAGGATTTTGTGTTGCCTGCAAACAGGCTCAATTGCTGGATCTTTATGGCATTCTAATTGTTGTTCACTGATTTATAATCCTGTTGCTTTGAAGCAGTACAAATGACTGTTTCCGCATCTTCTCCAATTAAAGATCATAGGCAAGGCCAGAGTATGAGCAGATCAAGTAGTTCAAGCAGTTCTGGCAGTGATTCCAGATCCTCTTCAAGTGGTAATTGAAACTCTAATGATTCAGCATTGTTGAGCATATATATTTTTCTGGCAATGATGGTTCCAATTAAGACATTGAGTGGATTTATTAATTTATTCCAATACCTTATGTGCAGGCTCTGATAGTGATTCGGGATCTGGTACAGACGCAGGTCAATGACATAGGAGTTGGTAGATTCAAGGTAGGGGCGTCATCCTTGGTTAGAATCTAACCATCTCTTGTTTCTCTATCATCCATGGTAATACAAAAATTGTCATTCAGCCTTTACAATATTGGACATTAACCTGTCAAAGTAATCATTATTGAAGCATTAACCATTTTTAATTTTTCTCTTTCTTTTTTCTTGAACCATATATATGATTTTAGGGTTATGGCAGTATGCTATGGGATTTTTTGATATATTTGATGTCAGTAATTGAATGATACTGAGTCTGTGATAGCTCAATAGAAGCTAATTTTGGCTTAGATGCTGCTGGTGTTGTGATTAATGACATGCCATTTGTTCTGACAAAGTACTTACTCATATAGTGTAGGGCTGCAATGGTTGTGCTTTTGGTAACTAGATTTTACTAAGGTTCAATGTGTTGAAAACTTTGCCTGTAATCATCATTCAATGTCTTTGAAGTGCCAAAAGATAATTTTAGAAGTTCTGGCAGATTTGCATTGCTCAAGGCATCAGGTTTATTAATAAGCCTTTTTTTTCCTTTGGTATTTTTCCAATTGTGTCTTCTAAACCGTTCCATGTAGCCTATGAATCTTCCGGAGTAACCACATTTTCCACTTTTCAATGGCTATAAATGTGTTATTTTATTTTTTCCAGAGTTCCCTTTTTAAGTGTTTCTGCAGGGTTTCATTCACCATTTTTTGGTGATATTTCTGACATTTTTCCTGGTTGTTGTTCATTGTGAGATAGATTTGTGGCTTTTGGGTATTAATGTTGTCTTTGATCATTTATTTTTATCCTTCTAGGGGTGTCTATTGCTGGAATAATGATTTTTTGAAACTAACAACTGCATGTTTTTTTATTTATAAAGGGGTTTAGGTGTGCTTTCATATATACAACAATATTACAAGTTCACTTCTTGCTAACACTGAATGCATACCATGAATTTTGTTGCGAATACCTATGTAATTGTTACGTGGTTTAATTCTTGGTTGGTATGCATAATCTTGCCTCCTAAAAATTGCTACCTGCAGTTTTATAACTGAACTCTGATTTTTGTCCTGTAGAAATTATTTTCTGAATCAACTCTGTAACTCACCATCAGAGAAAAAGTTCAGAAAATAAACATTTTACTTCAAGATTTAAGATGGAGCTGGCAACCTAGATTGAAATACTAAAGCAACTGAAAAAATACATGATTTCAGAAAGGGTTAGCTGCTCTTAGCAATCTTGTTCTGTGGTGGAGTGGCCTCCTCCTAGAACTGTTTACTTGATAATTTAAAAGGGCATCTTTGTATTTCTACATGATGTCATGTTTCTTTGCCTACCTTTTCCTGTATGAATTCCTAGGATCGGCATTTTTGTTCAAACTGCACTAATTGCATGGAACTGTAACTTTTAATTTACCTATGGGACATCCATGGATTGATATAGAACTTATTTGTGCTGCAGCTGATCCGCAGATTTAAGTTGCTCTGTATGCGCTTTTGGAACATACCTGACTATTCTTGGGATGCTGATTTTCCAAGTTTCACCTTCTGTTGATTCCAATAGAATGGAAAGGATTTTTATCTTTGCAGCAAAACGCTCTACGCAGGGGACTTTTCCGTGTTACCATTCAGAGTGGAAAACATATCCATTATGGTTTTTACTTGTAATGAATTGTCTGGTGAAATTGAAGTACAAAAAGGATCAGAGTTTCATAGCCCTCTTCTAGTGATTGCCAAATGTTTTACTCTTGACAATGGCCTCGTTAACTTCCGAACATTAATAACTTGAAACAAATCAAAAATATTCAGCCTGCAAAAAGGGTGGTGGAGATCATTCCTTAATATCCCAGCACATGATCAGACGGTCAGAACTGCATTCCTTAATCACCATCAAATTGGGTATATTTCCTGGATTAAAAGAATATCATCTTCAGCGGGACCTTACGCATTTAACACATTTAACAAAAACTAAAATTTCAATTCTGTCCCGGGTACCACACACCTTCTATAAAAAGTCCCAGGGTATTATTGATAAAATTTAAATTTATGTGCATACTCTACCCGAAAAGGCAAAAGCCGGTGCTGCTGGCAGCAGCAAATACAACACTGAAAAAATGCAAAATTTGCAAATGTTTCGACTTATGGAGCAGATAACCGCCATCAGTAATTAAATTACTGGGTGGCAAATTTGATTCCCTTCTCAATAGATGATAGGAGCTCAGGCTTCAACTTTTCTAAACCTTCTTTTTCGTAGTCAGAGAGAGGACCTAGCCCCAGAACTTCCTCCACGCCATTCTTTCCAAGCCTCACCTGCAAACACGAATAAAATATCTCACAAACACTGGCAAGCATACAAAATTCAAAATACACAACTTCCATCGCAAAAATGCAAGAGTAAGTTCAGAGGAGACTCCTCAACATACAAATCCGTAATTGGAGCTAGTATGTTGTGACAATAGCATGAATCAGGCAGGGATGGTCCTCTAAAAACAATATGCAATTATGTAAATTGAAAGAATGAATCCCATTCAGAGATTTTCCATCCACAATAAAACAACAAGCTTTTATGTATGATCAAGGAAAGTTGAAAAAATTACCTTGGAAGCAAAGAAAGGAAGTTCAGTGACAGTTGATTGCACAAATGAACATTCAATCACATCTGGAACACCATTGAGCCCCTTCAAGCAAGCATCGGCAAAAATGGCACCTGCATAGCTGCAAATGGCCAAGAAACAGTTTTTCTTTTATAACTGAGCAGGTTCATTGACATGAAGAGACTTGTAAAAGGGTAAGGAATGAGTTGCACAGTGTTTTTCTAACCATGATTTATACAGGAAGGGAAAAAAATTAAAGCTGACTGGGTAAAAATAATTCTCCATAAAAATCAATTACACGAGAAATTTATTTCCTGGTTAACATAGCATAAAGAAAAGTTTTGTAGGCACCAGACTTTCATAATGAAAAGCTTATAGTCTCCATAGACAAGGATCCAAAATATACTTGTGATTATAAATATGTTCAGGACATAAACTTACGCCATCGACAAAGTTGCAGAACCCTTTCCAGCCTTTGCTTCCACAACTTCTGTCCCACCATCTTGAGTTCTCTTTGTAAGAGCAGTAAGCTCTTCATCTGATAAATTGGCTTTTGGTGTGGCCTATAAAATGAATCAAATAAGTTAAACAAAATTAGAAAGGTTGATCTCAAAAAATCAGAAAAGGATTTGCATACAAACAATATTAGCATACACCAGATACAGAGTATTTAGGAGAGAACAGGTGGAAGGGAGTGAATAAATACTTGTGAAAATAGTGGGAGAATGGTTATGCCAGCATGACCACCAACAACTGGTACATTAACCTCTGTAAACCAAAGCAAAACACCAAATTCAGTATGAGAAATCCACATGTGAGGTGTTCAAAATGTTCATATAAGTCCCCTATGCTCATAAGATATTGAGTCAAAAAGTTCTAAAAAACAGAGATGCACAGTAAAAGACCAAAGAAACTTGCTAATATAAGAATTCCATCTAATGAAGTTAAGCTCTTCTTTCCACCGAAACAAAAGGTTTAAAAAGTTATATCACTATATACGTTGCTTTAAAGTTGGTTTTTGTAGGGCAACATTTGTGGAGAAAAAATAAGGACAAGTTTCTTGTAAATAGGTAATTGGACAAACCTGCAACTGGCACCATGGCCTTTCCAGCGTAAAAAGTTTTGGCCCTAACAACATCAAGGGTGGTCACACCAAACAACCTTTTTGGGTCATAGGTTCCTGCTTTCTTAAAAATCTCAGCGGCAATAGGAACTGTTGAGTTCACCGGGTTGCTGATCATATTAACAAGTGCCTAATACAACAAATTCAAACATGAGAATTATAAGCTAACATGAAATCAAACCAATCCATAAAAGAAAATAGCCCCAAGGCATGTATGATTGACTTTGAAAATACAAATGACTAGTGGGTTCCAAATACAATTTCTGCAGGAGCTATATAAGCCAAACCATGACAGAACTAAAAAATACTTCAGTTTCTCCACGTCCATACATCCATTTCTTGTAATGTGCTTACTAAAAGAAACATATTTCAAAGCTCAAACACCAGATATTGCTCAAAAGAACCATTAAAGTTAACTCAGACACACAAAACATGCATTAAAAGATCAATTTACAGCAAAGAATCTTGTTACTCACTTTGGGGCAGTGCTTAGCAATCGCTTCACAGAGACCCTTTACAATCCCAGCATTGATGTTGAAGAGATCATCACGGGTCATTCCAGGTTTCCTTGGCACGCCAGCTGGAATGATTACAACATCCGCTCCTTCCAGGGCTTTCCCTAGTTCAGCATCACTTGCATACCCAACAACCTAAACAGAAATAAACAAACATGCCAACAAGTACAAACAGGTAAAGTTAATGACAAGCAAGTCTTTAAACCTAGTAATAATAATAGAAATAGTAATAGTAATAGTAATCAAAGCAGAAACATTTGGTGCAATTAAATCAACAACAGCATTATAAAACGGATGGATTCAGTTCCAGAAAGACCAACAACACAACAGACGAATCAGATATAGATCTGTTTAATTTACATATTGATAGAATAAAATATTTTAAAAAAATCAAGCAGCCGCATAAAACGAGGGAAAGAAAAGTGAAAGTATATATCTTTTATATAATTAGGGGGTATAAACCTCAGATCTGGTGTTGATGTGGCTGATATCGGCGGCGACACCGGGAGTGTTAGCGATATCGTAGAGAGCGAGGTTGGAGACGAGAGGGTTGAGTTTCATGAGAAGAGAAAGTGGCTGACCGATCCCTCCAGCAGCACCGAGGACAGTGACCTTGCGTAGGGGAACGGCCTCAGAGGAGTAGCCACGGCGGAGGATGTGTGCAGATGGGGAGGTGGTTAGGGATTTGATGGATCTCAACATTGAAGTCCTCATGTTTTTTTTGAGTTTTCGAGAGAGGAAATGGAGATGGCGGAACGATCGAGGGTTTTGGGGTTTGGAGGAGAAGTGAGCAAGTTTTCGTGGTAGCCGAGAGGGAGAGGGAGAGGGAGAGGGAGGTATATTTGTAACGTGAAAGTGTTTATTTTTTAAAATATGTTAAAATAATTTATTTATTTTTAAATATATTTTAAAATTAATATATTAAAGATTTAAAACATAAAAAATATCTTCAAATAAAATTTTATTTGGATTGCATAGGCTAGACAATATTTTATTTATTTTTCTGCTTTTTCAAATAATCTTAATGTAAATATATCAAAACTAATTTATTTAAACGATATTATTATGAATATAATTTTAAATAAACAATATTTTTTATCTATTTATTTATTTAGTTTAATCTTCAATTTTGGGATTTTTACGTGGGATGAGATTGTGAGGGTGAATTCGACATCACATGTGATGTGGGGATTTTTATAAAAAAGAAAAAGTGCCAAAAGAATATTCCCCTATTCTACACCGCTCAACCTTTCTTTTTGTTAAAACTTTTTCTTTCTTTTTATCCCATTAATATCTTATTTATCATTGTTTTAAAAATATTTTTGATAAAATTTAAAATTATAAAATTTAAAACTTTTTCTTTCTTTTTTATTTTTTATTTTAAATTAATTCTTAAAAAATTATTTTATGTGCTGATATCAAAAATAATTAAAAAACAATATCATTTTGATGTATTTATAAATGAAAAATACTTTAAAAAATAATATTAATCATATTTTCAAATAGTTGCATCTATGCTTGTCGCACTACTCTATTTAAAAAAAAAAGCACTTTGTTGTATGGTATATTTCCTCATTTAATATAATTAAATACTATATACATAACAGCATGTTATAAATGCTATTATTTTTTCTTATAATCAAAGTATTCATATTAGCTTGTACACATCTTGATTATTCCACAAGGGCTATAAAATTAAAGATTAAGTAGATCTTTACTAGCCTTGAGGGGACTCTAGCAACTATTAAAGAGCACATCTAAAAATGATTAATTTAGCTACCTCTCATAGTTGTTAGAGACATGCTCTTCCTTAGAAGAGTGTTGATTATGATCAACTCCTTTTAATTGTATTGTCTTAGCATAACCCTGTGAATTATGATAGATGGTTGGTCTCATTTTTTATAAACAACAAGTTTTAATTATATTTATAGCATTAATGTTAGGGACTAAAGGCCTTTGAGAGTATAATAAAGCTTGTTTTATAAAATATTTTTGTTTGAAAATATATCAAAATAATTTTTTTATTGTTATTTAAAAAAAAATATTTTTACATTAACATATCTAACCTATCGTATCAAAATATGAAGAGAGATTAATTTAAAGAAAAATAACCATTTTTTCAAAAACAAAAATAGTTTAAACCATAGCCCAAATGAACGTAAATGTTATAGATAGAAATTAAAAGTCATTTTTAGTTTTTAATATTAATTTATTATTTTTTATGTTAAAATAAAAATTTAAAATATCAAGTTTTTTTTTTTCATGATACTTCATTATAAATTAATGGAACAATGAACAATTAATCTTTCCAATATATATATAAATTAAAAATACTTTAAAAAACAATATTTATGCGATATACTTTTTTTTCTTTAAGAGAAAGGTGAGCAACTGAGCATGAATGCATCTGACTTTTCGGCTCGTGATCAGAGTGTTGTCTTTTTCACTTACCTAACATTTTTAGTCCCACAAGACGTTTCTTTTCTAGAAATTAGTCCCATAGAAAGTTTATAGATATCCAGGGCCAGCAAAATTAAGTTTAATTTAGTGATCAACGATAAAAAAAAAAAAAAAAAAAGGAGATTCCTAGTACGAGGTGCTAAGACCATAGTCATGAAATCTTTTCTAACCCAACTGGTTTGCCTTATACTTGAGCAACTCAGGGTTTGTATAGTGACAAAATTCAAATTAGTCCAGTCAATTCTAGCAAGACTTCACTTTTTAAAAAAAAATTATCAATACAGAATAACTTATCTTCATGAAAGAAATGAAATTTACTCAGTTTAAGGAGAAGTGGAATGGTAAATTCACTGACAGAATAATGTTTTGAAACATGCTGGCATTCATATACAGTTCAGCTACCACCGTACCCTATTGCTTCACTGAAAGAAAGAAAAAAGAAAAATATACGGGTATAAATACATTAATTCTCTGCTCAATGCTTTGGCACAATCAGGAAAAAAATACCGGTATAGAGGTATGACATTTCTAGGGTGAATTCCCGAGCAATGCCTTTCATTGAGTCCATGGCCACCAGTTTCACTGCAGCAATATATCAGAAGGCCAGTTAAAGAAGGGTGTAGAATTCAGACATACCATGAGAAAGCAAGAGTCTTTAAAGCTTCACCATTTGAAGAAACTTCGAGCTACTTCCTACTGAAAGTTCAGTTTTCAGATGGGCCAGAAACCAGATTAGAGATCATGAAATTACACTACGCTCATCGCATCGCCTTGAGTTGTTCTTATCCAGTCAAGTATATCGGAACAGTCATTACGACTAACAAAATGCCTTCACAAGTAAACAAACACATTGGTGTTTCAGGTGTTTGTCAATAAATAAAAAGAAAGAAAAATAAAATGTTTTTGTCCTTGTTTGTAAACCATTACCTATTCTTGGTGCGATAAGCCTTGAGTTGAAGAACATCCCGTTTGCTAGTCATATCTTTCTTCATTCTAAGTGATTCAGGCACAACAAAGCTTCCAGTTTGGTCATTGTACGCATCATGAACACAGCTAAGCACCTTTTCCTGGAAAATTAAATCATAGGAAAGTTAGCAAGGAGAAAAGATTCTTCCACCAATGGACTAACAGTGTGCGGCTGCTTTACAAGAAGAAACAAAATTTATTGCATTACATCCTTCTGTGCAACCTGGAAATTTGGAGTTGGATCCTCAGAAGAATAGTAAAATAATGATCAACCATGCCAGACAATGAAAATGGTACCATTTTATGTCAATGTTCCCTTGTCTCCCCTACGTTTTGCCTGGACTTGCATAATTTCTCTTTCCCCAAAATCCTGGTTCAATTTTCTCTAGAAAGTCCGCTATTCTGAATTGGTCTTAGAAAATTTTGTGAAAAATATCTTCTTTCAAAATTGGAGTTCAGTTGTAATAGAGAAACAAAACTGATAACTTCACAGGGAAAACAGAATACGGTATTTGTTCTTTCTTTAAGGTATTTGCACCTGGGAAGGCATATGGTGCCACTTTGGGCATTTTTAACGGTCAAACATGCTATATCCTGGCAACATTGTTACCGAAAGACCTCAAGATTTGTCTTAAATAATTAGCTAACACTAATATCATGTCTTCAATGGAATGGGGGAACTTTTGTAACATCCTTTACCTGTTAAAAAAAAATGCTAAATGATTTTGCCCCAGAACATGCGGTAAAATGCAAATAAAAAAGTTGATGAACAAGAAAAGCTTCAACATAATTTTTCCTTTCAAAGCAAAATATCTTTCACTCGACCTCCCCCTGTTCATTAGATCAAAGAATCCAAGGTGTCTCACATTGCTCCAATGAAAGGTGCACTAAGATGATAGAAACATGCATATAATCTGTCTGTAGTGACCTTCAATTATCACATCACAGAGAAATGTGCATGCATGTGTGTTGCTGCGGGCACACACTCGAAAATTCGCTACATAACTAAATTTCTCATCATGAAATCAGAAGCATGCACACTCAAAAAAAAAAAAAAACAATGCACAGTCATGATATTGACAGGCATATCCAAGTCAAGTAACAGAGACTTGTACAGTACCAAGCACTTAACTACTGTAAGCCAGCCAGCTTTTAGTTACCATTGCAATGAGAAAACAAGGCATCAAATTTGATCATACCAGAGGTTTAGAAGCATCAAGCCAATGATAGATATGCTCATTACGAAACCATGTCATTTGCCTTTTTGCAAAGTTTCTGAAAAGAGAAGAAAAAGGTTGAATAAAATAAACCGTTGGATATTAGACATGAACATCCAAAATCTGATAGAATTACACAGTGACTAGGCTACATGTAAACCTTTTCCCCCTTCTGGAATTGAATAAAATAAACCATTGGATATTAGACAAGAACATCCAAAATCTGATAGAATTACATAAAGTGACTAGGCTACATGTAAACTTTTCCCCATCTGGAAGGGAATTGAATTCTTTTACAGACAGATTTTTATACACACAAACCAACTTCATATCTAATAAATTAACAGATGAAAGAAGCTACTGCCTTGATATTATTAAATCAAGTGCATATACTGTCAAAGCTCCCTATCCAGGAGTGCCTAAGGACCTTCATTATACTTTCACTAATAAAATACGCCTGGGTTCTGAAGCGTTACAGACATTATTATTACTGTTTCCCCCTAATAAAAGAAGAAATTTATTTGAAGACAAAGAAGAACGAATACAACAAGAGAGTGAGGCATCCACCAAAATGGTTGGAAAGCTTGGATATATATTTCATCTATGTTCATACGAAAGCATGCAAAATTATCATTTGATTACTCTTCCCCTAATTTCTAGTATCCCGTACTGCCTGTTCCTTTTCTCAAAAGCATCCAATATCAACTACAGCAATTTGTTTTAAATCTTTCTACCAGTCGACATTAACATCAAATGGAATTCTACATCAAGAGTCACATAAATATTAATTTTGAAGTTGATAAATGTTACCGAGATGCTTTCTGAAATTCAGATAGAAAAGCATAAAATTCTCCAGCAGAGGTCCTACCCCCATCTTCTCGACACCTTAAAAGATACTCCATTGCCTGATAATGTTAAATAAAAAAAAAACCGTGTTATTATTCAAAATCAATATAGCAAAAAATAAAGTACCAATAAGAAAAAAAACATAATCAAGGGAAAATGATTGTGAATGATGATCTCACACAATAAACTAAAACAAGGAGGAAACTTTTGAATTGAGTTGTACATTAATCAGAACTGTTCTCTGAAAAAGAAGCAAACAAACTGATCCAAGTTTTAGCATTTGATATGATGAATTCTAAGTTAATTACACGTAAACAAAATTGAATGCAGTTCACTGATTAAGCAAATTAGGTGAGGGAGGAAAAGAGATGAGAAAACCAAGCAATTGACATGAATATCACTGACAAGAAACATCAAAACAACATATGGTTTTCAATGATAAAATAAATCCATATAAAACAGAAATAAAAATATTTCAAAGGCTTACTTGTCTGTAACCGATTGCTCGAGTTGCGGAATTGGAGTTTGGAAGAAGACCCTCGTCAAGAAGCCATTTGGCTTCAGTCAAAACCCCATTGCTCTCTATGGTCAAATAAAATAAACACAAAATAAATGTTTCTTAAGAGTTGATCATGCAAAGGAAACTAAAGTGCAAGCGAAATTATAAATACAAATACTCCTTTAATCCTAAAATAAGGATTAACTAAAGAAAGTAATAAATATGTTCATTTGCTTTAAATTATAGTTTTTGTGATTGTCTACAAACTGAGCATAGTCTATTCCAACCATTTGAATGCATACCGTTATTGTTATTTTATTTCCAAATTGCTCAAGAAAATGTAAGCACGTCTATCAAAGTAGACAATTGACGATGCTGGCATCTCTAGATGGTAGGCAAGGGGAAAAGGTTAATCATTCCCTAAAACTTCTTAAAATCCAACTACATATGTAAAGCCCAGAATGGACAAATATTATCTTTGGATTCCTAAAATGGAAGTGTAAAACCTAAATTTTCACAAGTAGCAGAGCCCTTCTACAGAAATATAATTATCCGCGTCACAAAAAGAAGAAGCAAATAACACTTTATGCAAATAAAAAAAAACACATTTGATGTTAGATCATTTCCTTGTGAAGAAAAATGGAAACGGATGCTGAAATTATAAGATCTATGACAAAGAGAAAATTAATATAATACATTTCTTCTTCTTCGTAGCTCAACATATTGAGAAATGCAGCAAAGGCCTTTTACAGTTAGTGGTGAATCTTACATGGTGCCGGGTAGAGTGGAGGATTCTATTATTAATCATTAACTGTGATAAATTCACAGTTTGAACATCTAGATGAAAGAATTTCAAAATCTTTGAGGGTACCCTACTTTGTGACTATGGGATAGGAAAGCTCTCCTTTACAGCACAATGCCTCATGAGCTCTAAGAGTGTCTTTAGTTTCTATTCAGTCACATTGTAATGCCTGCTCGTCTTCCCTTTTTTATCCCCGTCATTTCATTGGATTTTATCTCATTCCTCTTATTAAACTTGTATTTTCTTCTTTTTTTATCAGTATATTTGTGTCTATAATAGTGATGAGCTTTGATATAATCTACCTGCAAGCATATCTTCACATCGGTAATCAATTGATCTATAGAGATCAAGTCTTGGGCTTGAGAGGAAAAAACAAATGAACTCATAGTCCAAATCTTTTAATTTAACTTGATTAGGTATATCACCAGATGAATTCACATCATGGGAGCTGTCTGTTAATCTTGTATCGCATTGGTCCTTGAAAGACTTGTATGGAACTTGAAAAGCAGATGGAGGAGATCCACTAGTCTGCCACACCAAGAGAAACAAAAATCAATGGAAAATAAATGCGCTCAATCTATATATGCAGCCCCATAATAATTAACAAAGAAAATAGCTCGTTATGTGATGTTAAACACAGCTTATCCACATGTCCCACAGGCTAATGAGAGGGGTGCCTGCATGCATGTGACTAGGGAGGGGCATGAGAAAGAGAAAATAGGGTGAGGGATTTCAGTGTCATGATTTCATGACAGCCAGTTACATTTTGGTTAGGGCTTCTTAAGTAATAAACGGGTTTAAAATGTTGGGATATTATTGTTATTGTTGTTGTTCAAAGACATGAAATTGCTTTGTTCGTGTTGTGTAAATAGTTCCATATAATTGTGCAGTTCTTAGAATTTTCAACAATCCACATGTCCAACACCCACGATTAAAGTTGCACAGCCATGACCTTGATCTAAATTAGGTAGATGTCACAAAATATAGCTAGAAAACTCCACAAATTAACCTTAATTATCTCAAGGCTACGCCGCAACCGATACCAATCATTGGCTGCCAAAAACTGTGCCTGTGAATCACCTGCTTTGACCACCAACTGCACAGCTGCATCCCAGTCCTTATTCCTCTCAAGTTCTGCAAGCTCAGAATATACTTCAAGTGCAACCTCTGGTGAGGCTTTAGGAACATCGGGCTTTCCATATATGAACCTAAGATTCACATTAAAGAGATAAAAGGGAAAAGTAGCCTCGTAAGATACTCTTGTGCATTTTACAAGCAATATAATTTCCTTCCATCAACCTAAAAAGGATAGGGGTAAAGGAAGGAGAGCAAAAATAAAGAAAAGAGCCTTTTTAGAGCCTTTCCAACACAATCTAGAACATAGAGAATTATTTCCTTACAATGTAAGGAAATGGTAGAAAGAATATGCGCAAGGTTTTAACTATAAGGAACTGGTGACCAACTGTGTCTCAGTAACAGTGTCATTTATGGTATTGGAGGAAATAGCAAAGGGTCAAGAAACTTCTGTTAAAGGTACAAAAAATATGTTCTTAACTGGTTGAAAATGACCATTAAAACAAGCTTATATTCACCATTTTCAAATCAATATAGCTAGTTTTTCCTAATTTCTGCAGCTACACATGTTGCATGTGTCCTATGAGTGATTATGCAAGATAAACAAGCTTGAAGTACTTATGTTCATACTTTCACTTTTTTTTATTAAAAAATTAACTGCAGAAAACAACCATATTTTTATTTATGATGATGCAAACTCATTATTGACCCATCATTCTATCATAAACATAAACACTGCAATGATGTGATTTTGGAAGCTCGTCAAGTGCATATTTTGAGACTTTTCTTACAAGTATTCTTTTTCTCAACCCAAAAGAAGGGGAAGAATTTCTTTTGAAAGATTGATTGTAATTTGAGTTATGTAAATAGATACCATCGCAAGTACAGTCCAGTCCCACCAGTGACAATGGGAACACGGCCACTTTTGAGAATATCTTGAGTTGCTTGTCTTGCATCCTCATAAAATTGCCCAACTGAATAATCTGAAAGGACATGGTATGAAAAGCATCGTAACGGTTTGTATCCATCAAAGAGCAAAATACAATTACCATAAAAAACGATGTGCTACAATGCTTCATAGACATCAGCTGGTCCTCAAAAAACATACCTTCAGATGGGTGCAATATGTCAACTAGATGGTGCCGGACTTCCTGAAAAAGGCATATAATTTGAGATCACAACAGCTATTCACACCAGCTAAACTATATGTATTTATCAAATGCCAGATATGTTTTACTTTGCATATCAATATAAGAGGAAAGCAGTTTATTTCACCTAAAAATAAATGAGCTTTATACTGAGAATATTGGTATGTTTAGCAGATAGAATATGGTCTTGTGATGTTCCAATCCATTATTTCTAGATAATATTTCAAGGGAGGATAGAAGCTTCAAGTATGAAATGAGTGCACTAGTATAAATAAAATATTTCTCCATGATTGTCTTTCTATTTTCTATCTTCCTCCCTTCAACAATAGTGTTCAATAATTTTAATCACAGGAAAGCGACACACTTATATCATGTTATACATGGAATTCTGTTTCCTGTTGAGAGTAATATAGCTATTTTAAGTTACCAAGATGGTACGTAACACATAATTCCTCAAGTGCACCATTCCAAGAATATAACACGCATCAAATAACAAGTCGAGGTTGACCAAAAGCTTCACAGTTTTTCTTCTAATAAAACATTCCAAAGCTATGAGATGCATATCTACCAAAATCTAAGGGAGTATTTTTCTGTGATCATGAAGAGAATTACTTAGAACATTGCACCAAAGCGAATTACATGATGACCTACGATTATTTTAATGCTAGGAAAAGTGAAACTTTTTAACAGAAATACCAAAAAACAAAAGCATAACGTATGGAATTTGAATAGAGACCTTTCGTTCACTCGCAGTAGGCTTCGCTGATCCTACATCAAGACCACGATATACCTACAATACAAAGCAGATAAAACAATCAATTTCAATTCACCCGAATAGAAATTCAATCAAAAAAAGAAGGCTATCTAAAATAAACCCAGATATATAAATGAGCATGCCTAACTTCTTCGAAGTCTTGAGACAATTAAAACTTCTTCTTTTTACCCCACATTTCTCTTAACAGACCCTACATTCCATTTGTTTTCAGATTACTTTGTTTTATTTTCCGAAAGAAGCAAACAAAGCAGTGATTAACCAGATAAAAGATAGAAACCATAAAAAGAGGGGGCAACAAGAAACCACGAAGAGACCTGGACGGAGTCGGCGCTGACGATTTCACCGTTAAGGCGTTTTGCAAGCTCTAATGCGAGACGGGTCTTGCCGGTTCCAGTGGGACCAGAAATCACGATTATCTTGTCTTTTTTGTTAGGAACGGAAATGGAGCATGTTGTGGTGGTGGCGAATTGGCGGCCGTGGCGACAGGAAGAGGAGCGGAGGAGGTGGTGTAGGCAGCGTGTACGGAGGCCACACACTTCGGTCATTATCATAGTTTGGTCTATGAAGCGATAGATTGATAGTCAAAAATAGTTACAGCTATGCTTATACCTGAACCAAACTGCTTCTCCTCTCTTCTGCAGTTAGGTTTTTTTTCTGTTCTTAGATAGATAGGCTGAGGTTTAAGGTAAGAGGTTTTACTTTTAGATTTTTCTTTTCTTTTCTTTTTTACGAATTTTAAATAACAGGACAAGCAAAAGATTTTAGATTTTTTTTTTCTCTCGGTGAAGGACAAATATACGTTTTGTTTTTCCGAATAAAATATATTTATCACTAACCTCCTGAATCATGCCTCCATGTTTACTCTTCTTTTT
This sequence comes from Salix purpurea, assembly GCA_027405865.1. Classification (NCBI taxonomy): domain Eukaryota; kingdom Viridiplantae; phylum Streptophyta; class Magnoliopsida; order Malpighiales; family Salicaceae; genus Salix; species Salix purpurea. The sequence goes on from JAOWLH010000002.1 coordinate 22,753,087, forward strand.
TTTTGCAGTAATTATAGTTTTGAAACAACTTTATTGTAAATTATAATTAAAACAGTTTCCGAAAAAAATTAAAAATATTTTCTACACTAATGAATTTAGAAAATTAAAATAAGTACATATATTTCAAGTGGATTACTAAAATTTATTCGCGTTAATGAAGCATCCAAAATAAATGCGGGCGGTAAAAAAATTTCTTTTTTTTTGGATATCCTTGAGGAACGGAGGAACCACATGACCCAGAAAGCGCACTTTGTGGGCCCAGGGCATGCGTAAACCTCCGGCTGTCCAGGCTCTTACTAAGGGGACGGTGACTCACAGAAGAAGCTTCGCCCTCAGGATTCGAACTTAGGACCTGGGAGGAATACCCCACGCAAGTCCCAAGCCTTCACCGTTGGGCTAACTCCTTGGAGTCCGGTAAAAAAATTTCGATATAAAAAAACATTAAGGAAAAAAATATAAGATTTGACTTATTAGAGCAATTAGTAATTTAAATAATCTGAATAAAAAATAATAAATTAAATGGTAAAACAATATGGTAAAAAAAACTCTCAATTGAGCCTATAGGCTATATAGAGTATAAAAACTCAATGTTAGATGGTAAATGTTTTTTAAAAAACAATTAAATTGGGTAGCTCGCAAACTTTGTGATAATAGACATAGGATTAGAATAATCTTGTAAAAGCATGAAAGAAAGATCATTTAAGATTTCTAAATCTCGTAACCTGTGAAATCCTGAACCTGAGTTAAATCACAAAGTTTAATTTCCAACCATTTTAATCTAGAAAGATAAATCATGAAAAAAAATACCAATTTTAAGGGTCTGTTTGGGAAAGCGGTTGCGGTAACTTTTCAAAATACTTTTGTACCGAAATACATCAAAATGATGTTTTTTTATTTTTTAAAATCATTTTTGACATCAGCACATCAAAATGATCTAAAAACACCAAAACATATTCATTTAAAATAAAAAAAAATGAATTTCAGCAAAATAGCGGTTTGGCCGCTATGCCAAACAGGCACTAAGAAATTGCAAAAGCAAAAACTGATAGCAATATAAATAATACGGATAAAATTTGATTAGAAATAAAAAAAAAAATCCATGAAGGATAAAATTATAGAAAAATCAAAAAATCGATCTCAAAGAAAAAAGATATAAAAATAAAAGATGATGAAATTAAAAAGCATATTTGTGATTTTATAATGGGAACGTATTTAAATCTTTTTAAAAAAATATATATGACTGAGGGCATCCACGTTACTGAGATAAAAAGGTTAATATATAAACAAACCAAAAAATGGAAAACAACAAAAAATACAAGGTTAAGAAAATCATATAAATGGCAAATAAACAAAGACAAGCCTAATCAATAATTATATAAATATAGAATGATAAAAATAAAATAAAATAAAAATTTTAAAAAGGGAAAAAAACTGAGTGAACTTTTTAAAATCCATGGAAAGGTCTCGATTTTGCATCCTATTAAATCCTTGACATAAACTGAATAAGAAATCTCAATTCCTGTCCAATTTAATACTGATTATCCAAAGTAAATCCAATGAAAATAAATAAATACCAAAAAACCAAAGAAAACCCAAGTTATTTTGAAAATCAGTGAAAATTATAAAGAAATAAACAAATAAAAATAATTTAAACAACCTATCTCAAATAAAACATACACAGAAAGAAATTTAACCCAAGTTATATGACCATTATGAGCCGACACATGTATCAACATATGAAAGAGGACAGGACGACGTATTTGGTGAGATGATAGTTGGATATTTCTTACCATTGTATGACTCTGCACGCGTCGCTTGCACGGTGCGGACGAGAGAAAATTGTTGGCACGTCAAGCAAACGTGCCAGTAATTATTCCAAAAAAACTAAATAAAAAAAACACAATTCCTTAAACACCCTTAGAAGCCTGTGATAATAATTGAAAAAAAGCATATGAAAATACCAACATACCCCTAACATCAAACCTCTATTTTTTTCTTTTCCGATGGCATATTAGTGTTTTTACTATTCACCAACCTTGAAAAACCAACTATACCATCACCGACAACTCTTTTGTTTATCTCACCCAATGGTAAAGTTATTCCATTGTTCATGATCAGGCAAAAATATTTAAAATACCCTTGTCCAACCATCTCTTTTTTATCGGCTGCCAGGGGGAAATTGTAGTTTTACCCTCAAACTACGGTTTGAGAGTAATAACAAGTGTAGCGGAAAAGTCTAAAATATAGTTAAGGCTAACAATTTATTTTTATGGCTTGAAGGGAAAAATAGTAATTACACTATTAAAATCCACATTGAAATGTGTCTAGAAACACAGTGAAAGAGCAATGTGTTTTATTTATTTTTTAATATATATATATATATATAGGCCTCTTGTTTTTATTCATTTGAAACTGTTTTCAACTTTGCCTAAAAAGAATACCATTTAAAAAGAAAGAAAGAAAAAATCTATAATGTGGTCCTTGGCTCTCTGCATCTAAAGTTTTGGAACGAAAGATAAGATTTTCTTTACATAAACACAAACATTTATTGCATTTAGAAATGAACGTGCAAGGGCCGGTGGGAATAATCCATCACTAGTGATCAAGTTGAATTGGATCGAATGTCAAAATGCTTATATATTACCATCTTAAATCTGAATTTATATGTAACATGAAAAGCAGAAGAAAATGGTCAAGTTATGAACCAACAACTTAAGAAACCACCAAACTTGCCATGCCCTGTTTTAGGAGGAGGTTGATGCGCTACCAATCTAAGTTAAGGTTGTCAATTTCATTTCGGTTGGTACTTCATTTTTTCAATTAGAACGAAATGTTTCAGTTTTGAAGCGTTTCGGCGCCGTGTTTCAGGATTATACTATTTATGTTTATATATGCTCTAAGTAGAGAAACCAACAGTCAACAGAGACTGGGAACGACTTCAGAGTGGGTTGCTTGTGATATATGGTTCTTAACGTACTACGAGGATGGCCCAGATCCTAATGCTTTCAAGTTTAAGACTCCACCTAAACTATAATCTACCAACTGGTGGTTGCATGGAGCTTTGTCTGAAAAAAAGCTTCAAGTTCAAGCTACACTGTCAGATACAAAGGAAGCTGTCTCTGAAAGGAAGTGAAAAGCAACCAATTCAGTTTTATCCACCGACCCTAAATGACGACCAAACCTTCACTTGATCGAAGAATCCAAACCCTCTTCCCTCTGGCGCTAGCTTCTCTCCTAGTTCTAGGAACTGCCAGATTAGTCCTAGATAAATTAAAGAGCAACCAGAGCTCTATCTTCAGGGTTTATGGGAGGCAAGAAGGTGGCGAGTATAGAAAACCAGTCTTTGTTTTGCCAGAAGATCGGTTCGAGAAAGGGTGCGATGTTTTTGAAGGGCAATGGGTGTGGGACAATGAATCCTATCCTCTTTATTCAGAAGAAAGCTGCCCTTACCTGGTCAAACAGACCACTTGCCAAAGAAATGGCAGGCCTGATTCTTTCTACCAAGATTGGAGGTGGCAGCCTAATGCATGCAGATTGCCGAGGTAAGACTTTTTGAGGTAGTAGAAATGCAGAAACTCCTGAAATTTTTTGTAATATGTTCTCTTCTGCCGTCTCAGATTTGATCCATTAAAGCTGCTGGACATTTTGAGGGGCAAAAGGCTGATGTTTATAGGAGATTCTGTGCAGAGAGGCCAATTTGAATCTATGGTCTGTATGGTGCAATCTGTGATTCCTGATGGGAAAAAATCTTTTCACCGAATCCCTCCCATGAAGATCTTCAAAGCTGAGGTGCTCAATCTGCTTAAGCTTTTTCCGATGTTTTCTTCAAAATAAAAACTGTCAGCCATGAACGTTTCATCAGATATATAACCAATACATTCATATCTCTTTCCCACAAAATGTTTCAGGAGTATAATGCATCGATTGAGTATTACTGGGCTCCCTTCATTGTGGAATCCATTTCAGATCACGCAACAAATCATACTGTACTAAAACGGCTGGTTAATCTCGACTCCATAGCTAAACATGGAAAGAGCTGGGAAGGAGTTGACGTGTTAGTATTCGAGAGCTACGTATGGTGGATGTACAAGCCTCTGATCAATGCCACGTCAGTATCCAGTTCTTCACATTCTTCATCATTATAACCTTCTTAACTAGGCAAAATTCAACTTGAATGTAACGAAAAGTTGTTTAATTATGTGGTTTCGTTTCAGATATGGATCAACAGATGACATTAGAGAATATAATGTAACCACTGCATACAAGTTGGCGATGGAAACTTGGGCAAAATGGCTGGAATCCAACATAAACTCTGTCAAGCAGAAGGTGTTTTTCATGAGCATGTCTCCAACTCATTTGTGGTGAGTCACAACGTTTCCCCAGGCTAATTAAGCTTAATCCCATCTTTTTTTTTCTCTTTCTTTTTAATGGATTTTGATCCAGTTCTTGACTCCTTTTATATATCACATTCAGAACAAATAGAGTACCAAAACTCAGATAATGCTGAAACCAGCCCTCCCATTCTGATTGGAGGTAGCTGTTACCAGCTAATCTCTGTTTGCGTCCTTGTTAAGGCATCTCTACTTCCATAGACAGCTTTTAATCAGTTCTTTTGATGGAGCTTCATTCATTTTCGGGTGAAATAATGGAAGAAGATAACATTGTTTTTGTAGGAGTTGGGAATGGAGGCCTGGAAGTGATGAAAACTGCTTCAATGAATCCTACCCAATTGACGGTCCATACTGGGGAACAGGTTCAAATCTCCAGATCATGAAGATAGTTGACGATGTCCTACGAGAATCAAAAATCAATGTAACTTTTTTGAATATCACCCAGTTGTCGGAATATAGAAAAGATGGTCATGCAGCCATTTATGGTGAACGCAAGGGAAAGCTCTTGACAAAGGAGCAAAGATCTGATCCAAAAAAATTTGCAGACTGCATCCATTGGTGTTTACCGGGGGTTCCTGATGCTTGGAATGAGATTCTCTACGCCTATTTGTTACAGAATCATCAAAATTCTATGTAACTACGACAGTGAAGAGATGCAAACTTTTGCCTAAAAAAGAAAAAAGAGAAGGCAAAAACCCCTGCTGCTAGTCATAGAGTTACATTCATGAGCTGACAATCTAGTGATTCGATTATTTTTTCGGGTTAATGAAAATTCTTTCCCCTAACAAGCAAGCATATGTAACGAAGCTCAAACGTGAGGATACTATATCGAGATGATAAATGAAGAGTAATATCGCAAGTACTACCAAGATATTGCAATTTCATAGCAACTTGATCTAAATAGAGACTGCAGCAGTTTGGCAGATGAAAATGGATAATCATCTTCTACTTTATTACTCTATATTTTCTATACCAGACTTGATACCCTCCATCCATAATTCACAAACCGTGGTGTTATCTTCAACTTATTTACCTGTACAGGGGGCAGGCTGGCCAAGCCCTGTTGTGTTTGTCCACGTCTTTAGCAATTTGTTTACAGAAGCTCCCATTCAGAGTCTTGTCTCCAATTAGTTTGTGGATCGGGATCCAAGGTGATGGTGGTACTAGATGGCAACTCGTGCTGCGTTGTATCATGGCCATCAATGTCCCCAAACCAAATTGCAAGCTGCTCATACTCCTTGGTTAACCTCTTTTTCGAAGAGAAAGCATCTTGGATTTTTTTCTTAAAAAAGAAGAAAACCAAAAGGGGGTCACTAGGTCTTATTATCTACAAAATCAAGCAATTAACATAAAAGCACAAGATTCTAATGGAGGTTCATTTACCAAGAAAAGAAAAATTTCAGTTGTGAACAGTGATTGGCTCATGAAAAAAATTCAAACTGTGTTCTGTGGCTCTGTGGATACAGTTTCTAGTGAATTCCTAGACACACAAGATTCTAATGGAGTTTCATTGACCATGAAAAGTTCAAGCTGTGAACAGTAATTGTGCCAGGAAAAATTAACTGTGCTCTGTGTGGAATTACAGTTTCTAGTGAATTCCTAGATTTGTAGCCTCTTACTTATTCACACTCGCAAGATGGTGGAGCTTAATTAAAACATAACAGAAAGATTGCCAACCTAGAAAGTTAAAAGTTACAAGGATGTAGCTAATATTTTGCAAAGTAGATACAGTAGAAATAACTAGCCCATGTTTGATCAGCCAATGAAAATTTATCGGTATTATTTTTTGAAGCATATTAAATTTAAGAATGTAGTGGCTCCTTTTCTTTTATTCTCCTCTCATGTTTAAAAAAATATCAATTGCATAACTGCAAATAAACTCTTCCCATGCATACCATTTACTTGGAAAACATATGCAAAGAGAGAGAGATTAAAACCTTGCATGATCTGAGCCTGTGATTTCTACGAGAGACTTCATAGAGAAAGCTATTGTCAACAATGACACAACTTTCATCAAGCTTCGCATTCTCAGACAAATCAATGTTTTCCATTTCAGATCCTGTCAAATCTTCTATAGCAGAGTCATCCGAGTATCCTGCACATGGTTCTAGAAATCAATAAAAAGATACGCGCGCAAGTTTCAGCTTAGGCAACAGATATTCGCATGCAAAAAAAGGATCATCTATGGATGGTTCTTGTTTGGAAGCTCATTTTTTGTTAACAAGAAAATGAGAAAAAATGGTCATCAAGAAACAAGCAGATTCATGACTCACATGTCGTGAAAGGCTAATTATATCCTTACCCATGATATTATAGATGCATTCTCTTATTAGAAAGAATGAATAACTTCCAGAAAGCTATGCCTAAGGTATATAATTATTTAACACCTCAATACTAGTCACTGAAAGGGGAACCGCGAATAAGATATAGCATGTACATGTCAAAGCCATCTAGTCCTATACATGGAAATCTTACTATGCACAGGACAAACCATACATTTTAAACATACTGAACATGAGGCTGTTTGCAATAGCTAAAACAATGCTTACAGATTACTGCATTCTGATAATCAGGCTGTTCCAATTAAATGTAAAATAGTTTTCATTGATTATTTTAATATACATATTTCTTTTTGCTGAACCATCCATTCAGATTATTAGCCAGAGGATGCATTCAAACAGTACCTCATTCCTGTATTCAAGAACGGTTAAGAGCCGACAGTTAGGCTGGTATTCTAACTTACCATAAGAGGACAACACTATAAAACTAATTCGCTATAAATAGGCCACAAAGCAATTTCATGCGTGTTTTACATCTCAAGGACCAATGATGATATCTAATAACAACTTTTTACCAATTTCATTGCATGGTCTACATCTCAAGGACAAATGATTTTAGAGGTTTCTTATTAACCCTAAACCCTAATTATCTTGTGCCAACTTCAATTTAGCCTATTTTAACCATTATGCTGCTGTACTTTCTGTTTTCTACTGTTTTCCTCTTCGCACACTGAATCATAAAGGCATGGATAAAATGATTCTAGAGTGTTTTTTCAACAAAAATATGATTCTTCGAAGATGTGGGCCTGGATGAAATGATTCTAAAGTCTTTTTCTACCACAATATGACGCCTGAATAAAATTGAGTTACCAACCTATTGATACCAAAGACAGCACACTGCTGGAGGAGTCAAACCCCGTCTCTGCTCCATTAATCTTACATGAAAAAGTTGGTGCAGATGTAGAAGACAAAAGCACAACAGAACTATCAGAAAGAGATGATGTAGAAGATAGAAGCATTTTGGAACAGTCAGAATCATGGCCAACCACATTACAAGGATTACTGCAAGAGGTTAATTTGGTGGTGATGTTATTGAGTGGGTTCCCAGGAAAACAATGAGATTCCCTGAATATGGAACATCTGGGGGATGCAATTTCCATCTCCACTGCTTCTTTTTCAGAAGATACAACTGAAAAAGACATCTGAGAAGAAGAAACAATACCATTAGCAGAGTAGGAGTCACCTGCACAGCTATCACATGCAGTTCCCACATCTTTAGGGCACTGGAACTCCTCCCCAGGAACTAAAGTAACAGGTGAAACCTCAGCTAGAAACCCACATGCATTTTCACTACTAAAATCAGGAAATTCACTGGATGCTTCAAAAGGTTCTTTATCTCCATGAGTAATAGATTCCAACTCCTCAGGTCCACAGGAATTCTCCTTAATTGCATTTTCTTCGGTGCTCAAATCAGAAGTCTCAGTTGTAACATCATCAACTCCAAGAGCTGACTCAGATTCTGCTCCTTCATGGATTTCTTCAGAATTGCTAGTGCTAGTCAATTGATTTGCAACCTGAAGCTCCCAGACATCCTTGCCTAGCTGCATTGTCATAGGATCATAATCACCAAGCTCCGCAGGTGATTGCTTTTCCTGAGAAGTATACCCATGATCATCCTCAGTGCAAGTCATAGATTTAATACTATACGCACCAACGATAGCACTTATTTTTTGGGCTGCTGCTGGAGCTTCACATTTTGCAGGATCCACCAAAGGAGGGATTAAATCATGGACAGCAACAGAATAGATTTTCTTCATGTTCTCACCCACAGAGTGCACTTGATTTTCAACGAATTTAAATGTATCCTTTACATACAAGAAGAAGTAAAAGTATAAGAAAAGGCCAAATCGTGTTTGTGCTGTGGATGCATGAAGGGATATGCCGGCCCAGGGGACAGTTTAAAGTAAATATGTTACAGCAAAAAATAATGATGCATGAATGAGAAGTTGCACCAACCAAAGAAAATATAACTATCGATTTTCAATCAATGGAAAATGTGTGTGTGTGGGGGGGGGGGGGGGGGGGGGGGGGGGGATTGGGAAGCCTGTCTTAACTCATGTAAAAGAGAAGAAAGAAAACATAAGGAAAAGAATGATACCTTATTCACAACATTGTCCACTTCATGGCACATAGTTTCAAATTTCTGGTAAATGTTTCCAGCCCAGGCCATACCTTTAGATTTTAAATCCATTATGTAGTAGATTCTAGAAAAAAGTGTTCAAACACCTGGCTGCATTGCAAGATATTAATTCATGGTTCAGGACAGTAGTCTAAACCTGCAGAGATGTATATGTCAACACTTGCATGATTTGGATAGATAGAATGCCTTAAAGTGAGAATATCATTATCACAAATCAGAGATTATCTGAAAGCTAAGATCACATAAAAACACAACTCAACTTGTTAAACATTTCAAAAGCTGAAGATAAATTTGTAAGATGTTTTTCCTCAATAAGATTATGCGGTGCAGTATTTTAAGTGCATTGACTGAAAAGATGAGACAGTTAGGACAGGTGACATGTCATTTTGAAAGGACAGAAATTCACTCCAAAGTTCTCCTAAAGACAAGTCCCTAAAATAAGATTAATCAGAATGGAGTCATGTAATAATGGCCAACCTATGCTATCCTCTTTAGCTCACTCGCAAAACTTGCTTTATTGACATGGTGTTAAACAAAATATTTCAACTATAAGAAAGAGGACTAACACTTGAAAGAAAGGAAGCATAATATGCCAATAAGGTAATTTTTTAAAAAAAGAATTTTATACCAATTCACATGCATATGATGCAAGTTCACAAAACATCAAACTTCAAATAAAATCTACTGATCCTCATGCAAATTTTCAAAATTGGCCAAACACGCAGTGACTTCAAAAGTGCCATGGAGGAGAGTGGAATACAAACAGTGGAAATTTTATATAAATTGAATTTCAATCAATTTGCTTTGTCTCAACAATCCAATTAAATCATTATCTTTTCTTCTTCAAAAGAAGAATTATAATTATGGTAAGGATTTTTGCCTTGCCCCAATCTCAATGGATATATAAGCAATAAAGGAGACGACAGAACTGAACAACAGGATGCATTGCAGCTGGTGCGCGCGCGCGCGTGTTCGAATTAAGAGTGAAGATTGAAACTTTGAGCTGGGTTTAGCAATCAAAAAAGCTTTTCAGGTTAGGATCAATCACAACCAAGACCCCACATCCATGAAACAGTGGAAAAACAGAGAGATGAATACAAGCAAAGAAGGACACTCCACCCCAATTAAGAGACGCAGCCAAGCGAAACATAGCCAAAACACATGCATTCATAATTCGACACAAAAACAATCATATAAACAGAACATCATAATCACAACAATCATCAAAAGACAACAACTAAAGACATGATGATCAAAGAGAAACCTCACTCACTCATTCAAAAGTTAAACCAAAATTATACCCTCAAAACAAGACATTAAACCCATAAATTCTTCTAAAAGATTATCTTCTAACCGGAAACAAGGAAAGACGGCTGAAGGCTGTGGTGATGATGATCGCGGGTTGCGAGATAAAACAGCAGCAGCAGTTTTTTAAAAAAAAACAGAGGGTTTTAGACTTTCTAGTGGTTTTGCTTTTATTTTTTTTTTTTGGTAGAAACCATCCGGTAATCCGGCCACTGCCGACTAATCCGGATTCGAGCCGGGTAGGACCCTTAAGGGCGGCAAAGCTCTCCCAAGCGAGTTTTAAAGCAGCTGCATACCCAAGGCTCGAACTCGAGACCTTGGTTAAGCTGGGAGGACCCCCTACCAGTCCACCCACGCCCCCGTTGGTTGGTTTTGCTTTTATAAGGTTAGCTTTTATAGGAATTCAAATCACGACGTCGTTTTCTGATGAAAATTCATTCGGTGTCCTAAATAACCAAAACTTCTACACCGATTAAGTTGTCCTATTAGCCGTAAATTTCTATTTCAGCCAGTCAATAAAAAATATTTATTTTAAAAAAAATATTAAGAGTAAGAAAGTACATCTCTTCATTCAATCAATGAATGAATGAAAACTCTCCTTCCTTTGACTAAACTAATTTTATTTTTTGTAACGCGCTCAAAAACAAAAAAACAATTTTCCAATAATCAAATTAATTTTTTTAATTGAAATATATTTTTTATTGACTAACTTGGTAAATAAACATGAGAAAATCTAGAAAGTGATTCACATGAAATCATTCATGAATTAATTTTTTTTGGTATTTTTATATTATTTTCATGTGCTGATATTAAAAATAATTTTTTAAAAAATAAAAAAAATATGATTTTAATACATTTATAAACAAAAAAATATTTTCAAAAACAACCACAACAACATTCTCAAACATTCTCAGACTTGTTTCAACTTTTCAGGATTCAGTGTCAATCTTATTTTGGATTATATGATCACATGATCATAAGATTCGTATCACTCTAATTCAAAGCTATTTAATTTTTTTTTTATCGAAACGTGGATCACCAACTAAGCTAGTAATCCATTCATCTTATTCTTCATTAACAATGTCAGATCCTTGTGTATCATAAGGAATATAATCATCATTTATCTCTCTATCATCGTCGTTGTTATCATCATCATTATTTATGTATTCATCACCACCTTTATACACACTACTAGCACCAATATTACCCCTCTTGTACTTCCTAAATTGTCTTCATTAAAATTCCTACCAACATCATCATCATTAAGAAGATCCAAATTTATCCATATCAAATTCTAGTATAACTTTATTACTTAGAACATCATCTTTATTGAAATATTTTACTCTAATTCTCTTATTGCTTCAACCTTGCTAGTAACACTTTGGCATCCTCATTGTTATAAAAGCATCACCATCATTAACTTTAATATAATTATGCAGTTCTTCTTCCTTTTAATGTATATTCATCTACTTTAATATTGATGCATCGTTAAATATCTAATTCTCCTTGTCATCCTTTATTTTATAACCATATACGTCTAGGTTGAAAACTTGTTTGCATATGAACAATATATTCATATAAGGCATGTGATCATAACATTACCCTTTCTCAACATGTGATAGACTACCATGATAAGCAACACTAGATGACATCTTGTATCTTGCAATAATAAAGAGTACTAGCCTATTTAAAGACCTATATAACAGAAACTTTGATTATAGACCTAGTTAGCATTCATACATGTCAAACCCTCAATTCAATTAAGTTATAATGAACAATACCTTGAATTGATAAAATTTGAAGGGAGATTTTAATGTCTAGTTAACAAAACATGCATTGCAAAAAGAAAACAATAGTTTAAATATTATTACATCACTTAATATTTAATAAATTAAACCAGAAACCAATTAATTTAGGGTTTTCAAAACTTTAGGATTAAGTTTTTTGTTAAATCAAGTGCATATTCACAAATTAAGTTTTTTAGTCATTCCCTATAAATTCAACATAAAATAACCCCACACATATACCGCTGATCTTAATTTGATTAAAAAACTTACCTCTCCACTATTTTCAATTAACAATGTTAAGTAAAATAATACCAAGAAAAAGGTTTTTGGCTCCTAAAACTTGTATGAATAGATTAAGTAAAAAAAATAAAGGATCGTGTGTTCATATTTAGTGCTTATGTGTGCGTGTCATATTTAGAGAGAGAGAAAAGAGATTGAAGAGATAAATCATGTTTAGAAGAGAGAGAGAAATGAGATTTATGAGAAAATTATACAAACTTATAATTATTATATACGAGAACAAACATGTCATTTCATCTAATTTGATGTTTTCTATTGATCATGAAGGAAAACTATAATTTCTTAATTCTTAGATAAAAAAAAGGAAAAACAAATAAAAGGGTTTTTTTTGTAATTATCCCTTTAATTTATTTTTTGAGATTTTATTACAAAAAATAAAACTTGGTTCACTCCAAACACAAAAAAATAAGAGTCTGTTTATTTTTACGTTTTAAAAATATTTTTGAAAAACAAAATTTATTTTTTTTATTCAAATTATTTTTCTTGATGTTTTCAGATCATTTTGATGTATCTATGTTATTTATAATATAAAAAAATATAAATAAATAAATTATTTTAATATATTTACAAACAAAAAATACCTGAAAAGCACAATTGTCATCCCAATACCAAATGATTGCCATCAGGTAAGCACCCAATCGACGTCTACACCCACATAGTCCTCGCGTCTACTAATCTTCCTTGGAGTGCAAAAGTGGCTGATATAATGAAAGCGGACAGTGGCGTTTCCCTGCAGGGGATGAAGTCCTAAGCCAGTTGTGGTCAAGCATTCTCTTCAAGCCCCAGCCAACTAGGGAGGATAACACAGTATGGAACCACACCAGCTCAGGTCGTTTCTCTATAGCGTCAGCCTAGGATATGCTTCGGGCTCATAGGGCAACTACCAACATGCAGTACATTCTTTGGCACCCCCTGCATGTCCCTAGGCATTCTTTCATTTTGTGGTTGCCTTCGCAAGGCAGGTTGCGCACCATGGATAGAATGCACAATGTCAATGTGGAAGATCTACCAAGCTGCCGAGACCCACGAGCATTTGTTCTTCCAGTGTCAATTCTCGGCTCAGGTTTGGCAATCAGTCAATAACAAGGCAAGCATGCACTGGCCGTCCCTTTCGTGGGTAGATCTGCTGAAGTGGACCATGACCAGGGTCAAGAAGAAGGGCAACATCAATAACCGTATTGGCTCTCTTCTTCTCTCCTCCATAGTATATCACTTGTGGCAGGAAAGAAATAGAAGGATTTTCAATGATCACCATCAGGCAAGCCAGACAGTTAGCGAGGACGTTTACCAACAGTCATAACCCAGCTTATCAACAACCAAGATCACCTCAACTGGCCGGAGCAGGTGCAAGCTAGGTGGAGCCTTCTGGATGATTAAGCCAAGCGGGTCCAGGACCGTTGAGCTAGCTGGCAGTGAGCTCAGTAGAGCTTCCAGCTTGGCCGCCGAGTGTAGCCCGTAGGCTAGAAGATGGCCCATTTGTCGCTTGTCCAGGCTAGAGTGCTAGAGGAGCTCAGTCTGTCTTCTTCCCAGCCATTTCCCAAGGGCCAGGTTGGAGGTTTGGGCCTTTGTATTTTTCTTCGGCCTGCAGGCCGTGTCTCAGCCATGAAGGTTTTTCAGGGAGGGGAGCATGTTCCCTTTCCCGGTTGGTCCAAATAGACCTCCATCCATTGTATTTTTTTTCTCTGTATATCTTTGAATTTATTAAAAAAAAAAAAGATAGTGTGTTAGGAAATGAAATGCGGTGATTACAAGATTGAGTATTTTAAGGTACAATTCTCTTAAAAGCACAAACTACACCTTACTAGAAGCTAAAAATACGATTTTTTTTATTGTTTTTTATAGGTTCCAAAAACAAAACTTAGGCTTAGTTTTTTTTTATTTTATATATATATTAGAAAATTGATGATACACTTCCAAATAACTTATCAATAACACCTCACCACATTTCAATTTAAAAAACACACTTAATTGAAATTAACCCCCAACAATATTTACAATTTTTTTTTTTCAATTTCTCATTATATAGTTAAGGAATACAATTACATAAAAGTTCAGGACAAACAAAGCGCCACCTAAAAAACCCTGAATTCCTAAAAGAAATATTTTTAACCCAAAAAAAATCCTAAAACACCCAATGCATTCCGTCTTTAGAACTAGAACTCCCCTCCTTAAACCCCGACAACAAGCACTCCTCTCCCTACTGGATCCTTCTGTAATCATTCACAGAACCTTAATCTCTAGCTCTACCATACTCGAATCCGAATCCCAAAATGATGACCAACACGAAAAATCCCTTCACCTCTCTTTCCAAGAAAAAACCGGAACAACTAACCTTGATACCCATGAAAAAACCAATGAGTTTAAGATAAAGTTATTGGAGTTAGGGAGAGAAGTGAGGGACTTAAAGGAAGCAGAGTCAAAGAAGGGTAGAGAAGAGAAGGTAAAAAATGTGACGAGTAGAGCTACAGAAGAGAAACCCAGCAAGAATTTGTACTCTGTGTTTTTAGGTAAGAGTGAAAATAAAGTGGAAATGAAGGGAAGGGAGGAGAGGTCTATGGTTTTTAAGGAGGAAAGGAAGATGAAATTGGGGAGGGAGGATAGGCCCAAGGTGTTTAAGGGGTTGTCTCCTGATATGGAAATGTTTATTACTCATTTGTATAAAGAAGGATACTTTAACAATGCCAGTTTTCTGAAAGATGGTAGCTTGGATTTTGGCTTCTTTAATGATAGTTATGGCAGAGATTTTATCAAGTATGCCGCAGAGAAGTTTGGTGAAGATCACCAAGAAATTGCAAAGTAAGTTGACTTCTGGATTTTTTTAAAAAAAAATTATGCATTTTTTGTTATGTTATTTATGCTTGGATTTTGGGAGAAGGGTGGTGAAACTGGAGATGGTGAAGTTTTGTAGACCATGGATGCTTTGTGTTTGATATAGGGAAGCTGAATTCAGCTTATTGTGGAGTTTAAGATCATAAATCATAAAATATATTGAAGTATTTTAATGTGTAACAGATGAGGGATCTTCTTCTAGCTTTCGAATTACTGTGATGCTTAGAATTACAGTTTAAGGGAAGTGAGGTGGTGGAAACTTGGTGGAAGTTGATCATGATAGATTATTGTATTTTTCTATTAACTCATCAGAAATAAATAGGAATTTGATATAATGACATCAAAAGATGTAGATTTTGTGTTCTTTTCTTTTCTTTTCTTCAATTGCTATTTGCCTCTGGACATTTTTGAATTTCAATCCTATTATAGCATGGCAAGGAAGTTCATTTCTGTTCTTCAAAATGTATGCCTTGCATTAGCATCGTCTAGTGCCAGATATTGCTTTCTAGGATCTGCTGGCTGCTACAAAGATCATGCATAGAATAATTTGGGCTGTTAAACATGATAGTTTCTGTTGTGCATACACAAAGGAGACTGCACGTGTGCTTTCTTTCCTCCGGTTCTCTCGAGGAAGTTTTTATGAGAAGCTCACAAGACTATATGTAGACTTTTGAACTTGTTCATTCCCTCCCATTAAATTTAAAATCCAGGTTCATGAATCATGGATAGTCTAATTATACAAAAAAATCAATATTGTTCATTTAGTCGGCCTCGGCACAAGGTTGACAGACTATAAATTATTATCCCTGAAAAGCCAGGATTTATTATCGATGCATCATGTGGGATTTGATTGAAATAACATCACAAGACTCTAAAAAAGGCATTTTTTCTTATTGCATTGACCAGCTTTACAAGCCCCCTAGGTACTTCAGTTCCCTACGTAGTGCAAGTGAGGAATATTTATACATGGAATGCAAACTAAAGCTGAAAGGTAGGCTTGAGCTTCAGTTCAGCGAGTTTTTTTTTTATTATCCTACTGTTGCTCCAAGAGAATCATGTTTCCATCTGTTTACTAGTTACTCTTGTGCTGAACTATCAACTGTGCATATGAAAGAATTGTGAAATTGTTCAAGATGCATCATCAGTTGCACTACCAGAAGTCCTGCGATTGCGGCAGGAAGGGAAGGCATAACTATGATAACCCAGTTTCAGAGCAGGACATATTAGAGGACTCTAGATGTATATCCCAAGTTTTTCCAGATGTGAGTTTGATCAAAGTATTAGATGAAGTCTCTTATCAAGTTAGCTGAATTAACAAATGGTGAATGCATCACCACAATCAAATTGTCCATATCTTAAATGGCTTTAACAATTGCCTTGCAACTCAAGCCTTCAGGCATGATAGTAAAAGTTTGTGCATCCGATTTTCCGGTAATTTCTGCATGATTGATTGGAAGGCAGACATGACAAGAAATATCCCTGACTTTTTTCAACCTGGCGTATTAATTCCATGACTCTTTTACAGGTGGCTGTCAGGCAGTGATTTGAAAAGGGTAGCTCTCTTTGGTTGCCCTACCCTTATGAGGAAGAGTGTTTTTTCTGCCAAAAGACTGCGCAATTTTTTTGAGATTCAAGAGGCCATTGTAAGGCATCCCACTATCTTTTAATTTTATCTTTATTATGTTGTTCAATCTAAAACATTGTGACATACTTCTTCTGTCCATGTATTTGCTCCTCAGGTCTGTAACAGATGCGTCTTAAAACATTCATGCAATTTTGTGAATCAAAGTGTATGGAGAGGTGATATCAAGACTTTGAATCTAGCTGCTGTGATGAGGGTCCTCACTTTATATGCGCTGGAGGCAGCTCACCCGGAATTGTCAGTGCCAGATGAGATCAAGGCCTCCGTCAACCGGTTGTTGACTGAAATATTGAGTTTGAGTCAAACTGTTCGTCAAGCTGCATAGGGACCATATCGTGAGTACTTTGAAACAATTCTTGACCTCAAGAATCTACACAAAACTACTAACTTTTTTTTATTTTTTTAAAAAATATGGGTGTTTATTCTCTTCTTCCTCTAATTAGTTCTTGTTAAAAAAGAAAAAAACAAAGAAGGGGTAAAGCCCTAGATTGAGAATTAAACCAGGCAATGAAAAGAAGACGCGGTCCATGCACTTCCTCTTCACTGCGAGCGAAAGGAAGCTGCATGGAGAAAACGAGAGGTTAATTATAATTTAGTTTTTGTAGTTTATCAAACATATTGGATCAGTCAGTGCTGATCTATTGATTGACCATCACATTGATATGTAAATTGAAGTTTATTTATTTATTTATTTCATTGCTTTAAATTATTGTTTTTGTATTTTCAGGTTTTCTGGATGTGTTAATATATATATACACACATTTATAAATAAAATATACTTTAAAAACAACAGTTATTGCAACCCGAAACACTCTCTGAAAAGAAACAACTAAATGTTTAGTTTTTTAAAGATATGTTTTAATTTATTTTTATAAAAAAAAAGTCTTATTTTTTTTGAAGTTACAACTTATAAAATTGTCAATAGTGCAGATTGACCTTGAAAAGTATTATTATTTTGCATTGTCAACCTTATATATATATATACTATAATTTTTATAAAAATCAAATTAACTTTTATTTTTTTATTATAAATATGTACATAATTAAGATTATGAAAAATGAATATTTTATCTAGTTGTATAAATAAGTTAATTTTTAAGACATTTAAAAATTAAAATATTAATGTCATTTTTTATTATTAATTTAGCTAGTGAAATCTTATAATAGATTTATGTGTTTTATGGTCATTTTAACTCAAATTAAAAACCTATAAATTTCCTAACATCACAACATCATAATTAATCACCAGATAATTTATTTAAAACTGAATCACGCTCGAGAATATGGTTATTTATTTCCCCCCATATTTATTAAGAGAATATTTGAACCTGAGATTTATTTATTTTGAAAAAAAGAAAGACATCAATGTCAACGACTAGTTATTCTTTTTGTAAATAACATCACAATTGTGGCCCTTCCCGCTCCTCTCAAATCCCACACAATTCTCTCTCTCGCGCGCGCGAGGGTTTGAAAATGTCGAACTTGAATTCCAGTTACAGGCACTCAACTCCTCAAATTCCATCAAACTCAGGTTTTCCTTTGTTCGATTCCCTGCTTGCTCATCCTTCGATTTTCTGTCTAATTGCGCTGTCAAATCTTTAATCTTCTCATGTTATATTGCTCTTTCGCCGTTGTTTGATTTTTATTTTAGATTTCTTAAAATTTGATAAAAATAAAATAAAACCTGCGAATAAATGTGTTCACCCTTGATTTGTTTGGTTGCTGAGAAAGTGGAGGAAACTGAATATTTTGAATTTGAGCTTTTTTGTTTAGGTGTCTTGAGATCAGATCTCATGAATCCAGGTACCTTTCATAGATTTTCTCTTGCAAGTAATGAGAGCCTTGCCTTTTGCTTGGTTGCTGAGAAAATATGAGAAATATTCAACACCGATCACTTTTGATTTTTGAGTAATATTATTATTGTTATGTTATTCACGTATTAAAATGTTTATTAATTTCATAAATCTTAAACTTGAAAAGTCACTGATTTTAATTTTGATCTAAGCAGAATTACTTCCAAACACTTGATTTTCATGGAAATATTAGCTCTTAATTTGCACACTTTTATTCAATTATATAGTATTACCATTTTTTCTAGGTACATCTGAATGAGTTTTGAAACGGTATTGTTGTATCATTTTATTGTTATTATTTAAGGAAATCCAGGTAGTAGTGCTGGAGTTTGTATGATGAACACCAAATGGAGAGATGAACAACACCCGTCTTTCATCAACTTCATCGCATCCTTCCTAAGTGCAAATTCTTTCCGCCTTAACTTTGTTCCAATTGCGCCAGTAATACTTGCCTTTCTTAAACTTTTTTTCTATATTTACATGCACGGGCACACATAGCACAGATGTAAACTCATCGCTTTATTCATCATATGTAGGACTGCATTTTTAACTGTGGGGGGTTGTCTGTGGCTTTTATCTTTGTGACCAACTGGGATTGTCAAAACTGTGAGCCAATCTTCAGCAGGTATACTAGACTTTTGTTTCTTATAACTTCTTGCAATGTTTTAACATTGTCATGGTCTGCTGTCTGAATTTAGAGTTAAGAAGCTGAAGGGGCAGTTCGCAAATCTTTATGTTGTCGTCTCCCTCCCTACCAAGGAGCAAAATGACTCCTTTGTTCACTCTTACTTCAAGTAAGTTAAGTGTGAAGCTGATATTTATGTTGAAGTCATTGAATTCTGATTCTGATTGCTTGGATATGGTTAAGATATGGAATGGAGCTAGGCAAGCCAACATTTGTGCCAGTTCAAGACTTAGAAATGGGATTTGAAAAGATTGTTAAGATAGCTCATTCTCGTGGGAGTAAGCTCTCATCTTGCTAAATATGAATTTCAAGCTTACTTGCAAGTACTGGTTCATTAAATCTTAATTTATATGCTGCAGCATGCAAGCGGCAGGATGCCCTGTCAAAATTGAAAGCTGAGGTTAGTTCGTGGAAGTTATTTTCTTGATTGCAAGTACTAGCTAAAGATCCTACTGCTCAAGATTATCCGCTCACTTTATTTGGCGCTGAAACATTTTTTTACTTGCGTCTGAAGAGGAAGCAATCGGTGCAAGGGATGGACAATTTTCTTAGAGTGGTGACATCCATACCGGGCATTGATAACCATGACGCAAATGCTGTAAATTCATACTTTCCATCCAATTGCTTTAAAATTCCTTATAATTATTTTTCATGGTATTTTTGCATCTGTGTTTTCTTTCTTATTGGGAAAACAGAAAGCTAATCATAATTTCTAAAATCTAGATTTTTCCGCTCAGTTTCTGCTAGGCATAAGTTTACTTCTAGCCTGCTCGTAGTATTTTGTTATTTGAAGTGTTCCCAAGTACGTTGTTTACAAAACACTCATTTACATGAGAGTATTTAATGTTGCTTCGTACAACAAATTATTGTAGCATGGAAGAAATCAGAAGCCCATCTGTGTCTTTAGGCAGTACCATTTCATTTTTGTGTTTTTGATCTGTGAATTATCAATATGCCATTCCCTTGGAATGATAACATCAAAGATCCACAAAAGTCTAATGTACTTAACATTTTAAAGCTCCCTGGTAATGTCTTTTCCTCTTAGCTGCTCTTAGACTTTCCTGGTGTTCATACATCTATTGTATTTGGAAGGAACAAATAGGAGAAACCATGATTACAAGGACCCAGTCTGCTGAAGTTCTCAAGGATATGATTGTTTTATTGTTAGAGAATGATATAAATCATATTATGGGTCCTCACTTAATAGTCTATGTAAGTGATATGGTTCCTTGATATGGTATTGGAGTCTGGTTGACCTAGTGGTTACGAGTTTGAATTTAACCAATCTCATTCTATTTGATAAAATTTAAGTACAAGATAATGTGAACTTGTACCAAGCCCAAATTATTTTCACTTGAGGTTGTGTATTTAAGAATAATATAAATCATATTTTGGAGATTTAACTGATAGCTTAATCTTTTAGGTAGATAACATAAAACTAAAATCCTAGACATTCATTAGCTAAATCCCAAGTGTACTGCACTTTGTGGTATAGTCGGGGACTGCAGTGAAGTAATTTTCTAGTATTGTGGTCGAAGATTGTATAGCCTTTTCTTTTTTCTTCTTTGACGTGAGAAGTCTCTGAGCAATCCTTTGAGCTGCTTTACAGCTTTGTAGGATTAAACTTGCTCCCATCTTAGTTGGTTTTCTGGTTAATGGCATTTTCCTACATAAAATAAATAAATAAATAAAAGCTCCCTGATAAAGTTATTTTTTCCTTGCAAATTGTCTTTATAAAGGATACACATTGAGAAACTGCTGGCTGTTAAGTTGAGCTCTGTTGGCATGGTTGAAGTTCTGGGAGACCAACACCTTTTCAGTTAACATCTCTTTCTTCTATTTTCAGCTCAATCAGGCTATTGGTTCGATCGAAGCGATTGCCAAGGCATCCAGGGAATATATTCTGGAGAACACAGATCTTTCAGCTGACAACGCCGAGACGGTTACCAAGTTCTTCAGAGATCCAAAATTTTACCTTGGTCCAAAACTCAATTGATAGGAGAGTTAATAATTTTCACCTCTAGCATCCGATTTCCTTGGATCAGTAAACTTTGTATACGATACAGCTATAAGAACCAGGTAGGTCGATCGAGATCTTTAATTGGTAGAAAAGTGAAAGCTTTCCGATGTTCGACCATGGTTTCTTAAGAGTCTGCAGCATTTTATTGCTTTGAGTGGATATGAATGATCTTGCTGTTGCTGAATGAATCAATCCATGGAACTGGGGCAGACCTGTTCATCTAGTTACTTTTTCCTTGATCCAAACCAATTGAGCTCAACAACTTGCGGAAGTTTTTGGAGGCACACCAGCATTTGCACTGAAAGTAAAGGAAATAGAAGGCATTTAACTTTAAAATTCTAGTTCCAGAGCAGGAGATTGTCTGATGTAGAGGGCTCCTGAAGGCCTATGGGAATCGCTAAACGTTAGTATCTGAAAAAAATAAAGAATTCCTCGTTCCGCAGTCTTCAATCCTGGAACTATCATTTCGGCAATAAATGTGATCCTTAAGGAAGGAAAGAAAATAAATATCTACTAGTTAAAATGTTAAATTGCTTGCATTATGTGGTGAGCTGAGTAAATAATTTTTATAATTATTGGGATTGAAATAATTAATTAGTTTTGCTAGTTCATAAACAAAATGTAACATTTATATATATAAAGTTCGATATAATGAAATATTTTATTATAATAACAACTACTTCTAAAAATATCATTATTATTTCTTCTAAAACAATAAAAATTATTATATTATACCGAAAAAAAAAAACTCAAAAACATTAACAAAAGAGGAAGCAAGAAAAAAAAACTATTATTATTGTTGTTGTTGTTATTGTTATTGCATTGATAATGGGAAAAAAATTCAATCAAAGAATAAAAAGAAGCCTAAAAACTTTAACAGAAGACCAAAAAACAAAAAATTATTACCTAAAAAAAAATCATTTGACATGAAAATAAAAAATAAAAAAAAAAAAACAAAAGAAAGAACAAAGGAAAAAAAAAAGAAATATCAATTTTTAAATGATCATAAACACAAAGAACATTTTTTTTCAAAAAAAATACTACCTCAACAAAAGAAAAAATAATAAAAATTAAAAACCAAAGCTAAGAGCACATATATATAAGCTCGAAAAAAATAGAGACTATTTAAGAAATATAATAAAATAAAGGAAATAAAATAAAAAATTAAAAGTATAAGGGCTGAAATGAAAATCAAATATATTATTAATTTCAATCAAAGGACAAAATTGATAAAAATTAAATCTTTTGTACCAAATATATTAAGGGATTTAAAATCAAACTCAAAATTAAAAAAATAAGAATTGAAATGAAAATGTAATATATAATCAATTTCAATTGAATGAGACAATTGAAATAAATCAAAACTTACTTAATATAAATAAGGACCATACAATACAATTACACGATCAGGGATTGAAATGAAACAACCATAAGACCGGGGGGTTGCCGTGTAGTTTAGCGTGAAGGAGAAAGAAAGGGGGGGAAGTTCAACCTCCCACCGTCACATCTCTTGTCATCTTGTGAGGCCACATATCACACCATGAGGAAGAGGACACAATGGCGAATCCACTGAGATGTTGGATGGATATTTTCAACCACACTAAAACACCACACATACTGCTCGAATGGAGCGTCATGAAGAAAACTGTTGGCGTGCGTGTCGAATGCACCCATAATGCTTGCAAAAAAGTTTTTTAGTAAATTACTTAAACACCCATACAACAAACTCTTCTATTTTATCCATTTAGATTTTAAAAAAAATGTGAAATATCTGAAACGCCCACGCAAGCAACCCTTGGTTTTTGTCTTTTACGAGGGTAAAAAAATTATTTTATTGTGCAATATAATGTGCAATTAACGTGATGCCCCCTCCGACAAACCTTGGCTTTTATCTTATTCGAGGCTATAATGGTTATTTTAACGTGCAAAAAATATAAAAATCAAAATAACCTGTGACCTAGAAATGTAAAATTACCGTGACACCCCTCCGAGAACACATGGATTTTGTCTTATTGGAAAGTATAATAGTTATTTTACCGTGTAAAAATTATAAAAAATCCAAAAAAATTATGACCTAGAGACCCTAATCGAGACCCAAACCGACTCAAAATTACTATTGTAATCCACAATGAAAATACCTGCAGTAAACAGTAACCGGCTGATCTTATTTAGTATATGTTATAATTATAATATAACTATAATTATAATAATATAATATAATTATAATTTGTTTTTTTAAAAAAAAAAAAGTGGCGCCAGGCCCGGGTGTGACCGGGCCGAGCGCTCCAGGCCCTCAGAAGTTACGAAAGCAGAAGAAAGACCTTTCGAACGACGCCGCCCGAGGAGGAACCTACTCTCGTGTTTATAAATCTCTCTTCATTCTGTCGACGCTTCTACTCTGAGAAGGACCATTCTTTAGCTTCTCCAGCTTTCCTCCGGCCAGCTCAGCTCAGCTCCAGTGAAAAAAGAAGAAGCAAAAGGTAGTAAAAAAGAGGAGAAGAGAAGAAAAGAGAAGGATGTTTTTCCACATAGTGCTGGAGAGGAACATGCAATTGCACCCTCGCTTCTTTGGGCGCAACCTCCGCGAGAATATTGTCTCCAAGCTCATGAAAGATGTTGAGGGCACTTGCAGGCATGTTTCTTTTCATGATTTTCTTTCAATTGGAGTTGAACCAAAGTTAGGGTTTTCTTTTTTTATTATTATCATTAGGATCGATTTGATGATAATAACTTACTAGAATTTGATACGGAGAGTGGATTTTTGAGAGAAAAATGGGAATTTAAGTTCATGCTGTATCTAATTGCCTATATATTTGTTGACCCATGAAACAAAAGAGCACCCTAAAAAAGTCAGTGGAAAAAAGTTGCATCTTTAATACCACTGTAACACACTCTGAACTTTTGCAGTGGTCGACATGGATTTGTGGTGGCTATAACAGGCATTGAAAACATCGGGAAAGGGTTGATCCGAGATGGGACAGGATTCGTGACATTTCCAGTCAAGTACCAATGTGTCGTATTCAGGCCATTTAAGGGAGAAATTTTAGAAGCTGTTGTTACCATGGTAAATAAGGTAAATGTTTCTCACTTACAGCAAGTTTTTCGGGGATCATATTTTCAATCTCGTTTGGATTACTGTACTGTAGAAAATTTCTCAATATACTCCAATTTTTACAGATGGGATTTTTTGCTGAAGCTGGGCCAGTTCAAATTTTTGTTTCAAACCATGTAAGTCTTACATTTGTATTCGTTTTTTATACCTCTTTAAAGTTTCCAAGGGTTTTAATCATTTCTTTCTGCTATTGCTTTCTTTTCTTAATATGTTCTATATGTTCCCCTTCTGTTATTTTCACTGTTGCAATTGTATATCCACATCAATAATTGGATGCAGGATCCGTGCGCTTTTGTTCTTTGAACAGAAGAAAATTGAAACTACCATCTTGTTATCATTGGTTACTGTCTGGCCCAGTTGACTATAGTTCATCGATCTTTTGGAAGCCAAAATGAGAGAAACATGGGATTTGTCTTTTCCACTTCCTTATGTTCCATTTTCTTAGTAATCAAAGATCAAGTTTGGTCGAAGAATTGGGATAGAAGACAATATTTAGTTATGGAATGTTGTCTTTGGTATTCTGCTTTCTGATCTGTCCCTTACCATAGACAAAAAATCTAGAATTCTTCTCTTATGCACCTCATGTGATAAGCAGAACAGATGTTTTTTTATGAGAAATTGAAGCACTGCTAAAAGTTGGCATTTTGAAACAAAGTTGCTTTTGGTTGTCACTTAATTTTTTTATCTCGCTTTGTTGATACATATTCTAATTGCATGATAGCAAACTTCTATTATGCTGTAAGCTTTGCCATCTTGCTTATTTATATTTGATTTTTTTTCAAGCCTGTGTATTTCGTGCATCCCTGTATATCCTATGCATACACATTTGTGAACTGCGGTTGCAGTCTCCATCTACCAACTTATGAAATTGCTTTCCCATTGTGTTCCAGCTGATACCGGATGATATGGAGTTCCAGACTGGAGATATGCCAAACTATACAACTTCAGATGGATCGGTATGCTATAATTTCAGCTATGTTTTTAAAGAAGTTTAGCTTTTATTCTCTATATAACAAAACTGTAATCAATATCTTGAATGTCTTCCAGGTTAAGATTCAAAAGGATAGTGAAGTGCGATTGAAGATCATAGGAACACGTGTTGATGCCACCGAAATTGTATGTGCTTCAAACCTCTTCTGTTTGCTCTTTGCTAACTTACAATGGTTACAATGGGATTGTGGGAACCTTCTATAGTGTTCAAGGCAAATACTAACAAAGAGCAGTGCTAGGGATTTGGAGAACCATGAAAAACTACTCTTGGTTAGGATTTAGAATAGAAACTGATGTAGCTGAAGAAGGGAGTCTCTCTGTGTCTCTCTCTGGGTTTATCTTAATATCCTCTCCTGCTACATTTCTACAACCATTAAGTAGGTCCAAAGTTTCAGAGAGAAACTGCATTTATAAAAGATAAACCTCAAAAGTCTTACAAAGAAAATCATAAAATTTAAACTGGCAGTTTCTCTTTAAAGGGTTGGGCCCAGTTTCTCTCTGAAAATTCGCTAGCTCATTCCAACTCTGTTGTATAGCTGTATAGTCCTCTGTCAATGAAATCTGACTAATAGATATTCATGAGTGAGAGTTGCGAGTGATAAGAGCGAAACTGTGAAACTGAATGATGTCTTCTTATTAATAACCTTCTTTTAGTGTTATAACTATAGGTGATAATTCTGCAGTATCGTTGTAAACTAATACTTTAATTCTTTAGATAAACAATATGCTCTTATAAGCTATAGGTAATGCAGTATATTTTTTAAGTGGAGGTGCACAAGTGTGTTTTGCTTGTGTGCTGGGATTGTGCAATAGGGGCGTTGGGTATTATGGTGAGGTGTGAACGAAGAAAGGACTATCGGAAGCCTTGCATCCACAAGGAAAAAACAATAAATTCTCTTCTGTCAGTAAAAGCATATTAGAAAAATGAAATTATTGAGGTAAGCACTTAGCATCGTAGCAGAAAGCATATCTGCTTTACTATGAATGCAGAATCAACATTTCCCCGGGCATGCTACCTTCACCAGATGGAGAAATATACTATGTGCATTCTGGTTTACATGGTTTGAGTGCTCTTTTGTTGCAGTTGGTACCTATTTGCCTTTCTCCTGGGCAATATTCTAGTTTTAGCTGTGATGTTGCTCTGGACAAATGTGATCCAGATGTTAATGAATTTTAGTTAGATTACTGGGGTATTTAATATTTTAAAGTAGCATAGTTAGGAGAGTTATGACGTCTGAGATCTTGAAAAGTCTTGAACTTTCAAAAATGTTATTTGCAGTGGTAAACGCAACTGCTGTGCATTGCTCATCTAATGCTGCCACTACCCTTTTTTCTTGCAGTTCTGCATTGGCACCATAAAGGATGATTTCTTGGGAGTTATAAATGATCCTGCAAATGCTTAGGATGTCAGGGAGATGTTCTTAGTACATAACACTTTATTGCCCGGTGATAATGGTGTTGAGGTGATAAATATTCTAAGCTGTAACTTGAAATGGCATTGCACTTTGATGTTTTGTTTCACTTTAAATGAATGTCATTTCTAATGATAAAAAAATGGATAATCTTTGGAAGACTGATTTTATTTTGGATTGAAAAGGCACTGGAAGCAAAATCCTCAGCAACCACTGTGATAATGTATTAAATTGTCAGGTGTAAAGTTGATATATTAGCTTCCAAAAGTTAAATCCATAAAGGGGTTTAGAAGAAAGAGGCGTTTCCTATATCCAACTTCCAAGTTAATAGTCTTAGGCTCTTCAAATCTTGTGCAGCTCAAAGGCAGGACAAAACCTGATGGCATGATTTGTGAATAAATATCACTGATATAAAATATATATTTATATTAGATAGATATTTTTGGAGATCATTTTGATTGTTTTAATAGATTATGATATATACAAGCTGTATAACATTTATCATTTTTTTTGTACACATCACTTTAAGGTATAACATTTATGATTTATCATTTTTTTTTTTGTATACATCACTTTAAGGTAGTGTTTGACGCTAGGAGATTGACAGTGAAAATAAAATATATTTAGTTGAAGAGAAAATTCATAAAAATAAATCTGCATTCCCAAAAAAATTAAGCAATAATATTTTTTAATTCTAAAATACTAAGACAATTGGATCATGTTCCAGTCTTTTGTACAAATTTTTATGTTTGGATTTTCATTATATACAGTATACTTAAGAGCTAAGATTATTCTAACTAGTCTAGTAATGTTTTTTAACCAAGATGAAGTTGGAGGAACCACCGAACAACACCGTGAGAGCACCCTTCCGATTTGTAATAATAATAGCGAAACAGTTACAATGAACAGGACTTCCCAATACGAGATGGCAGTAACCAAACAGGAAACGGGGCTTGATTTGCTTCGCAATTATTATTCTTCGAAAGCCTACATTCGTGTCCTTTTATTTCTTGTTTTTGCAACATACTTGTAAGGAAGAGTTTAATACTTTTCCCGTGAACAAGAAGGGTGTGTTTCCACAAACCTTTGAGATGTTCTTTTCAGGCTTGCAGCTTTGGCCGTTCCATTCGAGACCACAGAGCAAGATAAAATCTCCATCCGGCTCGACCACAAGGGAGAGAAAATGAATGCCTTGAAAGAACCAACCAACTTGTAGGAAATTAATCGTGCCGTTATAATTACGGACATTTTTGCACCACCTGTTTTGAGAATTATTCCGAACACCCACTGAATTAACTACTAACCCATATCACCATCTCCAGCGTCGATGAACTTGCCAATAAGACTTGGTTGATCTCTCTCCACCACCTAGCCACAGCAGCTTCCGTGATAACAATCAACCAGATACCATACCTATCTTGTATCTTCATCTCCATGGAATACAGTGGGCCTAATTCTCAACCAACCTGCAACCCTCGCATGGCATGTCTCCAAAGCTATCTCCAGAGCTACTTAGAGCAGCCTTTGAACCCTATCCTGGTCATCTCATATTCCTCTCACCAAAATGCAGAAGGAAAGTAGACAAGAGGAGTGGCAATTGTTGGGTTAGAGTGCAGAATCACATTTTTGTTTATAGATGCATCCCAGACCATGCATTTGCCGCAGCTAATTTCACAGCAAAAGTACCAACATTAATGGTGTCAAATCAACTTCCTAGCAGCATCTAAGCATGAAAATTGTTGATAATCTTTGCAAGGCACCTAATACCAGTGAAACTAACACTGGAACACAAACATCTCTGTTCTCTTCTCACGAGGAAACAGCAAAGAATTGTACGAGAAAGAAATGGACAACCTCAAGAAGAAGATAATTCACATATAGGATAAAATCTGCAGGTCGAAAAACCTAGGGCTGTAACTTCAAACTTATCTAAAATCCACAAGGAATGAAGGGTTTAAGTAGAAATGGAAAAAAAAAATCAAGTACAAAATCATGTTTTTACACCTAAAATAATTGACATCCACCCGAAAAAAACAACCACTCTGATATCCTAGGCTCCATTTAAGGCATGAGGAGAATAGAGGATGAGCTGGCAATATCCAATAGAAGCTACATAGTCTAAGGTACACAAACTACGATATCAACTGTCAGATAGAAGGATATCCTACAGAAAAAAGCAAACAGAAACCATGATGCCAGACACTTTAACCAATTTGTAAAACTTCTCTTCGAAGGACAAGCTCCATGAAATCTAGTGCACATTGTTCTGGAAACGAAAGTAAATAAACAAACCAATCTCCAACAGCAATAGGGAATGATTAACCACTTAGTAGCTCTAATGAAGAACAATCAAATGCAACATCTCATGTTGTTACAATACATACAGCATAAACTAAGTTGCGTTCTCTCCAAGAAAGCAACAAAAGTGCATGCACATGCATAACCAATGAGCAAATCTATCAGCTCAGCTTCATTAAACAAGCAACTTCAGAAATTACTGAATAAAAATTCATTAAAACCGCTCAGCTTGTTAAATTTTTGCATCATCATTAGAAATCCATTAGCAAAAATCCTAGCGCATACCAGCAGTTATTGGCCAAAACACCCAGAGGCTAGTTGAACATGTAAGAGAAACTTCGGTGGAAATGATCAACAACAAATACCATCTGTGTGGTTTCCACAAGTATGCCAAGGGAGGTCACTGAATACTAGATTATAGAGTTTAATTGTCAAGCAATTACAGTATCAGTGCTCAATGGACCACAATCTTAAGCTATAGTTGAATGAAGAATTGCTTTTATAAGAAAAGCATGAACAAAAACAAACTTTCTTTTACCAACATCAATTGCCTGAGGACATCTTGGGAGCCAATTAAAAAAAAAGCTACCTCCACAAAACACGACCTACTTAAGAATTGGACAACAAATAATAAGAAGGATTCAGTGGTTGAATGCAACAGAGCTTGAGCAAGAAAACTTAGATCTAGCCCGAGCACATCTTCATAACACAGTCAGAGAAAAACCTTACAAAGCAAGAAAACTAGATTCTGTGACTCACAGAAACCTTCAGAAATCACTAGATTATGAAAAAAAAAACACCTCATGAAACAAGACCTTGACTAAAGAACTGACAGTGTAATAAAAAATTACAATTAAATACATGATGGAATGCATTCTATAAGGTTCCTTGTTGGCTAAAATCATAAAAACTCCGAGTATGAGAAAATCCAAAATTCTGCCTTATTATTTTCAGAAAGATTACATAAAAAGTTGATTTGTCTGGAAAAATAGCCATGTCTGATTCCCAATAACACATGATATCAGCATGGGATCATACAAGTCTGTAAATAAAGTATTGAAGAGTGTGGTGCGATACCAAGCGTATGCAACAGAAAATACAAGGACAGAACTTTTCAGAGAACTAGTGTAACAACAAACCCCAAATCTATATCCACCACCATGAAGTGAACCTTCCAAACAAAGTACCAAAAGCAAGCATAATTCACATTCGCGCAAGG
The DNA here is from genome assembly GCA_027405865.1 of Salix purpurea. Lineage (NCBI taxonomy): Eukaryota > Viridiplantae > Streptophyta > Magnoliopsida > Malpighiales > Salicaceae > Salix > Salix purpurea. Next base: position 22,783,409 of record JAOWLH010000002.1, read on the forward strand.
AAGGTATATTATCAATACTCATGTCTTATTGACATAATTCCAAGTTGTGCATAGCTTCTGACAAGAGTACAAAGACTAGTCTATTCAGTCATCTTAACAACCAACACTCGTTATCTAGGAAAGAACAAACACTAAAAATTGAACCACAATTAAAAGTGCAGATGAAGTGGAAGCGGATGTAAAAGTACAGCAAATACATTCATCAACCAGAGACCCTATAGTCTGCAATCAGGCAATCACGAGTACCACAAAAAGCATCTGCGCCCAACAAGCTGTCATACACCTGAATCAAACACCCATGCACAACTCAATTGATCATTCAACATTTATCACACAAAACAAAGCTTGTGATAACTTGAAGAAATAAACAAAACAAAACAAATTAACAAAACAATAAAGAATCTTCACAAGGAAAATTACAAGAAACCCTGATAAATAGTCATGTTGAGCAGCTGAAGAAAGCCACCAGATGAATGCTACCTAAAAATACCATGATTTAAGAGTGTACAAACACACAAAGCATCATCAAAATGTCAAAGTACAGATAATAAAACATGCCATGAAGAGTTTCATTATATGAAGAGATTTCAAATGGGAAAAAATATGAAGAAAAGAAAAAAATAATTCTTCATAATTTAGAAACCAACAATCCAACTACCAAAGCACAGCTGTACAAGGCTACAGTTAACAGCAAATATATTTGAAGATTCATACAAGGTTTCATCCAAGTTTTCTCATAGCGAGGCAATATCTGACTTAGTTCTTAATTCAAGGAATGGTAGCTCAAAACAACAGAACAGTACTTTAGACAGAAAATAAAGATGTTTCGGACTGAGAGGGACACAAGACAGCCAACAAACCATCTCACAAATAAAGCTATATTTCTTTCACAAAAAGAAAGTCATGGTCAAAGCAAGACTGCCATCCTACTAGCCACAAGAAATTGCCATCACTTCTTTTCAGGGCTAAAGCCATGGTCCAAAAATATTATGAGGGTATAAGATGAAGAGAAAATAAGCAGATATATAACCACCTTATGCAGTTCACATGTGTTTATAAGAGGTAAAAGGAACTTCATAAAGGACAAAATACTGTACGTTATAAATTTAGGTTCAATTTGTTTTGCATAAAATATTTCCTCATTTTATCAAGTTTGGCTACCAAGGAAAGCTTGGTCAGCAAAAAATATTTTATGATCAAAAGGAAAAAGAAGCTTTAAACAATGGAAAACAACTTGCAGTTCTCAAGATATGATAACATTTTACAAGAAAATCTTTGTTATTAAATCATGGATGGCACCCAGTGTTTACCTAATTCTCTAACCCCCTGAATCTGAAATATCTAGTTTGGAAGTTTGTCACATGTAACCATGTAATTGTTACATACATATATATACATGACTAAAAAAAAGGTCAACTTGAAATAGCGACCATACTAAGTGTGTGTGTTTGGTAATGTGGTGATGCTTTTAAATTAAAAATGCATTAAAATGATGTTTTTAAATTTGAAAAAATATTTTTGACATCAGCATATCAAAACTATCGAGAGGCACCTAAAAAAGAATCAAAAGATCAAAGTACTGTATTATCGCATGTAAACTACAACTTCAAAATAAGGTATTTTTCATCCCTGGTCCTAGAAAATAGCATGCAAATAATGTCTCAAAAACCTCTTTATTTTCTACAGGCACACACCTCTACACAATTATCACCATTCCTTCTTTTAAAGGGAACAAATTGAAAGGTCCAAGAAACTTTTCCAATTCCAATTAATAAGAAATATCTTCAAATCCAAATATTTCATTTATTTCATCCTCTTGATAGTGAACAAACCAATGATTGAAAGTTCAAGGAGGATGAGTGAATTACATGACTCTAGCACCACCACTAATCAACTCTTGTATTTTCCTTTTTAACAGTTATTTTCCTTACATACCAAATACTAAACAGTTATTTTCAAGTAGTTTTCACTAACATGACCAATCAATGAAAAACAACATATGTTTTACAGCAAGTTATTTTTTACAGGAAACAAATGGAACCTTACTATTCTTCCTATTTACAACAAAGCAAGGTGAACTTTCATGGCTCATAGCTATTTCACACCAATGTCTAAGAACAGCTCAGTAACTTAGAGATGGTATAAGGGTTGATATGGGCAGACAAAAGGAATTTTTTGGTGGGCATCCACGGTAAAAACTTGACCAACAAATTCTTCCATTCTCAACATTCTCCCCCTACTACTTAAGTCAAGGAGAGAAATTTTAATCCTTTTCATTTCATCTCCTCTATTCCCACGAACCAAAGAGGACAGACAAGTCTTCTTTCCCATTTCATACTTTTATCTAACTAGCTAAGATTATCAACCCAAAGCTTAAACAGACTGAACTTAGCCACAGTCAAAAACAAATAACAGATATGTCTATGAGGCCAACAAGCAGCTTTTACACCTCCATCATTTCTGGTATGACAATCTGATACTTATAGATATGAGCCTGTTCAGCCTATTGTCAAACATTTCAGCAGAGTGGAGACTCACAAAAAATAGAGAAGACAGGATGCAGAAAAAATGGACAGCAGAGAAAAAACTAGGGACACGTGGAATAGATGAACAGAAAATCACATGAATGCTATCAAGGAACACACTAGATCACCCCATAGCATGACCTTGTAATAGAGGTCAGAAAAATCAACATAAAGTACATAAACGCAAATACCAAGGTCAAATCATACAGTGAACAAACATACACAATTTTTTCACAAAGCAAAGCAAACAAACCAAGCAAATTTAAGGAAAAGAAACCATCCCAACAACAAGCACACAAAGAAACCAATCCATTCAACAGCACAAAATGCAAGAAATCACACAGCAATTAATTTAAACCCAATTTACTACCTCAATAGTAAGGTGGCAAATTTGGATACATTCCCCCAGATGGAACCCTTGGCGCAGGGGATGCTCCCTGATGCTGACTTGGAAATGAAGCATTTGATGATGACAAGCTATACTGCCCAGGATCTGCATATCCACCAGTAGGCATTCCAACTGAACTTGGTGGCAACCTGAACGTTGAAGACGCGCCAACAGAAGCACCGACGCCGGCACCACCACCACCCAATCCACCATATCCTGTAGAACCTGGTCCGCCATACCCACCATAAGGTGGGCCATAACTACCACCCCCAGTACCACTCAAACCACCTACCCCCTGAGACCCCAACCCAGGCCCACCCAGTGAAGCATTCAAAGGAGCAGCAGGATGATGGTGCTGCTGCTGATGACCACCCATTGGCGGCACACCACTCGAAAACCCACCACCATAAGAACCATATCCACCTGGCCCACCATACCCTGTCTGCAGCACCATCCCCATTCCACCATCTCCATGAACATTACCACCCTGCACCTGTCCTTGCAATCCATCTTGCCCCGGTCCTTGCCCTCCACCAGGCTGCCTCCCTCTTTTCCCATCAATTGCTAACTTGCAATTCAACTGCCTCCCTTCAATCATCTTCACCGGCTCTATTAAAGCAGCCTGCGCTCCTTCGGCCGTCTTATAAACGAAAAGCGCAAACCCTTTCGATTTCCCTGTCTGCTTATCAAAACCTAACGGACCCTCCTCAATCTCCCCATACTGCGCAAAATGATTCAACAACTTATCCGACGGCATTTCATACGGCACATTCGCTACATAGATCTTCCGCATTGCAACATCAACAACGCCAGGATTGGCGGATGAATTATTGCTATTATTGGCCCCAGAATTTCCTGCTATCGCTAGTTGCGTGACAGTCACGCGCCCATCAATTTTCTTACTGGGCTCTTTCAAAGCCAATAACGCACCATCGACATGCTTATAGATAACAAAACCGTACCCTTTCGACTTTCCGGTGTTTTTATCAAGGATTACAACCGCTTCTTCTAGTTCGCCGTAAGTAGAGAACAGATTTCGGAGATTTTCCGTTGTGGTTTCCCAGCCAAGGCCTCGGATAAAGAGCTTTCGTTGTGTGGCGTCGGGGTCGGCGATGGATCGGACGGCATCAAGGACGTCTGGGTGGCGTACGACGGCGTTTTGAAGTATATCGAGGAGCTGGTCAGGCGTGAAGCGCTCCATCATCTTGCGAGCGTCTTGAGGGGTTAGTTTGTAAGGAGAGTCTAGGTCGGCGGTGGATGATACGATGCCGTTTTCTTCGAGCTTGCGCTTCTTTGTTGGATCCATCTGCATCGAGAGGGAGAGGAATATTTTTGGAGTGAGAGAGGGTGAGCGATAAACCCTAATATCCTCAGGAAGAGAGGAGAGGAATATTTTTGGAGTGAGAGAGAGGGTGAGCGATAAACCCTAATATCCTCAGGAAGAAAGAGGGAGAGAAGGATGGATGAGCAATATTTGATATACTATATAGAATTTTTGACCCCGGCTCACTGTATCAGACCATCTGGCAGTGTACAATCTTGGGATTAAAGTGTCATTAATTTTAAAATCCACAAAATTAATCAAAATTTATATAAGCATCCGAATATCATGCTATTCAAAAAGAATAACACTCTTAAGGTTTACTTATATATATATATATATATATATATATATATTATAAATTGTAAATTCAATTTATTTATTTCTTTTACTTGTATATGTTAAATATATTAGATTAAGCTAAAAGCAATTATGGATATTAAAGATATTTACATGTTAAGTTTATATTTTTATTTTAAATGAATTTATATTTAAAGAGAAGAATTTACAATATAATTTGAATGATAGGTATCATGATATGATACTCTCTAATTTTTTATTTAATTTACATAACCTGCATCACTAACAGATTAAGGGGTCGTTTGGCATTGCGATCGGAAAGTGCCTACGAAAAAATTTGAAAATTTTTTATTTTTATTTTTTACTTTAAATTAAAAAAATTTATTGTTTTTAGATTATTTTGATGTGCTGATGTCAAAAATAATTTTTAAAAAATAATAAAAAAATATATCATTTTGATACATTTCTAAATGAAAAGCACTTTCAAAAACAATCGCAATTACATTCCCAAACAGGCACTAAATTTTTATTTAATTTTTTCCAGTAACTTTCTTTTCCCCTCCAACAAATATGCATGCCCTTTTTTGTTACATTAAAAAACCTTAATAAAATATCTACAAACAAGAATTGAAATATTTAAATATATTTAAATAAAATAAAAATAAATACTTATTTAATAAAATAAAAAACCAAAAAAAATATAGTCTAATATTTTGATTCCATGATTTTGTCTGACGAGAAAAAAAAATAAAAATAGTAATGCTTATGTAATCTCTGATGTTAAAAAAAATTAAGTGGACTAATAATCTAATAAATATATGGCACCACGTCAGACGGGCCTTAAACTCATGAACTTGAGCCCAGATCATTTAAAGATTAGGTCAGATCTGGCTTAATGGGATTGGGACAGCAGGCTAAATTTGTTGACCTAGGCCGGTTTGTTAGGCCGCCTTAGTTGGTGGGAATCACATATTTCATGTTCCATTAGGTAACAGTCCTCTTACATTTATGGGGTGTTTTCACATTTTTTTTAATTGTTTAAAAAAAAAAAACTTGAAATTTTAATATCAACGTATTAAAATGATCTAAAATATCAAAAAAAAATATTTCAAATAAAAATAAAAATCATTTTTTTTAAAAGCGCTTTAGAACACAGTCCCAAACTTTTAAGTTAGTAGAGGTTTGAGAGTTTGGTTGAAGTTATTTTTTAAGTGTTTTTTTGTTCATAAATATATCAAAATAATATTTTTTTTATTTTAAAAAAATTATTTTTGACACCAGTATATGAACATGATTTAAAAACACTAAAATATTTAATTTAAAGTAAAAAAATAAAAAACTTTCAATTTTTGTAAAAAATCTTTTTGAAACGCAGTGTCAAACACTTCCGTTAATTAGAGTCAATGAATGCTCATTAATTCATATATATATATATATATATATATATATATATGTTTGAGTGCTAAAGAATAAACGATGCATGGTTTCTTTTTGTTTGTGCAATAAATGAAGTATTAAGATAGCTTTTTAATTTTACTTTTAATATGTATTATACATACATACAGCTAAATCAGCTCGCATTTTTACTGTTCGTTCGACACTGTTCACCCAGACTCATAAGCACTGTGGACTTGAATAGTGAGTTCATATATTAATATAAGTATCAATTCTATACTACAACAACACAACCAAGTTCTCTGCCCGAGTGGTCAACGCGCGCGCCATTTTCCAGCAGATGAGGGTTCGAATCTCTCAGGCAGCATATTGATTTCGCCGAATGGTAAAGCGGGCGCAATTGCCCAGCAGACGAGGGTTCGATTCTCTCAGCCCACAAATTGATTTTGGAACAATGCTGTTAACTTTTTTTCCATTTTTTTTTACCTGGTTGTCCGAGCCAACTTACGCACACCATGATTAATCTCTAGACCCATTTTCAAATATTTTTTTCCACTTATACATTTTTTTTTGTTTTTTTATAACCGAAGTGTTCGGGTGAGCTTACGCGTACCATGAATTTTTTTCCCATGTATATATTTTTTTTATATCCGGATCTATTTTTTTCCTGTTTTTTTTCTCCCACTTATACATTTTTTTGGGTGTTTTTTTATAATCAGCGTATCCGGGCCAACTTACGCGCATAACGATATTTTCCCACGTATACATTTTTTGATTTTTGATAACAGCGGTGTCCGACGCAAAATACACGCACCACGAATAATCCACGGAACCACTTTTTTAAAAAAAATTTATGTTTTTTCCCCAGTTATAATTTGTTTTTATAACCGGGGTGTCCGGACAAGCTTACGCGCACTACGACTATTATTTTATAGAATAACTAAAGGAAATCACAATTTCAAACAGTAATAAACAATGATTTCAAGTGTGACTTTCACTATTAATTAAACAGTGGTTTTGGTGAGAGATGACACAGGTGTTTAGGAATGCGTTTGGAAAGCGTTTTTGAAAAAAAAATTGTATTTTTATTTGGTGTTATCTAGATATTTTGATGTGTTGATGTAAAAAATGATTTTTCAAAATTAAAAAAAATATATCATTTTGATGCATTGGGAATGCGTTAGAAAATCGCTTTTGAAAAAATTGATTTTTTATTTATTTATTTCAAATTAAAATAATTTGGAGTTTCTAGATAATTTTGATGTGTTGATATAAAAAATAATTTAATATTATAGGCACATCATGTGGTGGAGGTGGAAGGTAAAAGGCCAATTGAACTGCTAGCTAATTTAAATGACATTCATTATATATGTATTTTTTTCATTTTGGTCCTTATACTTTTAATCTTGGATTTTATTTTAATTCCTTTATAATTTTCTAATAATAATATCAGTATTCTGAATAACTTTTAATATAATAATATGAGGAATAAATCTTATAAAATAAAAAAATAATTTAATTTCTTCTTCTAACAATAGTTATGGTGTCATCGATAGTATGAACAATAATAATTAAAATATGAATTATTTATAATAATATTTATAATGATAGCTACAATAATTATGACAATTTAATAATCATGATAATAACAATGACAACAATAATTAAAATAATTCATCACTTGATATTATTTTTCTTAAAGGTTGACTTTTATAGTTTTTTTTTATGTATGATATTTCATATCTATTATCACATAAATAAAAAATATACAAAGTGACACGTAGATGAAACAGGTGAAAAAATTAGGGTAATTTATCTACAATGAAAAAATATACGAGCCACTTGCCCTCCACTTCAGCGTAGCCATAAACACATTTTTTAACATGCAGAAAAATATTAATTGTCTTAAAAATTTTTATAATGCTATATATCTGAGCAAAATAATCAGCCTACAAAATTTTCTATTCTTACTATTACAAAACTATTTACAATAATAATAATAATAATAATAAGTATTGTATATTAGGTTTTTATATATTCATTTTATTATGCAAAATGCATTTTAAATAATGATGATGATTATTTTTTAAAGATTTTTCTCTTAAGGATAATTATATATTTTTATATATTACTATTCATTATAGCAATGCTTATCATTTTGGAGCTTTAGGTTAGGCTAGCTACCCTTAGCCTCTTTCTTGGCTTCTTTTTTTTGGCTTATATTAGATGCTTTGGTATTTTTGGTGTTTGGGTGTCTGACTTCTCTACTAAAAAGATAGATAACTAATTTGATATTGTTTTCTATGGTTGTTGGCTTCTCTAGCTTTGAAGATATATTTATGGGATGGCTAATCACTCTTGGGTCAGCTTATGCGCATCACGATAAATCGCTGAACTTATTTTTTTTCAATTTTCATTGTTCATTACTGTTTGATAATGTGCTTTCCCTTTTTTTTTTGGGCTTCCTTTTTTTTTATAATCGTGGTGTCCGGATTAGTTTATGCGCACCACAATTTTTTTTATAACCAGAGTAGCTTCCACCTGCCACGAATAATCCTTGAACCCATTTTTTTCTGTTTTTCTTCCCACTAATAATTATTTTTTTATAATTAAAGTGTCTGGATCAGCTTGCGTGCATGATAACTATTATTTTATAGATAACCAAAAGAGATCACAATTTCAAATAGTAATTAACAGTGATTTGAACTGTGATTTTTGTTATTCATTACTATTTGAAAAAGGTAATTTGAACTATGGTTCTGGTGAGATATGGCAGTAATGTTTGAGAATGCATTTGTTTTAAAATCTAATGATAGTTTTTATGTTTTCTCATTTATTTTGTTTTTTAGGTGCTTTTTTGTTAATATTTTTAGGCTATAGATAAGGCATTCAAAATAATGATAACGATTATCTGTAAGCTTTTTTTTCTCTTAAATATGTTAAACTAATTATTATTATTTTGAATTTATGTTGAATTTAAGTTGAGTTATAAAATAAAGTAATCTTAATATAGTGAATTTAATAATTCAGACATCTCAATCTTCTTGCTTTTTTAATGATAAAGATAATTTTATGCTGATTAATTCTTTGAAATCTACTAAATAGATAAATTTATGTCAATTTAAAAATTCATATATTTTATAAAAAAACTTGCATTTAACAGGAATTCTACACAAATTTATTATTTTGTCTAAATTTATACTATAATAAAAAAACTTACATAATTAATTTTTTTTTAAATGATAACACTTGCAATGGGGTGTAGGGTATGGGCTAATATATATTTTTTGAATGTAGATTTATTTCAAAAAATTCAATGGCAACAGGAAGAAAATCGACTCCTTTGATTTCTTCTTCACTGCTCTCTTTGACAACTACCTACCATATGATATCTATCATGTAACACGTGGTATATCTATGACAACTTCTAGATTTATTATATATGTGTTTTTTCATTTAGGACCTTATACTTTTAATCTTGGATTTTATTTTAATTCCTTTATATATATTTCTTACATAGTTTCTATTTCTATCCATGTTTATATATACATCCTCTTAGTTTTTTTTTTTTAAATTACAATATTTTTACTTATAATATTTCAGATCTTATATTACTGGGAAAAAAATACAACTCATAAAAAAATAGGTAGACAAATTTACCTAGGTTATCTACAATAAAAAATCATTTCTAACATATTTTATCTATTATAATTTTACTAATTGAATATTAAAATAACTAATTACAACATGCAAAAAAAAATAAGTTTATTTTTTTATAAAAATTACAATATTTTTATTTATAACATTTCAGATCTAATATTACTTGGGAAAAAAGGCAACTCATAAAAAAAATAGATAGACAAATTTACCTAGGTTATCTACAATTAAAAAATATACAAACCACTTTCCATTTCATTCACACTGTTCCTTCTAAGCAGAAAAAACTCATTTTTCTAACATATTTTATCTATTACAATTTGACTAATTAAATATTAAAATAACTAATTATATCACGTAAAAAATCAATTAATTTTTTATATAGAAAAAAGCCTAGCGCAACGCGCGGGCAAATAAACTTGTTATTACTATGCTTGCAATGTTTATAATGATATTATTATTTTTACTTCGCATTTTTTTTTTTTTGTAATTTCTTCACTCATCAAAATCATCTTGAAAAAAGGTCATCTATTAAATCATAAGAAATATAATTCTATAAAATAAAACATGCCCAATTTTCTATATCATGTATATTTTAATTATTATATTAATTTCTCAGCAACGATATTCACTTTTCTTCATAATATTATTGCAGCACGTGATTAAACACTTTTTTTTTTAATAGAAATTGATTTTTTTAATGGAATTAATAGTAGCGAGACGCTAGATGGAATTCAAATAACGATATATATTAAGTGAAATGAATTTGAAAATAATAAATAACGTATTAAAATTTTAAAAAATAAAGATGTAAATTGTTCATATCTAGATAATTTACCCTTATATAAATTCTATCCCTCCTCCTTTAATGCTAGAGATTGTTCTGCAGCCCCGAGACTTTTCACAAGGGCTTTCTTTGCCATTAGGGGTGTTTGGAATCAGTTTAAAAATAATTTTTTATGTTCTAAAAAAAATATTTTTCGTGATTTTAGATTTGTCAAAATTATTTTTAAAATTAAAAAAAATATTTTAATAAATTTATAAATAAAAAACACTTTAAAAAATAATCACAACTATATTCTTAAATATCTTCTGGCTCAGTTGCTCAATTACAAAGAATTACAGGACGATAGTTAACATACAATCAGTCGTCCATATATATGAAGGGAGGAATAGTCGAAAAGGAATAGAATCTATACATATGGACAAAGAGAAGAGTTTTTTTTTTTTTTTTATTCGATAAAAACTCATTCTTTTTAAGTATTTTTTACGAATCTGAAATAAACAAATAAAATTTCAGTTATTCTAAGATTTTATAAAATGAATATATCATCAAAGCAAATCTTAAATTATTTATCACCGCATCGAAGCTGAGATATAAAAGAGAAAAAATGTTAGAGCAGAATTGACATGGAAGAGTGTTCTGTGCAATTATCATATATCACTTTTAGAAAATATATTAATCATACTGAAATATTTACATATTTTTTCCATTGCTATTTAGTTGGTATTATTATTATTATTGAAATGTTTTCTTTGCTATTTTCATCGGTATTTATCGATAAATATTGTCATTGATATTTTACGGATACCTTAGTAGCGGAAGAGTTTCATCGATAACTGGCGGTAATAAATAATCAGTGTTTTTATCGATATAATTATAGTCGGTGTTTTCATCGATAGAACTATTATTAATGAAAACTAAATTATTGACAACTATTTAATCGATAGATAGTTCGGTTTCGAGAAAATTAATTGCTCTACAATTTTCTTTTAGTTAATTAATCGGGAACGTAGAAAGATTTTGAATACAAAATAAAAGAGAACACACTTCTGTTATTTTACAACTGAGAAACTGAAGTCATTAGAATCCAAGACTGTTATGATGTTTCATACATAATGCACTCATAAATCATTTTACTAAGATGATGTATGTGTTTAATATTACGAGTTAAATATAATAAATAAAATCATAAACTCTAATTAAAATATAAAATGAAAATTTAATTTTTCCAATAAAAACTAAGAGATGGATAAATATTTTACTTTGATTATCATTTTTAATGTATCTATAGATAGGCTATATGAATAAAACTAATCTCTCTTAAATTAAATAGGAAAAAAAGTTAAAAAATGGTTATTAATTAAAATTTTAATTAATAAAAAAGGAGACAATGTTGGCCATGTTTGAAACCTGTTTTTTTATGAGATTTGGCGGTAATTAAAATAAATATTCATAACAATTTTAATTATTTATTTTGCGAGTAGCTGCAATATATTTTTCAATCCAAATTTCATTAGTATATTCATGTATTTCTTTTTTGCATGAAAATATATTTTTTTTATTAGAAGAAAAGTTCTTTGAAATAAATCTTATCATGGTCGTAAAAACAAATCATGCCTTAATATTTCTTACGCAATTGTATGAAAAAGATAAAAGAATGATTAATTTTAGACAATTATATATAAAACTGATGGCGAAGCATATGTTCCTAGCATAAAAGCAAAAAAGCTTGAGCTTGGAAGCTAGGGTACCACACCGAGTTATCTTCTTCTTCTTCTTATTATTATTATTAATTTTTCTGAAAACAAATGAGCAAACAACACTTTGTTAGCTCCATTAATTAGTAAGTTTTATGGTCACCTTTAATAATAGAAAAATCATGGTTTAACTTTAAAAAATCAATTTTTAACTTTTTTTCAACCTAAAAATACATCAAAAATTCCTTACAAACTTTAATAAACTCATTTTAACTTTAATCACCTTAAAAACAAGAAACTAAATTGAATTCAAAACAACTTCATGGACCCAATATATTTTTCTATTTAATAAACTCATCTTCTTTTTTTTTTTTGGATCATGGGTGTTTTTTTTTTAATTGAAATGATAATGCTAAAAAAAAATGAGATTAACATAAAGGTTATGAAAGCTAAAGATGGAGTTAGATTCAAGGTTATGATATCACACTGTAACAAATCCATGAAGATACACATATAATATCACTCTTTTGTTTTACAAGTACCTGTTTAAGAGTGTGGTTATGGTTGTTTTTGAAGTGTTTTTTTGTTCAAAAATGCTTTGAAATTAACTTTTTTTTTGTTTTTTAAATTATTTTTGACATCAACAGATCAAAATAATATAAAAACACTAAATTTTGTTAATTTAAAAATAAAAATATTTTTTTTTTCAAAAGTTCTTTTGAAAAGCACTCCCAAATACCCCTAATGTGCTTATTATATTTTACATGTGCTTTCTAGGATTTGTAAGGTCATTGTAATTATTTAAATTGGTCTTCATGACAATATAGTTTTTTTTTTTTTTTAAAAACCATATAAACACCGATATAGTTTGATATTTAGGTCTTTTCACCGAGAAATATGCTAATAAGAGCTAGAAAAGGATTAATAGAGATAACCATGCTTATGTCTAGGATATGTGGAGGCATGTTCTTTACAAAGAGCATGTTTTTTTTTTTTTTTTAATGTAATAAAGTTGTCTATTGTATATTTTTTTTAATTAATTCTATTGAATACATTGATAAAAGTTTCTACATGCATCTTAGAATTCAAGATTTTACTTTTTATGGTGACACCACAGTTTTGAAAAAAAAAATTACTTCAAATTATTTTTTTATTTCTAAATTGTTTAGATGTACAAATGTTAAATATAAATGTTTAAAAAATAAGATAAAATATTATTATTAGTATTCTAAATACCTAACTACTATAAACTCACACTTTCATGTAAGTTTTATACAGTGTCGTTTTTGACAACATACATTTTAAAATAAAAATAAAACATAAATAAAACGAAAAAGAGAGAGAGAGAGAGAGAGAGGGAGAGAGAGAGGGAATGACAATCCCAACAAACCAGCGGCAGTTACAGATGACACATCGATATCCATAGTCTCTCTCTCACACAACACTCACTAACAAACAAACAAACAAACAAACAAAGTAACAACAACAGCAGCAGCTTAAGTCATCTTACGTTAGCTGTCCTTCCTCTCCATTTTTAACGTTCCTCCCTTTATTCCTCTCTTTTCAGTATTCTCGTATAAAATCACAAACACAATCAAAAAAGCCAAATGTTCCTCCACATTTTCACCTCCCACCACCCCAAACCCTAACTTTCTCTCCCTCTCTCTCTCTCGTTCTCGCACTACATCGGAAATAAATAAATAAATAAATACTAACAACTTCGATCATTCATTCCTCCTTTTTTTTATTCTTTCCATTTCGGATTAAGATGTATCGGGTCTGTCAGAATAATTCTTCTTCTTCATCGTCGTCATCATCATCCCTTTAAACTCTCTATAGGGTTGTTGCGCTCCTATACATTTTCCTTTTCCTATCTGATTTTGCCCCGCTCCTTCCTTTTCCTTTTTTTTTTCACTGATAGAAATAAAAAAAGAACTTGGTTGGATTTTCTGTTCAGGGGTTCTTATTGATTTCCAATATATAAATAAAGTTGAGGTCTTTCTGGTTTCTGGGTTTCTGAGCATCTATCCATGGCTGCGGTTGCTGAGATTACCAGTGAGGCTGTAGTGGCTTCCAACACCGCCACCAAAAATGATAACAACAATAATTTAGACTCAGAAACAAAGCCAACACCAGAATCTGAATTCACTGTTCAAAAGCTTGTGGATATGTTCACCAAGTTGAATCCCTTGGCTAAGGAGTTTTTCCCATCTTCTTACAGTAAAAATAATCCAAAAGAACTGAATTTCAACAATTTTGCAGTGCCTATTAAGCAATCGGCTAAAGACAGCTTCCCTAAAAGGGTACTTCCTTTTTTTTCCTGATCATTTCCATTTTGATCTTGAATTTCATTTTTTTATTATATTTTTTCTTAATTCATTTTGGATTGGTGGGTTATGGTCATTTTTTTGATCAATGTGTTTATTTGCGTTTTGTTTGTGTTTTTGACAAATGGGGTTTTGTGACTGTCAGATTTTGGAGTTTCCTTCTTTTTTTTTCTTACTCTATTTGAGGCTATCTATCTATCTATCAAATTTTGAATTTGATGACTGATCTATTTGCTTTCGGCTATAAAAATTATGTTGTTTTCTAAAATTAGCTAACAATTTTTTTTAATATTATCGTTGGATTGAATATCATAACTTCCATTATGATTTCAACGATAACTGGGGTTTTTAGGCTTTTTTTAATATATTTTTTGTGTTAATCATTGGTCAATATGATTTTAGCTGGGTATGATAGAAGGGCCTTGTTATCTTAACCAGATCCTAAATCAAGAAGATTGGTTGAATAAGAAGTAAAGGACAGCGTTAATGGAATATGCATTGTCATCTCCATTTTCAGTTTTTAACTCTCTGTCTCCAACCCCCCCTATTTTCTGGCAGGTTAAAGTAATTCCAAAATGAAAACAGGTTTTCTCATTTTACGTCTTCATTCGATTTTGTAGCTCTTACCGTGTATTAGTCCTTTATAATATTAATTTATATGTTATGAAGTGGGTTTCTGATATGGGATGTTGTCTTTGAATTAATAAATCTATTGTGTCTTACTTGGCATTTTTTTTTCCTTAACCGTCAGTAAGATCAATCTGCATGCTTGTTAGTTCTAAGCTGCCCAGCCTTTCATTCAACCGGGGATAGTCTCTCCCAGCCCTCTCTTTTTTCTGTGCATGTATTTTCTTAAAGTTGCAAGATTATGGCAATCTGACAAGCATTTCTTTATTCGGAATTACCATGGCAATGCCACTGGAAAACTATGAGAGAAGCTGTTGTGACATGCTGCACTTTTTTATCTGCTCTTTTGCTTGGTCATGCTTGCTGAAATTTTACTTGTGTTTTTGCAGAAAAGAAATAACTTAAATCAGGGGAGGAGGAGGTTGAATGGGAGAGCTTATAGAGCCCAACGAGAAGACAGTATTAGGCGAACAGTATATGTTTCTGACATTGATCAACATGTATGTTTCCGAGTCCCATAGCAAAAGTTTTACCCCATGTTGATGCATTGATTTTTATAGCTAGTGGTTTTGCTCTTCTGTTCTGAGTATAGAGAAACTGGTTCACAATTTAGGTAACTGAAGAGCGGCTTGCTGGCTTATTTAGTGGTTGTGGACAAGTAAGTTACGATCCTCATTAATAGTAACTTGTTATTTGGCAGTTTATACTATAAGGATAATTCCAAATCTGGGCGATCCATGTTAGTTCATCATGAGGTTTTTTCTTTTTATTTTTTTTTCTTATCATGATGGCTCTGTTCCACTTCAAAATGATCTTCCCCCCACCAAAGTGGGTTTCGTTCTCTTATTCATTAGTTGTGTTTAGTTCATCCTAAAGAATGAGAACTTGTAATGTGTGCTAGCTTGATATTTTGCTGGTATGTTGCGTGTATATCCTTTGATCAATTGGTTTCTGTAGTTTTTCCATGGTTTATAATTATTATTTTTTCCTGTTTCTTAATAATATTGATGTCATTCTAATGAACAAGGATGAAGACATGCCAAATTCTCAGATATGGTGTCCTTACTTTAGTTTGGAAATTCTTAGAGTTATGTTCATTTGTTTTCAATGAGATTTTGTTCAATTCAATTACCATCTCTATGTTTTCTGGAGACCTTTAATTCTTTGGACACCATACCATGAAAGTTCTATGGAAAGGCAATCTAAAGTTTGCCTTGAGGTTGCCCTTGATGAAAGGCACAAGTTGCTGTTATATGTAAGTTGCCATTGGGCATTAAATCACAAGGAACATTCTTTATGTGCCCAAATCTAGTTGAATTGTACTATGTTAACATCAACCCATGAGTATTGCTGCACTTTTTTTTTCTCTTTTATATTTTTCCGTTCTAAAAAAATTGTAGTTTGAATGGATCTCTGTTATCATTTTCTACCATACAATATAGTTTCCATACAAACATGATGGCAAACAATTTTTCTCTCCAGAGGTTATAGGTGTATTATGTGCATATACAGATATGCACATAATCACCTTGTGGTGAGTGTTTTTGTAGTGTCTAATATTTCATTATTTATTAATTTGTGCCTTCACTTTTTTTTTTTCATCTATTATATGCTGGGTCCATGCTATAAGTATTCATGAGAGAATGTGGGATGGTTAAAAGTCCCATTTTTATTTATTTGATCTCACATGCAAGTTTAGACCATATTTTGAAGGATGTTTAGAAGTCAGGCTCCTCATTTACTTGTATTGAAGAATGAATAAATTCTCTGCCTGGGCTGGAAAAAACAAGATAGCCTGGGATTATCCACCAATTGTGTAATAGACATAACTGGTTGATATTTCTTATAACCCCTGAACCAACCTAATGATTGAGGATTTACATATTTTGTAATTGTTCAGTAGATGTTTTCCCTTTCACATGTTGTCATTCATTAACTTTGCATTCACACGAGCCACCTTTTTTTATTCCTGAAAGATTCAAATAAATTATAAATCAGTGCCTGTATTTTTGAGAAATGAATTAAATAGTCCCCCTTTTCAAAAACTAATTATTCAAAACTTTTAATGCATTTTATGTTATTTTACAATTTTAAAAAATCAAAAAAGGAAAATAAATAAATAAATAGATACCATGAAAATATTGATAAGAAAATAAGACAATTTTTGAAACAAATTAATATTAAATTAAGCATAGTCAACACTGGTCAATATACTAAATAATTAGGTTTTGAAACGTGGGGGATAATAAATTCATTTATCAAAACTAGAGGAACTGATTTGTAATTTACTCAAAAAGATTCACATTAGAACTAATAATTAGATTTTATGAGCTACTATCTATTGATTCTTGGAGTTCATGAGATATTTGGTTGTTTGCATATAAACGGAGGTTACCTGAAAAAATGGTTCAAAATCTGCAAGTTGATAGAATTTCAAAATCCCTAAGAGTCATAACCAACCAGCACTTGCTTCCTAGTGACTGCACTGCAGCTCCTTGAATCCTTTGGCCACAATTTCCCTCCTTCCATGTGTTTTATGGTGTATATAACTTTTACTATAACCTTGTGCTTTTGTCTTAAGACTTTGCCTTTATGGGGCATATATCAAAAGGAAATGCATTACCTTTCCCCTTTTTTGTTGAAGCTGCATGCCCTTTTTTTCATGGCCAAGTCTTTTGCTATCTCATCAGTATTTACATGTTGAATTGAAGGTTGTTGATTGCCGGGTTTGTGGTGATCCACATTCAGTTCTTCGTTTTGCATTTGTGGAGTTTGCTGACGAGCGTGAGTTAACAGCTGCCTGCAATCATTTAACACACACGCACAATCTACATGTATTTATAAGTATTTCTTGCATGTGTAATTGGATTTATTTCAACAGAAGGAGCTAGAGCAGCTTTAAACCTTGGTGGGACAATGCTAGGATTCTATCCAGTCAGAGTGCTACCTTCAAAAACTGCCATCCTTCCAGTGAATCCTACATTCCTCCCTAGGGTATGAATGAATTTTATTTTGTAATTTTAACTTGTGTTAATTTCTGCATGATAGTGCTATTTTAGCAAGTGCATAAGGTTTGATTCTTGAGAGGTGGCTTTCATGATGATACCAACATTTTTACTAAATGCAGTCTGAAGATGAACGGGAGATGTGCACTAGGACAGTCTATTGTACAAATATCGATATAAAGGTAAAACTCCCTCCTTGCACTAAATAGATTGATGAACTTTTGAGTCTCTTGGCATTATGGGCTCAACTGTCTGCTGCCTATTTGCCATTGTACTGTTATTCTTGCTGATTTAGTTCACAACTTCACTCCTACGTAATTTCTTCCAGTTAATGAAGTTCATTGTAAATGCAGATTTCTCAAGCTGAAGTCAAGAATTTCTTTGAATCAATATGTGGTGAGGTGAGCATAGCACCGAAACATATCCACCCTTCATCTTCAGACGATTGGTTTGCCAAGAGTTCTTCATTGAGTCACCCCACTCTTTCTCTTGTCTTGTTTTATTGTCAGGTTACTCGCTTGAGACTTTTAGGGGATCACATGCATTCCACTCGTATAGCATTTGTTGAATTTGCTATGGTAAGCTATTATGTTGATGTTATTGAAAATTCTTGAAATTGCTATGGTAAATTTATGAAATTGGTGGCTAGCGTGGTTACACACACTCTTATGGAACAAAAGCATCATACTGTAAGCATGTTTGGCTTTTAATTTTTCTGGTTTGAACAAACTTTCCTTAATGAACAAAATTATTCGCACTATACACGCAAAAATTTAACAGTCTAGTGAATTTCATACTAGTTTAGGAGTATTTTTAGAATTTCAAGGTTTTCAAATCTTCTGAATTTCATTTTAGTTTAGGAGAGTAATTTTGGGATTTAACAGACAAATGATATTTCAAATTTGATTATTTGAAGGTTTTCGTCTATTAGAATTTTTGATCATGTCTAGTGATGTACTAGTTTCGCAGGTTTTTGGGTGTGGAAGTGCAGTCTTGGTCAATGACATGAACTTGCTACAAAATTATTTAGAGAATCTTAACAATGCATGAAAGGTGAAAATTGTAAAGAGGCTATTATAGTATTTTAGAAGCTGGACCATCTAAAGCTTTGTATTTTGCTGAGACCCTCACCTCCTTATTTTTTTTCTTGCCTTTAACACTGCTGCCTGCTTTAACTCTTTGACCACATACCTCCACTAACCTTTCTCACTATTCTGAATTTCTGTGTATCCTTTCTTTTCATGTCATATGTTCCTTCTTGGAGGTTCAGCTTTGTATGTGTGCGTGTTGCATGATCTTATGCTCAATGCACATTTTCTTTCAGGATTTTATTTGTTTGTATAGAAGAAAATTAAATTGATAGAAATTGCAGTTGTTGGATGAGTTCTATACTATTATCATGTTTGTCTTTGTTAAGCATCTAAATTTTTTATGTCTGGTCTCAACTGAAAGAGATATTTTTCAATTTGACAGTGTTAAGCAGGACAGGAATTCTTGAAAAAAGAAAAAAAGAGAGGAATAGAATTGAGCATATAATGTACAATTTGTGTCACATCTTTTGATTGAATGAAAGAACTGAAAAATGATTGGTGGGATTTACTAGTCACATGGATTGATTTTTGCAAGTGAGAACAAAAATCTTGCCCTGTCTATAAAATATCATTTTCATGGATGCAATGAGAGTATTGTACAAGTTTTAGTGTGGATTTATTTCCGAGGTTGTTTAAGTCCTCAATTTGATAAAGGTGATTATGAAGAAAGTGGAACCAAGCATTCCTCTAAAAGTTTGATCTTGAACTATATATAATATCCGATAGTTGTTCAAGACTGGGAAATTGATAGGACTGGAGAGGATATAAAATAGCAATAGCAATAGCAATAGCAATCTATATATAAGCTGCACTAGCATGTACTATACTTGCTATTAATCATGTGTTTACATTCTCAAAAAAAGGGAAAAGAAAAAAGACGAAGCAGTGCTTACCTCTAATGGCTATTAATGGTATTTTGGCATGTAAATTAATCATCATAATTCTTAATATAGACAGCAAAGATGAAACATTTAGCTGTGATGCTCCCAATTGATTTCATTTAATCATGCAAACAACTGCAATTCTTTTCCTGTTGCAGTCTTGCTCTTTTCTGATTCTTTTTCATTTTGTAAACAGGCAGAAAGTGCCATTGTTGCATTGAATTGCAGTGGGATGCTCCTGGGATCCCAGCCTGTCAGGTACGTATGCACTGAACTTGAATTTTCTTTTTAGAGGATTTGAATTAAGCCAGTGCCAACACATCTAAAATTTTTGAGCTTTTTTAGGGTAAGTCCTTCAAAGACTCCCGTGAGGCCGCGAGTTACTCACCCAACAATGCATTAACTAACCACCAGAGTCTAAGACCCTCGGATAAATTTCAGTTATTTCCTAGTTGAGAGGAACTCTGTTGTGCTGAAGGGATGGTGAGACTTTCTCTTGTTGTTTCCATCTTTTCCCAACCGAAACTTTCATTGTGACTGGAACATATTGTTGCCTGCTTCAAATTGAAGTTTTTACAAGACTGTCTCAGTCTCCGATGACCTTTTACCTTAATTCCATCCCTTTGTTTAAACCATTTCATCTGCTGACTTTCTTAATTTCAGTTTTAATTGCATTGGTTATGATTGCGGTTAAAGATGCATATAACATGAATAAAT
This sequence comes from Salix purpurea, assembly GCA_027405865.1. Lineage (NCBI taxonomy): Eukaryota > Viridiplantae > Streptophyta > Magnoliopsida > Malpighiales > Salicaceae > Salix > Salix purpurea. The sequence continues at coordinate 22,804,124 of JAOWLH010000002.1, forward strand.
TTCTAGTGCATTTTGCAGCAGTAATTTGGTGCCCCATCCTTGTAGTTGTGGAGGGCATTGATTCAGAAAAAAAGTTAAAGTTTCAAGCAACCATGAATGATATGGGACCTTTCTGACTAGAACACTCAAATATGAAGAAGGTTGACAAGTCACAGCCATATTTGAAAGGGTTAGGAAATGAGGGAATTGGTTATGGGTGGCGATTAGGATGTATTTACTAAGTATTTGAGATCTGGAAAAAGGAAAAACAAATCTAGGATTGCTCTTAGAAATCAGTGTTAGGCTTCACGAATCACACCTTAGATAAAAGGCAGCACAACTCTAGCAGTAATGGCTGAAAATATAATCTCAGTCTACTAAATCATCACATGTTCTAAAGGAGTTCCACCATTTCTTGTGCTGGGTAGTCCCGAAAAAGATCTCTGGTCAATTTGTATAAAGCTACAAAAATTACCCCTTATTACACCATCTTAGTATTTCTCAAATAAGTAGCAAAGCAACAAGTTAGTTTTAACTGGGGTCAAGCCACATAGACATGTTTGTTGTGGCTTCAGGTTTCCTCGTTAATTCCCTAAATGTTTCATGTGATATTTGCATCTCTCTGCCACAAGAAACCCCGGCTTTGACCAGTCAAACGACTTGTGTTTTTTTCCATAAAGATTAAAATTGAAGCCTTTAAAATTCTTCATGAAAATCCGAATACAGTCAAGCGAGGGTTAGTCTTTCCATTTCACTAAATATTTTTGATACCCACCATATGAGTTGAAATGATATTGTTGTCTATAATGTCTTCAATCTTGTCTCGAATAGCAGAGAAGCTGGGGGTAGGTGAGTTGCAATGACATGTTTGCAAGAGGTTGAGAGGAGGTTATTTTTTAAAGTATTTTTTTATTAAAATATATATATATATATATATATATATATATATATATATATATATATATATATTTTTAAAATTATTTTTAATATTAGCACGTGAAAATGATATAAAAAAACTATTTTTTTAATATAAAATAAAATATTTTATTTTTTAAAAAATATTTTTGAAAAATAGTATCAAACACTACAAATGAGATCTTTAATAGCGAAGATGTTACTTGTATCCATGTCTTACGATAGTGTTTTAGGACAAAAAAGAACACATACAAATTGGACAAGAACATATTTAATTAGAGGGCCAGAGATAAAAATATAAAATAAATTTATTTATATGATATTTTATAATGAGTTCATGTAATTTCATTAATCTTTTAAAGTTCTTCAAAAACAACTTGTACTTTCCTTTCCGAGACAATAATTAGGGGCCATCAAGTCTAACAATTTCTTGGAAGAACAATGTTGCAATATGATCAACATTCTGTCTTAAAACTAAGGATGAAGGCTCTTGTGGAATAGGAAATAGACACCGGAATTCGAATTCTTGCTTTTTATGTTAGCCAATTATCAAGTTCATGCCTATCTCTGTCGGAGGTAGACCTCTAATGAAAGTTTTCATAATTTCTTTCATGACCATTTTTTCTTAAATAAAATACATATATTATAATAATTAATATATATTATATTTACCAAAAAAAAGTTAATCGAGATAATTTAGAATAGACAGTACATTGATTATTGTGTTTTAGACATATATTTAAAAAATAATAAATATAATATATTATTTTACATATTTGAATTGTATGAAACTCCATCAAGTCAGAGAACATCTTTTATGTTTTCGCCCTTAAAAAACCATGTATTTTTACTAGCCTCTATTTTTGGAAAAAAGTCTCTTTATATTCATTTTTTTTATTAACGTGGGTGTCCGGGCTAGTTTGTCAGCATCTTGACTAATTTTACGGGGCTTGAAGTTAATGATCATATAAACATCTAATGATTATCATATTAGCAATCACAAGGCATAAACTTGGCAACAACATTATTCAAGATTGTCCACTACAACCTTTCTTAAACCATTGTTACTGTTTTGTCATGTTTTAAATGTCATCGCCCTTGTCATTCTCATATAAACTAGTCATAAAAACAATTAGTCGAAAGCAAAGTCAATAACTTTAAAATATGTATTGTTTTGAAGTCTTTGTTGAAAATTGTGCATATAACACAATTTTTATATCCATAATAATAAGTAGAAACAAAATTTTACTAAAAATATCAATAACTTAATTCTGAATTCCAACTTTGTGTTCGATTGAAAAGGTATATGGTTAAAGAAATTCAATCCATTTTCATGTTTTGGATTTAACTTTCTTTAGCTATTAATATAGTTACGAACCTCATAATAAGAATACATAACAATCCTTTTATAAATGAGATGATATCGTCAATAGTGTAAAGTACACCAGTGCATAACATTGTTGTTTAACATCTTTAGCTTTTCACCAAAGAAAATTACCAGATGATCTAATTAAGCAAGTAAATCATTGATTGACCAAACAAATTTATTAGTATTTTTAGATTTTTTTTAATTGGCCCAAACCCATAATAAACTTTGAAAACATGGTCTGGACCTAAACCATTGTTGTGGGTCCAGATGCTAGGCCAATACCTAGCGCCTTTGTAGGCTCGGGTGTGATGCCCGAGCCTAGGCATGGGGCTTGTGCCCAGTGCCCTGTGGGCTCTAGCACTATTTCTGAGCCTAAAAATTAGGCATACATTTAACACACCGTGGGCTTTAGACTAACATTTGAGCCTAAAAACATAGTCAAACGTTCATGGTCTTAACATGCATCTTAACTTCTTTTGCACCTAACTTTGTGACATGAACCTAACCACATTTTTCATCCTGTCAACACATTTTTGTCCCTCAATATTGTTCATGTTGGGGATATTTACCTCATTATTATATATATGTAAAAGCTATTTTATCTCTCATACATGTTAATGTCAAAGATATTTATCTCTTATTAATACAAGTGTAAAGGAAATGTATCCTGTATTGATGCTATTAGAGTAAAATAACTTTGCTAAAAAAAAATTGTTCATAGGCTATAAATATCTTTTGAACTATCCAAGTAAAATGCTCATAATTTTCATTCTCCATACACACATCATATTCTTACATAATTTATATTCTCATATTGAAACAAGAATAAACAACCTTATACTTATAATTTAATATTTTTTTACATGCTTACTAGTTTTTCCTATACAAAGATACTAGCTTAAGCATCCAGGGGTCTTAAAATCCACCACCAGGGGAATTGTTTTAGCAGGTATCAAGAACATTACATCAAGCCACCACCTACCTTTACTATAAGGAATGGAAATAATTATAAGAACACTTGATTAACCCATAATTCAACCGCTAAAAAACAAATCCTATTTCTAATCATCTTGAATTTTTGGAACATCATTAATTACTATTTAATTTTGAAACCAATACAAGAAACTATACGTACTTGATACAAATCAATTAACTTTATAAATGGAGTCTTTATCATTTTTTATTTATTTTCTTAAAGGCTTCAAGAGGGAACTTTTTATATAAAAAAGTTTGATTTCTTCATTTTAATGACTAGTGCTAACATTTTAAATAACCTCATATAAAATATAGTTAGCCCTTTAGTAAAACAAGAAAAAAACTCCATACCTCACATAAAGTGATAGGTGTTAGCCATTCAACAATATTCTTAATTTTATCTAGATCTTCCTTCATACACTTTGTTGACACAACAAAACCCAAAAAATTACCTTGAGAGCTTATGCAAGATAATATTTTTCATATTATCTAAGTGTATGAAGGGCTTATGCCATTGAAGAAATTTTATGACTTGTTGGAAATGGAAAAGATGTTATTATTTGTATTTTCTATAAAACAATACTATCATAAAATAAACAACCAAAAGCTAGTAAAAAAAAGGCAAAAACATTATGACTTGTTGGAAATCGAAAAGATGTTATTATTTGTATTTTTTTGTTCTAATCGTTGTTTTCTACTCAGCCCTAGAACATCTAAGTGATTGATGATAATCACTCTTAACATCCATCTATGAAAAATGATAGCTCCACTCATCCATCTAGGAATTAATGTGGTTTATACACATTTATAGATTTATTAATTGCTAGTGTAGAAGGTTATTTTAGTCTTATAACATGCTGGTTTGAACTTGCAACTTGTTAACATTTTTTTTTTTTTTTGCAGATTATTCTTGTTTTTTTAAATGTTGTTTTTGCATTTTAACTCAAACTATTCTCTGTTTTATTCTTTACCAATATTTTGATATATATATATATATATATATGTTAGTTTTAGTGAAGTATTAATATTGTATATGGTCATACTTTCTACGCTTAAAATATATGTCCTAACAATTAGACTTTTTCAATGCCATTATCATTGCCATTTTTTTCCTAGGAATATAAGACAACTTAGAAGTTGTATAATTTGCATGAAATGTTTTGAGATTATCCTCAACTCTAGACATTATTGAATCTTTTAAGGTTAAATGGGTTGAACGTTTCCTAAATTTTAAATAATTTATAAACTAGTCCTTCAACCAAAAAAGTTGAAATTGACATCCTCCAACTCTATCTTATTTAAAATTGAGTTGTTTTATTAGGTTTTGTAGGGTTTCATTAATTGATTATAGGGTTTTGCATAAAAAACAATGATGTGATTTAGTCATAAATTGCTCTAAATCCTTAGCTTATCAGCTTAATCTCGAGGTCTTAGATGATTTGTACTTTAAAATTGAAACAATTGGTCAAACATAGGTTGTTATCGTTTGAAGATAAAAATGGATATGTATTATAGCTATAAAAGGGGAAAAACCATTAGAAAAGATGATCCCTAATTTGTTGATGAAATGAGTGTGCACTAGATGCGGACAATTCTAACAAATTCAAATGAGCTCAATGTTTGGAGACCTTTCTTAAAGTAGACTATAATAAAATGGCTAAATTTAATTCATAATGAGAAATTATTTATCCATTATTTTCAAGAAAGCTTGCCTTAAATAGGGTTTGATATAAAGCTTGTTTTTAGCTTATATATAGGGTTTGATGGCTCTAAAATAAAAAATAGAAATACTTGGGTGACATTGTTTAAAATAGTTTAGGCTGAAGCAAGTCTAACCTTCAACAAATAGAGAAAATAAAAAAAACAATAAGTTAATCAAGGATTAATTATGCTTTAAGGCCACCTTGATTTTTAATGAAAAACATGAAACCTCAGTGATATTACAAAGAAATACGGATAAAACCAGTTTCATCCATGGCCGTCAAAACCCACTAAATTCACTGAAGGAACAAGAGGCAGACCAAAGTTCTAAATCTGAACATACAATCTATATGCAGTTAAGCTTAATCCAGGTACTACAAGCAAGAGGGTGGTTTTTGACGGCCATAAGAAGTACCTCTGACGTTAGAACATAATGAGCTTACAGAACCTCCACTACCATGGAACAAATTGATGTCTTTTAGCCGTATATTCTTGCATGGAACGGTTCGACTGCAATTTAAAGTGACTGCAACATCCGATTCAGAAGTTCCCCAGATGTTGTTGAATGTAATGTCTTTGATCTGAATGCGTGAGGGATTCTATGAACATGAAAGGAAAAGAATAGAAAGGTTAGGCAGAGTTCTCGCTTCCCATGAAACAAGAACATATCAGCTCATTGAAGAATTCTTACGTAAAAAATGGATTCTGAAATAACATAATGCAAGGGATTTCAGGAAAATTTTGGTAAATTATGAACACAAGAATATACCTTCATATCACAAGGAGGGTAAGGGCAATAATCTTGATCGATGATGATAGGATTGCCAACATTCATCATTCGAATGTTCTCATATATGAAATTGGAAGCAAAACCAGTAGTAGAGGAAGCCCATGTTTTGATTCTTGCACCATCACTTGTGCCGTTAAAGGTGCAGTCCTTCACCGTCACTCCCACCACACTCTCTGTCAAACTGCCCTTCCCTCCCATACTTCCCACACTAATTCCATGCCCGGGGCCGCATTGGACTTGAGAAATATGAATGTTCTTGCTTCCAGAGAGTATAGCTACGCAATCATCACCCGTTCCAATTCTTGTTTTGGAAATCTGAATTTCTTCTGAGCTTCCAATCTTGATCCCGTCAGTGTTAGGGCTATCACCTGGAGCTGATAGTCGAAGGTTAGACATGTTTAAGTTGACGCACCCGAAGAGTGACACGTGGGCGTTCTGGCTGTTGATTGATCTTATATGACTGACCCTCCCATTTTGGATGAACTCGAGCCTCAGTGACTGGCACAAAAAACCGAGAACTATTAGATGGTTTGCATAGCATAACTTCATCATCCAAATTATGCTGGAATTCCAGAAAAATAAATAAAAAACATTCATGCCCGTTCCTAGTTATCATCTTATTTGATGAAGCTCTGAAATTTAATTTGAATACATGCAACCATTTACACAGCAAATCAAGACAACAAGTTATGACAACACGATGTTTATCCTAAGTAGCCTCCCTATTTCTTTTCTTTTATTTAGTTAAATGACCGAGAAGGGTTTTTTTTTTTTTTTTTCATATATTCCTTAGGTCTCATCCCCCCTAATGGAGAACAACAAGTGGCAGTCAAGTCTTGCTTCGTGTCCACTACTTTCATTAACAATTTTTTTTTAATGAGTGGAAAACGTATTTTAAGGGTACAGGTGAGCGAGTAAAACCTCGGCTGTTTCAGGTTTTTACAAGGAATGCACGCCCTGACTCGAACTTGAGACCTACTATGCAGATCACAAACTTTTTGCTATCACGTCACGCTCCTTAGAGACTACTTTCATATACATGCTAAATGTATCTATCTATGTGGGGTGAAATCCTAGCTCTGAGTCTTAGGATTGGATTGGCCGAGATAAACGATCTGACATGATTAATATTGTTATGGAGGTGACTCACTAATCCAATAACGGATGCAAATACTTCACCTCTAATCCAAGAATTCAATGAAATCCCCCATTAAAAGAAAATAACTTTTCTTCTTCTCCAAATCAACTTTATACATGGGAATTAATCTAGAACTTACTATAGCAAGAGGATGGCAGTTATGGTTTCTGAGACAATCACTGCGGTTCCAATACTTGTATCCTTCCCCGTCCAAGGTGCCACCGCCTCCGAGCAAGAACCCTTTGATGTACCGGAAAGTAATCCATTGATCACAAGTCTGCAGGCTGCGTTTTGGCTTTAAAACCCCTTTCAAAATAAATGCCATGTAACCATTGCATTCACCTAGAAACAGCACCGAGTCCAAAATGTATACTCCTCTAGGGATCAAAACCATAGCCCTTCCATGCCATCGACACGCCTCCGTCCATGCTTTCAAGAATGCCTAAGCTCAGACCCATCAATTCGACAGATAATCAAGCATATGCTTGTGTTTTTATAAAAAAGACAAAAAAATAGGGTTCATATCAAGACAGTCTGAGATGAAACAGTACAAGAACACTAATTCACAGAAAGGATGGTTCTTTGTTTTTTTAACACATGAAACAGTCATCAAAACAGAAATAAAACCGATAAATCGTCCCTTAAGCTATGTACCAAGTGATGGTCATGCCTACGAACCATAATTATCTGAAATGGCCAGGAATATATCTTATCTATGTTTTGATTTTGTTTTAATATTAAATTTATCATCAATTTGGATTAATTTAGAGGGTGTTTCCGGTTAACTAAATTAATCCCTGTAAATATATCAAAGGGAAATCCAAATGATTGATTTATTTACCTTGCTGCTCTCTGTCCTGCCATCAGAGACTGCACCGAATTTCTTAACATTGAAAACCTTGTAGCCATTGTTAGCTCCAGCATCAGCAAACCAGACCAGAAGCAACGTAAGAAACAAAACCCTAACAAAAGCCAAAATCAAACCCATCTTTGCGCCTTTTCTATAATTTTCAAAATGTTAATGAACTTTTTGCTTCTTATAAATCATGAGGAAATTGTGTGGATATATATTGACGGTTGAAAAACGTTCTGTTACCTTGTTTATCACTAACTTTCTGCATATGCTTCGATTTCTCAGGATACGGTTTCGTTGTATTGATTAAGTCGGCATAGTTAGGGGACTGCGTTTGGAAATGTTTTGATTGCTGCTCCTCTATTTTAATTCCCACTGATATATTTCTCCTTTTATTACATGAAAATATATATATTTTTAAAATCATGAAATGTTAAATAATTAAAAGGCCTTTCGATTCTTGGAGTCGACTTGCCATATATATAAATCACAACCGAAGAAATTGAGATGTTTATGGTTTTATGGCAAATATATATATATATATATATATATATATATAGAAACGTCACCATGAGAGATTATATTGTTAATTCTTGGATATCATCATGAAATTTTTGTAGCAAATAAGGGTTCATTTGAGATTCAGCGCCGGCCTTCTTGACGAAGGCATCCGTATAATATGATGTGGTTTTAGCAGTCACGTTGGAGATGCTCTTACTCGTGATGATAACGAGGATTAGGTGTGGTTTTAGTGACTTTTTTTTTTCCTTTCATATCCTCAATTTTCATGGCAGTCCTCTCCAAAATAACAAAGTGATATCATAAGTTGCTTGCAAGTGAAACTAGAAAACAAAACTCATTAAAAAAGAACAAAATAAATAAATTAAATCAACTGCTTTCAACCTCTCAATTTCATAACTCATGTCACGAGATTATAATAACTCTATAAAAAACAAATAAAAAAATAAAACTCGAGTAAAAAGAATATTTCATTAAAAAATTACTAAATAACCGAACAGAGTCAACCCGAGTTGATTCACCAAACTAATAACTTAGTTCACAAGAGAGCGGTAACCCTATAAAAAAAGAAATAAAAAAATTATGAAGCTTAATTTACAACCAACTCAATATTGTAGTATAAAATATTTTTTTTTAGAAAAAAGCAACTTAAAAAAACATAAACTAATCTAAATTAATGTATTAAACTTGCAAATAAAAAAAAAAATATAATAAAGCCCCACTTCCAATAGATTTAATATTAAAGGTTAAAACTAACCAAAAACTAACCATGAGACTAGACTAGTATATAGTTCAATACAAAGAATATGAAAAGAATTACAAAGCATAATTTCTAAAACAATTAAATAATAAAAGAAGAAATTAAAAGAATTTTTTTTTTAGTAAAAGTTAGAAATCCATGAAAACCCATTTTCAATATATTAAAAATTAAAATGAATGAATAAATAAATAAATATATGAGACCAATATATAATTCAGTAGAAAAAAGAGTTATAAAACATAATTTCCAAAATATTCACATCAATGTTAAAAAATAATAATAAATGATTATAGTGAAAGTGCATGCAACCTCAAACGTGAAGGTAAAAGGAGTATCAGAAAACGCATTGATAGTGGCTGCAGAGAAGCTTTATCGCTTTGAAAAAATATTTTATATTAGTTAAAAAACACAAGATGAAATTATATCATTTTTATTTCGATTTAAATTTTAGCATGTTCTGTATTTTTTTGGCTAAATATTGGCCGAAATATTTTGGTTTCTTTCTACCTGTTTCGTTTCAGCCAAATAGTGTTTTTTTTAAATAATAAATAATTTTACAATATCAATCATATCTCTTAATCCGACTATTAGATTGAGATGCAATTTTACGATGATGCTCTTGATATATCTGGTTTCATTCTACCAATTTTGTTTCAGCTAAATAATATTTTTTTAAATAATAAATAATTTTACAATATCAATCATATCTCTTAATCCGACTATTAGATTGAGATGAAATTTTACGATGATGCTCTTGATATATCTGGTTTCATTCTACCCATTTCGTTTCAGCTAAATAGTATTTTTTTAATAATAAATAATTTTACAATATCAATCGTATCTCTTAATCCGACTGTTAGATTGACATAAAATTTTACAATGATGCTCTTGATATATTTATATATATTATGTTAAAATTTCAGAGCAATAAGAAAATATAATAATCTTGCAAGATTGATAATAACATTCTCATAATATTATATATGCTCATAGTTTTGTGTAAAAAAATTATTTTAGTATCTTTTTAAACTAAATTACACAATTCTAAATAATTTTATTTTTAAATTTGATTTTTTTTAACACACACACACACACACATAAATAATACAACCCCGAAACATCATACCAAAATACAACCAAATCGGTGCTAACAAACTTGATTCCCGGTGGTAGTTTGGGCGTTGCAGTATCTTCTCAAGCTCGAGTATCTTAAGAAAGAGTGAGGTCTCCATCATATATTTTATTGTGGAAGTTAATAGGATTCGCAGTTTCACCAATGCAACAACATGCTATAAAATCATCCTTGAAAAGGTTTGGATAACGTAGCTTCGACATATATAAACATTGCATGCATCAAAACGTGAAATGGCGAGCAACCATTTCCTTGCCAACACCTAAAAAATGGAGCAGGAAGATTTAAACAATCTCATTTGTGGCCCTTCTTTTTCCACAAGTCTCCAATCCTCTTGATCCCAGAGCTCTTTCGCTTCCCGCTACCAAAACCATCGTCCAGATCATCAGCCATTCCAGGTGATCCCACAAAACCAGCATACCCGCCTGCTTGTGGCTCAAACACACCACCAAAGTGCTTATCCATGGAGCCACACCTCTCTGGAATCCTCCCATTCATCTCCACCCCCCCGGCAAGTACTGCGGCGGCGGCATCTGCTGCTTTTCTCCACTGCTCAGTCTGCACTTTCATTTTCTTCATTTCCGTCTCCAGTGCTTTGTTGGCTCCTTCGGCAGCTTCGAGTTTCGCCTTCAACTGGGCAGCATTTGCTTTACTTGCGTCCAGCTCTTCCCCCAATTGGCCCAGCTTCAACGACATCTCCTCTTCCTTGGATTTGGCAGTTGAGATGAACAGATTTGCTTCATTCAGTTGATTCTTCAATCTCTCATTTTCCATACCAAACACCCCTAGCTCATTTTGTTTCTCTTCTAGCGTGTTTTTTAGCATATTTATCTCATCATCCTTCAATGCCAGGTCATGAAAAGACAGCTTTTCCGGCTCTGGGATCGCTGGCGGCTCAGCCGGTATCTCAGTTGGGTTGTTTTCTTTTTCTGCCTGATCAAGCAGGTCACCAGGATCAACCATGGGCTCAACAGTCTTTGTCTCCACTTGAACTTCAAAAACATCAGTTTCCAGCTGCTTGTCTTCAAAAACTTCATCTACTTTTTTGGATTCCTCCTCTGGCTCTGGAACAGAACCTTTCTTGGCTTTTTTCTCCAATTCTTTTTGAGCTTCTTTCTTTGCAGCTTCAGCCGAATCCAACTGCTCTTTCAGAGTCTTCAGCTCTACTTGTGCTTGGCCAAGCTGAGATTCCAAATCCGCAATGCGGGTTCCAAGCTTCTTCTGGTTTAACGAGTCAGGCTGGGCACCTCTTGGGGAGCAACGGTCTCCTAGCTTCGGACTTCGATCAGTTATAGGTCGATGATGCACCGGGTCTGAATCAGAGTTAGATGTCCTGAGTGGATGTGATGCTCGAGTAGCATGCCTTTGAGGCATTTCTGATCCTCTAATTATCATTGAAACAGAAAATGGAAACCAAAATAGCCATCAGACATTTTTCGACATAATGGATTCGCAAGTTACTGGTAATATCATAGCCAAAATCCAAATGAAACAGCAACTTCATTTTCAAAAAACAAGAGGTTGGATCATTAATGCATGCCACTTGTAATGCAATGTGACGCTCACAAAGTTCATTGTAAATTGAACTGATTCAAGACTACATTGGAAAAAAATTGACAAGGAAATGATAGAACAAACTCAAAGTGATCGAGGATGGAACATCTAAACGACAGTTTGAGTAACCCTAATGAAGTATAGATATTATTTGCAGCTGCATGCATCCAGGAAGCCAAGTCAAACAATTGTTAAATAACATAAATTCGTTCTGCTTGATAAGTGGTTGATTTCATCATTTTATACCATACAACAACTAAGCCTCAGCCTGAAACTAGTTGGGGCATTTCATGCCATCCAACTGAAATAAAGTAGGCTTCTTTGATGACCCCTAGTTCCTGAGGGATAAATCAATGGATTGACATGGTGAAATGATAGTACATTGATGCTTCATGTTATGATTCTGACATAAATCAAGAGTTTTATAATAATTTAACTTTGCTGAATGAAATGATAGTAGATTTGGATATCCTATATAAGAATGGAGTTTTGCAAGTGCAATCAAATCTAAAAGTACATGAGCAATTCAGTGCATATAAAGACATTAATACACTCTAACAGAAAAACACGTCTCTAGATTTTTAATTTTGCATTAAAGCAAGTTATAAGTATGACGCAAGTAAAATCTCTTAATCCTAATAACTTGAACCAACAGTTCAATCACATATAAAACCAGTACATTGGTAAATGGTAGCAGGGTAGTGTTCTCTGACCTTGATCTCGGCATTGAAGCACCTCAAGCAATGTTCGTTCAAGAGATCTGGAAGCAACTGTTGTTGGAAATTTAATATGTAAACAAAAGGTGAACTAAAAAAAAAGGAAAGAAATAGAAAAAGGAGGCTATAATGAAAATGATGAACAAAATATCAGTCCAATTATAGGTGTAAGAACTAAATCGCAATGTGTAATAAAAAAAGGCAGTGAAAAGATCATTACTAGATAATGCAGACTTAACCTTGCCACGCCAACTTTAATGTAAGACAACATAATAAAGAAAACAGGTGTAGATGCCCCACAACATTGACCTGGTCTAACTTGTCATGTTGTCCCAAACACACCACAGATTTCCTCAGGGAAAAGAAAAAAACACTGCAACTAGAAATCTGGACCACCAAAAGCTGGAAATCCTACAGTTAAGAAGCAATAAATGGAGCCCCGTGTTGCATTATTAATATCTCATGGGCCATCAAGAGAACTAGATGGAGAATCACACAATATCTCCACTAGACACAAGTAAATGAAGATGTAAGATAGTCCATCCATTTATTTTGCAGGAAATGCTGGTGAAGAGGAGATGGTTTTAGTGAAATAATTACAAGTATAAGCTCCTAAACCACTCAGTTACTGGGTGCACCAGTGGGTTAGGACAGTGGTCTAGTTAGATGGCCCTTAATTGTGTGTTCTTTCATGCCGTGGCCTAATTCAAGAAAACTAATAGCAGGAGATCAAATGAAAGGAAAAAACCACAGAACAAGACATTTCATTTAGATCAAAACACTTCACAAACATAATTTTGAACAATGAAGCAGAAAAATCAACCATTGATGCAAGAATAAATGTTAAGATAAAGATTGAGACTTGACATTTTCAGGACCTGACAGAGTCCAAAGCCAAGATTTTTCCTGGAACCCTTGATGACATTGTTACCAATCTACTGAGAAAAGCACATTCATATCATTCGACTTAACTGATTTCCATAGTCACATAATTTCTTTTCTGAAATTTTCCATTCCTTGTTAATCTTTAGTCAATCCCTGAAGACAAGCTAGACTATACAATTGAAAAAACACCATCCATTCCAACTTTTACAGGCACCCAGATCACTCTGTCCTGCCAGTGGGCTTGTTTTCTTGGACAGTGCAAACGCAATCTCTTACCACTTCTTTTCACCATCCATCTCCATCAATCAAAATGTGCTTTCCCTTTTTCTGTAACTCTTTTTTTTACACAAAACCAAAAAAAGAGGAAGCAGAGAGCTTCATATCTCAACTTTGGCAGGGGCATTAGTGTCCTTTCGACGCCTTATAGGACGACAACAAAGAAAGGTTAAATAAGGGAGTGGAAGATGTCAGAGGAGGAGGGACATGCTCTGCCCAAAAAGTATTTGTAAAGAGAAGAGAAGGAACATGCCACCACACGCGCCACCGTGCACGTGCCTGTATATTCCATCTTCAAAACTAACCATCTTTTGAAAGTGAAAAAATAGTGATAGTGTTGACTCAATAATTCAGGACATTTAATTTTCTCTCTCTCAGCTTTAATAAAACCAAGGAAATCAACTCAAAGTACCCAGATAGATCTGACACGACATTCATAGGTATGGATGTTTGACCCATTTAACATCTCTAACATTTTTTTTCTTAAAATGATCAGATGGAAAAATACAAATGATTGACACCCAAAACAGGTGTAAGCGTAGCAAATGTGTTTGGTTGCCCAGAAAAAAACTTTGGACAGACTAAAACTTGGATTTTATAACAGCTTGAGCTGTGGGTACTGGGTAGGGGGGATGAGATTCCAAAGTCCTGCTCTTCTTACATTATCTCTCTTGACGACCATATGGATCACAGTTAGAACGGCAATGGCACCTCGTCATTACCAAAACATTTAATGATAATAAAAAAGACTCAACAAGCTAGCACACATGATTCACAGAAGAACAGAAAGAAAAAGAAGAATAACATGGAGATCCAAGCAAGAAACTCCTTTTGTTTTGCACGTTTACTAACTACACCTCCATGCATTGCTGCATACAAAGCAATTACTTTGCTTCTCAAAAACAAAAACAAAAGAGAGAGAGAAAGTCACCTTGGTATCTGTCTGAATATTGCAGAACTAGAACAGTTCCTTAAACCAGTCAGCTCCTCCTGTGGGTTGTAAGAGAGACAGAGTTTTCATATAATCAATGATTCCATGAAATATTTCCCTTTGGTTAACAAGTGCAGAGGGAGCTGCTTGATGTCAAAATTACGACACTTCTTTTTCAAACACAAACACTAACGACAAGGGAGAAGTAGCCTCGAAAAGATGGAGAGAGAGAGAGAGAGAGAGAGAGAGAGAGAGAGAGAGAGGTTTGAAAGAAAGCTGGTAGCAATAAGTGGGGATTTTAAGACGGAAATATAAAAATTAAGAAGGCAAGGTGACAAAAGGGTAATTTTTTGAGGAAAGGACGAGTGAGCAGTGCGATTTAGTGATAAGAAATGCAATAAGATAGTGGTGAATCTTTGGAAATCCAACCTCAATCTCACCTCTCCGTAACTCTTGTCTTTTTTTTGTCTCTTTTCAAAGTTCAAACCTTTTTTTTTAAATTTATTTCTTCTTTCAACTCCATTTCCAATACTGTTTCCAGCAACAAGCCCTTGTAGAACGTATCCCTTTTCCCGCTGGAATCTATTTATCACGTGCTCCAACTCAAGTTTGAAAACTTAGTGGTAATGCGTTGAAGAATAAACAAGTGTTCATCTTCTTTCTGTTTACTTGTAAATTATAGAGGAATTTACACTCATGGATTTACTTCAGCTAGCATTACTTGAGAAATGCACGAAGCAATTTTATAATAATAAAGATGGAAGTTTTCTCTTTTATTTTACAAATAAAAAAGTATTCGAAGATACTCGAATACTCAAATTAAAGAGTTTGTTTGACCATCCAGCTCAAAACTTCAATTTTCAGTCATCATTCGGGAAAGCCTTTAATGGTTTTTCAACGTTTTTGCATTCAAAATCACTTTTAACTTAATGTATTATCATTATTGTTATACTATGTTGTTTTTTTCCAGTAAATAAAATAAAATTATATGGGATTGTCTCAATATAATTAATTTCACTTGATAAATTCAAAAACAACTCGGATAATTAGTAAAAACATAGTTTAACATATAAAAAACTCAAGATGATATTTTTTTTTAATATTGAAACAATAATTTATGGGCTTAATTCGGGTAAACCCAAATCAACCTATCAAATTTATAACTTGAGTCACGAAACAATGAAAATTTCATAGGAAAAAAAAACAAAATAAGTTACAATTTTAATTTTTAATCAACCTAATGTTGAAAAATAAATCAATTGAGTCAACACTAGATAACCTATCAAACCTTTAATTTGGGTCATAAGACTAAGATAATATCATAGAAAGCAAATCAAAATAAATCGTGAAGTCCAATTTCTATCAATCAAATATTGAAGGATGAAACTAAAAAACTCAATTAAAAAATAACAAAAATGACCCGAGTCAACCTGACAAACTCATAAAGAAATTGTATAAAAAGAAAATCAAGATAAGTTGTGAAACTTAATTCTCAATCAACCAAATAATAAATGATGAAATTGAAAATACAACAAGGAAAAAAAAGATTTGAGTCGTCCGAGTTAACTCATTAAACCTATGACTCGGGGCATGATAATGAGATGAACTTTATAAAAACAAATTAAAATAAACTATAAAGCTCAATTCTCAATCAACAAAACTTTAAATATGAATTTGAAAACATTATCAATTAAAAAAAGAAAAAATAACCTCTAAGTCACCGAGGTAAACTTGAAAAACCCGCTAATCGTGTCATGAAACTAAGATAATCTTGTAAGAAAAAGCTAAAACAAATTATGAATCACAATTTATAATCAATGTAATGTTGAAGGAGGAAATCAGAACAAATTAATTAAAAAATAAATAAAACAAAGACTCAGGTGAAAACTCATGGTTTAAGTCATAATACCAAAGTAACTTTATAAAAACAAATTATAAAACTCAATTTTTTAATAAATATAATATTAAAAGATGAAATTGAAAAAAAAATATTAATTAATTTATAATATTTTTAACACAAGCAAAAGAAAATATTATCCTTGGCATGTTATGGTTTGGCCAAAATTGCATTTGTCTACCAAGTTTAGAAAAATTACACTTTGTATTGTAAACTTTATAAGCGTGTTAAGACTTAATGTCCTCGGGAAAATAAAAGGGGTCAAAAAACGATCTGATTATTTACAAATTTATCATTATTTTTCATGTAATAACTAACAAGCTTTTCTATTAAATATTAATTCTGTACAAGTGTATGTGATGTCATTAACCGATGTTCCTAACCTGCGAGACTCCTGAACAAGCTAAGAAATGGTACGGAACCATGAAAAGAAACGACCACGGGACTTTGAATCATTTTGTATATCATCACTAAACAACCTTTCATTCAGTAAAAAAAAAATACCTTTTCCTTTAACAACTACATGTTGTGATATGAAGTGCAAAGGAGACAATCTTCGCTACCTTGACCATTGAGCCAGCTGCATGCACACATTGTGCACTCGCCCTAGCTCGTACTGAGCTACCTGAAAAGCCTTAGCTGGCATCATTTGTTGAACTTTTGTTTGCCTATACCCGAAAACTATTGCCATGCACTTTGGGGCTCACTAGCCATAGCTCGAGCCTCAGCAAGCGAAACAGCCATGGCCAGCATCATCTGCTCCTCAAAACTCTCTGGAACAGGTTCAGAGACATTCTGAAAGCTTGCAATTACATGTGGAAGCGGTGGTGGAGGTGGTGGAGGTAATACAAAAGAAGGAGGTGGTGGAGGTAATACAAAAGAAATTCCATCGGCATCTTCTGCACTCTCAGAACTTGCATAACTGGTCCCAGCTTCAGCAGCATCCGATCCACGATCTGCACCCCATTCCCCATCATCTCTTGACACAATCATCCTGCTGTCTGGCAATACATTGCTAGAGCTCTGTGCAGGCGAGTAATTGTCTATACCCTGCTCAAGCCTGTTGTAAAAGCTACTAGTGCTTGGAAGCAAGTTGAATGATGGCATAGTTCCACTATTGTGTACAATTGATTCCCCACCAGTCTGCTGACGCTCAGCAAGAGCAGCTATGGCGCAGGCAAGACCTCCAGAAGGGGATGATGAAGATTCAGCCAGTATTGCCATCGCTGGAGTTGCCTGGCGTTCTTCCATGGTATATTGTGCAGGTGGTGCAGCATCACCGCAAAGTGGATTTTTCTGTCTTCTTTTTTCCTGGAGTAGGGTACAAGCTTAAGTCATTTGTCACGACCAGGAATAGAACAGTCAAATCTCCCAGGTCCATATCAGACAAGGACAGTGAAGTTACTCAAATAGGGAACATAACATGTTTTAGATCCAGCATATGTATATGAACACATGACTGCATACCCAGATTCTTAGTTGCCATTGCAGGGCTTTAGGAGGAGCATACACGTGTTTATTAGAAAAAAAGAAAATGTCTATCAACCTCATCCATGGATAAAAGCATGAACTGTCAAGATAGCTTTAATTGACAATAAAATATACTCTATTTGACAAAAAAATATTCTCGCACTTGTGATAAAGGGGGAAAAAAGAGGAATGGACTCCTAAACCTGAGCTTCTCTAGGAAAAATAAGAAAAAATAATGGGCTAGGAGTATTCAATATCACAGCAAGGAACAATACACAATGCAATACATATTTAAAATTCATGAAGACGAAAGTCAAAAATCATCAAAGCAGTGCTTTAGGCACCAATAAAACATATTTGTAAGCAACACCCCTGGAGAAAGAAGAAACTGGTTTTTCTGTGGAGGTAAGGTACGCTAGATTTATATGCTATCAGTCCTGTTGTGTTTCTCTCTTTTTGTAAATCTTTTTAAAATGCTTCCAATTTCATTGCATCTCTAATTTTCCGTTGTTCACTGGGCTGACATCTAGATGCACATATGCATAAGAACCCTGCTATCATATAAAAGATATAGAGGTGTTTACAGATGATAAGAAATGTTAGTCACAAGGAAAAGCTCGAGGTGATTGTATCTGATGAGACATAATGCCATGGTGGATGGGGAGAGATAGATTAACTTAATCAGTTTGAAACTGGTTATAACTGATGACAGATAATTGAATTGCCAGGCAAGAGCATCTATTGACTTGATAGATCTAACTTATTCTCCACTTATGATTTTCATTTTTAATTATTATCTCTCTAGTCTAATAAATTTAGGTGAAGTGTAATTATTATTATGATTTCTATAAGGTGCTGGGCTATTTATTTATTTTTAATCTTACTAAGTGACTGGCTTTAGATTTTATATCAAAAGAGACATATTCAAGAGAAAAGAAACGCTATATGAAATGCTAATAAAAAGTTTACCCATTTATGTCATCAGGAAATGAAATATGGTTGATTCATTGGACCATGTACTAGATATAAGCCACGAAAATAATAGACACAAAAATATTGATAAATAGAAACCTTACACCATAGAGATGGTGTTTCTAACTCTGTAAGATGATATTCAAAAACATTAATATTTCCATTAGCTTATTGATTCAAAATATATTACATTAGTTTTCAATCCTACATTAAGCCTTGACAAAATTTTCATATAGCATGAGAAATCTATATGTGATGCATATGCTATGATAACTACTAGGGATGAATGTCAGAATCCTTCCAGCACACCTGTATGAGCAAGATTAAGCTAGACATAGACAATGGAAAAGGAAAGGGCATAGAAACAACAGTAAAATGGGGACTTGAACATTTCTGTAAGAAATGAAGAGACAAAGGTCCAAATCCTCTAAAGTGCTCATTTTTCGAACAAACAACCAATTTATTGTTGTTCATCATAAATTTCATTCGCTAACTCTGAGTCATAATCTGGAAAATAGAGTTTCCTGACCACATTAGCATAAAGATATGATTGACAAGACAGAAAAGTGGCAATTCACTTCTAGACTTGAATCACAACAGCTATAACTGAGGGACATTGTTTAAGTTCTAGAAGAGTCAAGAGCATCAATTTCCGGCAGCACTGTCAAACAATCAAATGCCCAAACTACAGAGGATTCTAACAGGCTCTACTACCTTAATGGAAATGATTTGAAGGGACACTCTCATGGTTATAATTATGAATGGGTTAACATAATGTTGGAGTGCAGGAAATCATAATCGCATCCAATCCCTAGACAGGTTAGATGCAAACGGTTGTAGCTGGTGCATGGATAATGCTTGACAAATACATGTGAAAAAGCCAATCAGATACTAGATGTAAGAAAGTCAAATAAAATTAAAATATTAGTTTAAACACCTGAAATTTCTTGGTCATTATTCATTTAAGTTGAAGGTTATCAGTCAGACCATTTACCTGAATGGAAAGCCAGATTGCTTCCATAACCATAATATCCTCGAGATCCAGGTCAAATTCAGCATCCCTAAAGATTTAATAAACATTTGATATATAAATTTGAACAATGGCAATCTGAAAGAAAATTAGAATCAGTTTAAGAATCTAATTGAGCCTAATATAACTAGCTGCTGAGCTGGAAATATGGTATCATGTATGCTATTCTGAGTGCTGTTGCTGATCAAATCTATAAGCAAGGATAAAACAGCAATCCGAGTAACGAGCTATCTGACATCATGTGATAAGGAACTGTTGACACATTTGATTTAGAATTTCAAGTCATTAAACCATAACAAAACTTGCAGTCATTCTAAATTATGCCTTCCCTTGATTTAAAAACAAACTCTGAGTCTCAATGAACTACAGCATGCATTGAAGCTTTTGTTTTTTTCTTTTTCTAGAGAGATTTGACAGTGCAAAGCAAATGTGAAACAGCTATCTTCTCTCCTTTTCATTCCATCAGTACAGGAACCCCATTCAACTCTTTCACTATATATCTCAACACCCAGATGGATGAAGTAAAGCCTTTACACTCTAACCTATGTTTGTACCTCAGAATTTACAGCTAAGTCTTATATGAATTAGATGGAACACTTAGCTATCAGAGGATGATTGAGAAACAAAGAAGAAATACAAAAATCATATCCAGGGGGGGGGGACGCATTATACCTGTTTGCTCCAGCATGCGGAGGACGTCTGATTGAGTATTGAGATGAAACAATTTCCCCACTTTCCACAGGAGCCGTATCAGATGGAACTGGGAGAGAGGATTGGAGAGGAGAATAAAAAGTATAACTATCACAGTAGCCATAACATAAGCATGCAGGGAGTGGGTATCAGAATTTCAAAGAGAGGGTACCATCTGTTGGCCCACATTCAAGCTCCCCTGGTTCAATATTAGCACTTGATGAACTCACATCTAGTCTTTTCTGAATTCTCTCCTCATCCTCCTGAAGCTCCTGCTGTCGCATCCTAATTTTTGCTTCTATAACACGCTGTTCTTCCTGAAGAAAATGAAGAGATGCATATAATTCTCAGCCAATAGGTGGAAAATATAAGCACACAGTTCAACGAAAAACAAAAATTAAGGCTTGTAAGCCAATCAAAACTTACAATCTGCTCCAAGCCCTTTTCCTCCTTTGTTTTCACACCTCGATACTCCACAGCATAATTTGAGGTTTTGCAAAATGGACATCTGATAACATTAAGTATTGCAAGCATAGGAATATGGCTTCATGAGGAATAAGATGATGACAGTCAAATTAAAAAAAAATATGCAACTGAATTATAATAATAATCATAAAGAATGAAGGATACTGGGTAGGACGAGTTGAATTAGGATTCTTCATCTGCAAAAAACACTCTGGAACAAAGAGCACTGATCAAATTGCATGCACGATATGAATAACTAACTTAACATGTCAACTTGCAGAAATCAATTGGCAATTTACCTGTACAAATGCCCTTCGTGCAACATCTTGATCGGTTGAGACTTGGATAATACTAAGAAAGAAACAAAACAAAAGTGCCAGATTGGTCACACCAGCAATATTTTACAGAGTCTAATACCATTCAATCTAAGCTTTAGGAAATCAATTATTTCTCCTTGGTCAAAAGGAAAACAAAGGGAGAGGGAAAAACTTGGTATCTTAAAATAACTTGCCTAGGTCTCACAAAAAGAAGAGAACGAATCAATCAAATGCTATTTTTTTAAGAAAATATTAATGACAACATACAAAATGCAAAAGCAATTCCTTTATTTTTCTTCAGCTTTGCAAGCAACTAAACATATTGGAACTGTTGAAAAAAAAATCATAACAAACTTGAGGGAAAAAGGACAGAGAAACAAACATAATGATAGAAATACAGACCAAGAAACAGATTGGGCATTCCTCATGATCACAACAGCTGTCCTCATCCCCTGGAAAACACGGGGCAAGTTTGGACTCGAGAATGAGCTTCCTCAGCTTTTTATGATCCACATCTTTATGAACATAGAGACCTTGCGGTCTTGTATACCTCTCATCCACCACTTGTCTCCTTCTCCCCAGCTTATTCCCCATCCAGTACTCCAAAGAATTCCCTTCTACTCAGTTTTTGTTTGTTTTTACAATCAAAGAAACAAATTAACCATAACAAGAAAAAGGCATCTCTCTTCCAATGACTACCTCAGTAAGCTTATTGAAATACAGTAATCTGCAGCACCAAAAAATTATCCATATTTAAAACCCTATTTCATTCTCTCAAAACTCCCCTCCACTCGCTTCCAATTCAAGCACAATATCATCACCTCAAAAACCTGCAAGACTTGAATAAACACAAAGAAGCAACAAAAATTACTATTTGAAAGAAACAAACAATCACATCATTCAAAACCCTAACCCTTCAACACATAAAAGCATCCACTATGACCAAATTCACAGCAAAATTAGCTATTTTCTATATTTTGAAACATCTCAAAATCCCTAGATACTACGAAGATCAAAAGTTCACCATAAGAAAATAAAAAACAAAAGAAAAACGCTAACAATTTAGCTTCAAAATTCAAACAAGACACAGAAATTGAAAGAAACAAGAAGAATTCACATAAAAAACTAACCTGTTTTTGAGATCTCCAATGTAAAATGAAAGAGTAGAGAGAGAAATGGAGAGATCGAGAGATTTGTTAACTAGAAGAGAAACAAAATCAGAACTTTCTCTGTTTTAAACTTATATACAGAGATAGAGTTTCCTTTCACTTTTTTTTTTTATTTTTAATTTGTTTTTAGCTTGTAATTATTGTTATTTTCATAAAATACACACACATGCGTGAAGGGGGTGTCGAAGAGGAGTTTTGTGTTTAAGATAGATTACACATACGTGACTTCTGTCTCGTTTTTTTAATGATCCAACAAGTGTTGTGTTTTTTCTTTTTTGTTAATAATTCAATTTGGTCCCACGACTATTTAACTTATTTTAATTCGGTATCTCTATTATTTCCTTTTGTTTTGATGTCCTTGCTGTCGTCCTTCTATTGGTCTGGTAAAATCAATCAAAATAAAATAAGACCGAGGCTTAGCTTAAATGGTAAATATGTTTACTCTCTCCTTTTTATTTTTTTAAACTCAATTTCCATGAAAAATTGTAAGAACATAAATGTATCGAAGATCCAACTAGAAAACAATTTGTAGCATTCATATCCCTCTTTTTTCATGTTAGATTTCAGGTTTGAGTTTTTCTAGTGTAACAAAAGAAGCTAGGAAAAATGATTTAGTCATATTACTCAAAAACTTCATCCATGAACTTTAAGTTTTAAAATTAAACTTCATCCAAAAAAATATAGAAATTCTTTTCTTTTTATGGAATCTGAGTTTTAAAATTAAAATCCACTCCCATAACTAGGTATAAAGGACAGGGAGTTATTATTAAAAAAACAAAAAAGGTATTGGAGGATGTAATGTTAAGAAACGAATAGTAAGGGACCAAATCATCAAACAAAGAAATATTAAGGAGTGAGGACCAAATAAATTTAAGTTTTTTTTTTTTTTTTTTGAGAGAGAAAAGAGAAGGGAAGAATGATATAGAGAAGGAAGGCACGAAAGGGTAGAGTACTGAACGAGGAAAGAATCAAAGATCATCATCCATCAAAGTTTCAACTAAGTGGGTCCATATGTTTTGGAATACTAAAAAGAAAGAAACGAAAACGCGATCTTGGTTCGCGTGTAATACACGTGCTGATCGAAATGATATTAGCAAATTTATTGGATTTTTTGTTACATGTAAGAAAATATTTTTGAATTAATTTGTATATTAATTCAAATTAAATATTTTCTTATAATTTTAAATATTTTATATTTTAAATAAACATAATATATTCAGAGAAATCGATTTGGTGCTAATCCCAATTTGGAGACGTGTCTTGTTATTAAATTTGGCTTATTGTATCACAAATACTAATTTTAAATGAAGTACTAATAATGATTATCTCCTTCCTTAATAAAACAAAACAGCTAATATTGAAGATAAATTTCATAAGTATTTTATTCTAGGGTTGTCAATATTGTTCTGTTTCGACTGGAACGTTCCGTGCCATTAAAAAATAACATTTTATTCACCGTTACAATAAAATAACATTTTTACTTTTTTATAGATATAAAAAAAACAAATCTTGAATTTAAGGATACTTTGATTTTTTTGTTTATACAGTTCATTTATTATTTAATGATTATATGAGGGTAATCATGTCTTTTCAATAACTTTTAAGCGCTTAAAATTATTTAATTACTTCTATTTTTTATAAAAAAAAAAAATTATAGAGTATTTTTTATCTTTTAATAGTAAAAACTCATCTTTGACCTTGTAATAGAGGGAAATAAACTATTGATGGAAGAATATTTTGTTTTTTTTAAATATATTTTATTATGAACATCATATAAAAAATTTACATATGATTTAAAATTTAATATAAACCTTATTGTTTTAGCTACATGTTTTTTTATTATATTAATAAGGTTAGTTTATTGACTTTATTATAAATTATGGAGTGAAAATAAATAATAATAAAAGAAGTGAGAATAGTATCGACCATGTTCTATAGCTGGTGCTGAAGAATATAATTATGAATATTTACCATATCCATTAACACTACCTAGTCTTTTCTTATTTTTAGTTCTTATTTAATACTGTAATTTAAAAGTTTTTTTTTAAAAAACAAATTATTTTCATTTTTTACTTAAATTTAATTTTTATATTTTTAAATTATTTTAATATACTAATGTCAAAATAATTTTAAAAATAATATATATATATATATATTATTTTAATACATTTGTTAACAAAAACACTTTAAAAATAACTTCAATCACACTTCCAAACAGACTTTTAACTCTACAAGACTTTACATGGCACCTATCTCATCCACACTTACCGGAGATTTTCATAAAATTAGCTGGCAGATTTTTCTAACCCTTTTTCACTTAGGTTCTTTTCTGATAGGTTCTTTTCACATTTTCAAGTAATTTTTTAAAATTTCCATCTTCCAATTATTTTGTTTCATTTGAATACTTTTAGTTTTTTATATCAATTTTATCATTCAATTTAATTTATTTTAAATTTGTATTCATAATTTATTTTTTATGAGGTTATTATTGTCTCAAACAAATATTCCATCATATGGTTGGTGCTCAATTTTATGAGCATCTATTTTTGTTATCATATTATTAAGTAAAATAAAAATTGTGAATCTAGATTACAAGTTTGACAGGTTAAGTCGTAAAGTCTAAGTCAATATAATATGTCGCAATCTCAATATTGATAAAAATAAAGATTTTCACTTGAATTTTTAAATTCAAATAATGTTTTTATTATTATCCATGGACTAATAAATTTATATGGATCATAACAATACAATTCTAACATAATTTAATTTAAAATTTAAACCAAGTAGAAAATTAAATTTTTTAAAATTAACAACCAAACAAATTCCACAGCATGGACATTTTTTTTCAATTATTTAGTTTCTTAAAAATTAGAATATAACCCGTAACTTAGTTTCTGTCAGGAAACTATTAGAGGCTAAAAGCAAATAAAATTATAAAAAGCCAAAGCCTATAAGGCTACAAATAGTTTAATTTATATTCTATATCTCAAAAAGTTAGATCAAATGATCGCTTAATATATTCTTCAACAAAAAGGACCGTTATTTGCTATTACATCATTAAATGACCGTTTAATATAACCTAATAGAATCTCAATTTCAATAAATGCTTATTAATTAGAATAAAACATATGACTTTGATTTTCTTGTGGGGATTTTGCTGAATCTACACATTGACTTTAGTGAATGAGGCTGCTGACAAACACAGGACCTATTGCTTTTCCAAAATAATGAATTTGTTTGAAATTATATTTTAAAAACACTTAAAAAAATGATTTTTTTTTATTTTGTATTTTAAATTAAGTTTTTTTTGTGTTCTTAGATTATTTTCATGTGTTAATGTCAAAAATAATTATTAAAAAATAAAAATATCATACATTTCTAAATAAAAAAATACTTTAAAAAATAATATCAATCACAATTAATATATTTTAAATATTAATAAAAAGAGAGAGAAGTGGATAATGCTTCACGCGAGGGCCATCCCCAATCGACGAAGACAGCAATTTCATATTTTCAGTTAAAAAATAAAAATATTTTTTAGCTGAGAAAAGTGGGTGTGACGCTCGAAGAACCCGAGTGGATGCATTTTTTCTCCATAAAGAAAGTTATATGGTCTGTGAGTTTTGTCGACATTAGCATCACCGAGTTTTATATGATATTGGACCGTATAATTGGTTGACCAAAAGTCTAAGATATCTTTCTCATTTATCAACATTCAATGATCCATTTACGTGTACCTTTATTTTATTACAATTGTACTATTTAAGGGAGGTTGAAAGAGTCATAATGATTTTTTCAAATGTATTTTTTATTTAAAAATATTAAAATAATATTTTTTATATTTATTTATAACAAGATAAATATTCAATTTCTTACATAAAGCATATTAAAACTCGCTTCCAAACATTATTTTTGATAAAGAATGGTACGATTTTCTTTTTTCAATAAAGAAATGTTAATGGAACCGTTATTTGGTGCACCCAATTGGTTATGGAGGGTGAACCATGTGCTGCACCAAAATACTTGATTTACATTATTTAATAATAACATTTTATAATCTTTGCAATCTTATCCGGTTTTATCAACATATAATTATTATTTTTTTTACCTTTTTTTTAATTTCATGCAACCTAAATTCAAAACAATTACATATTTGTAGGCTTTTTTTATGTAGACAAGTTCTCTTCTAATAAATTTTAGTCTAACATTTACTCAATAACGAATTAATAGTGAAATTTGTAATAACATGAAATAATTTCTTCTTTCCATTTCTCTTGTCAAATATATATTTTAATTATATTGATAAATTGAAATGCTAGGGATGGCTTCTTCAACTCATATCATATAGAATTTCAGTTACAATAAAACTTCATCTTGTCTTTTTTTCTAATTCACATAAATATAATATTTTTTTATTAGTTGAAAGGTCAACAACTCCCATGACCTTATTTTAAACTTTATAATTAGAGTAACACAATAGAAACTTAGAAGGATAGTATCCTTATTTTATCTATATACTTGTGTTCATGGATCAATTATACCTTTATATATATATATATATATATATATATATATATGATTGATTTTTATTAGATTTTTCAGCTATCCACATTAACAACTTTTATAGAAATCTATGAAGCTATCCTATTGGATGAAATTAAACAAATCTAGACAATACAAGATACTAAATGAATAACAATGACATTCTAAGCTCTAATATGCTCCTGAAAGAGGTTATTTGGCGTATAAATAAAGGTTAATCAAATGTTCATGTCAATATTTTTTTCTCCATAGTCCAAAAGGTATAAAATTAATGGTAAAAGTACTGGTATATGCAAAACGGTCCTTATTGATTGAACTTAAAGACCATTTGTGATAAAATTAGCAATTTTAAATAAGAAAGGTAATAAATGAAAGGGAGAGCTTTAAAAATTCAAAGAACAAAAATATTTGTTTTTGTTTTTTATGTGTTGAATGCGTGGTTCGTGTATATAAAATTGGAGGATAGAAAGTT
The DNA here is from genome assembly GCA_027405865.1 of Salix purpurea. Lineage (NCBI taxonomy): Eukaryota > Viridiplantae > Streptophyta > Magnoliopsida > Malpighiales > Salicaceae > Salix > Salix purpurea. The sequence continues at coordinate 22,831,641 of JAOWLH010000002.1, forward strand.
TTGAACATTTTATCTAGATGGTTTAGGGGGTATATATACACCCTGAACCTTGTTGTTTTGATGAAGTTTAGGGTTAGAGAGTTATTTTCTCTAGTTGACATTTAATGTGGGATAAAAATTCCTTACACATCATTAAAAAAATGAAATATAGTAGGCTCTTAGAAGACATTTCATATACCTACTAGTATAGGGAGATGATTATTTTTAACATGAATATATCATGTTAATAATCTTATGATAGAACTCTATGGACCTAACATGAGTCTCTAAGACCAACCAAGTATGGCGTGTAGCCACACCTGTTATGGCTTAACTCATAACCAAACCCATATATAATGAGTTTGATACTTTACCAGAACCACGGTACATAGAGCCCAACTTATAGATGAACCCAAGGTGTCAAACTGGTACTATCTTGGGCTCAACTCATATCTAAGACCGAGTATACTAGGTTTAGCACCTTGTCAGACCCACAACGTGTCATACCTCATAGATTTTCAGATCTAATATATTTTATCCTAGACCAAGACATAAAATATTATGGATTGTAATAGTTCTCAACAATGCTTTTTTACGTTGTTTTTATTTTTATTGACCACTTGAATTTTTTATTTTTCAATATGATCCTTTTACATTGAGTTGATGTAGGATTGAACTTAATGATTTGTTTTTGTTAGCTTGATGTTGGGTTCTTGTTATATAGATAAAAATATTTGAAGCTTGGTTAATGGTCGATTTAGTAAAATTAAATAAGATTTTATTAACTGAAACTTTAGCAATCAAATTTACAACTTATTTAAATGTTTAGGCTCTTTTATACCAAATTAAGGACCAAGTGTTCATACCATTTTTTTTACTTCTTTTTTGTTCAAATTAGTCCTTTAACATTTGGTTGATGTGTGATTGGGCTGATGATTTATTTTCTTTGACTCAATGTTGGGTTCTTACAATGTTAGGAAAAATATTTTAGGGTTAGATTCATACTTGTCAAACAACAACAAAAATATAATTTTATTAATTTGAAACAATTAAAGCTTTAGAGATCAAATTTAAATTTTAGCGCAATGTTCAACCTTTTTTGTCCAAATTAGAGATTGTAGTGAAAGAAAAGAGAAAAGCTTATTGATGTGTGTAACACAAGCGCCAACATATAAGAAAGGTCATTGCAATGTGACTAGCATAGTGGTACTATTTTTTTGATTAAAAGTAAGACATTTTTTTTAAAATGATAAAGTTCTTTACTTTCAAAACAAAATAATTTTTATACGAAAACCTCATTTAGATTTTAAAAAACAAAATTAAAAGAAAATGAAAGATAAAGCTAGTTGTGCTCTCAAAGAACAAGAATACCAAATACGCGCATAGTAGTCTATTGGGACTTGGGAGAGTTCCTTAAAGTTCAAAATTAACAATCAGAAACTAAAAAGTTACGTATTACTCTAAATATACAATTTAAATTATAACTATATATATATAAAAGTATAAACTTTACTCGATTTGAATAAAATATTCTGAAGTTTTTATTAGCTTAATCTCTAAAATAAAAAATTTCTTATTACTTTTCTTAAGAGTCTTAGTAACTTTTTTTTTTCTTCGGAAGAGTTTATGTAACTTTTTTTTAATCATTTTCCTTTTCTATAATTAGCCTTTATTAAACTTTCCATTTTCTTCTTTATTATTCGTCATATATATATATATATATATATAAATCTAATTATTATTAGTTGTATTTTATTTTCTATAATTAGCCACTAATAATAATTTTGTACCTTTTCTAAATAGTGACAATTAACAATTTAAAACATGAAAACTAGTGTAATTAAAATGAAATTATAGCTTTTCATCCTAGTATATCTATCCATCCCCAACAAAGAAATTTCTGACCCCGCAGGTAAAAACAACAAAAATAATCTAGGATCAAAAATATTTATGTCAAAATCAAAATTGAAAGGCCTTTAGACGAAAGACTTGGCAAGTCTAAATGAATACAAAGTTGAAAGTAACGGGAAAAAGCACATTAAAAAGAGAGAAAAGGAAGAAGATAGGAACACTATAAAAAGGGGAGGCTTTCCAACAGTGAAAATGTCACCAACAACATCAAAAGTGCTTTTGCTTGCGAGGGATAAAGAGCAAAAGTTTCCTCCGTGTTATAATGATAAAGAATTTATGATTTATATAATATATCTCGAATTTAAATGAAGACTTTTATTATTTTTAAAAATAAGGAGCAACTAGGATTTTATTTATTTACATGGGCCCAAAAAATATGCTTTTAGAGAGGTAGAGTTTCATCACATAAAAAAACAATAGAGAAAGAGATCTTCCGCGATAATGCTATTTCAATGACAAAATATCATAAAAAGAAACAACTATACACTCAATTAGAAAAAAAATGCTTTAGTTTTAAAGCAATGCTAAGGAAAAAATAATGAATCTCTCGGGGTTGTCAGTTTCGTTTTGTTTCGGTCAAAATATTTCGTACCAGTTAAAAAACAAGACAAAACGACATCGTTTTTACCTCGGTTTAAATCCCGGCCCATTCCGGATTTTTTGGTCAAATACCGGCTAAAACGTTCCGGTTTCAAATTAAGTGACACAAATTACTCTAAAAATCATGGGAAAATATTGTTCTTCACGCCACTATTCACCAAGAGCAAATTATTGTATATTGTCATAGTGATTTGTTTTATTTTTCTCCTTTTTGTTTGCACTCTTATAGTCTCAAACTAATAGACAACAAAACACATTTATTAAGCAATAACAATATTTAAAGATAGAGAACTAAGATGAAAAAACAAAACAAAAATGGTTTTTCTAAACTTGAGGCTAAATGTATACTTTGTTCCTCCAACTTTTCAAATTATAAATTTTTAGTCCTAAATAATTTATGAATTTTGATTTTGATCTTAAACTATATTTTTATTTTTTTATCCTTGGTTTGAGAGAGTAGTCAGATTATGGTGGTAGAGAGAAAGTATCGATTAAAATCAATTTTGGTCATAAAAACAGGTGATTTTAGTGTTAATGAGTCTTTTGATGGGAAAACTTTATACGAGGTATCTCTCTCTTAAACTTATATGAAATGTTAATCTGGAGTTGACAATAATTTTTGTTCGGGGTTGATTATGGGTTTTGGAGCCAATTTCCAAGCTGATAAAAATTATAAATATGTTTTGGAAAGTGTTAAGAGTGTTGTTTTGGGCTAAAATATGCTTCGAAAAAACTTCTCTTGTTCGAAACAAGCCTAGATGATTTTCTAGGTACTGATATTTTCGTAGGCTTCTCTTCGGACTTTCATCCAGATTGTCAATACTGTTCTGGTCATTATTCTAGTTTTTTTATTGGTACGGAACGTTTTGGTTTCAGAGCATTTCGGCGTGCCGTTTTGGGGTTGCACTGTTCATATATAATTAATTATATATATATATATATATATGAAAAAATTAAAATATTATTTTAACAAGCATAATTAAAATTCAAGATAAATTAACTTTAAATTATACAATATAAACACAAAGTCAAACAAACATAATCTCAAAATTAGAAATACAATCACAAGTTAATCAAAATAAGGAGGATTTTAAGGCCGGAACGGTACCGAAACGTTCTGGCCGGTATTTCTGGAACGAGCCGGAATTAAAATCGAGACGAAAACAACGCCGTTTGGTCTCGATTTTTTTAATGACACGGAACGTTCTGGCCGGAACAAAACGGTATTGACAACCCTGGTTTCATCACCTATTATTCTTTTTTCAAAACATTGAGGGATGAATGATGAGAGACTGGATTTTTTTCTTTTCATTTATATCCATCACAATTGCATTCTTTTTCTTGTTTTTTTTTTTTTATTATTTTATCACATAATATATAGTTGATTATCATTGAGCAATCCAATTTGTTTTGTTTTGATTTTTTTTCTCAATTATTTTGATATTTTACTGGTTCTTGATTTTATAAATGTTTTATTTAAAATAAAAGATATATAAAAGTTTGTGAACCTTATTAAGAGCATGATCGAGGTTACATATTTGACTAAATAATTTTGGCAAAGTAGGGATTGGGCTAGTTAATGTTTTTTTGGATAAATAGTTTCATGCACGAACTTTATAGTTCCCACCTGGGATTATTTTATATACAAAGGCATATAATAAAAAAACTACATATATAATGTTTTTTTTAAATATATTTGACTTAAGAAGGTGGGTAAATATTCATGTAACAATCACTGAGCATACTATACATGGAATAAATAGAATAATACAAAACAACATAAAAGGTTTAGATAAACCATTCATCATGGACTTCTTTTTATTTTTGAAAAATACTCTAACTTAACCATTAAATTGAATATAATAAAGAGGTGAATATGGACCAAAGTCTTCTAGAAGATTTTCAACCCAAACCATTGCACAACCTAAAAGATATATAAATTTTGAAGTGAAGGAAAGTGATGATGAATATATCCTATATAAAATAAATAAATAAAATACAAAAGAATCTAAAAGATTGAGAATGGATAACCTATCATATACTCAATTTTTTTTTATATATAATAAAAAATCAATTATCAAATTCAATACCATCAACATAGTGTTTTATTATTCAGCAGTCAAAGATCATCGCATAAATTGATTGAGATTAAATCTTTTTTATGAATTATTTTAGAAACACATTCTTTATATTTACTTAGTATATTTTATAAAATAAATAACCTTAAATACTCCCAGGATTATAATTCAATAGGAGTATATTCAAGTTTCAAGATAAAATAAGAATATGCTAGAAAATAGTATAAATCAAATCTTAAGATTTTACCTGATTATTTATGTTACTAGTCGAGATGATTTATTGACAGGACACCTTATTATTTCGAAGAATATGCAAAGAGGTTACATAAAATTTGAGGAACATATTGATAGAACATTTTGTTATTGTTTGACATTGCGTGTCAAAAGTGATTTTAAAATTTTATTTTAAATTAAAAAAATTTAGAATTCTTAGATCATTTTGATGTGCTGATGTTAAAAATGATTTTTACAAAATACAAATCTGATATTTTTTTGAAAAAAAAAACATTTTGAAAAGCAAAAAACTGGCTGCTACAACTCCTGATCATATGATCTTTTATTTGGGTGGGAAAACTGGAATGTGAAGGCATAATTGCTGGAGCATTGGGTGGAGAAAATGAAATCTGCGAGGAATTCTTGAAGATGTGGAAACAAGTTTCATGAGGCGCCAAATTTTGATGGGCTTGGGTTTCATGAGGCGCCAGATTTAGACGAGGCTTAGGTTTGATGGGCTTGGGTTTCATGAGGCGCCAGATTTAGACGAGGCTTAGGTTTGATGGGCTTGGGTTTCAAAAATATTTTTAAATATTTTTTATTTTAAATTAAAAAAATAGTGTTTTTAGATATTTTAATATTTTGATGTAAAAAATGATTTTAAAACATAAAAAAATAAATTATTTTGTTGTATTTATAAATATTTTTTTTTTAAAAATAATATCAACTATACTCCTAAATAGACAATATAGAGGTTGAGAGAATTGTAGTGGGTTATTTTTAACAAAATAAGATTCATGACTCCATCTATTAGGTGATATGGCTATCATTGATGCCATAGAAAGTTGTATCATTCATTCCATGATATAATAACATGATTTATATTTAAACTTTATTTTAATAAAAAGAAAAAAGGAAGATAGAAGGAGGTTGTTCCCTCTATTGAAAATGCAAAAAGGAGAATAAAATGAAGAAGAAAAGCTATTATTAATTATCATTCATTCAAGTACGACTGCACATGATGCTTATTGCCTTTCCGTGCTCTACTGCAGCAGGTTAATATATATTTTGTTTTTCCATTAAGAAAATTAGATGCATTTTCCTTTTCAATTAAAAATATTTAAGACTAAATATAAAGGTTAACACAGATATTAATTAAATAAAATTCAGAATTATTTATATAAATAAATAAATTATTTTTTGTATCATGATAACTTAGAAAAAAACTTTTGGAACATGGAATTGGATTAATAAAAGATAAAAAAAAATCTATCTAATTAACCCGGGTTAACGTGATAAACATGTAATCTAAATAGTAAGGGCAAACCTACTCAGGTCAACTCATAACTAGGCCATAAGATCAAAATAATTTGATATAAAAGAAACTAAAGAAAACCATGAAGCCAATATTTTTTATAAGAACTCTATGTCGAATGATGAAATAAAAAAATAAGCAAAGAAGAAAAATCAACTTGTGTTAAGTTTTAAGCTCATAAATCATGTCTTTAGACCACAAACACTATATATAAAGAAAACATAAAGCCTAATTCCTAACAAATCAAACACTAAAAGATGGAAGATGGAATCAAGAAAAATAACAATTAAAAAAATCTAAAATAAGAAAAAAAGAAATCAAAAGAATAAGGATGCAAATAATAAATAAATAAGTTAAAGGGCAAGCCAAAATAGTTTATTGGAAGGTAATTTAAAAAAAAATGAACAAAAAAAATAAGGATCAAATTGAAAGCAATAATACATCATAAACTTTGATTGAAGGATGAATGAAAAACCAATAATTATTTTAGGTCAATAAATAAAACTAGAAATCCAAAGAATAAGGATGAGATTGGAAAAAAAAAACATGAAAATTGGAGTTGAAGGACTAAGTGGAAAACAATTTTTTTTTTTTTTGTATAAAATGGTCAAGAAATAATGTAAGGTCCCTTTCTCTAGGAGAAATTAAATCTTATCAATACACATTTCCTAAAAAAAAAGATGTAATCTTTCTTTCTTTTTTATTATTATTATTATTATTATTATTATTATTATTATAAGGTTTCCCTGAAATTTTGATAGAACTTCCCCTGTACTAGTAAATCCCAAATTATCAATATATAACGTAAACTTTAATTCAATATTGACTCAATCATCTTTGGTCTATAAAACCATAAATATCATTCTCATAACAACCATAATAAATAAATCATACATTTAACAACAATGAAAAATTTGCACTAGAATCAAGATAAATCCAGTCACATTTAATAGAATACGATAAAAGAGGTAATTTTCTTACACTCTAGTCTTTTAAAAAATAGTGATCATACATACCAGTTTACCAACATTTAATTTATGCAAAATACTACTAGATACAAAAAGCTAAAAAACAACAAATTTACGTCTGACATACAAATGATGGATCTGAAAAGGAAATACGAGATAATTCCATAAATGTTTTTTTGGAAAAATTGTATTAAAGTTATTAAACTCACGGTATGCAATTATACATAATTATAATAATCTGCATAACTCTTTGAAACACAAACTAACTTCTTCAATTACATACTGTCTGTCGCACCCCTCGCGAGAGCGCGGCGTCGTGACGACCTTCCCCGTGGGCGGGGATTTCAATGTTTGGGGTATCATCTTATTTTCATGAAAAAGGGAGTCGCCACCTAGTATTATGGTTACTAGGAAACCTAAAACTGGTCTTTCAGAGATTCTAGGGTAAGGGACTGGTTGCGTAAAGGGAAGGTTTTAGCACCCTTAGTACGCCCTACCTAAGGTAAGCTGCTTGGTGTTTTTGTTTGGTTAAGATTTGTCATGATTTTGATCTTTCAAATAATATGTTGGTTAAATGACGAATGGGATATTACTCCGCCTAATATTTAGGATATTAACCCCTTAAGATATATTTATCCAAATACCAACAGTGAATAATAACCTATCATTCCCGCCGAATATTTTGGATGCTAACCCCTTAGGATTTATTTATCCAAATACCAACAGTGAATAATAGCATATCATTCCCGTCGAATATTTTGGATACTAACCCCTTAGAATTTAGTTATCCAAATACCAACAGTGAATAATAAATATCATTCCCGTCGAATATTTTGGATACTAACCCCTTAGGATTTATTTATCCAAATACCAACAGTGAATAATAAATTCCCAAAAAATAAGATTTTTATATTTTTTGAAATATTGGCCAATACCCTTTGGATTTTACAAACATGTTGTAAAATCTCAAGATGCAAGAAATGATTTTTCTTTTTTGCAAAGTCCATGCTAAAACTCATTTTCTCTTAAAAACCCAAGATAATATATATTTTTTGAAAGAATTTTTAAAAAAAAAATATGCTAGTGTATTGGCCGTATGCATAAAATCACATTTTTTATTCTAAATATTTTCTCAAAAAAATGTCATTTTTTTTTATTTTTTGCAATTTATATTTTTTCTATTAATTATTATTATTTTTTTATTATTTTTTCCCCTGTGGGCTGCTGTTAGCCCACCCTTTTGGAGTTCTGGACTGCCAGCCCAGCCTGTCACGGGCTGGGCTGCCAGCCTAGAGAGGACCTGGGCCGTTGGCCCCAAAGACCCTGGGTCTGGGCTGTCGGCCCACCAAATCATGCGTATGGGCCGTCGGCCCAGAAAATCATGGGTATGGGCCGTCGGCCCAGAGAATGTGGTTTGGGCTAGGCTTGCAGCACATGCGGGCTGGAAGCCCACCTTATTAAATGTAAGGGCCGGGCACAAAGCCCGACCCGACCCGACCTGATTACTTTTCTCAAACAGTAACCGGGATGTTTTACATGAAAATGAAGAAGACGAACAATAAAATGGGGATTTTTCGAGTACGATGAATGGCTTACCTGTTAATACCGTTGTGTAGAGGAGTTCTAGATGGCTCTTTTGGTCGTGGTGGCGTTGATAATGGGGGCCTGTGGTGGCCGGAGTTGGCGTCGGAACGGCGACGGGCTGTGCTTGCTGCGACGGTGGACTTGCTTCTGCCTTCGCCTGAGAGGGTGACTGGGATTCTGGGGATGAGGGATTGCCTCTGGTGATGACAAAACGACTCTTGATGGCTGAAACTAGTGGCCGGTGTTGCTCAACCGAGAGAGAGAAAGGCTTCTGGTTTTGGAGAGAGAAGCAGAAAGGACTGAGAGAGAGAGAGAGAGCAGCACCGAGAGGGATTAAGATCAACTACTTTTTTACGTAAATTTCTTTTCGTTTTCCTTGCTTTTTTCTCTGCTTTTTCCGCTTTTTCTCTTCTTCTCTGCGTGAAAAATCTTCTTTTTTTCTTTCCCCTCTCCGTTCTCTCTTTTTCGTCCCTTCTCTGCATGCATGGGCATGCCTTTTATAGGCCGGAGGCAACCCTTCAGCTGCCCCTAGCGTGCACCGATGGGTTGCCGCCGCCTGAAATCACGGAGGCGTGCCCTGCACTGTTCAGGTGACTGTACAGTGCAGGCATGCTTGCGATTTTCAAGTGATTTTGTAGAGGGCAAAATTTCGATTTGGTCCTCAATTTGTAATTGTCTTAATTTCACCCCCCAATTGGATTTAAACTTATGATTTTATGCAATTATACCCCGTCAGAACTTCAATATCAACCTTAGCTTTGTGCGACCCTTTTTATTTTGGTCCTTGATTTCTGATTTTCATGTTTTAACCCTCAATCGACCATTAAACTCTCAATTTATTCAATTCAGCACCTGATTTCGCATAATTGACTTGGAAAAAAGTCAAATTGGTCTCTGAAAATTCCAATTTCATCAATTGAACCCAAATTAAATTTAAGAATTTGATTTCTTATTAACGAAGCCCTTAATAAAATTAATTTGACTCATTTAAAATATAATTAAGTCTTTGCACTTAATTAAATCCTTCAACTGGACCCTAAATTAATTCCCAAACATAATTATAATTTTAAATTAGCCAACGATTAGATCAAATTGGCCAATAAAAATGTAATTATATCTTTCGACTTAGTTTTTACACAGATTTATCTGATAATAAATTATTTAGACCTTGAATCTGCGATTTCCTTCATTTTGGGCACAACAAATGTACGATCGAGCTCTTGAAAACATCCAAAATTTCAACTTGATTTTTCTGCTGACAACAGACCCCTTTTATGTTATTTTCGGGTAGTTTTGGGGATGGTCCGAAACTGGGTTACGACACTGTCAATACTAAGTACTACTGGTTCTCTTATCACCTTACTGACATCAGCAATTAGAGAATACCTCTTCACATGTCCCTAACATACCTCCTCATTTTATTTGAGGATGTACATCAATTCCATTTATTGTTTTTTAGATTTCAACGTATATGAATGTGTATTAAACATTGCACTATAATCTTTTTATTCGAGATTCCAACATACAATTGATGTATACAGTCATTTATAACAATCCTCTTATCCGGAATCATAAAATACATTAAATGTATGCTAGCCATTTTTGACGATCCCTTTATCCGAGATCTTAACATACACTAAATGTATGATAGTCACCACCATGTTTCGTTCACTCAACATGTTCTACATTAACAATACTGCCATAACCTAATAATTTTACACAAAAATCTGACTCTCCTGACACATATGCCTTAAATATTCTTACTGATAAATTATATTTTTTCAAATTTTCACCAAAACTTTAAGCATAATTCACACATTTTTTGATTTCATTATGAAAATTAAATAAAAAAATATAATCACAAATTACCTACATGTTGTGGATGCTCTGCTCCTGATCTCCTGTTGCTGCTGTTATACCACACTCGCGGTCCCTACTGCAATTATATAAAATTATTAGAAATAATTTTTAGCCAACGATTCACTTCATAATAACCACACCAAAAGAATCCAATAAACCTTTAAATTCATTATTCTTTCCCTTTTATTTTTATAACAACATCTGTCAATCAAAATATCATTATAAACACTCATTTTTGAATATAATTTGTTTCTTTTCCTTTATCCTCCCATTTCTCTCTTTTCTCTCTCTAAAATTTGCCAACAGAGGTTGGAACCTCGACCCAGATTTTTCACCATAACTGGAGTTATAAAACTATGTTCTTACGAAGTTGATATATTTGGAAAGCTACTTAATCTATTAACTGATGCGTAATATCATCTTCCCTTACAAATTTTTGACATAGAATGATAATTGGAAATTCTCTTATAAATATTGTTTATGATCGATTTTAGAATTTTTTTAAATGTTTTTCTATAAGAGTTATCTTAGAGTGGAATTTATGGGGCTTACAAAATGATTTTTAAAAATAATTTATTAGGTAAAGAATAATTTTAGAATCCCTCCAAATATGATAAAGGATGTTAATAAAATTCAAATGATAATAATAAAAAATAATGGATAACCTTAATATTTATGATAAAAACTATCCAATTATAATATATACAAAATTTACAAGATGATCTTTTAAAATAATTTTTAGATTCCACTTAACAGGGATTTTAATAAAAAAACCTTTGATTTTTAAGAAAATAAAAAAATATAATTGCCACTATGAGGATAATAATTATAAATAAAATGAGCTTAACTTTTGGATTCTACCCAATATATTTGTTGGGGAACTCCAAAAATCCCTAAAAAGTTGAATAAAAACAAGTGCAATTATGTTGGATAAAAAAAAACAAAAAAACAAAAAACACGAAGGGTACTCTTCTTGATAACACCAAAAATGCTGGGGAATTGTGAAAGATGTACAGCTAAATTTTGATTACACACACTGACCATAATTTATTAAAATCAACAGAAATTAATTAGGTCGTCAATCACACCTGAAAACATATTGTTTGTTTTTCTTTTCCTGCAGGCTGAGGCTACCTATTTGATTATCAAGATTAATTGAGGGGATGGTAATGAAATTTTTTTTTATAAATTAATTTATTTAATTTTGTAAATAAATTAAACAGTCGTTTTGGCTTTTTAAAATAATTAATTAGCTCCTTGGCCGGTATTATTCATATTTAATTTAATAATATTTTATTTAAAAACCGCCTTCTTTCCCCATGAATCGTACCATATTATTTAGTTATTAATTTTTTAAATAAATTTTTTTTTTAAATACTAAATGGATAAAAGGAACTAGTAAATTAAAACTTGAAACTTGAAACACTATTATCTTTATTAACTAAAGAGCTAAAACAGCTCGGTATTCTACTGTAGCATTAGACCCATTGTCACTGTTTAGTGGACATTTTCAGCCCTTGCTTCGCGCGTGTATGTGCACCTGTTTCTGTTTTTTTTTTCCTTCACAGAGATGCTTTTTATAGTTTTTATGGTGAAAATTGCTAAGAATTACCTGTGGCCGAGCGGCCCCCTGCGCGCTGGAAAATCCAGCGCGCAGGGGTTCGAACCCCTCAGCCAACATATTCGTTTTGCTTCTCCTTAATACTTTTGTTTTTTATTAACTAAAGAGCTAAAACAGCTCGGTATTCTACTGTAGCATTAGACCCATTGTCATTGTATAGTGGACATTTTCAGCCCTTGCTTCGCGCGTGTATGTGCACCTGTTTCTGTTTTTTTTTCTTCACAGAGATGCTTTTTATAGTTTTTATGGTGAAAATTGCTAAGAATTACCTGTGGCCGAGCGGCCCCCTGCGCGCTGGAAAATCCAGCGCGCAGGGGTTCGAACCCCTCAGCCAACATATTCGTTTTGCTTCTCCTTAATACTTTTGTTTTTTTATTAACTAAAGAGCTAAAACAGCTCGGTATTCTACTGTAGCATTAGACCCATTGTCACTGTTTAGTGGACATTTTCAGCCCTTGCTTCGCGTGTGTATGTGCACCTGTTTCTTTTTTTTTTCTTCACAGAGATGCTTTTTATAGTTTTTATGGTGAAAATTGCTAAGAATTACCTGTGGCCGAGCGGCCCCCTGCGCGCTGGAAAATCCAGCGCGCAGGGGTTCGAACCCCTCAGCCAACATATTCGTTTTGCTTCTCCTTAATACTTTTGTTTTTTATTTGGAAAAGCAACTGTGACAGTGTCATAGTTGATTTTCCTTTTATTCTTAAATACGTTGCTTTTCTTCTTTTTTTTTTTAAAAAAAAAACTATCGTGTTTTTATTTTTTTCTTCTACAATGTTGATTTTGAAAATGTCTGTATGCAAAAGTTGCTTTTTCTTTTTTTATTATTATTCTTATTTTCTAAAACAAGGGTATCAATAATAGTTTACGCGTACCATAACTAAAATTATCCTCCATGCAATGATAATTTAAGATTTTCAAACTTTTATTTTGCTATTGTTATACTAGGGGGTGTTGAGCTATTTTATTATATTAGATTTCACACAAATTAAAATTATATTTTTATTTGCATTCAACAAATCCTATAAAAATTGTTTACTCAGCCCGCAACGTAGAACATATATTTTTTGAAATTTTTATTAGATGTTTTAATATTTATTGCATATTATCGCCTAAATATATATAAACAGAAAAAAAAACACCTCGGATTTTTTGCAGGAAAAAATATATATATCAGCATTCTTAAATACATTTAATATAATAATATGATGAATAAATCTTATAAAAAAAATTTGCTGTGAATTTTAATTTTTTTTTTCAAGTTTATTTCTTAAAAAAAATTTGGATTTTTAATATTTAAGATCTAATATTACCCCTGAAAAAATACAACTCAAAAAAAACAAAAGGTAAACAAATTTGCCTACATTATCTACAATTAAAAAATATATAAGGCACTTTCCGTTTCGACTACATTGTTCTTTTTATACGGCAAATAAATAATTATAGCACGCAAAAAATTTATATTTCTTTTTAAATTTTTTTTGCAATATTTGTATTTATAATGTGTCATATCTAATATTACTGGGAAAAACAGGCAACTCATATTTTTTTTTTACATATTTATCTAAGTTATCTACAATTAAAAAACTATAAAAATCACTTCCCATTTTGATCATACTATATAGTATGTGAGACTAAGTATATGTGTTTAATATTTATTTAATATTATCACCTAAAAATATATAAAGAGAGAAAAAAAATGACCTACGATATCTTGAAAAAATAATAATATCGGTATTCTTAAATATATTTAATATAATAATATGATGAATAAATCTTATAAAAAAACTGGCTTTAAATTTAAATTTATATTTTAGACTCTTTTTTTTCCTTTTACTTTTAAGAAACGATGACCTTTTTTTCACATGTATTTTTTATTTTTTACTGTCCAGGTCAGTTGTTCTTTTTTAACCAGGTTTTTGTTTTTGTTTTTTTTTTTAACCAGAGTATCTGTGACAACAAATTTCTAATAAATCATTTCACCTTATTAGCAAATTTTCTAACAAATTTTATCAAGAGTTTTTTAGCAATAGCAATATTCAATCACATTTTGGTTGAAAAAAACTATTTTTAACGAATTTCATCAATTACAATTATACTAATTAAATATTAAAATTATGAAATATAATATTTATCAAATCAAATAATTTTCTACATAGATAAAAAAACTCAGCGAAGCAGGCAAATCAGCTCGTCCTAAAAGCTAAAACATATCACGGTTTTAAACAGTAATTTTGTACTGTTCATATAGACTCACAGGCAATGTGGACTTCAATAGTAATAATATGAGTATAATTTGTATGGTAGAAATCAACAACAAAGCTGTCTTGGCGGAGTGGTAAAGTGTGTTCCTGCTAAGTTTCCCACGGGAGTTCGAATCTCTAAGGTTACGTTTTGGATTTTTAATATTTGGATTCAACGAGAAGGTATTGTAAGGAACAAAATCAACCAACCTGGGATGATATTTTTTTAATCAAAACAAATATCTATAGCATTCAACCATATCCCATGTCATTATTATACTTGCACGACGTTCTCCAGATAAAAAACAAATCCATTTGTTTGTTAAAAAAACAAAACAATGACAATGGTAGTCACCGTAACTGCATAGGTGTTACAAGGTGATTTGCTCGCGTGCTGTGTTGAGTTTTTTTCTATATAGAAAATTAATTAATTTTTTACGTGTTGTAATTAGTTATTTTAATATTTAATTAATGAAATTGTAATAGATCAAATCTGTTAGAAATTAGTTTTTTTTCCCGCCTAAAAAGAACAGTGTAATCGAAACGCAGGGGAATTGGTTCGTATATTTTTTAATTGTAGATAACTTCGGTAAATATGTCTATCCATTTTGATTGTAGGTTGCATTTTTTTCCTCAATAATATCAGATCTGAAATATTATACATAATTATTTTTTATAAAAATAATCTAAAATCCAAGAATCAAATTTTTCTAAGAAATAAGCTTAACAAAAGAGGACAAAATTAGAATTAAAAGGCAATTTTTTTTTTAATTTTATAACATTTATTCCTCATATTATTATATTAAAAATATTTAAGAACACTGATATTACTTTTTTATTCTTTAAAAAATTCTAGGTAATTTTTTTTCTGTCTATATATGTATTTTTAGGTGCTAATATTAAATAAATATTAAAATATATAATTAGTCTCACATATTTATAAGAAAAAACCCTAAATAAATGACAAAAAAAAATAAGTAGATTTAAAAAAAAATTGACCTGAAAGATATATAAAAAGAATTTAAAAAACAACAAAGAGAAAAAATAATAAATATCAATTTTAAAATGATCATCAGCACAAATTAAAATATAAATATTAAAAAAAAATTAATAACAGTGAAAATAATAAAAATTGGTGAGACCATAATTATTATTAGAAAAAGATATTCCATATTTTTTTATTTTATAAGATTTATTACTCATATTATTATATTAAAAGTATTTCAGAGCAATGATAGTAATTTCCCCCCCAAAAAAACTAGGTTTTATATATATATATTTTAAGGCGCTAATATTAAGTAAATATCAAAAAATATAATTAGTCTGACATATTTAAAAGAAAACAAAATTAACCAATAATCATTATCATTATTTTGAATGTCTTATCAATAATAATTAGAAAATTCAAGACCTAGCAATATTAACAAAGAAACAATTAAAAAAAATAAATGACAAAATAAAAATAAATATTATTAATATTATTAAATTTTAAGAAATTATTTGACCTAAAGGAAAAAAAAAAAGAGAAATTATAATAATTATTAATTTTCAAAAGATCACCAGCACATATTAAAATTTAAACATTAAATAAAAAAACTTAATAACATTGGAAATAAAAAAAATTGAAAACAAAAACTAAGAGCATGTACATATAAACATTGACAACAATAGGAACTCTCTAAGAAATATATATAAAAAAAGGAATTAAAATAAAATTCAAGATTAAAAGTATAAGGGATAAAATGAAAAAAAAACATATATAATAAATTTAGTTTGAAGGATAAAATTGAAATAAATCCAAACATTGATACCGATGAAATTAAATAATTTAAAACAAAACCAAAAATTAAAAGAATTAGGACCGAAATGAAATTGAAATCTATAATTATTTTGCATGGAAGGATACAATTGGAAAAAATCAAATTTTGACACCAAAAATATTAAGGATTTATAATATATTTGCATGGAAAGAAACAATTGAAATAAATCAAAACTTTGATACCAAAAATATTAGGGATTCCAGACCAATCCAAAAATTCAAAAATGAGGACCTAAATAAAACTACAATATATAATCAATTTCAATTGAAGGACAAAATTGAAACAAATCAAAACCTATATAATAGCAATAAGGAGCATAAAAAAAAGCTAAAGTTCAGGGACTGAAATGAATTATCATAAAAAATAGTTGTGCTGACGTTAGTGTGCGCAGGCAAGAGAGAGAAAAGGGAGGGATTCAAACCACCATTGACACGCCTCCGGCCACCTTATACTCACACGCGCCGCACTATAGGGAAGAGAACATGTCTGAAAATCATTCTAGACACTGGTTGAGTATTTTTGGACACCAGAATAAGCTACACATGCCGTCCGAAACACGCATGAGCGCGAAAACAGACAGCGCGTCACCAACAGTAAATTAGCAGAAAAAAAAAGAATTAAAAAATGGTTAATTATGGGCTCGCCCCTCCCGCCCAGACCTTAATTTTATCCTTTTCGAGGGACAAAAAGGTTATTTCATTATGCAAAGAAATATTAAAAAAATAAATTCACCGGTTAGCCGTACCGTACCGGACCGAAAAGGTGCAATTATTGTCGAGCCCCTCAGTCCAGTGCCTTATTTTGTCTTTTTAGAGGGACAAATTTGTTATTTCACTGTGCAAAAAGAAAAAAATCAATAGACCGACCGAGCCGACCAAACCGACCTGACCCGGAAATTGAGCACTACTATTGTCGTCCACAGTGCTTTGTGTCTTAGTGAACAGTAAGTGACCCGTAAGCAGGTATAGCTTTTAACGAGCGGTATGCCCGCGCGATGCGTCGGGTTTTTTTTATCTATGCAGAAAATTGATTGTTTTTATATGTATTGTATTTAATTATTTTAATATTTAATTAATATAATTATAATTGATAAAATCTGTATAATCGAAATGGAAAGTGGTTTGTATATTTTGCAATTGCAAATAACGTAGGTAATTTGTTTTTTTCTGAGTTTTTTTTCTCAGTAATATTAGATTTGACACATTATAAAAATTATTTTTTTTCCACAAATAAACTTATATTTTATGTGTGGTATAATTAGTTATTTTAATGTTCAATAACTAAAATTTCAATAGATCAAATATGTTAGAAATAATTTTTTTGCGTGGTATAATTCGTATGCTTGCCCGCGCATTACGTCAGGGTTTTTTCTATGTAGAAAAATAATTGATTTTTTACATGCTGTAATTAGTTGTTTAAATATTTAATTAGCAACATTATAATAGATAAAATATGCAACAAATTAATTTTTTACCCGCCTAAAAGGAATAGTGTAATCGAAATGGGAAGTGGTTTGTATATTTTTTAATTATAGATAATATAGGTAAATCTGTCAAAAAAAGATTTAGTTGTTTTTTTTCCTCAGTAATATTACATCTGACACATTAAAAATAAAAACATTGTAAATTTTTGAAGAAATAAACTAAATTTCTTTGCGTGCTATAATGACTTATTTGCCATATAAAAGGAATAGTGTAATCGAAACGGGAAGTGATCCGCATAATTTTTGACAGGAATAGCGTAATCGAAATGGGAAACGGTCCGTATATTTTTTAATTGTAGATAACCTAAGCAAACTTGTTAAAAAAAATTGAGTTGTTTATTTATCCTAGTAATATTAGATTTAAAATATTAAAAATGAAAATATTGGAATTTTTTTTTAAGAATTAAACTTAAACAAAAGACTATTAAATTTAAATTGTAAGCCACAATTTTTTTATATAAGGTTTATTAATCATATGGTTATATTAAATATATTTAAGAATATTGATATTAATTTTTTTTTAAAAAAAATGCTAGGTCATATTTAAGAAACGGGAAGTGACTCTTATATATTTTAATTGTAGATAATGTAGGTAAATTTGCCAATATTGTTTTTGAGATGTATTTTTTTCCAGTAATATCAGATCTACAATATTAAAAATCAAAAAACTTGAAATCTTTGTAAAGAAATAAACTTCAATAAAAGAGCACAAAATTAAATTTTGAAGCCAAATATTTTTTTATATAAGATTTATTCATCATATTATTATATTAAATGTATTGAAGAATACTGATATGAATTTTTGCCCTTCAAAAAATCCTAGGTCATTTTTTCTCTCTTTATATATTTTGAGGCGATAATATTCAATAAATATTTAAACATATAATTAGTTTCACATACTTTAATTTGATATAAATATACAAATATATAATTAATTTGACATACTTTCAATAATACATTTAATTTAAAGGACAATCTTAGGCCATTTTTTTTCTCTCAATATATATTCTTAGGCGATAATATTCAGTAAATATTAGAACATATAATTGGTTTGACATATTTTAATTTGACATAAATATAAAAATATATAATTAAAAAATCAAAACACTGAAAATGTTTTTCAAGAAATAAACTTAAACAAAAGAGCACAAAATTTAATTTTGAAGCCAATTTGTTTTTTTTTTATTTTATAAGATTTATTCATTATATTATTATATTAAATGTATTTAAGAATACTGATATGAATTTTTGTTCTTCAAAAAATTCTAGGTCATTTTTCCTCTCTCTCTATATATTTTTAGGCGATAATATTAAATAAATATTTAAACATATAATTAGTTTAACATACTTTAATTTGACATAAATATACAAATATATAATTAATTTGACATACTTTCAATAATATTTCAAAAAAAACTAATATTATTATTCTTATTGAGTTAATAATTGGAAAAATTTCAATCAAAGAAAAAAAATGTCAATAAATTGTTTTTTTTTATCAGTAAAAAAAAACGTCAAAATAGATAAACAAATAAAAAAACCATCAAAATAATAATAATAATAAAAAAAACATAAGTGAAAAAAAAAGCGAACAAAACATAAAAAAGCAAAAGTGAAGAAAAGAATGGCATTGGCAGGGTCGAACCCCTGCCCCTCTCAAAGACACAGGTGTGTCTTTGCCAGTGGGCTACATGCTTTTTGTTGTTTTTTTTTGTGAAATAATGTATAAATAGTATAGTTATTGTTCAAAAACGAAAAAAAAGAGAGCATGTACACCCGTGAAGTAGCGGGTGAAATTGCCAATGAACAGTGGATATGGGTCTTGAGCTACAGGATGAGCAGTGAACGTGCGATCCCTTTTAGTTTCTTTAGTAATAGTAATAGTAATAGTAATATAATTACTTTGGTCAAATTATTTCGAGATAAGAGAGAGAGAGAGGAAACTTGTTTCGAGTGAAAGGCAATCAATCTCTAGCTTTCAACAAAGCTAACTAAAGTTTATCTATCCATTTGTTTTATTTGCCGGTAATTGGTTTTTTTTCTTGAACTTTAAATTAAAAAGAAAAAAAAACCTGAAGCCAAATGCTCTTGGACAGGCAGTTGAATTTGGATTTTTAATATTTATTGAAAAGGTTTCCGAGCATTTTTTTTATAACAAAGCTTTCCCTTTGGATTTTTTTTTAATCGGGGTTCCTTTTTTTGTTTTTTTATAACCGAGGTCTTTGGCGCAGCTTACTCGTACCATGATTAATCTTCGGATCCACGTTTTCTTATATTTTTTTTCCTGTTTTTTTTTCCACTTATATATTTTTGTTTTTTTTTTATAACAAGGGTATCTGGGTCAGCTTACGTGCACCATGATTTTTTCTTTCCATTGTACATTTTTTTTTCTTCTGGGCCAGCTTAGCGTGCCACGAATAATCCCCATATCCATTTTTTTTACATTTTCTTTTTATTTTTTTTCCACTTATACTTTTTTTTTGATAATCGGGGTGTTCGGACCAGCTTACGAGCACCACAACTATTATTATTTCATAGAATAGCTAAAGGAGATCACAATTTCAAACAGTAATAAACAATGATTTTTAATATTCATTACTGTTTGAAAAGGTGAATTGAACTATGGTTTTGGTGGGAGATGGCAGGGGTATTTAGGAATGCGTTTAGAAACACTTTTGAAATTTTGTATTTAAATTAAAAAAATAGTGTTTCTAAATGATTTGATGTGCTGATGTCAAAAATAATTTTTAAAAAAATTAAAAAAATATCATTTTGATGCATTTCTAAATGAAAATCACTTCCAATGGCAACCTCAACCACACTCCCAAACAGGCACGACAAGTGGTGGAGGTGGAAGGTAAAAGGCGAATTGAGTTGCTGACTAAATTTTGTCATTTAAATGATATTTATTATATATGTGTTTTTCATTTTGGTCCTTATACTTTTAATCTTGGATGTTATTTTAATTCCATTATTTTTAATATATATTTCTTAAATGGTTCCTATTTTTGTCTATGTTTATATGTAAATTCTCTTAGTTTTTTATTCTTATTTTTATTATTTCCACTGTTATTAAGGTTTTTTTATTTAATGTTTCAATTTTAATTTTTGTTGGTTATCATTTGAAAATTGATATTTATTATTTCTTCTCTTTGATTTTTTATTTTTTATTTTTATTTATTCTTGAAATCAAATAATTTTTTTAAAATCTAATAATATTTATTTTTGTTTGTCATTTATTTTATTATGTAATTGCTTTTTTTATTAATATTATTAGGTATTGAAATTTCTAATTATTATAGATAAAACATTCAAAACAATGATAATGATATATGTTAGACTAATTATATATTTTGATATTTATTTAATATTAGCGCCTTAATATATATATATATATATATATATATATATATATATATATATATATATATATATTATAAATAATGCATTTAAAATAATGAGAAAAAATATTTTAAAGGTTTTTTCTCTTAAAAATAATTATATATTTTTATATTTATTTAATATTAATGACTTAAAAAATATAACAAATAACTAACAACTAAAGATTAACTATACATGCATAAGAGAAGATTTTACTTTCATTTCACACCATAAAATATGAACTTACTCTTTATTTTAACCAAAACTAAATTTAATACAAAGATAAATTCTAATAAAAATTAAAAGTCAAAACTAAGAGTATAGATACATAAACACAAACAAATTATTTAGAATTATACCAAAATTACTGAAAAAATAAAGGGATCAAAACTAAATCAACAAATAAAAGAATTATTTATTTTTTCCTTACAACACTTTTAATTTTTTTAATTTAATCCTTCCATTTAAATTATTTATATATTTTGTTTTCATTTCGGCCCATATACTTTTAATTCCTTCAGTTTTTAGATATATTTCTAAATAGTCTCTATTTTTGTCCATGTTTATATATATACTCTATCTATTTTATTTTTTAATTCTAATTATTTGCTCTTTTGTTTAGGTTGTGTTTCTTATAAAAATTAAATACTTAGATTTTAGGTTGTTTTGGTTAAAAAATTACTTTTACAATATTTTTATGTATAATATTTCATATCTAATATTACATAAACAAAAAAAAGGAGCAACACATAAACAAAATGGGTAGACAAATTTGCCCAAGTTATCTACAATGAAAAAATATACGAGTCATTTCCCCTGCGTTTCGATTACAATATTTCTTTTAGGCAAAAAAAAACTCATTTTTAACAGATTTAATCTATTATAATTTTACTAATTAAATATTAAGATAATCAATTATACCATGCATAAAATTATTCAATTTTCTATATAAAAAAAGCCCAGCGCAACGCGCGGCAAGTAATCTCGTTTTCTTCTAAAATAGAATTTCGAAGTTAAGATCTGTTGGCAACAACAATTCATTAATGTGGTTGATTTAGCCACAATCCATTCACAGAAATCTCTTTTATAATCTATTTTATTTTTATTTTTGTTCAATGATTTACCTACATGTGTCGTGATAGCATATTGGTAAGTTGTTCATTAATTTATGAGAATATTTGAAGGCTGACAGGAGATGACCCTCGAAAAAAAATTATTTATATAAAATCTAACTCTTAATCTTTCTCTAAGAATAAATTATAACCTGGCTAATAGTGTTGTCATCGCCCCTGATTTAACTTTATTTGTCTTAGAGCAATTATTATGTACAATGAGTTGGATAAAAAATACATTTATTGAGATCTTGAAATTAAAAACAATCTATTGAAAATCAAGGGGGGTTATATTTTTCAAGGAAATAAAAAAAACAATAGCATGTACAGGTGGTTTTCATTTATATATAGTCACTGTCAGCTGAAATATACAAAGAAAGTACAGTTAAAAAAAACCTAAATCATGCTCTGTTACGCCATGTTAGTGAAAATAAAGAAGAAACTGATTCTCCCACGCGCCTTTACTTGGGATAGAGCTTGGACCCAAAGAGATATTAAATTAGACGTCGAGTCGAAACATGGGGGATTTGGCCAAGGCTGGCCGGGAATCTCGCGGCGGTGTTGGAGACATTAGTCGTGGTTGACGTCTGTAAGAAGGAAATCCTGTCTGAATCAATGAAGTTCGTACGATCTGAGGTATCAAACCTGATGCAATCTTGTGAATTTTCCTCATTCTAAATAAATCTATTTTTTTTCCTGGCTTGCAATTTGCACCATTCATTAGAAAAAAGAAGGACGGCCTAGCTATATATATAGAGGTCAGATCCTTAAAAGGCTAGCTGTCTCGCTGAGGTTCTAGTCTTGCATCGATAAATAAAGCAGACGATGCCTTGTTCTTGAGGCAAGTTTGAAATCGACCTCGATAGCTCTGTGAAAATCATCACACATGGGATGTGTATAGTTTAAGAATTTATCGGTCCTGGTGATCCACTTGAGATTTTATGGGTTTAGTATAAACAGAGTGTAAAGTGTAATTGGTTTTATGTTGGCTGAGAAAAGTAATTGAAGTGTTTGAGGGCAGGATCTTGTTGATCAAGAGAGAATTCACACAGTGGATTTCGAAGAAATGAGAGCAGATTACTGGGTATCTGCAAACTCAGGTATTCAACTTGTATATTCAATAATAATTGGGAAAAACTAACTTTGGCTTTACATCAGAGACTTTTATAGCCAAATGTTTGTAACAAACTTTTTAACAAACTAAACACACGCAGACCTCATTCTATTATTCAATAGAATAACAGAACAAACTGACTTTATTAACAGAAAACCAACTAAAAACTCTTTCAAACCCTCCCTTAAGCTAATTTCTATACGAAATTTAGCTTAACTCAGTAAGATCACAAACACCCAGTAGTTTTCGAAACTTCTGGAAAACTTCAACTTTCAGAGGCTTAGTCATCAAATCTGCAATTTGATCACTACTCCCACAATGGACTAGGTTTATAGCTCCTGCAGTTGACAAATCCCTTAAGAAATGGTACCTCACATCTATGTGCTTGCTGCGACCGTGCAAGACTGGGTTTTTTGACAATTTTATTGTTGAGCTATTATCACATTTGATCTGTATACATTCTTCATTCTCATATCCCAATTCCTTCAGCACCCTATGCATCCAGATTGCCTGACATGCACACACAGTAGCAGCTACAAACTCTGCTTCAGTAGTAGATAATGTGACAATTGGCTGTTTTTTCGATCCCCAAGCTACTGCTCCTGAAGCTAACATGAACACATAGCCACTTGTGCTTTTCCTATCTTCAGTGTCCCCTGCGTAGTCACTGTCTGTGTATGCTAGCAGCCCTTTGTCTCCACTTCTTTTGTAATAAATCCCATAGCTGACAGTGCCTCTAAGATACCTCAACACTCGTTTTACAGCTTGAAGATGCAACTGAGTTGGCTTGGCCATATACCTGCTGATAATGCTTGTGGAAAACATTATATCAGGCCTAGTTGCCGTGAGGTAAATTAGACTTCCCACCATCTGCTTGAAGTGTGTTTCATCCACAGGAACTCCATCACTGTCTTTGATTACTTTGCTTCCCGTAACCATAGGATTACTCACTTCATTACTGTCCATCATCCCAAATCTCTTTAATATCTCCAAGGCATACTTCTTTTGGCATATAAAAATGCCATCTTCTCTTTGCATGACCTCTATACCAAGGAAGTACCTCATACTGCCCAAATCAGTCATATCAAACTCTTTGAGCATGAAGAGTTTGAATTCTGTCAACATGGTCTTGTAATCACCAGTGAAGAGTAAATCGTCCACATATATACTCACAATGAGTATTTTCCCACTGCTGCTCTTCTTAGTGAATAAAGTTTGTTCATTTTCACACTTCATGAACCCTTCTTTTACAAAGTACCTTTCAATTCGATTAAACCAAGCTCTTGGAGCTTGTTTTAATCCATATAATGCCTTGTGTAGCTTGTACACCAAGTGTTCCTTCCCCTTCTGTTCATAACCCCTAGGCTGCTCAACATATACATTTTCACTCAATTCTCCATGGAGGAACGCTGACTTGACATCTAGTTGGCCAATTTTCCATCCATTTTGTGCAGCTAGAGCCAAAATCATCCTGATTGTGTCAAGCCTAGCTACGGGGGCAAAGACTTCAGTGTAGTCTATGCCATATTGTTGAGAATAGCCCTTGGCCACCAACCTTGCTTTATGCTTATCTATCTCTCCATGCTCATTGTACTTAGTTTTGTACAACCATTTAACTCCAATCTTTCTTGCTTCTGCAGGTAGCTCAGTCAAGGTCCAGGTTCTGTTCTTCTCAATGGAGTTGATTTCTTCATCCATGGCATGTTTCCATTTCCCTTCCTTTACTGCTTCTTCGAAAAACAGTGGATCATCCCCTGCCAATGCCTCAGCCAAGTAAGCCTCATCTTCACTTAGCCCTTCCCCAGCTACGTAGTCATTCATCCATGTTGGTGTACTGCCCAGTCTCCTTTCTCTCACAATTCTTCCATCATTCTGTGCATTTTAGCATTCACCAATTTCTGTGCATGTTCCATCTTCATGCACTTCACCTGCATTTTCTCCATCTGCAGCACTCACTGAGGACTCAATTCCTTTGTTATTACCTTCATTGATCATATCTGCATCATTCATCACATCTGCATTTTCTCCAGAATTGCCATTTCCTTCATTTCTGGAGTTGTCTTTGTCACTGTCTTCATCAGCATCATCATCCCATTCTAAGTCTAGGTTTATCTGCACTTGATAATCCTCATTCCACTCCCAACCCTTTTCTTCATCAACTATTACATCCCTGCTCACTACAATTCTTCTTGCATTCGGATCATATAGCCTATACCCCTTGGTTTCTTCACTGATTCCAAGTAACACACACATAACACTTCGGTTGTCAAGTTTACATCTCCTGGCATCTGGGACATGGACATGAGCCACACTTCCGAAAATTCGAAAGTGCTCTACTGTGGGCTTTATCCCACTCCACGCCTCTTGAGGTGTCACTCCTTGCACAGCTGATGTAGGGCACCTGTTTAGTATGTAACAGGTCCAAGTGACTGCTTCTGCCCAAAATTTTTTGGGCATCTTCTTGTCTGTCAGCTTGCATCGAACCATGTTCATCATGGTTCGATTCTTCCTCTCAACCACCCCATTTTGTTGGGGTGTATAGGCTGCTGTGAGTTGTCTCTTAATTCCCTTTTGCCTGCAAAACTCATTAAACTCACTGGATGTGAACTCCCCCCCTCGGTCTGTTCTAAGACATTTGATGCTCAACTCTTTCTCCTTTTCCACCATTCTTTGAAAGATTTTGAAGCATTGAAATGCTTCACTCTTCATACTCAACAAGTATACCCAAGCTTTCCTGCTGCAGTCATCAATAAGACACAACACATATCTCTTACCTCCACTAGAAGCAGGTGAAATTGGCCCACAGATGTCGGCATGGATGAGTTCCAGTGGCTGACTTGCTCTCCACACAGCATTCTTTGGCATAGCTTCTCTATGTTGCTTGCCCAACATACACTCTGTGCACGTCTTGTATATGATCTGAAAGTCTGGAAGTCCATTTACCATTTTCTTGGACATCAAGGTGTGCAATCCCTTGTAGCTAAGATGCCCGTATCTTCTGTGCCAAACAGTTCTGATCTACTTCCCTTCCTGACTTCTGCACATGCAGTATGAACATCCTATTCTCACTCATCCTAGTTTGAATAATCAAACCTTTCTGTGGATGGAAAATTTTGCATACTCCTCCTTGAATTAAAATTGACAGACCACTCTCTTGTAGTTGCCCTAGGCTTAGCAGGTTATTGTTTAATTCAGGGACGTAATAGACATCATTTATCACATATCAAACCTCATTCAACATCAATTTGACAGTGCCCTTCCCAGTCACACACATTCTATTGTTGTTTCCCAATTTGACCGAATGATTAAAACTTTCATCTAGATTGGTGAACATACCTTGGCTGCCACACATGTGGTTAGAGCATCCTGAATCCAGGAACCAAGTGTCATTTTGTGCTGCCTTCTGCATGTCCACATGAGACATTAGAAGCATTTCATCAACTTCCTTCAGCTCAGCAAAATTTGCTTCTCTGCTTGAACTAGGACATTCATACTGAAAGTGTCCCAGTTTATGGCACCTATAACACTCAACTGTAGCTTTATTGAATGATTGATATGTTCTTCCTCGGCCTCTGCCTCTGAAGGTATATCTTCCCCTACCTCTTTGATCAATTTTGTCATCATACACTCTTAGAGCTTGATCTTCTCCCCTGGCCTTTTTGAATTTCTGCTCATGCATTATCAGCGAACTTTGTAGTTCGTCCACTGATAAGTTGTTAACATTGTTTGACTCTTCAATAGAGCAAACTATGTAGTTGAAGTTCTCAGTGAGAGTCCTCAGAATTTTTTCAACAATCTTCACATCAGGCACATCTTCCCCAAGGTTTCTCATGTCATTTGCTGTCAGCAACACCCTAGCAAAATAGTCTGTCACAGTCTCTCCCATTTTCATCTCCAGGATCTTAAAGTTCCTTCGAAGAATCTGAAGTTGTGCTCGTTGTACCCTTGCATTTCCTTGGTACTTTGCCTTCATTGAGTCCCACAGCTGCTTAGCTGTCTCCTTATGTACAATTGTTTTGAGAATTGTTTTGTCAATTGCTTGAAACAAATAATTCTTGATCATGAGATCTTTGAGTTTTGTCTCCTCTAGAGTTTTCCTTTCTGCTGCTGATAGAACTTCTCCATTTGCAGGTTCAGTGTATCCTGTTTCAACAACACTCCAAAACTCCTTCGATCTCAAGAAATTGGTCATCAGCATGCTCCAGTGTTCATAATCACCATCAAACCTGGGTATGCATGGTTGAGCGAAGTGATGGTTTGAATCGGTCATCTTCTTCTTGTTTGCAGTCATCTTCTTCTTGTTTGC
This sequence comes from Salix purpurea, assembly GCA_027405865.1. Lineage (NCBI taxonomy): Eukaryota > Viridiplantae > Streptophyta > Magnoliopsida > Malpighiales > Salicaceae > Salix > Salix purpurea. The sequence goes on from JAOWLH010000002.1 coordinate 22,859,226, forward strand.
AGGCTCTGATACCAATTTGTAAAGTGTAATTGGTTTTATGTTGGCTGAGAAAAGTAATTGAAGTGTTTGAGGGCAGGATCTTGTTGATCAAGAGAGAATTCACACAGTGGATTTCGAAGAAATGAGAGCAGATTACTGGGTATCTGCAAACTCAGGTATTCAACTTGTATATTCAACAATAATTGGGAAAAACTAACTTTGGCTTTACATCAGAGACTTTTATAGCCAAATGTTTGTAACAAATTTATTAACAAACTAAACACACGCAGACCTCATTCTATTATTCAATAGAATAACAGAACAAACTGACTTTATTAACAGAAAACCAACTAAAAACTCTTTCACAGAGAATATGGATTTTTTCACAGCGTTAGCTCGAGATTAATTAAACTAATTAGGGTTTCGCACATAAGCTGCGGCTAAAACGAAAGGTTATCCATTTGTAAGACTTTGGAGTGGGATTAATTGGTTACGTGAGATGCTCGGACTGGAAAATGCAATTGATGTCAGCTGATATGGTACGCTGTGATTGATGACAGTGCACCGTGTGCCGTCAAGATCACATGTTATTGCCATAGAAATAATCACGGCTGGAAAATTCATTCTGTATAATTGAGTTTTTTCTCTAATAAATCAAATTACTTTCATTGTAATTTCATTGTTAAGCAAAATATCACAGAGAATTAACTAGTTTAATCTATTTCGCAAAACTACGCGGAGACACTTTTTATAAATTGGTGACGCGAAAATAGATTGGGGGTAGGTGGGCCTACATTGGGCCGGGTAGGGATTATTGACCGACACATTTATAGGGCCCCATGATGGGTCTCACTCCATTAATGATCACCAGCAAGTGGTAGTTTCAAAGCTTAAAGTCCATAAAAAAAAATGTCGTCAACAGATTTCTTTCATTCATTTTCAGCCACAACAATGCAACCATAAATTAATGGATGCTAAAAGTTCAAAAATGTAGGCAGCAGAAAATTCAGACCCCCCCCCCCCCCCATAAATTATGTATATTCTTTTCTTTCTGGATTGAATGTGTCTTAATTTGTAAGCCATTTTTATGTTTCTAATTAATTGGTTCAATTATAGTTTTTTTTATTTGATAAATAAATTAAATTTATATGTATATTTACAACATATAAAATTTTAAATATATTATTTTCTGTATTACTCTTATTATCCTAAGGTTTTTTTAGAAAGTTTTTTTTTTTTTTTTTTTGAATTCTAAATAGAGGGTTTCGCTTCTAATTCATGTTTGTGGTATTTTTAGAGATTAAACTCTATTTGAAATTTAATTTTAACACTAAAATAAATCCTAAACATAGAGTCCCATTAAAAGTTAATTAAACTCAATTCAAAACATCCTGTAAAGCAATCGGAGTAAGAGAGATGCAGCCATACAGATTGAGAAGAACATGATGAGGAGTTATAACAGTGGGGAATCTGAAATATCATAACATTAACACACAAACACTGAATAAATGAATAGAATCAAGTAAACTGCACTCCACGGGAGTTCATGCATGAAATTAAATATCAGCCCACAGCCGGTATAGCTCATCCACAGATGGCATCTCCGAGAGCAATCTTTCAAACTCCTGAAACGATAAATCTGTCATCAAAACTTGATCATCACCAGCACCTGAAACCTCATCACTAACATCCAAACGAACCCTTTTCCCCGTGATCTCATCCGTTGATGTCAATTTCCTTGACAGCCCACTTTTACGATCACTGTTTCCGGGAGGTGCAGCGTCTTTTCCGGTCAGCTTTTGCACCACTGACTTGAAGCTCCCAGCATCCGTCTCCACGTAACTGGTGCTAATTATCACCACCTTCACCGGCTCTCTAACAAGACCTCCCATGATGATTCAGTGAATGTATCTTGTTGTTTCGTAAGGGTTTTGGCTTTTGCTCGATCAAAATGTTATATGTTATCTTTGCTTGCTTGCTTGCTTGAGGAAGCTGTGAGGGACAGCATTTATATAGTGAGTTTGAAATGATCGAGGCACCAGCTACTAGCCAGTTCGAGGTTGATCATGCAGGGAAGGAAGGAAAGGTCTATAAATGAGACAGCTTGGTTGACCGTGAAGCTGTGTGAAACTGTACCGTAAGCAGTCAACAAAGACTTCAAATGTCAAAGCACACAATTTAGGAATCTTCACAGCGTAGCAGGAAAATTCAATTTTAAAAAAAGTTCGAAATGGCATATTAACTTGTTTATTTTTTTTAACTTGATATCCGAGTCAGCTTACGTACACCTCGACTAATACTATAGAGCATGAAATTAATGACTATATAAATTTTCAGTCATTATTATACTAAGAACCGTAAAATTCAAACCTAAAACTATATAAAAAGAAATCTTTTAGTACCAAACTATTATCACTAGAATTGAGAGGGAAGGGGGAGGGGAAGGGACTCAATAAATCAAGTTAGAAATGAACGCTAAGTTGAATGTGTAAAACCCAGTAGTTAAAAGGTTTTGAATTTTAAGTAACTTTATTGTGTTGACTCTTAATTTTATTGGGTTGACTGTAAGTATTAATATGGAACGTATTTTCCTCTTTATATGAAGCTTCCAATTTTAGTTTAATAAATCAACAAATGATTTAGTCGAAGCCAGTTTTAGCTCTTCCATATGAAGCTTCCAATGCTCAGCTTCTTTTTCTTCTTATATATATTAACTAACGATTTGTTAATTTCTTGTTAGTCAAACTATACTTTTATCAGTCATTTAAATTTATTTTGGACCTATCAAGTCAACCATATCATACCAAGTCAATTCTTAATATATATATATATATATATATATATATATATATATATATATTAAAATCTTCCAGAAAACATATTAATGATTTTTTTTTTTATCATTGAATCAAGTGTTGTTTTTTTGTATAATATCATATTAATAATATATAAAATCATATTTACGGAGAAACTACTCGGAGAAGTTCAAGCAGCTTACACCTTAACATGACAAAGTCCGGTGAGGGTCTCTCCCGATTTCTCATATTTTTGGTGAGGGTCTGAGGAGCCTGTAATGGTCATGTCGAGATACAACACAGAGGCCGTACTTTTAGAGATTTTCTATAATCTTTTATGATGTTGAAATGGTGTTTTGAGGTGACCGGAGGCACTAACCACCACAGCCAGTTGGGGTAGCGACGCCATTTATTTCTTGTTAGAATGGGTCTTCTCCTGTTTTGAAGTGACCCGAGTCACTACCACAGCCAGCTGGGGAAACGACGCCATTTACGCCGCGTAAGATTATAAATCAACTACAATAAGATATATCATCTTATTTATTCATATTATCAATTTTAAAATATACAAAGTAGTGAAAACTGTTTCTTTCTACCAGTCCTTCACTATTTTTTTTTTTTATCATTTAAGTTTTTTTTTTAGATTATTTTCTCATTACCATAATTTCTTGTTTTTTAATTTGATTATTTTACAGGCAGTTGAATTGATATTAGACTTGGTAGTTTGATTCAAATAATTTAGTATGAAATTATCATAGTGTTTGTCATAACCTATTTTTTGGTCATTCCCCTCAAATTTACCCAAAATAAAACAAAAATAAACAAAAAGGGGCTGATATCGATAGAAAAATAAAGATGGGAAATTTAGACGTTTTCTGGAGACCGATCATACCTTTTTCGTGCTAAAAAATAAAAAGAAAATGCAGATTTAAAGCTAAAATAATTTATTATTGGATAAATATGCGCAAATATTAAGTCGAAAGGCATAATTATATTTATGAAGGCCAATTTGATTTAATTGTGAGCCAATTTAAAATATAATTATGCTTAAAAATTATTTTAGTGTCCAATTGGAGGGTTTAATTAAGTGAAAGGACTTAATTATACTTTAAATTGATCAAATTAATTTTGTTAGAGGCTTAATTAATAAAAAAAAATCAAGTTTTTTAGCTCAATTCGGGTTCAATTGAGAAGATTGGAATTTTGGTAGACCGAATTGAATTTTTCCAAACCAATTGTGTGAAGTCAGGGGCAAACTTGAATCATTTGAGAGTTTAATGATCAATTGAGGTTCAAATCGCATAAATTCGAAACCAAGAACCAAAATAAAAAAGGCACGCAATGCTAATATTGTTGTTGAAATTATCGCAGGGATACAATTGCACAAAATTAAAAATTTAAAGTCAATTGGAAGTGCAATTAGAGTAATTGTAAATTGAGGGACCAAACTGTAATTGCAACTTCTCCCAAAACCACAACGCCCACCGCTATAGGCATGCGGTCGCAGGAGCTAACCAACTGCATCATGCAATGGTATCTTCTACGCCTATAGACAAGAAAATTTGCAGAAAAAAACACGAGGAAAAGGAAGACACAGTGTGAAAGTTACAAAAAAAACATACATGTATACCCACCAGTGATAGCCACCGATCATCTTCCTCGGCAACGGCAAAGCCATCGTTGGCAACCTTCCCTATGTTGCAGTGCTCTTTCTCTCTTGTACAGTCACGTTGATAGCCCTCTCTCTCCTCAAGCGGTAGCCGGCCAACCACCTAACACCACCCCTCATCACTTACAACTTCTCCTCCACGTTAGCAACCCAACCGTGTTCTCCAGTGAGGCAGCAACGACAACAATGTAAGCTAGCCAACTTCCAGTGGCTCTCCTGGCCACCAATTCCGACGCCACCACCACAAGAAAAACCACATAGACCTCCTCTATATGGCAACAATGACAGGTACGCCAGTCGTCACACTTCACTCACCACCATTTCATTGTTAACTATTACAGTGAACAGTAGGGGGAGTGAGTGGGAGAATTGAACTAATTCACTCCTCTGCCCACTGTTCTGCATATGAACAGTGGGCTGGGCCATGTGCTTGGCCCGACCATCTAGAATGGGTGGGTCGATCGGCCTACTATGGCTAGGATTCCAACCTAAAAATGGTCGGGTTGATCGACCCGATTGGTTTGGAAGCCTAACCTGAAATTGGTTGGGCTTACCGGCTCACTTGGGATGGAAAACATGGTCTGAAAAATAACTAGGTCTATCGGCCCATTTGGGCTGGAGGCCCATCCTGGGAGGAGTATGGGTTGCCAGCCCACCAAAGGGATGGGTCACTCAGCCCATCCGGGTTGGTAGTCCAGCTGATAGTAAATTTAACAATTATTCTGTTTTAGCTATCTAGGTGTAAAATTACATTGTAAAGTATATCCACCGATAGTAATATATATATATATATATATATATATATATATATATATATATATATATATATATATATATATATATATATGTGTGTGTGTGTGTGTGTGTGTGTGCGCGCGCGCGCGTGTGTGGTTTTATCAATATTGTGTGAAGGTTTCTAGATTATTGGTTCAAAAGGGAACAATGAAAATGAAAAGACTTAAAGAGAACTCTTGGGATGTTATGTTGAAGAAGAAAAACTTAAGATATGTTATGATGTAAAAGGATAATTAAATGCCATCTTGAGTATGGTAGATAGTCTCTAGACTAAAAGCCTTTCAGCTCAAACACATTGATTCAAGCAATAAAAAATTACCTTAGAAAGGGTATTTAGATGAATGAAAATTGGAAAAAAAAACTACTTTCAATTTTTATAGTGAAAGAGATAAGAAGACTATGATAAAGGGATAAACATGACATTTTGCAAGAATATTATAATTTTAATAAAGGTTGAAGGCTTTGAAAAAAAACATCCAAATTAGAACTATGCATGAATCCCTTTTCGGCAAGGATTTATGATTTACCTTTCAAAATTATCATAATAATGGTTATTTACATTATCAATTGAATAATTGTTTTTTTTAGAGATGGATAAATAAAAAAAACAATATGGGGCTTGATCTGTGAAGGTTAAAATTCTGTGGAGCATAAAAAATCTAATGAAACGAGGAATTAATATTGCATTGGTTTGGGCAGATTACATTGACCATGTGACATCCAAACACGATGCTCACATTCCTGTGTGCTAAACCAGAACAAGTTTTTTCTAGGTTTCGTTACCACACACATCAACAACTCCATGTCATTTGTTTTGCGTGCAAAATAGATGATATTTTTTTTCATTGAATCAATTTTCTTATAATTTTTTTGATTAATATTTTTTACTCATGACAGTTTTTTCTTGCAGGCAACAACTTTTGGATGTGATTCATTACCAATGAAGCTTGTTGTTGAGAAGTATGTGCGGAGTAGAAATCGCCAAAAAAAGGGTGTTGTAGTAGTTAGATGATAGCTGTGCTCAGCAATTTATGGTATGTTGGTTTTCACCAATTTCTTTTTATTAATTTATTATTTTATAAAAAAATTATGAGAATCATTTGGTTTCAATCTACTTTGTGATCATTTGGTTTCAATCTACTTTGTGCATAAAAAGGCTTTCTAATTTTCACTACATCTATAATAGAAGGAGTAGTATAATGGAAAATTATGGATGTGATGTTGATGATGAAGAAGATCATGAATGAAAATGGAATAATTATAGTGGTTGGATAAGGACTTCACCATTGAAGAATTCAATTTTTGTAACAATTTTTATGAGAGAAGGATAAAATTGTAATACTTTATTGAAGATTTAAATGACTTATGTTGGAGATTAAATCTAATTGAATGCTAGAAAAATTAAATAAGGCAAGCAAATAAAAAAATTATTACTTTATTTAACTTAATAATAAAATTATTAATTTTAAATAAAAATAAATATGAGAAGAGTAAGGATTTAGATGAAGTCATGGATGATGGCACATCTTAGCACTATTTTTAGAGAGAAAATGCTCCCTCTGCTCAAAGACACTTCAAATATAATACGCTTCTCTCCCAAGATACAACAATTCATTAAAAAATTTGGATGCAACAAAAAATTTCTCAAACCTTTAATCACCCTTAATGCTCACTTGAATTGTTAAAATAAAAGATAAATATAGTATAACTTGAGAGAATAAAAGGTATGTGGGAGAATAATTTAAAATAGATAAGTGCTTCTATTTTTGTTCTCCAGAATTAATTGAAAATAAAATATTTTTGGGCATATTAGGGGCAACCCGTGCCTTTAAGATCTAAACTAAAAAAACAATAATATGCTATATGAATATTAATCCCTAGCATTGGATTTTATTAATAGACCAAATCAGGAGCTCAAAATTTTAAATGGACTAAGGTCTAAAATTCAAATAGATTTGTATTATCTTGATTTCCGGCTTTTTATTTGCTCAAAACATTACAATTTCCTCATTTGCCTTTTCATATGTTGAATTATCCCATAGACGTAATTAAAACATTACAAATTCAATCCATGTTGCTTTAGCTTCGTCTACAAAAATCTGAAGCCCTGACATTTTCTTCCACCCGATCATTATGCTTCTTTGTCCAAACAAAAGAGATAATATCTACTTCATTCTTCCCTTGAATATTTGAAATTAGTGCTAATATATAGGATCTTTTATTTACTAGGTGGTGACTTTAATTTTCCTTGAATTTTCTATCTTATTTATATCGAGGTGCAACAACTAAATTATGTTTGGTAGTGCATTGAAACTAATTTTACAGATGGGTTTGTATTCCCAGTGCAAATGATTCAAGTTTGACCATATCCTCCTAATTTTTCCTGTTGAAAGTCTCGAAAAATATTCCCTCATGCAACAAAAAAATTCTCATGCTCCGTTTTCTTTTGTAAGGAAAAATGAGAACCCAATTTGCCAAATGATACATTACGATAATCATGTCCTGAGGAAAATTAAGGTATCGTGTTTTTCATTCCTACAAAATTATGAGAACAATAAGCTTGAAAACTCCATAGAAACTATCCCTTATGCCACCAAGGATATCCAGACTGTGTATGTATTTTATATGGAAGGAAGATGCAAACCTACGACACTGAACTTGCTAACAACACATTGAAACTTAACCTCTGAAAACGGTTTTTATTTTTTCATGCAAGGGAAACTCTAGAGGAATTAAATGGATCCTCTGAGAAAACTAACAGGTTTTAAGAATGGCATAACATGGTAAGCTGGAAGTTTTATGCAAACTTTGTTTTTGTTTTTGTGTGTGTGTTTGTTTGTTCATAGCTGGAGTACTGTTTTTCTTTTCACATGCCTGTCTTCTTTCAGCATCACAGTCCCTCGCAGTGTTTTCTATCTTGCTAATGTTCCGTAGATAATACTGAATTGCAGGTTTCAAAAACAAGATTTCAATTAGATTTCTGCCGTTTTTCGGGCTCAATTAGACTTGATGACCATTTGTTTTTATACTTGTTTTTCTAACTCTTGCTTTATTTGAGTCCATGTTCACCTGACTCTTTCTCCTGGGGAATCTCAACCTCAAGACTCCCTGGAGGCTGCTGAATAACATCGCTTGCTTTTCTTATTCCAAATATGTGGGCGAGTAGATAGATTTTTTTCGGTTCTTTTGGATACGCCAATGCATGCTGGACTACATAATGAGAATGATCCATTCCGTAAAATGGCCTCAAAACTTCATTGAAAGAAGATTAAACACACTGGTGCTTTACAAGCAAAGAGAGTGTGTAGATAGATTGGTTCATATCCAATGTATTTTTTGTTTTGTTTTGATATCCTTATGGGATCCTTTTGAATTTTCCTGGATTTATGTTATAGGATGATTAGTTCATTAGCTATGAACCTATGCATTCATGGGATGAAGCATAGTTTCTTAACCACAAGAACAACTCTTGAACATCACGTCTCTACAATGTTATCTTATAGATTTATCCATTTTTTCCTGTTCAGACTGACAGGCTTAGACTCTACACCCCTACTTTAGAATCCAAGTCAAATGTACCAGTAACGAGTCTAAGATTGAGCCTATGAAAATTGATGTTTGAATTTTAGTGTTTTAATGTTATAATCAGATCCCTAAATTTCACTTTTCTTAAAATAGAGTTTAAAATATTAGAAGTTAAAAATAATAAGTAGAAGGTTATGATTTGCAAGAAATAAATGTTTTTAGATAAATTTAATAAATTTTCCTCGACATTGAAGCAAGCTATAAACCTAGGAAGTCAAGGAATGAACCATACTTCCTTAACTACAAGAACAAGTCCTTGAAGTTGATTCTATTTATTTTTAGTAGTCATATTTTTGTTTTATCAATCTGTACACCCCGCAACATCACTATTACACCTCCATCACACAATCAAATAAATTACCTATTATAAAGCATAATCTCATATTGTTACAATGTTCTCTCGTTGCTCTATCCATTCTTCCTTATTCAAATTGAGAGACTTAGGCTTAATACCTCCACTTTAGAACCCAAGTCAAATTTATCAATAATAACCTTAAGATTAAACGTTCATAAAGGCCATGATTAAGCTTAGGATTTGCCCATCTATCACTAAGATTTGGAATGAGGTAGGAAGTAAGGCCTACTGAGACCATCACCTAAAAGCTTGTGGGCCATCAATTACATTTGGTCATACCATGCTCAAGTTTGATTTGTTTATTTTTTAGGTTAAGATACCCTAGAGGGTACACATTCTCTAGGATAACCTAATTGGCATAATAAGCACCTAGGTGGTCTAGTTGTCCCAAATAGAACATTAAATATGACCTTTTATTTTATTCAAGATACCCCAATTAGGGTAAACACAAGTTCAACATTCATGCATCTAGGCTAGGATTTTGAATCCAATCTTTTCATGCCTTAAATAGTAACTTGGACTGTATTACCATAATTAGTGTTGAACCCTCCGCGAGAGTGCGGCATCGCGATGACTCTCGCCGGGAAATTCATATTGGGTTTTATCTTTATTTTCATGAAAAAAAAGAGTCGTCACCTAATATTATGGTTACTAAAAAACCTAAAACTGGTCTTTTAGAGATTCTAAGGCAGGGGACTGGTTGCGTAAAGGGAATGTTTTAGCATCCTTAGTACGCCCTACCTAAGGTAAGTTGCTTGGTGTTTTGGTTTGCTTATGATTTGCTATGGTGTTGATCTTTCAAAAAAAAATATTGGTTAAATGATGATGACGTATTATTTCTGTAAAAATATTTTGGATATTTACCACTTTAAGGTTTCTTTATCCAAATATTTACGGGTAATAACAACGAATTATCCCTGCTAATATTTTGGATATTAACCTTTTTTGGATTTCTTTACCCAAATATCAATAGTGAATAATACAGAATTATCCCTGATAATATTTTAGATATTAAACCCTTTAGGATTTCATTACCCAAATATCAACAGTGAATAATAACGAATTATCCCCGCTAATATTTTGAATATTAACCCCTTTAGGACTTCTTTATCCAAGTATTAACAGTGAATAATGTGAACCCCCCAAAATAAGATTTTAATATTTTTAGAATATTGGTCACTACCATTTGGATTTTACAAAAATATTGTAAAATCCAAAAATGGGAGAAAACTATTTTTTTTGTGTTTATGAAATTCATGTTAAAACATATTTTTTCTTTAAACTAGGAATATATTTTATGGAAAGGAATGTTCAAAATATGTTAGCGTATTGGCCTTATGCATAAAAACAACACACTTTCTCTGTTTTAACAAAAAAAAATTATGCAAATTTTATATTTTTTGTTTTTTTATTTTTTCCTTGGTGAACTGCTGCCAGCATGTGGGCTACAAGCCCACTCATCTTGGGTTGGGCTTCCAGCCCAAACGGGTTGGAACCTTCTTGAAGTGGTCAACCGGCCCTGCGGGGAGTGAATTAATTCACTCCTCGCATGCCACACGAAGATGCTACAGTTAAATGGAAGATTTTCAAGTGTGACAAATGGTGTACCCGTTAATATTGGGAAGATAAAAGTATAATTTGGTCTCTAAATTTGCATTTATTCTAATTACGTTCCCAATTAGCTTTAAACTTTTAATTTTGTGCAATTGTATCCCCGTCAGGATTTCGAGAGCATTCTTAGCTTTGCGCGTCTTTTTTATTTTGGTCATTGATTTCTAATTTGTGAGATTTAACCCTCAATTGACCATTGGACTCTCAATTCGTTCAATTTGGCTCCTGATTTCGCTTAATTGGCCTGAAAAAAAAATCAATTCGGTCTCCAAAAATTCCAATCTCATCAATTGAACCCTAATTAAATTCAAGAACTTGATTTCTCATTAACTAAGCCCTTAATAAAATTAATTTGACCAATTTAAAGTATAATTAAGTATTTGCACTTAATTAAACCCTTCAATTATACCCTAAATTAATTCTCAGCATAATTATCATTTTAAATTGGCCAATGAGTAAATCAAGCTAACCCCTAAGAATATAATTATATCTTTTAACTTAATTTTTACGTAGATTTATTCAATAATAAATTATTTTAGCCTTGAATCTGCATTGACCTTCATTATTGGGCAACAAAAGAGGTACGATCGAGCTCCCAAAAATGTCTAAAATTTTTACCTTGATTTTTCTTCCGACACCGGCCTCTTTTTATTTTATTTTTGTTATTTTTAAGTAGATATGGAGAATAACCCAAAATTGGGTTATGACAATTGGTTCCATAAAATGGTGTTAAGGAATGTCCATGTAAGAGCAGAACTCTCATGACACTATGCTTTCTCAATTAACAATATGATCACTAACCATCATAGAATATAATCTTATATATTGTTTCTTGAACAAGGTCAAGTAGGTTTTTTCTACCTCTCTCTATCTCCATGTAAGATGGTATGTTTCATGGATGATTTTTTTTCATGAAACACCAGTTAAATTCATTCATTCAACATACACATCCATTTCTTGTTTTACAACACATGTATTTATCATCTTCTCGAAATGTTTTTTTTGCATAGAACACATTGTTGGGTTTTTTTTTTAAAAACACGTGAACATAATAGATACAATTTTTTTTATATAAACAATAGAAGTTACATGGATCCCAATAGACAAAATGAAGTTATTTAGGGTTTGATCAAAGATTACATATATATTAGTTCTAAACTTATTCTTATTTGATAGATAAGAAGTAAAAAAATCACATAGCCTTGTAATCAAATATTACTATTAAACATTTAAAAAAAAAAAACACAATGATTTTTCTTACTATAAATAAATTAAAATGTTAAATAATAAAATTATGAGGATGATTGTGGTATCTTTATCAATTTCAACCATAATCAATTAAGTTTAAGTAAAATAAATGTTAGAGACAATTTCAATTTGTTTTCATATTCAACATAACTCTAACCTTTCCAAATCCTTTTTTTTTCTCAACCATGTATTATAATTAAATGTTATGAAGAAATGGTGGATGCAATCAAGAAAGTCATAAATACTGATGTTCTATTAAAACTGGAGAGACATTTACTCTCTATGGGTTAATATAATGTTCCCTGTATGAGGAAAAAGACATGGACATTCTTGTCCTTAATGAAGTAGAAAAAGGAGTTGAAAATGGATAAAACTTGTGTGAAAATGATCAATGAGTAGAGGAAGAGGGTGACTCATAATTTTCATTTATGAGTGAGCATCTAATTCTGTCATTTATAGCAAGGGAATTCTATGTGTTTTACTATAAGATTATTGATTATTCAGATAATTTTCAGGATCAATTACACTACATTCTTTTTGTTTTTTTCTTTGAACAAGGAAAAAACTACAATGGAAATTGAATCCTAAGCAAAGATTGGTAAAATCAAACAACAAGTGGGGATATCAAACCTTGAACTTTAGAAGAATGAAAAAAAAAAAAGTCGTAGAATAAAAATGAAGGGGAGATTTTAAGAAAAAACAATTAAGGGATTCTCGAAAATAAATAAATAAAACTATAAAAGATAGAAGGAAAGATTTATTGTATCCTTTAATAATAAACATATAGTATTTTAGAACTTTTCCGCTGATTGAGTTCACGTGTTCTCAACTTAGTATGCAAAATGTTATTAATTATATTAATATTAGTATATAAAGTGATTTTTTTTTAATATCGAAGAAAAAAAAACATTCTAGAACAATCCTTTGAATATTTAACATAATATTCCTAAAATAAAATTTCTTGTTACTAATGCAAGTATGTGTATATAATACTTGGAATGATATAATCTTGTTATCAATATTTTTTTAATTGTGAGGAAACTTAATCCTCCAGAAAGCACAATTTATGGGATTAGATAAGTGATTAAAATTCTGGTTGTCTCAAATTCTTAAAAATATGTGCATGTCATGACTCGAACTTGAGATTTACTCACTCAATGACCAATGGGGACTTTGTTATGAATATTGACCAATGGGGACTTTGTTATCAATATTCTAACTCTTGTCATTTAAATTGTTTGATACTGCCTTTTGATTAAGTGCCTGTTTGGGAGTGTGGTTGCAGTTGTTTTTTAAAATGTTTTTCGTTTAGAAATGTATCAAAATGATATTTTTTTATTTTTTAAAAATTATTTTTGATATTATGACATTAAAATTATCTAAAAACACCAAAAAAATTAATTTAAAATAAAAAATAAAAAAAATCAATTTTTTTCAAAAACACTTTTAAAAAGCTCTCCCGAACACCCTCTAAGTTGAGATATGACTGCGTAAGGTTCCTTACACACAATTGCCGCTTTAAGCTGCTTTGTTTCAAACCAAAGCAGCAAATGCAAGGCCAGCAAAACAAGCACTTGTAACTAAATTGATTAATTGAAACGAATCCACTTTTTATCACAAATATATGGTCTACATAGAGATTTTCCTTGGTGAACAAAGTCTCTCAATCTACATAGATTAGAAAATGATTTTTTATTTCCCCCATTCTCAATTAGCTCGATCAATTTTAATTTTCAGATATTTTTATAGAAATCCCACACTTAAACTTATGATGGTTTTTTGAAACTAAATTCAACAACATTATTGCCATCAAAATCCGAAACAGAGATATAACTCAAAATAATAACTATTCATATTCAGCTTTTAAACAAGATAAAAATTGTACTGTTTTATCTTATTTTTTTAACTGATATGAAATGTTTTCGACGAAACTAAAGAAATTATCAACACTGGCCTAGATGGCAACTTGGAAGACAATTTACCTTACACGCAGCCAGTACGAGGGTCCCCAGCACTAGTGATCCGTCGTTCTCCTGTAGGTCCTGCTCGTTGGCACCCAAGATTCTTCGACAGTTTGAAACCTGCCACTGCATGAACGCAATGCATCTCTGAGGGGGCTGCTGAAAATCACGTGCATAGGACCGGTGAAGCATATGGCAGTGATCATAAAACTCAGAAGGACAGCTTACAAAAATCTCAGAAGGACAGTTTACAGGTCATAAAGGGTTTGATGTTAACGGCATCTAAGCAATGAAAGCTACGTTTCAACTCTGATGAACGCAGTGCTTTTCAATTGCACGAGAAAGGTCGAAGAAATCGTGCAAGATTCATCTACCAGATCTTTTTTCGAGAAATGCTGTTGCGTAGCTGTTATCTATGGGCACGATCATGTGCGAGAGGATGGCAGATTTCATTTCTTAGTTTTGACAGCGGCCAGAGCTGTGCATGCAGAGCGATGTTCTAGACTTTGATCCACAGAGAGAATTTCTCAGCGGCTGTGTTCAATGCTCAATAATTTCCCTATTTCAATACACTAAAATATGTGCTCAATGCACAATCTTTCATATGATTTAGATTCTGACAAGGCTTTCAAGAAAACCCCACTAAAGTTTCAAATTTTATTCTGACTGGTATATATGAACTGTAAAGTTGAAGGAGAAGAACACACTTGAAAGTTCATGAACACATGAAAAATAGGTCTCTTGTGAAGATATATGACTGGCCCTTTGAGTTGCGAGAGAATTTTAGCCTTAAAAGTGGGTGTTGGTGTGTGTATATATATATATATATATATATATATATATATATCATTTAGCAAATCAAGTAACCTGCACTAACTTAATTCATACAAGACGTTTTTATTTATTTATTATAAAGCAATTCTTTATTTTTTAAATTCATCTAAATTTAGTTAATAGGTTTATATTAAAGATAAAATCTTTGGAAAAAAAATATTTATAAAGAAAATTATAAACTAGTTGTAATTATGAAGATTTTTATTGTATCAAAGCATTGTTTCCTAAATCTTTTTCAATGTTTTATTAAGCCTGGACATTAGTTACAATTGTTGAGACTGCTGTATATTATATATTTTTTAATTAAAAAAAGTGGTTCTTTCATAAGTTGAAGTATCAAAGATACTTAAAACTAACGACCTCAATGAGAGGGAGGGAGACAACATTTTCTGATTAAACAAGTATTTTGTAAAGTAAGGATTAGAGTTTCTTAGGCTATAAAGAGAAAGGGAGAAAGGGAAGAACGAGAGGGAAGTAGTCAAAATAGAGAAACATAATTACTCTCTTCCAAATCCAAATTCAAACAAATCAACATGAATTGCAAATAATTATGTTGGATAGGTTAATCAATTTATCTAGTTCTTAAAGTTGTCATTGAGTTAAATCATTAATGTGAACACAATGATTGTTTGTTGATTAGGGTTGGTTATATAACATATCTGTTAATTAACTAACATTAAGAAAAAATCAACATTCAGAATATAAATTGAAGTTTCATTTCAAGGATCGGTTCTGATTTATGTTGGTGGATGTTTACATGCGACCAAGGTTTGTTTCTTGATAAAATTCAGTTTTATTTAAAAAAAATTATTGTTTAATTCTGCCTTAATCTAAATAAACCAACCAAACCCTCTAATTGCATGAAAATTTGAATTAAACCTTTCTCGTGGGATCGATCATTTGTTTACTCTATACTATTTTGTGTGTTTTAAGCCACAATAATTGATTTTTGTGACTGCGACATCGCAACAATTACTGCTGGTTGCAGTGGAAAACATGGAGATGGAAAAAGGAGAAAAAGGGAAAGCGAAGAAAAGAATCCATAGTCAAGTCATAAATTAAGAAATTACTAACAGATTTATCGATATAATATATTTGTTGATCAATCTATCAATAATTCTATAGATAACAATATCATATTATCGTACTTTCTAGGGTTTTTTAATTTTATTATAATCCCCTTTTTACAGTTACTACTAATATTTACTGATATCCCCAAGTAAAAGACATAAAATAGAAAAGTATAATATATACAAAAAGAAAAAAGAAAAAAAAAGTTGCTACAAATCGGGGTATAGAGATTTTTTTAACTAGTTATAAGACTTAAAGTTCCTTTTCTCCGAAGATTTAAATAGCTGGAGCGAACATATATATATGGATGGATGTTGGAATAAAGATTTGAACCGGAAAAGATTTAATTAAGTTTTTAACAGTGATGTTTTATAGGAAGATCATCATAATAAAACTTTATTTTATAGGCATTTATGTAAAAAAGTTATTTAAATAAATGTTGTGATAATTATAACGGCATTTTATAATTACCATTATTATATAAAATTAATAGTATTTGTTTTTTTTAGTGGCAATTGTGGTATATCTTTACCCATTGTTAAATCCTTGAAACAAATTTCTAATGCAATTGGAGTAAAGTCATATCGTACTTGTAAATTTGATATAAATATCCTTAGAGTTAAATAAATTTTCAGTTTAATATTATTTTTAGGCAAAATTACTAAAAAGCCCATGTGGTCCACTTATGATGTGGTTGGTCACTTCGGTAACATAACTTTATGCTTGAAAATCATAAGTACCAGCAAATATCTGAATAATTCGTAAGAGATATTTCTCCTCTAGCGAGTTAGCTGACCCCCTGAACGTCGGCAGCATCCCTGACGTTTGAATTATTTGTAGCATTGTGATTTATAAATATATTTTAAAAAAAACTAATTATTTTTTATTTTTTTATATATTTTTAAATTATTTTCATGGGTTAATATAAAAATAATATTTAAATATATATATTATTTTAATATTTTTTTAGCATTTGTAAAAAATAATTTCGGTCTCTGACGCGTTCCTAAAATCATAAAGATTAACCAAAGAAAGTAGCTTAGATCTTTGGGCATTGGGAGGAATGTACAAGCAGAATTAGCATGAGCTATCTTTTTAGAAAAAAGTGGTTAAAGTTATTTTTTAAAATATTTTTTATTTAAAAAATATTAAAAAAATAATTTAAAATAAAAAAAGTTAATTTATTTTAAAATATTTTTAAAAACACAATGAAAAATAATATGTTTGTAGCGAAGACCACCGGTGGCTAACCTCTTTTTTCTGCAATGTATAAATATAAATAAGGATTTGTAAATATATAACATCCATGTAGCATTTATATACCATATATTTGGCATAGTCATTATTATACATATACATATACATATACATATATATGATACAATTTAAATGTTTTTTTTTTTTTGTAGTGAGTACCGTAATGATGAAAAATCTTTAATTTTCAAGTTTTTTTTTTTAAAAAAAAAACTAGTTGTTCTTAATTTTTTTCATGGAAAAAAATTTGATATTTCATTATTTTTGTTCTTATATTTTTTTTAAAAATATTTTTTAATTTTTCTTCTTTTTCCTTTACACTTTTGTTTTTGAGAAAAAAAATATTTTTTACACTTGGGACATTTATCACTCTACACTTGGTCTATTTATACCATTCTTTTTGTTACTATATTCATGCTTTTTATTTTTTTATTTAATTTTTTTTTTAGAAAAGTTATTATATAAATATTAAGATAATAGTACAAATATTAAGGTTTTGTTACACTCTTTGTTTTTGAATTTATAAGTACAAATAGTTCTTGATTTATTTAATTAAATGCATACATATGCTTCTTGATTTATAATTAGAATTTTTTATTTTTGTATTGTTTTAAAAAATATTAAATCAATATTCTTATATCTTATTTTTTGTATTGATGTTAAAAACAATAAAAAAAAAACATTATGTATCATATTAATAAGCATAGAGAAAAGGAAATTATTTTGGCTAATCATTATCTATTAAAGCAGGAAGAAAGGAGAAGGAATTTGCTTATTTGAAGGATACGCCTCATTTCATTGTTATTCAGGAAGGTTCTTCTTTTATAGGCGTGTAGAACTTGGAAAAGTGTCATAATCTTAACCAAGAGAACAAGCAAGGCATGGGTATATGTATAGTCACTTTCTTTCAACGCGTTTTAAGTCAAGGTTTGCGATGTTGACTTTTATTTTTATTTTATTTTATTTGTATGCATGTAGATATATTGGCCCATTGAAAGAGCCACAAACATATTTAATTATTATTTTTATTATTATTATTATGGAGTATATTCGTGCTTCGCATTCCTAGGTTTATTAATAAAAAAACTCGAGAAATAGATGTAATTTAAGATATTTTATCTTATAAAAAAGAATATTTATACTGCTATGTCTACTAAACTTGTTTATTAAAATAATGTTTTATTTAATTAAATGATAATATAAATATATAGACATATCAAATTGATTGAGTAAAATGAAAGAGAAAAAAATTATTATGCAAAGTTAGTCTCTTATTGTATTTATAAAGGCATAATATAAAAATAAGTCTTCCCTAAAGGTGTTTTTATTTTATTTTATTTTCCAAATCAACATATGCATGATTGCAAACGATCCCATCTCTAATAAGACAATTTCATCTGCAACTCATACGCCAAAGTTTGTAGTTGGATGGAGAAGAAGAAGAAGAAGAAGAAAGATTGCATGCTAGATCTTTATTCCAGGTTTAAATTTAAATTAGCATGATTAAGAATATAAACATTATTTAAAACCTTGTTTTATTATTATTATTATTATTGTTATTATTATTATTATAGATGCAACTATTATTGCCTCCTAAAATCTTTTTGTTATCTCATCAAGATTTCTATTAATAAAAAAATAAAATAAAATCTAAAGTATATTTTGAAAAATGATCAGCCGCGCTAGAATTCATATGTTAAAAAAGATTTGTTTTGCTTTTTTTATTTTTTTAGCTTTGAGAACATCCCTGGCAACATCATTAACACTTGTGTTTTTGGTGGCGGCTGTTGAAGCTAAAGTTGTTTTATTTTAAGAAAATAGTTGTTTAATATTGTGTTTTAAAAATATATTTTTTTTAAATAAATATTTTAAATTAAAAAAATTAAATTTTTATTTTAAATTAAAAAAATTAAATTTTTATTTTAAATTAAAAAAATTAGTGTTTTAAAATCATTTTCATATGTTGATATCAAAAATAAATAAAAAATTAAATATATTTTTGAAATGTATTTCTGAACGAAAAGCATTTTCAAAAGCAATCACAATCACACTCCCAAATAGATAAAAAAAGTATGGAAAACAAAAATTGGAGAGAGTTACTAGATTGAAACTAAGAAGTTTGATTTTCCTGTAATCTTATACTCAAGATTTATGATTGTTAATATAATAATTATTGGAGGCTTTTATAATCGTAATCTTCAGAACTCATGGGATTAATCAAAAAGTGTACAAACTAGTTTAGACATCAACATTAATAGAAAAAAATGGAGAGTCATTGAAGACCAAAGTAAAAATAGAAAATACAAAGTATCGATTCCATGGACGTTTGATAAGCCTTTCTAAACCTTTTTTTTTTTTTCTTGACGTATTTGACAAGACCATTTACCAGACAGACGAGGCTTGATTCTGTGTTCGTGTGTTTATGAGGCTGCGATTCTCTCGAAGAGGACAAGCCTATTATCAGCCAATCTTGAGTTGTACGCAGATCTTTTGTACTCAAACCATGTAAATTCTTTGTACAAGCTTTCCTTTCCTTTCATGAGAGAGGGCAATGGAGCTATTTTCTCACTCAGGGGTGGCCCACCAAAATAAATCATCGAGACTCTAGCTTTCATGCTGTTGGTCAAAACCCTGTGCCGGACACTCTTGAACCTCCCATTAGTCATAACCTGCAAACCCACCAACCAAACCAAGATTTACTTCATTAATTCACATTCCATGTAAGGAAGAAAATCAGAAGTTTCCCACTCTTTAGTTGACTTTGACCATTAGGGTAGCACACAATATCATTGAAAAGGACACTGGAACCAATCCTTCTCTCTCTGGTTTTTTTTTTAAAAAAAAAAACCATCTAAAAATGAGTTAGCATGTAAAAAAACTAATTTAAAATTGATAAAAAAGCAAAAGTAGTTTAAATGGATGAGCAAGCTGATGGGATGACACCATTAAAAAGAATTACAGCATTGAAAACGGCAGTTTGGATGTACCTGTAATGAGTCACCAACATTGACGAAAAATGAGTTCTGATCAGGTGGAACTGAAATCCAGCTGCCATCACCGAGAGAGATTTGCAGGCCAGAAGTGTTGTTGGATCTTAACACAGAGATGATTTGTGGGTCTGTGTGTTCTCCAAATCCAATCATGTTTTGGCCATTCAATGATTCAATTTCTGGGCATGGAGGGTAGTGATTTAGCCTAAAAACAGAGTCACTCTGTTCATCCATCAAAAGTTTACTAAACACATTTCTTTGCTGAAGTTTTAGACCATCAGCCATCATCTCAAGAATCTCACATGCCATTCTCTTCACAGCTGATACATAATCGTTTAAAGCACACCTGAAACATCCAGAGCAAAAGCAGAGTTAGTTAACAGAGGGGGTTTCTTGACAAATAAGAACAAAAATAGGATCACCATAACTACGGTTCTGTGGGTAAAACTCAGTTTCGATTGATTTAGTTAGAGTTTCATACCTAAACTTTTCTGGGTTGTCACCGAAAACTGAAGAGAATCTCTGAGAAATTGATTCTTGATCAGTGTTTAAGAGAAGGTATTCTACCCAGCCCACATCACCGTTTTGTCCAATGCTTTTGTTGCCATAGCCAAAGGGGCTAGGGGGGCCTACCTTTTCTTTCTCAGAAAGTGGTAATGAGAAGAAATCGACAGCTTCAGATTCCAGCTTGGATATGAATTCCATAGGGACTCCATGGTTGATTACCTTGAAAAATCCAAATTCCTCGCATGCCTTAACCAGTTGGTGCATGGAGTCAGGTTTTGAGAGGTCTATGAGAGGGATTCCAGAAAAAAATGGGGTAGGCTTGCTGTTTCTTATAAACGAGAACTGCTCAGGAGCCGGCTTTGACATGAACACCATTGTTGTGTGCGAGCAGGAGAGAGAGAAATCGTGGTTGAGTTTTTATACTCAGAGACGAATGGGCAATTCCCTTTTAGGTTTTCTTGGCTATTTATAGAAGTGGACTTGCAAGAGAATTCGAAAACCAAACCTAAAACCTTTTTCATTTATTTAATCATCTTTTTCCATGCCCAGCCACACTCGGTCACTCGCTCGCTCATGACTCAACCATCCTCCTGCAAGGAAAATTATTTTTCAAGAAAAAGTAACAGCAGTGTAAAATAGTAGGGACATCATAATCTTTCAAACCCGCCGGGAACTTCAATAATATTTTTTTAAAATATTTTTAATATTAATACATGATCTAAAATTATTAAAAAATAATAATTTAAAATAAAAAATAAAAATAATATTTTTAATTTTTTTTTCTTTCTGAAATATGGACAAACACCTTATTAACTCATCTCGAATTTTATCATCGTAGAATAAACATAGCTGGCATTAAAAAGGGCGTTGTCACGTCAAAAAGACTGTTTAATTTCTATACTTATCCATTGTTTTTTTACCACTTAAACTATGATGCCTCTTTCGTGCAAGCCAATAATTGAATGGTTGACAAAGTTTTTTTTTATTTATTTGTTTAAATTCAATGGTGAGGTCATTACATAGAAAAAAAATATTTTCCTAAATCTAACATCTTATCTAGGAAATAAATTCTTAAAAAATATTTTCCTAAATCTAACATCTTATCTAGGAGATAAATTCTTAAAAAATATCCCATTAGATGATTTAGTTTTTTTATTAGCCTTAGTGTGCTTATAAATTTAATATATTTTTTTTATTTAACTTCAAAATATAAAGTCAATATATAGGATTCCATATGAGTCCTTCAATATTTTATATTAAGTCAATATATATTATTTTGAGTAAAATATGACTCAAATTATCATAGGGTAAAATATCACTTCAATACCTTCCCTCCATAAAATGACAAGAATTTGGTGCTATAAATATACCATGAAACCTTCAAACTCTAGGTTCATAATATTTTCATTCATAACATTTTCACACATATAAATTTTCATAATCATCTCTTAATAATATCAATGCACTTTCTCTCTCTACAAAATTATTACCTTAAACATTTGAGTCTCTACATCCATCGAATAAAATCTTTTTTAAGTATTAGCTACTAGCACATCAACTTACCAAGTACCATCAACTACTAACCACTCAAACTTTTCATATCATACCACTAGATATCTCTGTTAAAAAAATAGACTATATTGTTTAAATTAGTAAATTAATTGATTATCCAACATATCAACCTTATTTTAAACATCTTGGATTTTGAAATTTATCAACACATTTCTCTCATAAATAATTTGAAGGGTGATTTATTTTTCATCATCTTAGCACCAAATAATAAACTAATTTTATGAAAAAATATAATGTTTTTGTTTTATGGCCTCGTATGGTATTGTGATTCAACCATGTTTTTGAAAAATTTAAAAACCAATTAGTCTCAAATTATTATTTTTTAGTGTATTTGGATCATTTAGATGTGTTGATAATAAAAAAAATTAAAAAATATTATGTCAAGTAAAAAATATTTTTTTTAACACACTCTGAAGAGTTAAAATTATTTGGAGTTCAAGTTCATTGATATGATATTATTGCCTTAGTTCCAATAAGCCAAGTCATATGACTTGGCTAAACCGTACATAACTTCCATATATTATTAACCATTGTAATAAACACTCTTTTAACAATTTCTTTTATGCCAAGAGGTCTTTGGAATTATACATTATCTCCTACTTTCACTGATATGATATATTTTACAGTTTAAAATTATTTGTTTGGGTTATGCATGTCAAACTTTTTAACTAACATATCATTAAACTCATCAACTTCTAATAAAAAAAGAAATACAAAAACTAAAAAAATCACAAAGTATCACCATTATGATTTATATGTTGTATCTTGATCTAATTGTTACTGATTTTACTTGCTAGATAATTTTAGACTAAATATTATAATTTTTCAGGTGATGTCATGTGGATTAAGTGATAAAATGTTAAAAAAACTAGTAGCCTTAAACTCATTGGACTGTTCATGATGGGTAAAGCCACAAAGATTGTGTTATATATAAATTGTACATAGGTAAGCGAAAAAAATGCTAATAAAAAAATGTGTTTTTTTATCTACAAAAAGTAACTTAAAGTTTGGTATGAAAGAGAAGACTCTCTATTCTAGACATTGCAATTATATAATTATCTCAATACTTAATTAATCATAGTATAAAATATATATCATATTAATTTATTGTTGTGTGTATGTGCTTGATATATTAAAGTAAAATATATATCATATTAATTTATTGTTGTGTGTATGTGCTTGATATATTAAAGTTATATTTCATTTTAACCATACTCAATTTGGTACATAAAAATCTTCTCTTTTTTAATCAAAGGAAAGACCTTCAAAAATTCCAGGTTCAACCCCTGGAATTGCATGCCAAAATATCGTTAGTCCCTTGGCAAAATATTTTTACCGCTAGTACATTAAAAAAATAATTTGATTTAGTTTATTGGTAAGTCAAACTAGATTCGTGTTAATTATTATCTAAGTAATTGTTTAGAAGTGTGATTGTCATAAATTTTAAAAATACTTTTCATTCAGAAATGTATTAAAATGATAATTATTTTATTTTAAAAAAATATTTTTTTGTCATCAGCATATGAAATGATCTATAAACACAAAAAAAATTAAAATAAAAAATAATTTTAAAACTACTAAAGGAGAAGGCAAATTCACTTTGACTATAGACTTATGTTACTATTCATTACAATAGCAAAAATGGCATCTATAGGTTTGTCAAAAAAGAAATTTTGTCTTTGGTTAAAGTGTATTTTGGTATTTTTTTTATATGGCGCATTCGTCATTGTTGGTTTGTTTTGTTGTATTTTTTTTTATCTTTTTATAAACAATAGAATAACAAAGATAAAAAAAACTAATATTGTTGGGAAAGGTTATTTTAGTATTTTTCATTTTAAATTGTAAAGTATAATTATATATTTGTTCTTAAAATTACAAAACTAGGTCATTTAAGTAGGGTTATTGACATCTTTCTTCAAGATTTTTTTTTTGTAATTGATTTTTTGATTAAGGGCGATAGTTTAATTTAATATTTAATAAATATTGTTTTAATTGAAAAGGTTGTATGCCTCTGGGAGGCATCATGCCTTCTAGTGGTGTAAAATATTCATTTGTCGTCTCATTTTATTTGTCATGTCCTTTTTTCTATGGTCAACATGTGTCATCTAATAGTGGTTAGTTTATCAACTATGGTATTTTTCCCACTTCATTTCTCTTCCCTACATGAAATAATACACTATTGTCCTTATTTTTATTTTTTTCATATTAAATAATGATAATGGTAATTGTAGTAGTGGTAGTGAAAATAATAATAATAATAATAATAATAATAATAATAATAATAATAATAATAATAATAATAATAGTGATGATGATAATAATGATAATAATATTAATAGTGATGATGATTGTGATAATAACAACAACAAAAAGAATACTAACAACAACAACAATATCAATGTTATAGTTTATTATGGTAGTAATAATGATGATGATTATGACAACAAAAAGAAGAATATTAGTAGTAGTAAGTGTTGCTAATAATAATAATAATAATAATAATAATAATACCTATCTTTTCTTTTATGAGTTTGAAAGTGATATTTTATTTTTTGTAAAGGTAATGTATACCGATATCTTTTCTTTTTATTTTTTGCCTTATTGTTTTTATTTTATTGTTGAACATTATTTTTTTAAAGTAAAAAAGAGCTTTGTTTTTTCTTAAATTTCTTTTATATCATGTTAATATAATCTCATAACTTAGGCCACATGTTTTGCGGATTACTACAAATAAACTTTTCTTTTATTACCTAACTTATATATACACATATGGTATCTCTAATTTACTTGATCTTTTTTTTTTTTTATCAAAGTACATACTTTTAATTTTTTCTAGGTTGTTGTGTTTTTTTAAATTTGATTTATTTTTTACTATCATTTATAAAGTTTTTTTTACCATCTTATCAAAATAAAACTAAGTCTAGAATTCAAAGTAATTTTTTTTTTATATTAATTTAAAACATGCTTGTAGTATAAAGATGTTTGGAAACCTCGAGTATGGATTCAATATATATATATTCTGCATGTTAGATCAACAAAAGTCAATATTTGTTTTTAAGATTATACAAGTAGAGTATTTTAAACTAACTTAAAATTTGAAATGAATAATGACCATATATAATTCATAGGCCGGTTTTAATTTTTAACAAGATGTTTAATTGAAGATTATAATATTTTTTTTTTCTATATTGTATACAAAGAATAATTTATTTTTCTTAATTAAAAATAAAGAGTAGAGTATTTTATTTATTTTAAAATATGCAACAAAGAAGTCTTATAGTTGACTTCTTAGGGAATATTTTTTATTGATTTGTTTTATATTAATTAAGATATTTAATGTTAATAATATATTTTAGCAAACCCTACGAAAACTTTGCCTTGAATTATTTAAAAAATAAATTAATTGGACAAAACTATATATTATAGGGCTGTCCACAAATTATAATTGTCAGTGGAACCCACCATCAATTTTGGTCTAATAAAAAACCTCGATCAATTCCAGATGAAATGAAACACAATTAAAAAAATAAAATATATATTTTTTCTTGATATCATATTATAATGCTAATGTAAACATTTCAACCCGACATACAAACTTGATGTTTGTGGACGTAAATTTATAATTCTCACTTGCATTATTTACCTGAAATGCTTAACACTGAGACAAGATTCGATTCCAGCAAATATGTCTCTTCATGTGAATGTTGTCGGCGTAGAGTTTTATTCAGTGAGTGTATATGTATGGTATTTTTTTGTTTTTTATATTTTAAAATTGCGTTTTATTTGAAAATAAATATCAAATTATTTTTTATGTAATTTTGATATGCTAATATTTAAAACTAAAAAAAATTGAATATTATTTTTAATAAAAGTATTTTGCAATACAAAACCAAACACATACATCAACGGCCATTCATCCTCTTTTTTTTTATACACGAAACAAATATTATATTTATCACAACTGGAACAAAAAGATAATATGTTTTTATTTTTAATTTATGATAAAGATAGTATTTTTTTTTATGAAATAGTATTTTTAATTGAGAAAATAAATAAATTAGTCTAGGTTCGTTGCATGATCATGATTTGTCCATTTTTAAAATAGGCGGACATGAATTGTCTTTATTTTATCTTTTAAAATTAAATGAATATTATAAGATAGGATAAATATAATATTTATTTATTTATTTTTAATTTAGGATATCTCTTAAAAAAATTAATAAGAGTGTCCTGATCACATTCTTTTAAAAGAAGTCATAGATGACACCTATGATACTCAAGTCATGAATAGGACATGCAATTTCATAGCTACAAGGATGACATGTGACCATTCAAACTACGCTATTGTTTTTTAAAATAAAAATAAAAATAAAAATAAAATCACTATTGTTCTACCTTGAAAGAACAAAAAGAACTTACATTTAAGACCAAAGTTTTTAACGAGGTCGTTTGTCATTTTATTTCTATTTGTGTCTGGCTATGCTATAAAAATATGTTTAACATTAAAAAAATTAAATCAATATTTTTTTAAAAATATTGTACAATGATTTTAACATGCTAATATTAAAAAACACATAAATATATCAACTACAAACCAACAAGTATAAGTAAATTTCTCTTAAAGGATGTATCATGATAACAAAAAATTTATAATCTGCACAGCAGATCTTGAGTTCAATAAAAATTTATAACATTTCTCAAATTTATTATTTGGGCCGCCCATCACACGTATAAGTCAATGCACCGCCCATCACACGTATAGATCGAATGACTCAGGAGACGTTGCTTAGTGCATTGAAATTATAGACTTTCTCAAATTTATTATTTGGGCCGGCATTTCCACGTCACGAGAACATATTCTTATATTAAAAAAAATAAAAGTAAAAAAAAAAAAATCCATTGTTGACTGGTCATGGAGGCTGATGTAAATCGAGGACTTGGGACCTCCAATCAAGAAGGTCGTTGAGGATGAAGATATAGACCCCCCCCAGAAAGATCCTCATGTACTCTTTTTATTTTTCTTGTTTCAATTTAAGAAGGACAGTAGACACACGTGTTTAAAGGCCAGCCTCCACTCCAACAGTCTGGTTATCTATTGCGCGTCCATCTTTATCCTATACTACGTGTCCTTCTCTCGTTCCTAGCTTTCTCTGTCGGTCAATTACCACTCGAGTTATTCTACTATGCGATCATTCCTACTTTAAGTCACCACCACCTTTCGCTATCATCCATTGCTACTGTTACTGTTACTCTTACTCTTTTTTACCGTTACTGACTAAACTATAGAAGCAAGGGTAAGTGCTTTTATTCACTGTTCTTGTGACTGCTAAAACACACTTTATTTTTGGGATTTTCATTAAAGTTTTTTTTAATGTTCATAAATATATTAATATAATATTTTTATTTTTTAAAAATTATTTTTAATATTAATATCTGAAAATTATTTAAAAATAGTATTTTTAATTTAAAATAAAAAATAAAAATAATTTTTTTAAAAAAAAATTACTTTTGAAAAAACACAGTATCAAACACCCAATTTACTTCTATTGTTGTTCACTATAATTTTGATTGTTGTTTTTTTAATTGTCATTAGTTTTTGTTCAATAAACCCATGCTACTAATAAAATTTTAATTTGATGACTTAATAAATTTTTTTCATTTATTTTTATATAATTAAATAAAAATAGATTACGTAAAGTTCTCTGCATCAAAGATCAAATATTTGCATTTTCATCTACCATTTGTTTCATGCAAGGAATATCAAGTTCTCGCTTAAGTCTTTAATTAGAGTTAATCACTCTTATATGTCTTATTAATTCATATATTTTTAAGTTTATTTTATTAAAAACATACATTATTTATTATCACATTTTAATTAAAAAGATTGTGATGCTGGAAAAAAGTATTAATAAATTTTAAAATTGTAATCCTAATTTTAGCGTAATGTGAGTACACTAGCTTGTCACACATATATACGTGTACGCCACTCTCAATCTATCCATTACCCTTCTCTTAAAGGGGTTTTTAGCACTGTATTTCAAAGTGTTTTTTAAAAGTTTTGAATTTTTTTATTTTAAATTAAAAAAATTAATGTTTTAAATTATTTTCATTTGTTGATGTCAAAAATAATTTTTAAAAAATAAAAAATATCATTTTAATATATTTCTGAACAAAAAAGTATTTTAAAAAATAATTGGAATCACAATCCTAAACATGCACTTATGATATCAAGCTAAATATATATATTTTTCTTTTTAGCTTTTGATGTAAATAATTGGAGTTTTATCTATTTTATTTATTTATAGAAGAAAGGTTGTATTTGTTTATTAACAGTTGGCCGCCTTGACATTTCAGCACTGAAGTTTTCCATTGACTTTTTTTTAATGGTATACAATTACAACGACAGAATCAAGTTTCTCCTTTTCTCAATACTTACACGAGTGAGATTTGACATAAATTGTTTTTTAATTTATTGCAGTTTCGTAATGATATTTTATGTCAAATATAGCGGTTGAAATTCTCTTTCAGGCTTACAAACTAGTTGCGATGAATGCTTTGCCGTGACAAAGAATATTTTATATAAAAAATATTTAAATGCTACGAACACTTTTTTAAAAATAAAAGATCAGGTGACTCAATTTATAGACTTGATCGACTCCAATAAAGTTGTTTGATTTTAATTAAAAATTATAAAATAGGCTGCAGTAACCAAATTGAAAAAATAATGATAACCAACTATATATTTTTCTCGAAAGACAACAATTGATGTAGCTCAATTCTCATTCTGTTAAATATAAAAGGGGAAAATTGGGTAAGTAAATAACCTAAAAAAACAAATTTTAGTCAATTTAAGTTAGTATAATACACACTTGCAATTTTTGTAATTAGGGCTAAACCGATTTAGATTATACTTCTAAACCCACAAATCATGTCATGAGATTATAATAACCTGATAGAAAAAAAATATGATAAAAATTATAAAGTTATTTTTTAAAGAAAATAAATGTAAACTCACATTAGCTTTTCAATTTTGGTACCCGGATAATTATGTCATAAGGATTCTATTTGGAAAAACCATGAAACCAAAATTTTAATTAATTGAATATTGAAGGATAAAATTGAAAAAAATAATTTTAATAATACAAAAGAATTCAAAAATGGCAATTAAAAGAACAACGGGGATCAAATTCTAAATACAAAATAAATTCTATATTTGACTAAAATGTGAAATTGAAAAGAAAAATCAATTCAATAAAAGGCTAAGAAAACCCAAAGACCAAATTGAAACAATAATACATGACAAATTAGAATTGAATGATGAAATTAAAAATAAATAAAACTTCTACAAAAGAGTAATAGTAAAAAAAATAGAATTCATATGAATAAGAAGTGATGTTGAAATATCAATAACAAAAAGGGCTCAGCTGTAAATTTGAAAGGAGG
The DNA here is from genome assembly GCA_027405865.1 of Salix purpurea. Lineage (NCBI taxonomy): Eukaryota > Viridiplantae > Streptophyta > Magnoliopsida > Malpighiales > Salicaceae > Salix > Salix purpurea. The sequence continues at coordinate 22,888,895 of JAOWLH010000002.1, forward strand.
AGATAGAGAGAAAAAAAAAAAATACCTCCCAACAATAAACCACCCCATCTCTGGCAACACATACCACACCAAAAAAAAAAAAACATGACACCAAAAAAAAAATTGACACAAAAAAAATAAATATATAAAAGATTTTTTAGCTGCTAATAGTCATTGCATATGTCGCTCAAAGTGCACAAATGCCTTTAATACTCTGATGCTCGAGAGCGTTTGCATCTTTTTATTTTTATTTTTATTTTTTTTATTTAATAAAATAACAAAAATTCCACAAGCTGACTTGATACTAATAATAAAACCATTATAAGAAGATAAAAAATGCATTGACACCAATTTGATAATTTGTGTTTGTAAAGATATTTTGATCACTTTGTTGTGCCTTTTATTATAACAAAAAAACTATATGAAAATGACCCTGTGCTAATTTTAATTTTTTATTTCTAAAAGTATTTTATTATTTCATTTTTCTCTTAAAATAAAAAATAACATATTTATTTTCAATAAGTTTAATAATAACTTATAAATCTTATTAAAAATTAATACCTCCAATAACTGTATTAAATCTTTAATAAAAAAGAAAAAAACAATGATAATGTTTTCACTTACATGCGGTAAAGATGTTTATTTTTCATATGAGAATGTTATGTTGTACTTAGGGTGTGTTGGTATTGTTTTTGCTTTTGTTGTTGAAGTTTTAAAAAAACAGTTTTATGAAAAACTCTTTAGCTGTGATTCAAAATAATTTTTAAAGTATTTAGTTAAAAATATGGTTGAGTTTGAGGTTAATGAAAAACAATTTCAAGTGTTTGGTTACCAAACTTTTCATATTGCTTTCAACTTGTGAAATTACTTTAAAGTGTGTGTGTATATATATATATATTGTTTTTTAAATATTTAATAATTATAATAATAAAATATAATTAATAATTCAAGTAAATTAGACACTTGTTTTTATTCTTCGATCAAACTACTTGTAATTTCATCACGAACTATAAATTCATACGTGAAGGCCCCTGCGATCTCAGAATAACATATAGTAAAATATTATCTGAAACAAAATTAGGACTGCGAGGCAAAAATTAATTGTGATCTTCTTCTAATATATTTATTTATATTTTAATTAATTTTTAGATTATTTTAATATTAAAAATATATTTTTTATAAGAAAATATAATAAATAATAAACTAAAAAATACTACCAGCCCCCAGCTTGTTTCCACTTGTTTTTGAGATGAGACCCACATGATTTTTTTCAACTTATCTACATTAACCAAACACTCAAAACAACAATTTTTTTCTATATCTCCACTCACACCTTACTCCCAAACACCCTCTTATAATGATGGCAAACCACCGATATCTAAATTATTCTTTTTATAGTATTGTTTTAAAGTAAGATTGATTCCAGTCAACAATCTTATTATACACAATCATTGTGATTGGTGATTTAAAAGCCGGGCTTCAAATTGTAGTGGTGTTTGTAAATTAATATTTCACCATCTACTACCACGCACGCGCAATTTTTTCAAGATTATGATTGTTCAATAATAAAAAAAAAAAAACAAAACCAATGATAAAATAATTTTTAAAACTATGATAGAATGATAGAAAATGAGACATATAAATTACAGAAATCAATTCTCAATAAATACAGTATAAAAAAATCAAATAAAAAATAAAAAAAAACAAAGCATTTTGTTAATGAACAATACGTTTTGAGAGGTGCTACTGTAATCTACAAATCTTTTGTTGAAAAATAAAAAGAGGTGAACATTTTTTTCTTGACTTGAATGCCAGAAAGTCAATGCATCAATAATTTAATTTTTTAGTTAGTACAATTCGATGCTAATAGACTCATTTGTCCATAGTGTTGAGTTTTTTTACGAAGTAATAATCATAGACTATATCGATATATTTTTTCTTGCTGGTACACTGTTACCATTTATTCCCCAATCGCTATCCTCCCTCCAATCATAGTCAATTATCACAGTCAATTATATGTATTGAAAAGCCTTTTCAATGATCCGAATGGGTCCCCAATTGAACATTGTACCAATAAGTAGGTTCAACTGAACTTTGTTAGCATATGCTTTTTGGGATTCAGGAAAGGCAGCCCTACCATACCACAATGATGCAAAGCTGTAGGTTTGTAAATGGAGTTTTTAATTTTGTCAACGTAATCTGAAAGGGATAAGGGTTTAAGGCTGAACAGTTCGTTTTTCTTCAAGTTTATAAATCAATTTGCGAAATTGAATTCAATGGGTGAATCTCATGATCCATTTCTAGTAATTTAAATAAAAAACGAGGACATCATTCGGCACATGAATTTTATTACCATGATATTAGGTTTTATCGACCTAACTATTTAAGTAGTTGGGAGCACTGGTTATGACGTGAATGCTCCAGTTGAGCTTCTTAATCAAGGCTCTCTTCACCATAATTTTTCTTCGAGGGAAGAATATGCGATTTGAAATTTTGAACATGAAAATGGGCCGTGCATTAAAAAAGTATTGTTTTACTAGAAAATTATGCGAGTTTAAACTGGGTTTATGACCATTTTATTTACTAGAAAGTATATATTTTTTTTTAAAATAAGTTCTTGTAATGTTAAATGTTTTCTCATATATATATATAGTAGTGCTATAAAAGAAGATTTATAGTGATCGAAGGATTGAAAATCAAATTTGATACGGTCAAACAAGATATTTTTGAATTTTTTATAATTTCTGAATTGTTTTCATCCTGAAATAAAATTAAAAACACTTTCATAGAAATAAAGTTATATTCTATTTTTTAAAATTAATTGAAAAATGCTAACTTCTCCAATCATAAACAAACATTAAGAAGTTAGTGAGGAACCACTTTCCGTGGACAAATGAGCCTAAATTAATAATGGCCGCAGTTCAAAAGCATGCATGGTATGTTGTCAATCTACCAACAAACTCATCAAATAGCTACTATACTAAATAGCTTTCGAAATAATCAAGAAATCGTTCGATTGCAGGACATGTGGGTGTAATTGAAGCGCATGCAGTCCTTGGCATGGTGAAGGCCCCGCCCCTAGTATCCACAATAAAAGATTTTTTATTTTATTTTGCATCAGGGAAAACTTAATTCTCTTTAGATATTTTTTTTAACCCGAGTTAAGCCAGTAAAATCCCGATTGTCCTAAATTTTTACAAGCAGAGCACGTCCTAACTCGAACTCGAGACATGAAAAATAGATCTCAAACTTTTTATTATCACACAGAAACCTTTTAATATCACACCACTATAGAAGATATGCACACCACAACAATTGTTGACCCTTAACTACTCGTGTATTCAAATAATCATCATAGAGCACAGCAGAATAAATTGTAGATGCATGGTGCGTTTTCAATGACCTGGGTTGGGGCACCAACAGCTCATCCACAGAGATGCATTGCATGCGGGTTGGGTTGAATCTGATGTGACCCGGGACCAATAGCTCATCTACAGATGCATTGCATGCGGGTCGGGTTGAATCTGATGTGACCCGAGACCAATAGCCACTTTCACAGCTATCCTGTATTGTCCTGGTAATGAGGTAGTCCTATTTGAAATAATAGAAAGCTAAGAGACAACTTTCTCCTGTCCATCAAACACTAGAGATGGAGAATGGTTTGAGAATGTTGCATGCCGGTGCTAGCCCCCCCCCCCCCCCCCCCCCCCCCCAAAAAAATCTCGGGGAATTGTACTGGCAATGAGGTAGTCCTACATGAAATAATAGAAAGCTAAGAGACAACTTTCTTTCTCCTGTCCATCAAACACTAGAGATGGAGAATGGTTTGGGAATGTTGCATGCCGGTGCCGCCACCCCCCCTCTAAAATCTTGGTCCATCTCCCCTAACAAAATAATAATTTGTTGCCCAAATTTTGGCATCAATGTGATATTTAATGTGCCTCCACCATTAGCACTTTTAAGATATGGCCACAAAATATCGAGCTCTTAAATGATTTAATAGAATATTAAAATTGAAACTCTATCGATCAACTTTGGAAAACTAGTTTTTTTATTTATTTTAATAATTGCATACTTGATGAATGTGGTTTTTGGAAGTTTGATTATTTTAGTGTTTTTTATATTAAAATAATATATGGACTGTTTGATATTACTTTTTTTGGTAAAAAATATATTTATCACCTATATTGATGACTATTCATGTTATGGATATGTTTATTTGTTACATGAAAAATCTACAGGTTATACATTTATTTTCCTAAGCATAATATAAAAATTGTTATTGTTCCTTAAAATATTGAAAGGTTTCCCTCCACATCTTTTAAAGTCATTGTTCCTCAAATTATTGAAAAGTTTAACAATTATGAAGAACAACATATTAATGATTATACTTCCCATGATAAAGACATTGATGAGGAAATTATAATAGATGAACCATAATAAAAAAAAAACATTAAAAAGGTCTCAAAGACAACACAAAGGTTTTCCCTTGGTATATCTATCAGAGTTAAAGTTCTACTATAAAATTAAGGATGATTCAATTTTATTTTGCACATGCTACAAATAATGATAATTCTAAAAAAGTGGATTGATTCCATAAAAATGAACTAAAATTTATGGAATAAAATGAAGTTTAGGACCTTATTAAAAAGCTAAAAGTTGTAAGAGAGTAGAATATAAAAGGGCCTTCCAGACAAAACAAGACTAAAAAGAATTTTATATGCACCAATTGTTGGGAGCTTGGTATATGCTTAATCTTGTACTAGGCCATACATTAGTTTTGTTGTTAGAATTCTAGGCAGGTCCCCAAATAATCCAAGTTTTGATAATTGGAAGGCTTCAAAGATAATATAGAGATACTTGAAAGACATCAAATATTACATGCTTACATATAAAAAAAATGATCATCTTGAGGTGATTAGGAATTCAAATTTAGAATTTGCTAGATGCGTGGATGCAAGAAAAATCTCGTTTAGTTATTTGTAGGGATGATTATTTTTGGTCCGGTTTAGTTTTTATTTATAAAAACAATAAAAAATATATAAAAAAATTGAAACCAAACCGAAACCGGTTTAAACCACCCAGTTTCGGTTCAATTTTTTTATGTAAACACCAAAAAATAGTTTTTGGATTTTTAGGTCACAACATTTTTTTTTGAATTCGAGGAAACTTCACCCCTGAAAAGTGTACTCTGTGGGCCCAGATGAGCAAGTAAAACCCCAGCTATCCTATGTTCTTAAAAGAGATGCATGTACTGACTCGAACTCGAGACCTGGTACATATATCTCATGCCATTTCCTTTTAGGTCAGAACAAGCTTGAAGAGAAGAAGGTGTTGCCTTTTAGGCCCCTTGAGTTTGTAAAGCTGAATCCTCATCCCGATGTCGCTTAAAAGAGAATCAAACAGCTTGCTCAACAAAATCAGTTAGGGTCATTCCATTCATCAAGAGCAGAGGAATACAGAAACAAGAGCATGAGAGCTTGGACTTTGGAGGTTCTATTCAGGGCCAGGAGACGAAGAAAGATAAGAAGAGGGTGGCGCTTCCACTGGATTCGATATCATGAGAGGGAGGGCGGCGGTCCCTATGGCCGGGGTTGCATTGAATCCTCCCCTTCCTTCTCTCTGGAACAATCGAGGGCACTGCCTTCCCTCAGCTTTCAGAGGTAGGGCATGTCTTGAGAGTGAGTTCCGAAGTAAGAAAAAGTCAAGCAGGAAAGTCATCAGACCCTCTTCAGTGACATCTAGTTTTTTTGCCCAGAGCAATGAGTGAAAACTTTTTCGATCTGATACCTCATAATGAGAACTGGTTCATAAGCAATCGATTCCACGGTGGACGGCTTATGATAGCTGTTGGCTTGGTCTTTGTCTGGCATCCTCATAATATTGTTCTTAAGGTTTGTTTTTTCGAAATAAAAGAAAGTTTTTTAAATTTGAACTTGTTTGGTTTGGTTTATTGGTTTTAATTTTGAAAACACCAAAACCAAACTGAACCAGAAGATTTTAAAAATATTGTAATTGGTTTAATTAAATTTTTTTAATGATTCATTTTTTCTCAATTAATTTCAAGATTTATTGGTAGTATAACTTTATTTGGTTATTCATGTTTACTATTGATAACACTTACAGCCTATACATTCATTATTTTGTCAATATTATATATTGTCGGTCGTCTTAAGAGTGCCGGTTTGGCTAGTTTCCCCCCCCCCCCCCCCCCCCCCCCCCATAAAAACTCAACCAAAACAGTTCCACAAAATTGATTGTAAGATTTGCGCGGCTAATATGACAGTAAACCTGATATACAAACACGAAATTAGAAGTATGAGTACGAATTAATTGGATTTTGACGTTTACCAGAAGCTGAGAGGACTGAAAAATAAAAGAAAAAAATGGTTTTTATGGTTAGTTATTAGGCGAGGAGTAGCCCCTTAAAGGAAAAGGAGAGGACAGATGTGTACATGAAATGGGCCCTACAAGTAACGTATGAGAAAGATCCTACAAAATTCTTCTTTAATGGAAGATTCTCTTAAGAAGTGACGATGGAAAACGATTGGAGGTCCGTATTTCTGTATAGTCAACATTCATCTACAGATCAGACCTGGTCTACATTAGATTCTCATACCACGATATTGAAATTTGGTTGACGAAGGAGAGAAGTCATAGGCCTGGCTCATCATCCTGGTTCCTTTAAATTAAAACGTATTTGATCACGAAAATCAGTAATCCCTTTCGCATGCATGCCTGCCTGCCATTTCTCTCGTCCTGAGGAACCACAAATTTAGTGTAGGAATAATAAAACTTTCAAGAAAAAAGTAAGTAAATGTGAGAGGTGAGAGCAACTTCAAAGTGTATTTTCAAAGTAAATGTGAGAGGTGAGCTCTGAGATGAAGAGAGCAAACCAATAACACATTAATTAAGATGAAATATGAATGGAGCTGACTAAAAAAGGAGGAGGGATAGTCAATTCTTGACGATGAGGGTTTTGGGTACTTGAAGCGATATCAATATAAATCTCTTCATCTCTTTTAGAGGCTAAAGGAATTATTTTAGTAGTTCAAATTTAGAGTGTGTTTGGCATGACTGTTGTTGTTGTGGTTGAAATTGAAAAAAAAAAACAGTTTCATGAAAAACGCTTTTAGCTGCGGTTCATAACTGAAATTGAAGTGTTTGGTTAAAATTGTGGTTGAGTTTGGAGTTTAATGAAAAACACTTTCGAGTGTTTGGTTACTATGCTTTTCATATTGCTGTCAACTTGTAAAATTACTTTAAAAGACACACATATAGATTTTTTTAAATATTGTAGATTTAATTATCATAAGAATAAAATGTAATTGATAATTCAAGTAAATTAGACACTCGTTTTTATTCTCCCATCAAACTATTTGCAATTTCATCACGAACTAAAATCAATACGTTAATGCCTCTACAATCCCTTGCTATTGGATGGATAAACAACATCTAGTAACAATATCCCATTAGTAACAACATCTGCGATCTAGTTGTAGAGATATAAAGGCAAATCCAGTTGCAAGTTTCTTATTCATAATCAATTGAAAAACAACATGGTTGTGAAATGAAATGAAGTCACGTGTCTTTTCCTTTCATTAGGACTAATCTCTATCTATATATTTTTTTTATTTTAATATATATATATATATATATATATATATATATATATATTTTAAAAATCAATCTAGGTCTGACCCAACTAAATGGGCCGGCCCACCCAAGTTGGGCCAAAATGCCCAACTTTCCTGGTCTTGGGTTGGGCTGAGAGGAGGTCCAGCCCAGCCCGAGTGTTAAAAAAAAACACAAAATGATGCACCGCGATCATTGTGAATTAATTCATGAAGTTACTGTTCACGTAACACGTGAACACTAACATGGACAACTATGACGAGAGGGTCACCGACCAATACCGACGAGTAGAGAAGACCGAGGTGGTTCTTCTTATGGTGGCGGTGTTGAAAATGGTGCCCTGTGGTGGCCGGTAGGATCATAAGAATGTTACAACTACTGGTTCTTCGTGGTTCTGCTAACGCCGGGTTGTTGCTATTGCTGCTGGACAGAGGATCAGAGAAGGAGTAGTCGTGGTTATGTAGGAGAGAGAGGGAGCTGTCGTGAATGCATGTGGAGAGAGAGAGGGGTAGTGGCCGTGCCTGTGGAGGAGAGAGAAGGGAGTTGCCGTGACTGTATGTGGAGAGAGAGAGAGACAGTTCGCCAATGACGGTAATGAAAGGAAGGCAACTGTGATGGTGTCAATCCTTACGCGATGGATATGGTGTCAATCCGTTTATTGTGTTGAACCGTGTTCCTCGCAAGAATACACCAAACTAAATGTAGCCAAAAGCATCAATTTTCTACTTCTCGTAAACGATGACTCGACCATGTTTTTGGTAGGTCCCACCGCAATTACACGATGGATATGGTGTCAATCTGTTTATTGTGTTCAACCGTGTTCCCTGCAAGAATACACCAAACTAAACGTAGCCAAAAACATCAATTTTCTACTTCTCGTAAACGATGACTCAACCATGTTTTTGGTAGGTCCCACTGCAATTAAAATTGCGGTTGTCTGATTACCAAACGAGTGTAAATTGTATTTTCCTTAAAACACAGTTTGCACCACGTTACCAAACAACATCTTAATTGTGACAGATATGACAACTCCCTTTAAATAATAATAAAATAATAATCTAGATATAAAATCAGTGATATCATCCTGACAAATAATGCATGCACAATAATATTGGGTTTAGTCACGAAAACTAATTCATGATATTGGTCTAGAGGCGTTTATCAAATGTGAAAAACAAAGCAATTTTTATTAATAAAGTTTTGATTGAGCAATTGATATAAAAATCTAGGCTGAACAATCAACCCATAACCTAAGGGCTTATGCTAAGTAAAGTATGAAGTCAATATCAAATGATATGTCTTGAACAATGGAGAGCACTTCATGCTAGGGTTGTTAGTTTTGTTTTATTTCGGTCGAAACATTTCATACCAATTAAAAAAAGAGATAAAACGACATCATTTTTATCTCGGTTAAAATTCTAATCCATTTTAAATTTTTTAGCTAAATTCCGATCGAAACGCACTGGTATGACGCCACCTGTGCAGTTTTGGCCTTTAAAAAACATAAATGAAGTAAATTGAAACTGAATTGCCTATGAAAGAGTGAAAATACTAATATTTTAGAGAAGAAGAAGCACTGTCTTATTATCTTAATATGTTCTGTGTTACATTCTATATTATATATACATATTACATTTGATTCAAAATCCTAACGTATCTATTGTGTAATGTGTAAGATCAAATCTTTCTCAATTGATAATTATTAATGTTAATTGTAGATTTGTTGCTGCATTCCTTCTGCAATTGATTATTTCCTTTTTGTGTTGTTGCTGCATTCAATTGATGACTCTGTTTTTGCGTTTCTTCTTCTGCGATTGCTTCCTTTCCATTTATGGTGTTGCTGCCATTATTGCATTTAATTATTTGATCTTCATCCTTGATTTCTGTCAACATTATCTGTTTCTCTACATGCCCCCTCAAGCTGAAGGGTAGGTCACGGATATTCAGATTGAGTTGAACTTGCCGAAACTTGCTTGGTGACAAAGGTTTTGTGAGGGCATCCGCTAATTGATGTTTGCTGGAAATGAAGTGTACCACGAGTTCTTTGTTAGAGACTTGGTCCCGAACAAAATGAAAGTCAATCTCAATATGTTTGGTTCTGGCATGAAACTGAGGATTGGATGAAAGATATGTAGCCCCAATATTATTGCACCATAAAATGGGACTTCGTTGCAACAATGAACCAAGTTTAGTAGCATTGATTTAAACCATCTACTAAACTAAATAACTAAATGAGGGTTTTCTTGCATCCACACATCTAGCAAATTCTAAATTTGAATTCCTAAGCACCTCAAGACGATCATTTTTCCCCATAAGTAAAGCATGTAATATTTGATATCTTTCAAGTATCTCAATATTTTCTTTGTAGCCTTCCAATGATCAAAACTTGGATTATTTGGGTACTTGCCTAGAATTCTAACAACAAAATTAATGTATTGAGATACTTGAAAGATATAAAAAATTACATGCTTACTTATGAAAGAAAACATGTTTGCAACTCCACGATTGGTTACTTCTAGCTACGGTTGGCTTTCGTTTGCAACTCCATGAAATCAAATTGGACCCCATGTAGATGCAATAGGCACCAACTGATCGTTGATCATCCCTGTCAGTTGCCCAGTCAGAATCAGAGAAGGCCTGCAATTGAAAATCTACACTTTTTGTTAGAAAAAACCAGTCGAGAGAGAGTGCTTGAGGTAGCGCAGTATATGCTTGATAGCAAACCAATGAGAGTCAAGGGGATTGTGCATGAATTTGCTAACTTTGTGTACAAAAAAGGCTAAATTTGGTCTCGTAAAAGCCAGATATTGCAGGCTGTCAACCACACTTTGATAGACACTAATGTCTGGAAAAGGAGTACCATCTATGGCAGTAAGATGACAATTGGAGGGCATAGGACTGGTGCATGGTTTGGCATGTTCCATCTTGTTTTTGTGGAGTAATTCAACAATATATTTGCGCTGAGTCAAATACATCCCTTCAGAACACCGTAGGGCTTCAAGACCAAGAAAATAGGAAAGATTGCCAAGATCGTTGACTGCAAAGGTAGTCTCCAGGGACTGAATAATGGCTGTGATGGCTGAAGAACTGGCGCCCGTGATAGAATGTCATCAACATACATGAGTAGATATATGATGTATGTTGAATGTATAATGAACAAAGAGTGAGGGGTCTGCCTTACTCTCAATAAATCCCAAAACTTTGAGCGTTGTGGACAATTTGGAATTCCATGACTGGGGAGCTTGCCGTAATCCATAGAGAGATTTGTGCAGTTGGCACACATGATTTGAATATTGCGGATGAATATAGCCCTATGGTTGAGTCATGAAGACAATTTCTTGCAGATTACCATGCAAGAAGACATTTAGCACATCTAGTGTTTGATGTTCTAGTTGGAGGAGACATAATGGCAAGAACGAGAAGAATGGTGGCATGCTTAATGACTGGGCTTAATGTTTCTGAAAAGTCAATCCTTGTTGATGAAAGCCTTTAGCAACCAAACGGGCTTTATAACGCTCAATGGTTCCATCAGTATTCCTTTTGATTTAATATATCTAATGGCAACCAACGGTATTGGTTGCTACAGGAGGAGATACCAGTGTCTACATACCATTCTGCGACAATGTTGTAAATTCCTTATTCATGGCCTTATGCCAGTGCAGGGATTTTGATGTCCGACTGAAAGATGAAGATTTTGTCTGACTGGAATCGATTGTTGCTAGTAGTGCCTTTGGTAATGGGTGACGAATGAAATCATCACTGAGTTACCTGGGTTTATGAATATTATTTTTGGATTTGGTGAGCATGGAGTGAGTGTTGGAAAGGGCCAAATGTGGAGCTGGTGGTGCTGTCGGCGCAACACGTGAATCTCTGGCTGGAGATGGCAACTGTGGAGCTGGTGTTGTTGTTGGAGCAGCAGGTGAATCTCTGGTTGGAGATGGAGCTATTTCTGTATCTGTAGAAAACAAGACCAACTGTGCAGGAGGTGTGCAAGTAGTAATATGTTTAGTTTGCAAATTTAGGGGACATATGGAAGGAGACATTTAATTAGTAGGGTAAAAACACAAAGGATGGATATGTGTGTGACGTGATGACAAACACACATTTTGCTGAGTATAGGAATATAGTTTCATCATAGACGACATGTCGAGAGACATAGATTTTACCCGTAGAGAGATTTAAACACTTATACCCTTGATGACAAAGACTAACCAATAAAAATGCAAGTTTTAGATCTAAAATTCAGTTTATTCTTGTTATATGGTCTTAAATTTGGTCAACAAGCACAACCAAATACCAACATGAATTGATAATTAGTAGGTCAATGAAAAAGAGTTTCAAAGGGAGATTTATGATTTAAAACAGAAGTTAGAGGTCGATTTATAATGTAGGTAGCGGTTTGAAATGCATCTTTCCAATAAATAATAGATAATTTTGCATGTGCCAACAGGCTTAGACCGACGTCGACAATGTGTCGATGTTTCCTTTCAATTAAACCATTTTGTTGGTAGGTGTGTGGGCAGGCTAGACAGTTGTTAATACCATTTTGGTGGAAGTAATAGTCGTTGATACTTACCACCCCAGTCTGATTGAATTGTTTTTATTTTTCGTTCAAATTGTTTTTCCACAAAAGCTTGAAAATTTAAAAAGACTTGCTCAATGTCAAATTTCAATTGAAGATGAAACAACCATAAAAAACTTCGAATAATCATCAAGGAAGCTAACATAATATTTAGCACCGGATGTGGATGCCATTGCTGCAACTCCCCACACGTCATTGAAAATTAAGTCCAAAGGTTTCGAAGAAATAAACTTAGACGATTTAAAAGGCAAATTATGGCTTTTAGCCATTTGACATTCAGGGCACATGTTGTGTGTTTTAGATTTTTCCACGGGAAAAGGGAGAATAGAGAGAATTTGGTTGATCACTGAATTGGAGGCATGACCTAGTCTACAATGCCAGTCATGAGTACGAATATTGGAAAATGCTCGAGGACTTTTGAAATGGTTGATGAATTGATAGAGTCCATCATGGTGATATCCCTGATGACAGACCTTCCCTGAGTAATCCTTCATAAGAAAGTAAAAGGAGTGAAACTCAAAATAAATATTGTTGTCAACACAAAATTGATGTACAAAATGTAAATTCTATTGTATTTCTGGAACAAGAAGGACTTAGTTTAACAAAAATGTAGTATAAGGAGTTGTAATTTTGGAAGACCCAATTTTAGAGATTTGCAAACCTTGCCCATTACCGACTTGCACACTGTCAGAACCAATATAGTCATTTTTCTGCAAATTCAAGTCAACACTGTTATTCGTGAGATGATGTGTGGCTCTTGTAACCACATGCCATGGTGTTTCCCAAGAGTTGGAGCCATGACACATTGCTGCCAATGCTTGTTTTGATTGTAGTGATGATGATTCCTGGTAAGACATATCAAAATGATAATAACATTTCTTAGCATTATGTCCTATTTTACCACAGATTTGGCAGTTCATAGAGGATTGATTGTGGTTCCTATGGGTGGCATTGTATCCACCATGATTGGGCATTCGCCCCTGTCACGAAAGCCTCCACGTCTTGGATAATTGTATTGTCGTTGTGCCATATTTGTAGATGGTTGCTAGATGTTGGAAGTGAGCTGATGTCGGGAAATTCGAGCCTTAAATGTTCGTAGAAGAGAGTAAATCTCATCAAGAGTGATGCTGTCGATTCATGTTGAAATTGAGGCCACAAAACTATCATATTCATTGTTAAGACCTGCAAGAATATATGTTTTTATATCATCATGGCATAGTGGTTGTCCAACAATAACTAGTTCATCAGTTAGTCTTTTTATTAAGTGAAAGTATTCACTAGCTGACTAGCTACCTTTCATGGCAGTGGCCAGTTGTGTGTGAATTTGAGGGATACGAGCGCAAGATCGTGAGGAGAAACTATCATCTAAGGCATTTTACACAGCCATAGATGTTGTATAATTGACAACTTGAGCAAGAATAGGTTCAGATAGGGAAGTCATGAGTGTGCTTAGGATGAGATTGTCTTGACAAATCCAATGTGAGAAGGCTGAATTTAATCTTTCAGAGGTAGCAGAAGTTTCAATATTAGTGACAGAGATGAATTTGGGTGGTTTAAGGATACTACCATCAATGTATCCAAAAAGGTCTTGGCTTTTGAAGTATGGCACCAATTGTGCTTTCCAGAGTAGAAAATAGTCATGGTTTAGTTTTACTGTGACAACAGTTGACATAAAAATAAAAGTGAAAATACTGATATTTTAGAGAAGAAGAAACACTATCTTATTAGCTTAATATGTTCTGTGTTACATTCTACATTATATATACATATTACATTTGATTCAAAATCCTAACGTACCTATTGTGTATCGTGCAAGATCAAATCTTCCTCAATTGATGATTATTAATGTTAATTATAGATTTGTTGTTGCATTCCTTCTGCAAATGATTATTTCCTTTTTGTGTTGTGCCTACATTCAATTGATGACTCTGTTTCTACATTTCTTCTTCTGCGATTGCTTCCTTTCCATTTATGGTGTTGCTGCCGAAACTGCATTTAATTATTTGATCTTCATCCTTGATTTCTGTCAACATTATTTGTTTCTCTACAACCCACCACCCCACGACACCCTCAAATCATTTTGTCCTGCCTCAAATTCAATTATGAAATCCAAAGAAATCCTAACTTTTCTTCCTCATTCCTCACCTCAGAGCCTCAATTCACAACCTCCAATCTTTCTTCTTTAGTCTTTAGTTCACTCTTCACTCTTGCAACCGTGCAACGTCCTCTTCATCAGTTCATCTTCATTCCTGCTCTGTCTCTTCTCTTTAAGGTACACTCTTGTTTTTCTCTTTAATATGCAATCTCGTGTCGTCTGTAATTTCTGCATAGAATGGATGATGAAGGGTTGATGCTTGTAATTCCTTTCCCATTTGCTCTTGCATTGTGTCTATTTCTTCATCTAGGTCTGCCATAATCAATGATTCAAATTAAAGGAATTAGGGATTTTGGATTGTAAAAAAAAGAAGCATATTTTGATTTTTGTTGTGCATGATTTCTATATAAAGTCATCTATGTAATCACATTCAATTTTACCATGGGACACCATTCAGCTTTTGCTTTGCTCTTGTTCGAGGCCCATAATATTGATGTTTCCTTTTGCTTGTCAACTTACACATTAAAAGATCAAATATGATAGCTATGAGAGTGTTTATTCAACCTTAACTGGATTTGCTTTAAAAAATATACAAATTGATGTAAAGATGAAAAATCTAAGATCTCATCGTAAAGGAACTTGGCATGTAAGAAGTAATTCAACATTTTATTTTATTTTTATTTTAAGAAAAACTTCAATTCATTACACCGAAAGTTGGGATTGATGATCTCTTCTTGTCTCGTGTGAATCTGCTTCTATAGTTGGATCATAATTGTTATGACATGAACAAGTATTTTAATACACAGAGGTTGACTGGTGTGGATGTTGGGTTTTGAATTTGCACACGAATCCAATGTCAATGGTGAAAACATTAATATTGATTATTTAGAGATGTTTCTAATTTTGAGATTATGTTTGTTTGAGTTTGTGTTCGTATTGTATAATTTAAAGTTAATTTATCTTGAATTTGAATTGTACTTGTTAAATTCATATTTTAATTTTCATATATATATATATATATATATATATATATATATATATATAAATTAATTAATTATATATGAACAAGATAACCCCGAAATGACGCGTCGAAACGCTCCGAAATCAAAGCATTCCGTTCCAATTGAAAAAATAAAACACCAACTGAAACAGAATTGACAAACTTGCTTCACACTAAAAGAGATACTTACAAAAATGAAAATAAAAACATTAAATTACATGTATAGAAAGCAATTTAATAAACTGGAAACTTGAAAAGAAACCAATAATTATAGATATATATTTAAAAGGAAATTACATAATAAGAAAATCATAATGATGAAGCATAAAGCTTGTCACACATGTAAACCATTAAGAGTTTACAAGTGTAATATTGTAGTGATCGTCCTTATGGATCAAGATTTTGGTGGTGTGTGGAAGACCAAAAATTTCTTCTTTTTTGTGATTTAAAAGGTTTGGAGTTATTATTCTAATATTTTGGATACAAAAAACCCTAACTAGTTTTCAAATTCTGAATAAGAAAACTGATTGTGTATAAAGAGGACAATATAACCCCTAGTATATTTACCTAAAGTAAGCTTCATTGCTTATTTATCTGATTAGCACTAACACTTTGTTGTATTTTTCTAATTATTGGTTCGTGTATTGGTTAAAGTAGGTCCACTTTAATGTGGACTATAACTTTATGGGCCAAGTCTAGAACAATATCTCATCCTCTATCCTATTGGTCTCTCTTTGGTTACCCATCATGAGAACCTTCATGCATGAAAACCATTATCTACTCCACAACAAACAACTCCACTATGCTTTTAATAAAAACCATCTGTTCTCAACAACAACAACACTTAATTTAGTGATTTGAGTATAGCTACTGTGACCAACAACAACATCATCGTCAATAATAAGGGTCTTCATCCTAACCATGATAACCTCCATCTTGAGCCACCAAGAACACCACTAACATTATCACTCCTAACTAGGTAAGCCCCCTACTCCCTATCTACTTTCTTTTATTTTTTAATACAAGATATTAATTAATTCAAGTCATGTTACTACTAACTGTAGCTAGCAAAAGGTAAAATATCCTTAACCCCCAGCCCAACCCATCAGCCTAATTAGCTGGGTTAAGCCTGGTCCTTAGGTCCAACCAACTCTAAAGGTAAGGGTGTACTTGCTAAACACATCATAATGCATTTTCCTTAATTTTGTTTAATTTTGGGCCATTGACTCTCAATATAAGATACGAGACTGATATTAAAAATACCTATTTTTTCTCAAAGATTTCAAGAGAATTGAAAAAAAAAATCTCAAAACAATCTATTAAATATGTTTTTATTTATGTGCATATGATTAAATTCTAAGATTTTCATGAATATTGTTTTTTCATAAAAAATAAAATTGCTTTTTTTTGTTGTCATACTTTGAAAAATACAAAAATTAATCAATAGGTATCATAACTAGATGATAATTATTCATTAGAACTTGACCTATATTTAAAAAAAACCAGAAATGAACTTATATATAAAACATATCAGTGAGTTCCTTTTATTTTTATGATTTAGTATTAGAACAATTAGGTTTTAACTTGATAAGATAATGATCTATTCACCGAGGAGAATTTTTATTGAACTTTAGACAAACCAACGATTAAAAAATATAATAATAACTTAATTTATATAAGATAAATAAACAATATAACTTATCATAAAAAAGATGTACTAGGGGTGATACGTCCTTTTTATACACAACCAATCGTCATAACCAAACTTTGAGACCAATCAGAGTTTGTAGTAATCAAAATACTAGGTGACAACTCTATCTTTTTTTTATAAAAAACAATTCATTAACCAAAAAGATCCCAACTCTAGAGGATGATTGTCGCGTTGTTGTACATGTGCAATATAATGGTGACTCCACTAGGGAATTCCATGGACTAAACTTTGCTTCTTTTTTTCTTATTGTTGTGTTTTAAATTACTTATTCTGTATTTATTTTCAACACACTATTTTTAAATATTTTTTATTTATGTGTTAGTTTTTGTAAATATTATTCATGAATTGTTTAAATAATTCTTTACGCATCACATGTTTTAATTTTCAAGCACACATGAGGTTCTAGGTTAGGTTGGGGATCCATGTTTTGCCTTATAACTGTGGTCAGAATTCAGATGAGTGAAACACCTAACTAATATATGAAAAATTTGTTGGGACAAATAATTTGCTACAAAAGAGGCCCTCATATCTAAAAGCCAATACTAATATGAGTTTTCCCTATTGTCGCTCAACACTCCATCACAAGAGTGTTTTAGATACTCATATTAAGCCTAAATAAGCCTAATGCTTAAAGACTTGCCATAATGTATACTACAATATAATAGCTAAAGTCATCCATAATGAGAAGCATTTGATCTATTATTTTTATGATATGCTAGTCGAGCCTACTCTTAACTAGTGTATGAGTTTGAATGACTAATAGTATTTGGTTAATACATTTATGTAACAAATCAAATTCAACTTAAAAATGGCTTAACTAGGTCAAATCTTTAAGGAATAGGGATAAGAAAGTATGCGTTAACAAATATGCATTGAGTTTATGTGAAGTGGCAACATAAGTTTATCATCCATTACTTAATAATAAGCTCAATTCTATCTTTTTCAATACGTTAAATACTTCTTACTATGATTACTCGATTGGTAATCCATCATATTGTTTTATGGAGGTTGTTGCGATGATGATTTTTTCTCACCTTGCACGCTGCCATCACCGAAGATGGGGGACGACGCGTGGGAAAGGGATTTTTTTAAAATCATAAAATTATGAATATAATTTTTAGAAATCGCCATCTAGTATTAAGGTCATTAGAAAATATAATGGTTTGCGAGAGTCCGGGTAAGGGGACTTGTTATGCAAGGGAATGACATATCACCCTAGTGCACCTATATAAGGTAAGTTGCATTATTGCCCAATTATTGTTCCAAGTCAGATTTTTTATTCGTTGGTTTTTTCTAACGTTCAAAGTAGATCACTCTTCGTGAGAGAGTCTCTACCTTATGGAGTCGAAAACCTAACTGTTATAAAATCCAATTTTTTAACACTGCATTAAATATTCTTTTTTACTAATTATAGATGTACTTTACTATGTAATTTTACACCCCGATAGCTAAATTTGTTTTAAAAAACAAAATAACTGTTAAAGTTTTTGATATTTTGGAAGAATTCTAACGAATAATGATGCGACCATATTATTTGATAGTTTCATCTATATTTACCTAATGTTTTGTGTATAAAATGCCTTGATATTTTTTTTTTATATATTTTGAAGGCATTTTTGGATGAAAGGTGCAAAAAGGAGATAATTGGAGGTGATTGACAGATTTGACCTTCAGTCGATGTTTTGTGCAAAGTGGAAGCTCTAGAGATCGAAATGAAGTGATTCTAGTGACATTCAAAAGATAACATCCATAAATTTATGAAAATATAAGTAAAAAGAAATAAAATAAGGAAGATCATGGAAATCGCAGCCTTCAAAGTCAAATCTTGCAATCTGCCGATATAGACCTTTTTCCATTCCAACTTCAATATCTCGAGCTACAGAAGTCTAATTGATGCAAACTCAATTGCCGTGGATTCAGGCCTCAAAGACCTATAAACGCTCCAAAATTAAGATCCAAACAATGTGATATGAAGGAGATATGAATTTTACAAGGGACAACTAAATTCTGCCAATTTAAGGAAGGACTATTTTGTAAAATAGACACTAGGGTTTCTAAGCATATATAAAGGAGAAGAGGAGCAAGGAAGTGGCGGCCAGCACAAAAGAAAACATAAATATTCCTCCTTCAAACCCTAAATCATGTGTTCTTCCATCTTTTTATTTAGTTGTTCAATAAACATGCAAGGCTAAACTCTTTTGCTTGGTTGCAAGGACACGAAAACCTTCAAGATTTCAAGAACTGTGAGATCTATTTTTACCTCAATTCTCCTATGCTTATTTTCCTATGATTGTTTATTTAATTGCTAAGAGCGGACTCGAAGTTATTATTGTAGATAATCGATTGCTAAGTTTGATATCAAAACCGGAGTTGTGGTATATGAACTTATGAAGCAACTAAGTTAATAATTGTAGCGGATCTATGTTATTAATCTTATGGAGAACATTAAATCGAACTAAATATATATTGCAGACACTTATGTTTCTTAATTGATCAATTTATCTAGATTTTAATGCTGCCATTAAATCAAATTACTAGTGCGGACACTGTGGTTGTTTGATGGTTAGGGTAAGTTATACGGCGGATCCATTAACGAAGCAATTTTAAAAAGAGATAAATATTCAGAATACAAATTGATGTGTCGTTTCCATGATCAGTTCTGATTTATGTAGGTGGATGTTGATTTGCGACCAAAGTTTGCTTTATTGATAAATTTCAGTTTTATATAATTGTCACTTAGTTTGCTTTAGCCTAGCCTAGACAACTTCCAACCCCCCCAATTGCATTACATATAGCACAAAAATCTAAAGTAAATCGTCCTCGTGGGATCGACTCCTTGCTTGCTCTATACTATCTTGTTTGATTTGTTTTAAGCTAGGGTAATTAATTTGTGCGACCGCGACATCGCTACTAATAACTATAAATTGGTTACAATATCTCATTTTTCATTTCAAAACATAAGAAAGATGTTGTATATATTTTCTTTACAAAAATTATGCTTGGAAAATCTTAGAGTTCGATCGTATGCATGAAAACAAAATATTTTTTGTTTTGTTCTATCTTGTTTTTTTTTTAATTTTTTTTATTGTTTTAAATTTTTTTGAAATTGGGTTGGGCCCGACAAAATGGTCCGACCTAGCCATGTCGGGCTATTTCAGCCCAATAATATTTATTGGTTCGGCTAGACAAAATTTCCATCCCTTCCCATTGTTACCAAGTGAACAATAACTAAATGAAGAGAAATAGGAGATTACGTGTCATTGTCACCGTGTAGAGGACGTCGAGTTAGTTCTGCCGCTTGTAGTGGCATCGGGAATGATAGTTTATGACTGTCATAGGAGGCGCTAAAAAGATGTTGCAATGAAGTGGGAAGGTGACACTGTTGTTGGTCTTATCGCCAGAGGTGAGAAGATTGTTGTTGCTGGTGTTATTGTCGTAGGCGAAAAGATTGTTGTTGGTGGTCTTATCGTCGGAGGCGAGAAGATTGTTGTTGCTGCTACTTGAGGACATAGAGGGGCTATTGTCGATGCCAAGGGGCTGCTATTCGTCGTCGTAGGATCAGGATGGGTTGTTGGTGATGGTTGTAGGGAGAGATGACAAACTGCTGCTAAGGGAGAGAGGAGACAACGGGCCGGGGCTGCTGTTGGTCTAAAACCATGGATGGCAATTGAAGAGGAGTCGGGACTGTGGTTGATGAGGGGGAAGAAGAAGAGGGAAGCTACCAGTGGATAAGGAAAGACTTGAGGTTGCCGATGTTGAAGAAGAAGGCATTGTTATTGGTGATAGGGACGAAGAAGATTGAGTTAGTGGCTTCGGTAGGTTCTCGCAATTTATTTTTTATGTTGACTTCGGTATCCCTTTCTTCTTCTGCCCCTTTTTTGTTCCTTAGTCTCTGTGCTTGGTTCTCTATTTCTCCCCATGTTCTGTGTTTTTTCTATTCCTCCCCTCTGGTGTTCTCTGTTTTGCCTTCATTCTCTTTTTTCTCTCTCCCCCCGTTCGTTTGCTTCGCATGTATTTATAAGGAAATACAATCACCTTTCATATCACTATTGCGTGCAACGATAGGTTGCTACTGTCTCTTCTACGATGATGAAGATAGTGGCATGCACTGTTACATATCAGTGCACACCACACTATATTGCATGCTTGAAAAATCTGAAGGATGGCAAAATTGCAAATTGATCTCTTAATTTATAATTATTTTAATTATGCTCCTAATTGACCTTAAACTTTAAATTTATGCAATTTTATCCCCTCCAAAATTTCAATGACAACCTTAAATTTACACGCCTTTTTTACTTTGGTCATTTGTCTTAGATTGATACAATTTGTCCTTCAAATGTTCATTAACTTTCAACTGTCTTCGATTTTGCCCCTGATTTCAACTACATGATCTGGAAAAAATCAATTTGGTCTTTGAAAATTCCAATCTTCTCAATTGAACCCGAATTTGACTCCCAAACTTGATTTTTCATCAATTAAGCCCTCAATAAAATTAATTTGAACAACTTAAAGTATAATTAAGTCCTTGCACTTAATTAAATCTTTCAATTGGACCATAAATTAATTCCTAAATATATACTTTAAATTGATCGATGATTAAATAGAATTGACCTTTAAAAATATAATTATATCTGTTCGACTTAATTTTTATGCAAAATTATCTGATAATAAATTATTTTAGCCTTCAATCTATATTTTCTCATTTTTGGTCACAATAGAAGTACAGTCGGTTCCTCTAATCCATTCAAAATTTCAATTGGGTAGTCTTATAGAATCATGCTTCATCATTTCTTGTTTATCCTTTATCTATTATAAAATGTATTTTTATTATAATATAAATAACCTAGTGGTCTCGTAGCTTGACATGATTGTAGCCTGAATGAGTTTAATATGATTGCATCATCATTATCTTATCATTAAAATACATTATCATTATTTTTTTTATCATTACTTATCAAAAATCATAGTTTATTTTTAATAGAATATTTTATGCTTATGGAATATGACATTACTGTATCAGTCTTATTGTTTTTATAGGACGTGATATAATGATAAAAAACTTTTAATCTATATAATAAATTTTAGATTTGAAATTTCTTATAAAAATATGAAACAACGAATACCATACTTAAGACCCATTAAACAATTATCTGAATCTTCTTCGCAAACTTGATCCACATACCAATTTAACCAGTGATTTCCTATGAGGTCAATCAATCAATCAAGTGAAACACTTGTGTGACGTACAAGAAAGCTGTTCCAGACCCACGACTGTGAACATGATAAAGGATTCGTGGGTCTGGACTAGATTTAAGATTTTGAATCATATCTTACGCGGTCGAAGAAAAACTGCTGTTACCTACCTACCTCTTAAACAAAATCATATGTTCTGAAAAAAGAAAAAACAATATATTAAAAAGAGATGCAAATCTTATATTCAGGCTAAAATATTGGCTTTCAACGATATGACAACTCGGACAGAAAAAAAGTGTCAGCAAACACCCATAAAGTTAAGCGGCATGTGTGTATCCTTTGAATAAAATCTCTAAAGCTTATCCAACACATTTTAAATGTTGCATCGTCTAGGCTCAGTCTCATTAAATTTGACAGTTGTTAGACTAGATAAGATGATTAGCATGTCTTATTTTTTAAAATAAATGGATATTGCAAAGTGTGCAGTCAATCAGAGGGTAAGAAGGCAAGGAAAAACGAAAGGCAGAACATGGTTAAGAACTTTGAGAGAAGAAGCCTAAATAGATATTGTAAAGTTTGCCTAACATCTCCCATTTATTCCCTTATTATATTGATTTTTTAAATCAAAATTAATTCTGATGATTATCAATACTAGTTTCACCATTTGTTTTAATTACCCGTCATGAAAAGAATAAAAATATTTTCTTTGAAAAGTAAACATTTCTCATTTGAAAATAGATTGTTTAGGAATAAAAATATTGTTTAAACTTTTTATTCAAGGGCCAAGTATATAAATGAGCCAAAAAAAATATTTTTGATAAGCAAAAAAGTTATTTGTAATAAACTTAAATCCAAGTCCAAAATAGATTTGCAAAAAAAAAAATCAAACCTAAGCTTAGACCTAGGCCCTCGTCCCCGAGACCTAGAGCTTGAAGCCAAGGCCCGGGACTGAGACATGAGCCGGAGGTTCAAGGCCTTGCCTTTATATAATTTTATGTTCGAGCCCGAGTTACGCCAAACAAACAAGCACAAATGACTTATGTCCAAAATTATTTTGTTTAGGCTCGTTTATGACTATAAAACAATATTATATGTTTCCTATGTGAGATGAAAGGTTTAAGGTTTCATACAAATATATCAACCAAGGTTCGTTGAGATCAATTGTTGATTCATAATAAGTTATTTTAATCATGTAAATGTCCCATGTTATTTTTTTTTTGTTGGAGAATAATATTCAATAAGATTTTAACCTTACAAGTGAGAAGAACTCACTTTTAATTTGGCTTCAATTATGTCAATTAATCATGGTTTTATATAAAATTTCTAAATATTTCCCATATTAATTGAGATTTTTTTTTACTAGTACAAAAAAACTCATTGGTGAAATGATAATGATTTGTTAGATCACCATATCAAGATAAGTAGATTTTGAATTTGAACACTCTTGAAGGAAGTACTATCATATTTATTTGGTTAAATAATGAATTTAATGTCTTTAATTATCCAACTTTTTATACAAATAAAAACAACAATACTCATATATCTCTTTACACCTAGAGATTTTCCTTGGTTCTCATGGTTGTGTTAGTTTTGACACTAAATAACTATTGAGTCCATGAGTGTTTTAGACAATTATGTTTTTTTTTTTTTTTTAAATTCTCAAAGCAACGACCATATTTCTTACACATATAAGTGATATTTGCTTAGGATTATTCTAATTTACTCTTACTTGGTATTCTAAGATATGAAAATCACTATGGACAAAACTTATCTCTTATCACATTACAGCCAACACCTTTTTCATCATATAAATAGACATGAAATTTAAGAGTTTTTAAGTGCTAGTAAAAATGTTATACATCTTTTTGTTTTAAAAGCTTAAAGCCTCTTCTCCTTAATTATACACAAGCTCTCTTGATAAGTTTTTTTGGTTATTAAATCCCTAAAACTTTCCATTGACTATACATAGTTAATCAAAATTATCCTATTTAAGAGTAGCTATTTAGAAATTATCCTAAAGGACATATTGATTAGCTAGTTTGGATTAATAGAAAAAAAATAAGAAAGAAAAGTTTCCATCTATTTTATGATAAGTAGAAATCCTAACTCTTCATCAAATGTTCTAAATAACGGAATGATTAGCCAAAAGAAAAGAAAATAATTCTAAAACATCCTACCTAAGATCAATTGCCTTATGTGTTGTTTTTATGATAAAGATACCTATTGTGCTTTAAATGCTAAGAACTTTCTGAACTGATATGTGTTTGTTATTAAGGGATTACTGACTAAAACAATAATTTAGAGTTAAAGGTGAATAATAAGGTTTATTCTTTACTTTTAAAGTATATATGTTGGACTTTAAAGGATGTTAGATGATCAATTAGGCTTTTAGACATCTTTTTTGCTTACGTTTTAAATGGTCTTGAAGCTCGACACTCATACTTGATAGGCCTATATAGGATCACGTAGATCTTGTGTGAATCTTTATATGTAATTTGGAAGAATATCACCTAACTCTCAGAAATGGATTCACATACATCACATAATTATTTTCTTTTTATTTTTTTAAATCATTGAGTCCTATATTAATATTCATTGTCAACATCCTTAAACAATGACCAAATAATTCTCTTATCCTAGGTTAGCTTCATGAATAATAAAAACTATTATTTCAAAACAAATTTGTGGGGAAGAATTTATTACCTTTTTTCTTGATAATTTTTAATATAATGAAGTTGAATTGTCCATCAAACAATTATGTCATCCATATGCCAACTTCTTTTTAAAATTACCGGTTGGTTTATTTATTAGGCTTTATGGATAACCATAAAAATCAATATAAAAAAAATAAATCAACATCATAAATATAAGGCTAATGCACACCAATTTCTTGCAAATCGAGAAATAAGATTTATACCAAGACCAAATAGTCATGTATCAGATGTTTAACACCACAAAGATAAATATCCAAATAGTCATGTATCAGATGTTTAACACCACAAAGATAAATATGTATTTACTTTATATCTTTGAGGTCACCGCACAAATATGAGAATTCACAATACATGAAATCACAATATAATTCACAATTTACAATTTACAATCCGCATTTATAAGAGAACTAATAATACATCAAAAGTATTCAAAATAAATAAAAACTAATTGAGATTAAAAAACAACCTATATAACTGTTGGGATAAAAAAAGAAGATGCTAGAACAAAACTTTCAAACATAGATTGCTTATGGAGGACGACATGTGAAATACAAGTGTTTAACTAAACATGCAAAATAAAAACTAATTTGAAGATTGTTAGAGTTGGATCTATAGTTGTTGATGGGTTAATGGGTTGATTGATGTTGGTTGATAAAAGATGAATGAAAAGTTATGGGTTATATAACTATTGTGATTTTCTCTTTTCTGATGATGTTAAAATCCAATAAAGGAAGGAGGTGAAGTTAGGGGACTGATGTGGTTGGATTTATTTTTGGGTTGTTTTTTTATGTGATATTTATGTTTTGTTTGCATTAGTGAGAGAGGTAATTTGTGAAGGTAGTTAATAGTGTTATATTGATAGAGATGATTAGCGTTGTTTTGTTATTAATAAAGAAAATGGTTGTGGTGGTGATGTGATTTTAGGGTAGCATACTTGGCAAAACAAAAGAGAAAGTTACTACAGTGATGATGGGTGTTTTTATGATGGAGAAGACAATCATGGTAGGTGACTTTGGTTGGAATCTCATTAAATGAGAAGTGAGAGGTCACAAGTTCAATATTAATTAAACTTTATATAAAATTATAATTCACATGTTTTAAATTGTCATGCTGTATATCACAAGAATCAAACAACTAAAAACAAGAGATATTTTTATTATTATTTATCTCATCCTTAGTTTTAATGGTCATTACATTTTTTTTAAGAGGTTGTCACTAAGATAACATTTTTCCTACAAAAATTCTATTTTTAAAGAATATAAAATTTTACTCTCAAATATAATCTTAAAATTATTTTTGCCCAATTATGAGTTAGACACTAAGTTGTTTCAAATATTAGCAATATAAACTTAATTTGTGAGGTGATCAACCATTGTGATATTAGTTTGAGCATTCATATCCTTTTTAGGGTTCCCCTAGTGATCTCTATCTTTGTCTTAAGTCTAATACTGTTTTGATAAAGAACATCTTGGTAATTCACTTTTCTTTAACAAGAAGATTTTTTTAATTATTATTAGATAAATTCTCCTTTGATCAATAATGTTTTTCTTGGGGTTGAAGAGCTATCTCTTCTTTTGAATTTTTTTTTTATCTTTTTTTATCAACATGAGGTCTTAAACTCATATTTATTTGCTTTTATGCTTAATATAGTTCTTCAAATATTTCCTATATGATGATCTATAACTCTTGATTTTTACTAACCACGGTTCTTGAATTGATCATTATGGAATCCAAAATTTATTGACTATGAATTTTTTTCATACCACCTTTTTTAGCTTTGTACTTTTTGCCCAAAGCTTTTCATAATGTTTCTTTACTCTTGATTAAATTATGCTCATTATACATTATATTGTATATCCATTCAAAATGTAATTTTTTCACATGGATTCATTATGTTTCCATGCATCTAGTTTCTGCATATGAAATCATTGTGATTCCATGCATCCACAATTTCCACAACAATGAGACCAAATTTACTATTTGATAACTTTGATGTTTTTTCAACACGATCTTTGCAACGCTTAAGTTTGTTAAATATAATATTTTTTTATTGTCACTTCTTAAAGTCCAATCACTTAAACTTTTCAAGGTTTTAGCCATATACCATAGCAAGGGATCGTGGAATGCTTCTTACTGAGGTAGCACTTACTAGGAAAAAATCAAGTAGAACAACCACATCTTAAGTTATGATAATTCTAAATAAGCAACAACCAAATATTTATAGCTAAAATATTTATAGTTTCTCAAATACATGAAAGAAACAACAAATTTAAATAAAAAGTATAACAATCACAAAAACAATGAAATTAATAAATGAAAATTTGATAACAAAGATAATTGATTTTAATAATTTTTAATTGTTTAGTTATTGAAAATCATACTTAACAAGCATCATATTAATATTATTTTAAATAATTTGCACGATCATATAAGCTAGATTAAAGTTTAATAAAAAGCAGAAATACTAATGAATTGTTAAAATATTAAATTAGTTTGCAAAAAATTAAATATATAAAATAACCAAAAAAATGGTATAATAATCCTTAAGATTTTTGTTTGTTTACATAAGTTTAGTTTATATGCATGAAATTTATACAATCAATGTAAACTTGTGATTGAAATCAAAATAAAATACTAAAATGTATACTAGAGATATATTGGATCTTGTAAAAAAGATGAAAACAAAATGCAAGCATGTATAATAAACATATAAATGAATATTATACTTAAACTAAAATAATATAAAGTACTTACTTGTTGAAGCATTTAGAATTTGTAAAATTGAATATTTGTTGTCGTCAATGATTAATTATTTATCCTTGAGGTTTTATCGCTCGTCATTTAATGCAAACAAATATAATGAAATTAACTTTATAAGATTCTAACAACACTATTTTTAAAGGAAGAAAGAAAATTCAAAAACGTTTTACAAATTACTACAACCTAAGCTTGGTATAAAGGGTAAAAAGGTAAGAAAGCAAAACAAGAAAGCACAACAAGTTTAAAAACTATAGAGAATGAGGCTACAAGACTATTATAAAGTGTTCAGAATATCTCCCCTTCATCCTCTATCTATACTAATTTTTAGAATCAAAATTGATGGATAATTAATTTTACTAATTATCATAATTAATTTTCCATATTCTGCCGTAAGAAGAGTGCTCAAGCTTCGTATTCCTGTATATATAAATGAATTGATAAGGAAAAAAAAAATTATGGAACAAAAAATCATTTTATAATAAAGTCAAATTCAAGTATAAAATAGGCTAACAAAAAGAAACCAAAGCCTCGGGCCCTTGCCAAGCGAGCGTATAAAGTATGGCTTAAGCCGAAAGCTAACTTATTTAGGGTATTTATAACATTAATTTCTTCATTATATAAACTAGTAAGACAATCTTGTGGTTTCCCAAAGTAGGATAAAGTGTTAAAGAAAAGAAGGTTTTAAGATTCATAAAAACATAACCATAATTTATTTTAATTATATGAAATTTTACGTTCAAATAATTTCTGTTGGAGAATAATTTCCAACAAATGTTAACCCTGTAAATAAATTAAATTCATTTTTAATTTGATCTTAGAATTCTGCTTTGAAATTTCCATTATAAAAAAATCCCAGGCCAACATGACAAAAAAGACCCAGTTGCCTGAAAGTAATAGCATGGATTCATTGAATGAGATTATCTACAAATTAATCTAACATATGCATAAAGCTTTTAGTAGACTTCAAAATTTATGAGATTAAATAACTGAGCAGATAAGTTTTGCTAAACATGAATTACCTGAACGAGGGAGCACATCAGCCATTCTTTTTTCTGATGTTTTTACTTGCACGAAGAGGGTGACTGACAGAAAATAATGGAGATCTCTCCGTAAATGTTCAGAACAGATAAAGGCATTGAAAAGCTAATTCTACTTTGGTGGCAGAACCAACAAGTAGATGTTACAGCAATACAGTAGGCATCTCCCACTCTCCAGGATCCAAAAGGCAGCAGAGATCATCAATACAACCATGTTTAGTTTGATATGAACTATGTTTATCGATGCAAATGACAAAGTAAAAGAATCAATACAACCATTTCAATTAGTGTCAAGACTGAAGGAGTGGCAATGTACTGAAGATCCTATAACATTCCAGATATTATTGCAAAGCATTTCAACAGCCCTTGGAAATTTTCGAAAAAAGGAAGCTCAAGAAACAAGGTCATGTCAGTAACAAGCCACCTGCAGTTTGTGTAGCTCCAATCATAAGATCGAGAGATTCTGCCTTAAGGCCACATATTGTAAAATGGAGAGAAATATTGAATGTGATGTGATGATCTTTATTGATTATCAGCTGTGTATTTATACAAGAGGAATGACTAACTGTCTAACAAACTATGAGCTGTATTCTAACAATAAAAACTTTACAGTGGGAAAATAAGTGTGCTGCAAACACACACATAATACATGCATTCTAACAACTTTTTATTCTAACACTCCCCCTCAAGTTGGAGAGTGGATGTCCTGCACTCCCAACTTGTGTATCATAGGAATAAAAAAATCTTTACCCAAAGGCTTTGTTAAGACGTCCGCCAGTTGGTGTGCAGAACTCACATACTTTGTAGCTATCGAACCATCCTGAATCTTATCTCTTATGTAGTGGCAATCCATCTCGATATGTCTAGTCCGTTCATGAAAAACTGGGTTTGCCGCAATGTGTAGGGCAGCCCTGTTATCACAATACAACAATGCAGATTCTTTGTGCGGGAGACCTAAATCTTTCAACAAACATCGAAGCCATGTCAACTCACAGCAAGCCCCTGTCATGGCTCGGTACTCTGCTTCGGCTGAAGAGAGTGATACAGTTTTCTGACGCTTTGACCTCCAAGATATCAATGATGGTCCGAGAAAGACACAATAACCAGTAGTCGATCTTCTAGTAAGCGGACAACCTGCCCAATCCGAATCACAATATGCCCTCAATCTGAAATCATTCTTTGAGGAGAAAAACAAACCTTTACCCGGAGCCCCTTTCAAATACCTTACAACCCGAAGGGCTGCTTCCATATGTAATTTCCTAGGTTGATGCATGAATCTGCTTAGAACATGTACATCATATGTTACATCTGGCCTAGAAATAGTCAGATAAATCAACCTACCAACCAACCTCCTGTAACGGCTGGAATCTTTAAGCAATTCACTTTTATCTGACAATTTCAATCCTCGTTCCATGGGAGTATCAACGGGAGCTGCTCCCAACAAACCAACATCCGCAATAATTTCTAATGCATATTTACGTTGAGAAATAAATATTCCATTTTCAGATGCAGACACCTCAATACCAAGAAAATATTTCAATTTGCCAAGTTCTTTGATTCGGAAATTGCTATGCAGAAATGTCTTAGTTGCAGTAATACTAGCAGGGTCATTTCCAGTAACCAAAATGTCATCAACATATATTAAAATGGCGGTAAAAGACTTGCCTTGCTTCTTGGTGAACATTGAGTAATCGGCTCGAGATTGTTCATAGCCTGCAGAGCAAATTGCCTCTGTGAATTTAGCAAACCACTGCCGAGAAGCCTGCTTCAATCCGTAGAGAGACTTGTGAAGGCGACACACCAAGTTATTCTCCCCCTGTCGCCGAAGCCCTGGTGGCAGTGTCATATAGATTTCTTCAGTCAAATCGCCATAAAGAAAGGCGTTATTGACGTCGAGTTGGTGGATTGGCCAACTGTGAGAGGCAGCCATGGCAAGGAGGCAGCGGACGGTGATGATCTTGGCAGTGGGAGAGAAGGTATCCTGATAATCCACACCTTCGAGTTGAGTAAAACCCTTGGCTACCAGACGAGCCTTGAACCTCTCAACAGACCCATCGGCATGGTGTTTAATCTTGAACACCCATCGGCACCCAATTGGAACCTTGTCTGGTGGCAGAGGGACAAGAGACCATGTCCCGTTATCTTGCAGTGCTTGTAACTCAGAAGCCATGGCTTCCTGCCATTGAGGATTGGTGGCAGCTTCTGAGTATGATTGTGGCTCTACGGCAGCATTAATCTGTGCAATGAAAGCTTGAAAAGCAGGTGTGCAACGGTGATAAGAGACGAAATTGGCTAATGGAAAACGCGTACCTTTTGTCGGACCAGGCGCCGGGGAAGATGATTGGGTGGTGGTAATGGTGGGACAGATGAAGTCGCGGAACTTGGATGGCGGAGCTGTGGTGCGATTGGAACGGCGAGGATAGGGGTAATCGGAAATTGGAGGTGGTGGAGGTGGTGGGGGTGGTGGGTTCTCGGTGATGAGTTGTGCAGAGAGGTGGGTATCGGAGATTGTAGGTGGAGGATGGAGGGGTGCGGATGACAAGTCGTTTGGAGGGGATGTGGGTTGGGTAGGTGTATTGGGTATGGGCTCGGGATAAAAAGAGGTGGGTTGGGTTGGTGTATAGGTTTCGGGCTCGAGATAACTGGGCTGGGCCGGGGAAGTAGGCTGGGTTGGGGAAAGTAAGGGATGAATGGGTGAAGGTGGGCCGGTTGTGGTATGGGCTGTGTTTGTAGGAATGGATGCATAAGGAAAAATTGACTCATAAAACTTAACATCGCGACTCGTAAAAATCTTTTTGGTGGATAAATCATACAATTTATAGGCTTTTTGACCAAAAGGATATCCAATAAAAATAGAAGGAATGGAGCGATAGTCAAATTTATGGGAAGTATGCACATTAGTGGCGTAAGCCAAACAACCGAAAACACGTAAATGAGAGAAAGATGGAGGTTTTGAATAAAGAAGTTCAAAAGGAGTTTTGAAAGAAATAATTGGAGATGGAAGACGATTAATTAAGTGGACAGCGGTAAGAGCGCATTCACCCCAAAAGGAAATAGGAAGGTTAGCTTGAAATTTTAAAGCTCGGGATACTTGTATAATATGGCGGTGTTTGCGTTCTACAACCCCATTTTGTTGAGGTGTATAAACACAGGAATGTTGAAAAATGACACCTTGATTATCAAAAAAAGAACGAAGAGAGATAAATTCTCCACCATTGTCACTTCGAAAAGTTTTAATATGAGAGTCAAATTGTGTGAGGACATAATTAAAAAATTTAATAATAAGGGATTGTGTTTCACTTTTGTGTTTCATCAAAAAAATCCATGTAAAACGTGTAAAGTCGTCAACAATTGTAAGAAAATAATAAGCACCGGAAAAAGAAGACTGTTTATAACGACCCCAAATATCACAATGAATTAAGTCAAAAGGTTTTACAGAGGAAATAACACTAGGATAAAAAGGTAAACGACTCTGTTTAGCCAAAGGACATATGGAGCAAATATTACTGGACTGAACTGAAATATTTAAAAAATTCTTTGCAATAAAACTTAAACGAGGTGGGGATACATGACCTAAACGGTTATGCCAAAGATCAGTGGATGAGGTGGTGAGGTTGCAGGATATTTGATGTGTGGACGGGGAATTGATGTTGGGCTTTTTCGCTGCCAATGCCACCAAATAGTATAGCCCGTCGCGCTGCTTACCCAAACCAATCATCTTCCTCGTAGCCAGATCCTGCAAAATACACCAATATGGAAAAAAAGTTATTGAACAATTCAGTCCCCTCGTCAGACGGCTAACCGACATTAAATCCACTTTAAATGTAGGTACAAACAGCACATTATGCAAATAATAAATGGAATTAAGAGGCAAAGATCCTCTTGCAGCGATCTTTGCTTTGTCTCCACTGGGCAATAAAACCGGAGGTAATGAACAATTATTATTTTTGCGGAAAAATAATTTTGCCGATGAAGATATGTGATCTGTAGCGCCGCTGTCAATGATCCATTTACGGGCAATTTTGGACAAACCTGGTTTAGTGACGGTATGTGTTTGAGAACTGGACCCTTCATTTTTGATATCAAGTAATGATAAAAGTTGCTGGAGCTGGGCTTCCGAAAGCCCAACAACTGAACTGCCACCTACACTCTCCACTTGATTGACAGCCGGCCCATTACCATAAGGTTGGGTATGGCCAGTGGGCCTAGCCCTCCCGTGGCCCGCTGGGTAGCCCCTCAGCTGAAAACAGCTCTGGACCCAGTGGCCCGGTTGCCCACAATGGGTGCAACTCGGGCGGCCTCGTCCATTTCCATTCCCCAGCCTTCTCTCTTCATCACCCCTTCGTCCCCCATTGAAGCCACGGTCACTGCCACCATTGTGGCCAAAATTTCTTCCCCCACTATAATCTCGTCCACTGAAATTTCTCCCCCTACTGAAAATTTCTGGGGAAGCTTGGCTGAAGCTTTGTGACCCAGTTCTGTCAAACCTTCGTGAAATGGGTCTGCCACCATTGTTGCTGCGGACGGCCATGGCTGCAATCCCAGTGCTCTCTGTAACGTGGGTCAAGCTTAGGAGACGTTGTTTCTCCTCTTGAGAGACCGATGAATATGCTTGACGAATTGAAGGAAGGGGACTCATCAGGAGGATTTGCCCACGAATTCCCCCGTAAGAATCGTTCAAACCCATTAGAAATTGCATCAATTTCTGTTGGTCATGTTGATTTCCTTGCATTGCATCACTGTAGGAACTGAGTTCATCCCAAAATCCCTTTAATTTTGTATAGTATGCCGAGACCGAGAGTTGATCTTGTCGAAAATAGGCTATATCACGTTGAATCTCGAAAATTCGAGGAGCATTGCTCTGAGAGAACCTTTCACGTAGGTCTTCCCATACTTCATTGGCAGTGGCATAGTAAATCACACTGTCTGAGATTTCTGGGTCTAGGGTATTGATGATCCATGAATGGACCATGTCATTGCAGCGGGACCAAGCTGCATATTCTTCTGGGTTTTCTGATTTTGAAGGCAAATTGATTGTGCCATCAACAAAACCCAGTTTGTTCTTTGAATTCAATGCTAATGTCATAGCTCTTTTCCAAGTAGAGTAGTTGTTCCCATTCAAGGGTTTTGAAATTAGAACCAACCCCGGGTGGTCTGAATGATGAGAAGAGTAGGGACTTGAGATATTTAGTCTTGTTGAGTCTGTGGCAATTTCTTTGCCGTGAATTGATGATGTGTTGTCTTGGGTCATGTTGGCTGGATTGAAGAATTTGATTGAAGGATTTTAGTTTGAGAAAGAAAAACTGAACACTGGATAGTATTTTGGGTAGATTTTGTTGAAACTGGGACTGTAAATGGAATTGATTGAATTGTGTTTTGGACTGGATTGAAATTGTGTTTTGATTGAGAACTTTTGTTTTGATTGAGAACTTTGCTGAGAAAATTGATTGATTCGGAAAGATTTCTGGGTAGATGACCTCTACTGGAAAAATTTGATGAAGATGAAGATGGATGATGGATGATCTTTGCTGGAAAAGGAATGATTCTCGGAAAAAAAATTACTGACCAAGCTGCTCTGATACCATGTAAAATGGAGAGAAATATTGAATGTGATGTGATGATCTTTATTGATTATCAGCTGTGTATTTATACAAGAGGAATGACTAACTGTCTAACAAACTATGAGCTGTATTCTAACAATAAAAACTTTACAGTGGGAAAATAAGTGTGCTGCAAACACCCACATAATACATGCATTCTAACAACTTTTTATTCTAACACATATGACTAAAGCTCAAACCAGAACCACATTCAAGCTTCCTCCAAATCCTATGCCCTGTTGGCGTACTTTGGCAGAATTTTTTGAGTTGCAAGCCACACGTGGTTAATCTTGAATCTGTATTTGCATAAATGGGTGAGCTGATTTGTATTGATGGATTAATGAATGCTCAAGGAACCCCGAATTTATGCTGGATTTTACATAATTTGGTTTCAATGAGATGTTTGATAGCATAAATTATTGAATATCAAGTTGCAAGACAAATAGTCAACGAAGAAATTTAATGAAAAATCTATTTCCATGAACATAGTACTACTTTCCAAACACAAATTGTCCTATTTCCTATCTTACTGATTCTCTTAAACCATATTATTTACTTTATAAGATACTGAATGTTCATTTTTGTCTGAGCCAATAACATGAACATTATCATCATAGATAAAAACATCAATCTGTTATACAAGCAGTAGAAATACATACACTTCATCTACCCACTTCAACCTCTGTTTCTTTTGGGTCCTGATGAGCCACATCATATGTTGCATGGACACCAACAATCAGATAGTACAATATCATTACTGCACTGCAAATAATGAACCTCAGGAACGCTTTATAATCCAATGATCCGAGTAGAAACACATTCATCGCGATTGACAATGATGGCAACCATGGGACAAGAGGAACACCCCAGACTTTAGGAACACGGTTCTTGGGCAGCAAAGAGATCCCCAGGGTACCTGAACACCAAATAACAGAAGCCACCACATATCCGATCCACCCTCTCACACCTGAATTCCAAAGTGCAGTAACTCCAATTGAAGAACCAGCAATAGTGAACAGGCACACAAAAAATGTAACTGAATCATTCTTTGAGATAACATCTTTCACATAATATCGCCTCACAAGCAATGCAACAGCCAATAGCATGAAAATAAGTAGCGTAGAAATAGAGAATACACTCGATAACACATCCAAACTGGTGAAAAATGCTACAATAGCACTAAGAATAGTTGTTAGAAGAGTAGCATAGATGGGTGTTCCAGTTTTGGGATGAACCCGAGCAAACCAAGGAGGAATCATATGGGATCTCGCTATTTGAGTAGTGTATCTTCCTTGTCCAAGTGATCCAACCATTAAGCTTGTAGTCATTCCCTTAAGTGCACAGATACTCACTAAATACGTAGCCCATTTCATGCCAATTTGAGCAAAAGCAACCGAAAAGGCAGCATTTGGATCAATCTCTGTATATTTGACCATCCCTGTCAATGCCAAAGCCATCAAGCAATAAACCACAGTGATTATAGACATAGAACCAACCAAGCCAATTGGTATATCCCTTGACGGGTTCTTGGTCTCTTCAGCCATAGTAGCAACCATATCAAACCCAGTGTAGGCCCAATACACAACAGCTGCAGATTCAAAAACACCCTCTGCCCCTTTCGGAAAATAGGGTACCAAATTTGAGCTCTTGAAATGAATAAGCCCAACAACAATGATAAAAACAATGATAAAAGCAGTAGCAATAGAGGCAATCCAATTCAAGAAAGAAGTCCTTTTTGTCCCACTCATTGCTATAGAATTAGCCACCAAGAGGACTACAACTGCCAATGGATCTAAGAGATTAAACCCATCAGCGAAGGAGGCAATTTTAATCCTCATAAAGTCAGGATTTTTGGTATTAATCATGCTTGCAAAATATGAAGACCAAGACCTCCCTAACCCCGCAGCACCAATAACTGCCTCTAAAAGTATATTCCCAGCAGCAAGATACGCTATAAAATCACCTAACTCAACGCGAAGATAAGAGAAAGAACCTCCAGCAACAGGAATCTCAACAGCAAACTCAGTGTAACAAAAAACAGAAAGCAAAGCAGAAAACCCTGAAAGTGCATAAGAGAGTACAATAGCCGGACCTGCATTCTCACGAGCTTCTTGTCCTGTAATAACAAAGATACCAGAGCCCACAACAGATCCGAAGCTCATCCACATGAGGTCCCACCAAGTGAGACATTTTTTCATAGGATTTTCACTCTCTCTTCGTAGAGTAACGAGCTCATGGGTTTCGGTAGAACGAGAGAGAAGACGGTCTTTCAAACGAGGGCAGATCTGAGACAGTGCCGTCCTGTAAGAGGACAAATCTTTGAAGGATGGTTCTGGGAAAAAATCCTGCTTGCTACATCTCCAGTAACTCTTTCTTGGTGAATCTTGAACATCCATTGTTGGGTTCGAATTGTTATGGGGATATAGCAATGGCTGGTTTGTTTCCGTTGATGGTTGAATTTGAGTCATAAGTAGAGTTCAGAGTCAGTAGGAGTTGGAATACTAGTTTCTCTGATAGAGTAGGAGTGCGGTCCGAATGATTTTTTCTTTGCCTGGCTCGTCAGAATTGGAATTAGAATTGATTTGAGGGTTAAGGCATTGCAGGTGGTAGGTGTGCTGATAGGAAGAGTGTGCTGTAAAAAACCCATGTGAAACACGACAGGCGATATGATAGACAATTGTTTATTCTATTAAAATTGTTTTTAAGAGTATTTTTTATTTAAAAATATATTAAAATAATTTTTTAATTTTTTTTTAAATATTTTTAATAACAACATATAAAAATGATTTATAAACATAAAAAAATAATTTTTTTAAAATTTTATTAATATTTTTCAAAAATATTTTTAAAATGAAGTATCAAACACATCCAAAGTCAAAAGCTTATGGAGTTAATTATAAATTAGTCCAACTAATTTTATAAAACAAATAAAATAGTCTCTTTAATTTCAAAAATTAATAATTAGTCTCTTAAGCATGATTAATTCAATATTAGTTTATTTAAAAAAAATCTATTTTCTTTTCAATGTTTTCATATTATACTTTTTCCTTTTTAAAAGAATAAATAAATAACATAAATTGAACAAAAGAAATTAATTAGTTAGTTTTCAAATTTATGCTAATGAACATTTATGTTACATTATCTTAAATCACAAAGTGGAAAAGAATAAAGAAATTGAGCTGTGTATGATAATGTAAGAGATAAAGCATAATAAAACACAAAACAAACAAAATGTTTTATCGTCGATGTGTATTAACATTAAACTTGCAATGTTTTAAATAATCATATGGATTGCTATTTTCATTTTATTTTATAATAAGCATTATTTTTTTCTTACTAACTTAAAATAATAAAATTCCTTCACTCATCTAAACTATGTTAAAAAAATTAAGTGTTTAAAAAAAAACAATTCATTGCTAACAGGATAATATAATTATATTTTAATTTACTCTATGATTAAATTATTTCTATAAATGTAAGTAATATTAAATACATAATTAAATCAACTATATGTTAATAAAATATTTTTACCAACACAAAATTAAAATCTAACATAATTAGAAATGCAAAATGATAATTTCATAACAAATGTATTGTTTTTGTGATCATTGAATCCCCACATCTTAATTATTAAATTCAATTTAATTGAGAAAATGAGTGATTTTTATTTATCTATAATATTTATGTTTTAGTTATTATACTAATTTTTCAATAATGATACCGATTACTTTGCTATGTATTTTATTTTGAAAAAGAGCTATTTTTTTAATTTTAAGTTGAAGGGTTATGTCATTTTCAATATATTTGTTTTAAGGGATGCTTTAAGGGCATAGAAGGAAAATCTTGGTTAAACTCTTCATCCTTGTTCTGTTCTTAATTTAATAAAAGGAAGAGTAAGATTTTGAAGTATTGGATTGCTAAATTGTTTTTTTTTTTAATTATGGTTGATGCAAAGTCAAAAAATAGAATGATATTAGGCATAAGCTTATGGTATGCCACACATCTATATTTTTTTCTTGTAAAAATAATGCTAAAATAAGAATAATATTACAGTATCGTAAGCATGTTTAACACAATTTCATTTATATAGGGAAAATTGTCTTGAACACAATAATTATAAAGAGTAATTACAGGGAACTATATATGTTAAGCCAAATCTAGGAAGCTATCTATGGTAGAGAAATTTCTTATTTATATCTAATATTTAGAGCCTACTTGAAGTCAATACTTTTATTATCTTGTATCTTGCTTGATTTTAGCTTTCTATTGACATCTCCCCTTAAACCTTCACTCATCTTGTATAAGCATCGATTTGTTCGCAAGAAAATGATGACGCTGGAATGTGAGAGTTTTGGTAAAGATGTTAGCCACTTGAAGATTGTTGGACACATGCATAAGAGATGTAATTCGAGCCTTAAGAGCATCATGAATGAAGTGGCAATCCACCTCAATATGCTTGGTGTGCTCATGGAAGATAGGATTGACGGTAATGTGAATGACATTTGTATTATCAATATAAAGAGGAATAGGTATACACTGTCGAAAACAAAGCTTAGCAAGGAGCCCATGTAGCCAGAATATTTCTAAACAAGCTTGGGACATAGCCTTGTACTCGGACTCGGTAGAAGACTTGGAGACACAATCTTGTTTCTCACTCTTCCAGGGATAAATTCACGGTCAAGAACACATACACCAACCAGTGGTTGAACGTTAAGTGTCAAAACACCCAGCATAGTCAACATCACTATAGGTAATTAAATCAAGCGAAGTACCAGCAGGATAGAAAAGCCCTCTCCAAATAGTGCCACGAACATAACAAATATTCTTCTAACAAAAACCATATGAAAGTTCTTGGGAGAGGCCATGAACTGATTAACCTATTGTATTGCATAAGAGATATTAGGTCTAGTGTTCATATGATAAATCAAGTTGTTCACAAGTGTACCATATACTGATGAGTTAGATAATAAATCTTCGTCATCTTTGCATAGCTTGATATTAATTTTTCTTATGGTAATAAATCTCCCTCATCTTACCGTTACTGGCTCTTGACAATACCGTTCTTGCTACGAGTTTTCATAGGAGGAATGTTAAGCACCACTGAGATTGCCTCAGGTCGAAAAGACTCAACTGATGTCAAAAAATCAGTGGACATACCTTGAGAACTGGACTCAGGGACCACAGGGATGGAGGAAAAGGGTGAAGAGGCAAGAGTTATAGACAATGATGATGATGGAGACAAAGGAACCTTGTCAGGAGTAAGTGTCATAGAAGATGGAGATATAACAATATTATTATGGGTGACACAGAAGTGGTTGAAAACGATGACAAGGGTATAAAAGTATGTGATAGTTCAAAGAAATTCATTGAAGAGAACATGTATAGAAATATAGATGCGTGTCTTAGAGACATCATAATAGACATAACTTTTATACTAAGCAGTATACCCTAGAAACACAAACATTGTGGTTTTGGATTGAAGTTTATTGGCAAGATAAGGATGTAGTAAGGGAAAACATGGACATCCAAACACATGTAAATGAGAAAGGGTTGGAACATCCTCAAATAAAATTTCAAAGGTGGGTTTGTTATCTAAAACTTCTGAAGGCATTCTATTAATCAAATAGGAAGTAATGTGAACTACATAGGTCCAAAAAGAGGATGGTAGCAAAATTTAAAGTTGAGCTACAGTTACCATTTCCATACAGTAAGCAATTTACTAAGATTGAGATCTCAAATAAAACATGAAAGTGTTGAAGTGAAAAAAGAGTAGTAGAAACACCTTTTCAAGAAGCTCAAGGATGGAAGATAACAAAGTCGAAAGACAAGAAAAGAAAAACAGAAAGTTGAAGAAGATGAACAATGATTAGAAGATGCAAATTGCAAAAACTAGTAGTTTGGATCAACTTCTCTGCATGAGCACTTGATAAGCTCTGATACCATATTAGGATTTGTGTAAATCTATAGATGAATTGAGAGAAAGAAGATGAAGAACATTGATAGTTAGGGATTTGAGAGAATGAGAGAGATAGAGAGAGAGACAAAGAGTGAAAGGAAAGTTGAATACTATTACTTTCTCAACAAAATTTATTTTACATGCCTTACGTATGCTTAAAATACCCACTATTTATACATACTTCATAATACATATTGTTATACTCTAACACAACTGTCGTAACCCAATTTTGGGTCACTCCCCAAGTCTACCCAAAAATAAGAAAAAATAAAATAAAAGGGGTTGGTGTCGGCAAAAAAATCAAGATGGAAATTTTGGATGTTTTTGAAAACTCGATCATACCTCTTTTGTACCCAGAAATGAAGGTCAATGCAGATTCAAGGCTAAAGTAATTTACTATTGGACAAATCTGCACAAAATTTAAGTCAAAATATATAATTATATTTTTATGGGCCAGTGCGATTTAATCGTTGACCAATTTAAAAATGTAATTATGTTTGAGAATTAATTTAGGGTCCAATTGAAGGATTTAATTAAGCGCAATGACTTAATTATACTTTAAATGTGTTAAATTAATTTTATTAAGGGCTTAGTCGATGAGAAATCAAGTTCTTGAATTTAATTTCAATTGATGAGATTGGAATTTTCGGAGACCAAATTGAATTTTTTGAAGCCCAATTATGCAAAATCAGGGGCCAAATTGAGCGAATTGAGAGTCTGATAGTCAATTGAGGTTTAAATCGCACAAATCAAAAACCAAGGACTGGAATAAAAAAGCCGTGCAAAGCTAAGGTTGCTCTCCAAATTCTGACAGGGATACAATGGCACAAAATTAAAAGTTCAAAGCCAAATTGAAGGTTCAATTAGAGCAATTATAAAATGAGGGACCAAATCACATTTTTGCCTTCCACCAAATCATTAAATTTGCAAGTGTGCACTGTTCAATTACCTGAACAGTGCAGGCACGCCGTTTGCAATGCATGTTACTAGGCAGTGCAAAGGCAGAACCCTTCGGTGCACGCCATGGGCAGTTAAAGGGTTGCTTTCCCCTGGTATAAAACCTGCATGTAGAGGAAGACAAAGGAAGACAAATGGAGAAGAAGAAAAAATAACGGAGAGAAGAAGAGCAAAAACAGAGAACAAAGAAGAGAAAAACTGAGGAGGGAATTCAAAAAAAAATACAAAGATTTTTAAATGAAGTAGAGGAGATTTACATAACAAATTGCACTAAAAATAACAGCGTGAACCACTCTTCATCTTCCTGGTCTTTGTAGCAGCTCTTTCTCCCTCTCTCTCTTAGTTTTGCAGGTTTTTCTCTCACTAAAACCAGGCATGCTGGCGCCTCCCTCGCTCCTCCAACAGACACCAACTCCGACCACCTTGCACCACCTTATCATCACCAAAAGCTCCCTCTCCTTCGGCGACCCAACCATGGTCCTAGGCATGGTTGGCGGCAGTAGCAGCAGCGGATGCGACGTGAACACGTCACCTTCCGACGTGAACACGTCACCTTCCGACGCCCACTCCGGCCACCATAGGCCATCATTTTCGATGCCACCATGAATGGAAGAACCACCTCGACCTCCTCTACCCAACGGTATTCACACGTACGCCGTTCATCACACTCGAAAATCTTCCATTCTATTGTAGATCTTCGTTTTGCATGTAGGGAGTGAATTAATTCACTCCTCGCTAGGCCGGTCAGGCTGGGCTTTGTGCCCGGCCTGACCCCTGATTAAGACTGGCTTCAAACCCGTCTAGGCTAGAAGCCCAGTTCAGATGGAGTCTGGCCTGCCAGCCATCTAGGCTAACAGCCCAACCTGAGGCAAGGTTGGTTGGGCTGACAACCCAGGCCGAATTTAGGTGGGCTGACAGCTCCCATCGTTAAAGAAATAAAAAAATAGTAAAAATAAAAAAAAAATTGCAAATTAAAAAAATAAATCCTAAAAGGGTTAATATCCAAAATATTGACGAGATAATTTGTTATTATTCACTGTTGGTATTTGGATAAATAAACCTAAAAGGGTTAATATCCAAAATATTGGCAGAGATAATTCATTATTATTCACCGTTGGTATTTGGATAAATAAATCCTAAAATGATTAATGTCCAAAATATTTACGGGGATAATTCGTTATTA
Organism: Salix purpurea; assembly: GCA_027405865.1. NCBI lineage: Eukaryota > Viridiplantae > Streptophyta > Magnoliopsida > Malpighiales > Salicaceae > Salix > Salix purpurea. The sequence goes on from JAOWLH010000002.1 coordinate 22,931,300, forward strand.
TTCACTAATGGTATTTGAATAAATAAATCATAAAAGAGTTAATATCCAAAATATTTATACAGGAATAATACATCATCATCATTTAACCAATATATTTTTTAAAGATTAATAATATAGCAATCATAAGACAAACCAAAACACCAAGCAGCCTACCTTAGGTAGGGCGTACTAGGGGTGCTAAAACCTTCGCTTTACGCAACCAGTCCCTTACCTTAGAATCCCCGAGAGACCAGTTTTAGGTTTTTTAGTAACCATAATACTAGGTGATGACTCCCTTTTTTCATGAAAATAAAAATAAAACCCCAACATGAATTCTCTGGCTCGCAGGGAGGGTTGTCGCGACGCCGCGCTCTCGCGGAGGGTGCGATAACAACTATCAATTTGCAAAGCTAATGTGGGATGGGAGTCCTAAAATCGTCAAGCGTTACAACCTCAAGACACTGTTCGAGAAATAGCTCAAAATTTATTCCCAGATAGGAGATGACTGTGATTACATTTTCTGCACCTTGAATACGACTAATTTTCATGCTTCAAAACCAAGTCGATTCAGGCTTTAGACCTTACCACCGAACTCTAGAATTGAAGCGTGCTTGAATTTTGTTGTCAACCTTAAAACAATTTTGTTTTTACATTTAAGCAAAATTTGAAACATGCACACTAACAGATTCAAGATCAGACAATCTATCTACTTGTGCTACTGATTTGTCTTCAACTGAAATAATTTTAGATGGCAGAATCTAACGTACTGTTAAATTCACTTCAAATGTTATCAAATTAGCAACCCTAAAGTAATTAAAATCTTAGAGTGTGTAACCAAGTTAAATAATAAATGAGAACTTCATTTATTTGTACGAGTGCAAAAATAATTGCTAACTGCGACAGTGTTTACAGACCCACATTTCTTTCTTTATCCGCAAACCGAATAATAAATTCCACTATGTTTAATATTTTTTATAGAATTACATAATAATAAACGTAAATAATTTAAAAAATAAAATAAAAAAACAATAAATAAATAAAATATAAAACTAAAAAAAACATAAAAAATAACCCTAACAAGCGAGTTTGAGTGCATGGGCCATTGACTTTTTTCTTCTTTTATGTTTTTTGCCTCTTATTTCTTATTAAGAAAAAAATATGTCTTTTTATGCTTTTCAAAAATAATGTTGTTTTGTTTAAAAATAGATTTTTAAATTTATTTTCGTATAAAAAACCCTTTATAAATCATGTAACAACCTCGAAACACTTTAAAATCTTCCAAAGAAAATCTACTGAATTAAAAAAATTAAAATGAATCCTTACTAATTCTTCAAGCAACATAAAAGTCTAAAACCACCACAATTGTTCTTAAATGTAACTCGTCTACATCAAAAATATCAAATTTCATAGCTGAAAAGTAGCTAAACGAACAATTTTCTCTCTCTTTACCCGAAAAAAAAATAAAATGTAAACTTCTCCTTCTCTAATTACTCAAAAAAATAAAAAAAGCTCATACTAACATGAAAAACATAAGGATAGGATTCATAATTGGTATAATTTAAAACTTAAGGATAAAATTAATGGCATAAAACTTTCCCAAACCATATACATGTGATCCCTCGAAGCAATGGAATATTTGAGAACAATTTAAATTATTCAAGAACTCTCATTAAATAATTTTAATTATGGATTAAGCTGATTCTTTTACATGATATTAAACCTTTAATAATAAATCTTTCTAAAGTTTAAATCTCTCCTCCCTTTTCTTCCTATAATCATTCTAGTAATTAGTCAAATTACAAAGTTTCTTCTATTGTATTTTTATCATCTATTATATTAAATAGTATTTAGTCACATTCTTGAAAAAATAATTGACCAAATAATCTTGCTCATCAAGTCATGTTTATAGTCAAGGTCAAACAAACGTGTCAAATTATCTTAGTGTTATAATATGTCATCCAAGACATCACAAAAATAAGTAACTGTAGAAATTAATTTGAAATCACAAACTCCCTAATACCAAAAAAATAAAAGTAAATGAGAAGCAGCCCTTTCGCAAAGAATAGCTGCCATATATATCTTTGAACAAGATGGCCAGTGGCATGAGAAAATCCAATTTGTAAACGTATGTCGTTATCGATAATAAAAAGAATAAGTTTCTTGGTATGCAAGATTAAGGAATTAAAAAAGAATATTGCTAATTGGGACGTACAAATGTGAGCTACGTGGTGAAGACTACAAGAGATGGCGACTAGTAAACTTAACAGCACGTTGGGGTTATAAGAAGGGGTTCAAATCGAGTACCATTCCTAACTTAGTTTCTGTCTATAGATTAAGGATCAGAGTTAATAGAAAGTGAAGCACAAAAACATGGGGAGTTCAAGGTCTAACATTTTATGTTTCTTGGTGATCTGTGCAAGTTTTCTAGTCCCAACAAGCTGCCACAGTTACTCTCACGATGCTTTATTTATCTTCGGAGATTCCTTATATGATGCTGGGAATAATATTTACCTCAACACAAACATTCCCAAACTCAATGTCTTTCCATATGGAATGACATATTTTAAGCATCCCACAGGAAGGATTAGTGATGGTCGATTAATCCCAGATTTTATTGGTAAGTACACCACTTGGCAATTCTTTTCTCCTTTTAATTTCTACTCTTTTATGAAATGAATTGTTGGATATAATATTGAATTTCCATATCACATATTAGCAGGTAGTTAGATTGTAAATTTGTTTTTTTATAACTACGATATAATAAAATAAAAATAAAAACATTAGGTCAAAAGTAAGATAAACAAAGTTTTGGGGGCCTTGTCTGTATTTTTTATTTAAAGACTCCCAAGTATAAGACAAAAATTCAGCTTTATGAAAAATTTGGGGGGACGAGGTTCCTCCAAAGCAGGTCTACATGCCACTCCCAATCCAGCCCCATCCATAAAATCTAGTTTGTTTTTGTCTGTGCTTTACAACTTATTATTACTTACACAATATGTTTTTGGCAAAATGATTCTTGAACTTTGTTGCAGCTGAATTTGCAAAGCTACCATTAATTCCACTATATTTACAACCTGGCGACCATAAACTCACATATGGAGTAAACTTTGCATCAGGGGGAGCTGGTGCTCTTGCAGGAACTAATCAAGGACTGGTGTGTGCTCCTTCTTCTAAAATATTTGGACTGGATTTTGCTCATTGTGACTTCATTTAGCTTGAATAACTCTGTGTTCATAAAACTGAGTTCTTATAAAGTTATCCATCTCTTAAGTTGCATGATTACATGTACTATTTTTATTTTGTTTTCATTTTTTTCCTGTTTGTTCCTTCAAAGGTGCTGGACCTTCAAACTCAATTAAGTAATTTCAATTCTTATAAAGTTATCCATCTTTTAAGTTGCATGATTGCATGTACTATTTTTTTTTTTCATTTTTTTCCCGTTTGTTCCTTCAAAGGTGCTGGACCTACAAACTCAATTAAGTAATTTCAAGAATACGGAGAAGCAGCTGAGGCAAAAGCTAGGAGCTTCAGAAGTTAAGGCATTGTTATCCACAGCTGTTTACATGTTCAGCATTGGAACTAACGACTACATGATACCTTTCACCACAAACTCCACTGTGTTTCAATCCTACTCCAAAAAAGAGTATGTCAAGATGGTTATTGGCAACATAACAAGCGGGATCCAAGTAATCAACATGTTCAGATCATATGAATTAATTCTTTATTTGATTTTCTTCTCCAAGTTCATCAAAACTAAGATTGCACTAGTTTTGGTGTCTCAGGAAATTTATAGCATGGGGGGAAGGAAATTTGGACTATCGAAGTTGCTTCCTTTAGGTTGTACACCAATCTCTAGAGGACTAAACATAGTCCGCACAGGTGGCTCTGGCTGCTTGGAAGAAGTTACAGTGCTTGCAAAACTACACAACAGAGCACTCCCTAAAGCTCTCAAAGAGCTCAAGAGCCAGCTAAAAGGATATACTTATTCCGTTTTTGATGCCTACACTGTAGCACATGCACTTTTCAATAGCCCTTCGAAATATGGTGAAGACTCTAACTCGTTAGCTAAAAGAGTTTGCTTTATTTGCTAAATTCATTCCAGGACTATTTGATTGCAATTTTGCATTTCTGTGTGAAGGTTTCGAAGAGGTGAAAAAGGCATGCTGCGGCAGTGGTCCATTCAGAGGCTCCATTACTTGCGGCCAGAAAGTATACCAATTGTGCGATAACGTTAGCGAATATTTCTTCTTCTATGGAATTCATCCAACCGAAAAGGCCAACTATCAATTTGCAAAGCTGATGTGGGATGGGAGTCCTAAAATCGTCAAGCCTTTTAACCTGAAGACGCTGTTCGAGAAATAAGTCAGAAATTTCCCAGATAGGAGATGACTTTGATTACCCGATCTTCACCTTGAATACGACTGGATTTTGTTCTTCAAAACCAAGTCGATTCAGGCTTTAGACTCTGGCAATGAACTCTAGAACTAAAGTGTGCTTGTATCTTTTGTTTTTTTTGTTTACTTGTATAATCTGTTGTGGTCAAATGATTGAGATTTTTATTTAATGATCAGGTATCTTTGAATAAGTTTTCTTATCTAGATAAATAATAATCCATGTTTCGTATAAACTACTTTCTCTTTTAATCTATAAAAATACAGTGTATTATATTTGTAAAGAGGAAGGAAGGCTAAAAACGGAAGAAGAACCTGCAGAATCCTTTCTAGCCATTGTATGCTCCACCTCCACAAGAGAGGAAATTTTGGACAAAATCTTTTCCTGCTCTTGATCAGGACAGTCATGATCTTAGGGCAATACCATTGGAAAAGTAGAGCCACTCATTCAACAACCATTATAAAATCTAGAGTTACGTGGGTAAGTTAAGTTAGATGGAATTTCTTCATTAATCAATCACCACTTTCCTAGTTTTGAAATCTTTAATTATTTGCTGATTTTTTAATGCAACTGCGTATTGTAGATGAAGGAAGGGCCAATCTTGTTATGTGGTTTGGAGATTTTAATCCCCAACAGAGCAGTCTTCGTTTTGATCCATTGACGGCTTTTGATATCGTAAGCTAGCGTTTGTTTTGAGATACTCAGACCCTATCCTTATGCGAGGCTCCTGGGAACAAAATTTTGACCATCCTGTAAAAAATAACAAACAATTTTCATGCATGGAAACTCCTTGCTTTTGTCATTTTCCAGCAGGTGTTTCTTCAAGTTTATACATATCATGTCGTGTTAAATGTTAATCTCCCGATGACTCCGATATTTCCTTAGGAAAATCATACAAATTACCATGTCTTTTTCAAACATGGATTTGTCGGTGGATTTTTCATGTTAACAGGAGTTGCTTCTTCTAAATAGTTGATTGCTAATCATCTCAAATGTACTCGATTAATGCAGAAAACTAAACCTTATTGCTCATTAAAAGAAGATCCTGAATTGGAAAAAATAACTTGTTCAAATCCAACTGCATAATGATATTCATCAACTAATTTATTTAAATTTCTGCCAGCAAATTACCTACAATTTCATTTTTTGTGCAATCTCTCTGTTATTTGAGAATTTGGAATTTTCAATGGTACCTTTTTGGATCCAATTGGTAAGTGGTCCAACTTGAACCGTGTCAGCTAAGAACTGTGTTGTGATGAGTACAGAAAAATTGGATCGATTCAAAATTGTTCCCTATCCAAGAAACTTCAAAATGGTCAAATTTGGGTGAGTAAAATGTTAGAATGAAAATTCCAAACACCATGAGCTACAAGAAGGTCTATAAATACCTTCACAACCCCCTTGGGAGTTTGCAAGGCTTCAGAACTTAACTAGATTTGAGTATACTAGCTATCACTCAAGCTCTCAGAAAGTTTAGGCTAAATCTCTCTAACTCTTGATTCCCTCAAAACATTTTTAGCATTTGTTTATCAATATGGTTAATATGCAAACTCCAAGATCTCCTCTTCAACGTTCAACTCATGGTAACCAAATCACTGCTCTAAGCATCGATGGAGGAGGAATAAGAGGCATTATACCAAGAACTATCCTTGCCTTTTTAGAGTCTGGGCTTCAGGTAGAAAAGAAACCTGGGTCTTTTAGCATGTATACTAATGCATGTCAAATAGACATGCAAGATCTTTCATGCTTGTTTTTCTGGGATCAGAATAAGAAATTAAGCGGAATGCATGGCCTAAGTTTAACACTTGATAGTTTTACGTGCATCGATGTATGAATATAGAATTGTAATGTTAGTTTATTTTTCACAAACATAGAGTTTTATCTCCTTTATTTATCACTGAGTAGTAGTTTTTCTATTCAAATTTACAGAAGCTGGATGGCGCAGATGCAAGGCTAGTTTGTTCTCTGCTAAAGACATCAACGACTTCTACCTTGAGAAAAAACTGCCCAAAAATATTTCCCCGGACGGGTAATAATTACTTTTCATGATGAAATATTTCATTAGAACTGATTTTTATTCATCAGGGTACTAATTTAAGTAATGTATGCCAATAGCTCTCCATTTTCTTCAGCATCAAATCTGGTAAGCACTTTGAGAGGATCGAAGTATGATGGGAAATTTTTGCATAGTATTGTCAAACAAAAGCTGGGAGATATATACGCGGTTGCACCACACATTGACAAATATTGTGATCCCAACTTTTGACATCAAGCACCTCCAGCCAACTATCTTTTCTAGCTTTAATTTGAAGAATGACCCATCAACGGATGCCCTTTTATCCGATATATGCATATGAACTTCAGCTGCCCCAACTTATCTCCCTGCACATTATTTTGAAACCAAAGATCCATCAGGCAAAGTTAGAGAATTTAATCTTATTGATGGTGGTGTGGCAGTAAATAATCCAGTATGTTTATGATTTCTTCAGCATCTTGAACTTTTTAACTTTATATTACTCACCTAAAGAATCTTATATCATTCATTTCTGTCTGGAACTTAATCAGACATTAGTTGCCATAAGTGAAGTGTTCAAAAGCAATCAATCGGGAGGGTCCTGACTCCTTCTGCATGAATCCAATGGAATACGGCCGCTTTCTAGTCCTGTCCCTGGGCACTGGTACAGCAAAATCAGAAGAAAAGTACGATGCAGAAGAAGCAACTAAATGGGGTCTCTTGGGATGGTTGACTGCTGATAATTCTACTTCATTGGTGGATGTTTTTCACACAAGCTAGTGCTGATATGGTTGATTTTAATATTTCCACTTTCTTTCTGTTGGGATAAACTTAATCCATAAAAGTCCAGAAATGTAACCATTGGCATCCATCATCTACGACCAATTAAAGCCTCTTACAGCCACTATCCACGACCACCGTCTACGACCACCAGCTACAGCAGCTTTCACACCTTAAAGTCATTTTTATCAAGCTTTCAGTTTGTGTATAAATAAGAAGCTTAGTTAAGGTGAAATAGTAGTGAGAGACATTAGAGAGAAAACACTAGAGCGAAGAAGAGAGTTTTGACAGTTTCAAGCTTCTGTTTAATTTTTTTGTTGGAATAAAACAATGTGTTTTATCCCCTCTAAGTGTTTCATAGCCACCACCAGTGGCCTCTCACACCAACAATTGGTATCAGAGCCTCGTTCGTCAAAAACAGAGAAGTTTTTGGGGGTACATCCGAATTTTCAAGTTTGTCAAAAACAATTTTTGATAATTTCTGAGTACAGAGCTCTTCAATACGAACTCGTCGGTGCAACAATCAACTAAATCGGAGCTAGGGGTGAGCCACACTTTCCCTCTGAAAATCTGCACGATTCACCACTCTCAGTCCATGCGCCCCGAGGAAGAAGACGATTGATCTTCACGTGCGCCATATTTGAGCCATTAAGCCGAGTCGAGCAGATATCGACAAGCTGAGCAGTTCATCCTGTTAGGATGATGAATCCTTACTAAGAAATAGAATTAAAGCAGATTGGGTTTCAATGATCTTGCAGTGTATCAAGAATTGATAAACGAGAGAGAGAAAGAGAGAGGGAAAAGTAAATTTGAAACTTTAGTATTCTGTTACTATTTACATGCATAGTGCGTGACCTCACTGTGCATATTTATAGGCACTGTTGTATTATACTACTTTGTTGTGTATACTATACGTATACTCTAACATCCCCCCTCAATCCCATGCTTTGGTAAGCCAAGCATGAGATTGTTACAATGAATTCGAAATAAAGGAGCACTCAATCCCTTGGTGAGAATGTCTGCAAATTGCTCTTTGGAAGAAACAAATTGAACAGCCAACAGATGCGCAGCTACTCTTTCCCTCACAAAATGAATGTCAATTTCAATGTGTTTTGTCCTCTGATGTTGAACAGGATTAAATGATAAAGCTATGGCAGAGAGGTTGTCGCAGAACAAGATTGGTGGCTGATGAAGTGGAACATGAAGGAACACCAACAGCTGTTTAATCCAGTCAATCTCTGCAGCTGTGGATGACAATGCACGATATTCAGCCTCTGTTGAAGAGCGAGACACAGTGGACTGCTTCTTAGAGGACCATGAAATGGGATTTGACCCAATGAATACCACCAATCCAGTGGTAGACCTCCTGTCATTGGGATCCCCTGCCCAATCCGCATCACTGAAAGCTTTAACATCCAAAGACCCACGCTGATAAGAAATGCCATGACTGATAGTGCCCTTCAAGTACCTCAAAATTCGTTTGACAGCAGTATAGTGTATCACCATAGGACTTTGCATAAACTGACACACTTGATGAACCGAAAATGCAATATCGGGACGAGTGAATGTCAAATACTGCAATGCACCAACAATACTCCTATACAAAGTAGGATTATCAAAGGGCAACCCATCATCTTTACACATCCTCTGATACGGCAAGCAAGGGGTCTCACAAGCTTTAGACTCAAGCATACAAGTTTTGAGAAGAAGATCATGCACATACTGATTCTGGGATAAGAAAAGACCAGATTGATTGCGAGTAATTTGAACACCCAAGAAATAGTGTAGATCACCTAAATCCTTAATGTCAAATTCTGTAGATAAAGCTTGTATAATCAGTTGCACCTCATTATTGTTACTTCCAGCAATTATTATGTCATCCACATAAACCAATAGAATCACAACACCCTCATCAACATGTTTAACAAATAAAGAGGAATCTGAATATGTGCACTGAAACCCCAAAGATGGCAAAAAATCAGTAAACCTGTCATTCCATGCTCTCGGAGCCTGTTTGAGACCATATAAAGATTTGTGAAGCCTGCACACAAGCTGAGGATGTTGTGAATCTGTAAAGCCAGGAGGTTGAGCCATGTATACCTCCTCATTGAGAATGCCATGAAGAAAGGCATTCTTAACATCCAGCTGCTTCAAAATCCATCCATAGTGAGCTGCCAGAGCTAGAACCAGTCTGATTGTAGTTGGTTTCACTACTGGACTAAAGGTCTCTCCATAATCAAGGCCTGCCTCTTGACTGAACCCCTGAGCTACTAGCCTAGCTTTGTGCCGAACAGTGGAACCAGAAGCATCTTTCTTAATTTTGAAGATCCATTTGCAGCCTACCACATTTCTGTCAGGAGGCAATTGCACTAGTGACCAAGTTCCCTGAGAGTGAAGTGCATCCAGCTCTTCCTTCATAGCATTAAACCAAACTGGATGCTTTAATGCTGACTTATAGCTACTAGGTTCAACCACAGATAAGTCAGAAGCAGCTACATCCATTGTTGCAAGAAAACAGGTTTTCTTCTTAACAATACCACTCTTAGACCTTGTTTGCATAGGATGCAAGTTCATGGTGGGGATCTGCAATACTACAGAAACAGCCTCAGGCTCAAACTCATCAACTGAAGGCATGGATGTAGGGGACATACCTCTATTAGTGGAGTCAGGAGCCACAGGAAGAGGAGATACAGTTGAAGAAGCAGTGGCAGTAGTGGACAATACTGGTGTAGGAGAGGGACAAGAGGAAACAGAACCATGAAGAGAGGTTGGTAAGTTGATAATATGAGAAGAAGGAATGACAGGCTTGACAGACATAGGTGACACAACAGGGGAAGGAGGATCAGGCTGACGTGCAGATGCCAAGTCTTTATAGGGGAATACATGTTCAAGAAACAGAACATGTCTAGAAATATACACATGTTTCTTAGGCACATGATAACAAATGTAACCTTTGTATTGAGATGCATAGCCGAGAAACACACACATAGAAGTTTTGGGTTGAAGTTTATGTTGATTATATGATCGTAATAAAGGGAAGCAAGCATACCCAAATATGCGCAAGTGAGAGATGGAAGGACTGTGACCAAACAACACTTCAAAGGGTGACTTATTTTGCAAAACATCAGTAGGCATTCTGTTGATCAAATAGGAGGCAGTGTTAACTGCATAAGTCCAAAATGTGGGAGCTAATTGGGCATGTTGAAGCAAAGTGATGGCAGTTTCAATTAGGTGTCTATGTTTGCGCTCAGCCAACCCATTCTGTTCAGGTGTATAAGGACAAGATTTGTGATGCATAATTCCATTATCAGTAAGAAATTTCTGGAAAGGTTTGTTAACAAATTCACCCCCCCCCATCACTTTGAAAGATTTGAATTCTCTTATCAAACTGAGTATAGACATAGTGATAGAAGGTATGAAAGACAGAGAAGACATCACTTTTATTAACAAGTGGAAACAACCAACAATATCGTGTAAATTCATCAACAAAAATTACATAAAACCGACAGCCATCAACAGATATGTGAGGAGAAGGCCCCCAAAGGTCACTATGAATTGTATTGAAAGCTGTTGTAGCAGAATTTACACGTGAGGGAAATGGAAGTTTACAAAATTTACCCTCAAGGTAACTAACACAAACATCAGAAATTTTATCAGGGGAACACTGAATATTGGAATTTTGTAACATAAGACTAACAACTTTATTGGAAGGGTGTCCTAATCTATGATGCCAAGTGGATGACAAAACCAACTGACCAATTAAGGCTGTTGACTGGAAATTTGTAAGTGACCGTGAAGCAGCAGAAGATAGAGGATAGAGTCCATTATGGCACTGCCCCTTGTACAATATCCTTCCTGTTAGCTTGTCCTGAATCCAAAAACAGAAAGCATCAAAAATGAGATAGCAGTTGTTATCCAAACAGACCCGATGCACAGACAACAAATTCTGGGTCAATTTAGGCACACATAAAACAGACTTCAATTGCAGAGGCTTAGCAGGTGTAGGAATAATTGCAGAACCAACATGAGACACAGACAAACCTTCACCATTAGCTGTGTGGACTGTATCATCAGCAGGATAGGGAGAGCTTAGTGAAAGATTAGACAAATCGGCAGTCATATGATTTGTTGCCCCTGTATCCGTGATCCACACTGGAGAGGAAGCTGCAGATGTCTGAGGATAAGACTGTGGAAAAGCTTGATGCATAGTATGAAGAGCATGGTGTTGAGGCGGAGGACTAAAGGAGCCACTGGAGGAGCCAATATATGTCTGAGAATGAGACTGTGGAAAAACTTGATGCATAGTATGAAGAGCATGTTGTTGAGGCTGAGGAATAAAGGAGCCACTGGAGGAGCCAATGAAATTTGGCCCAGCCTCATTATAGTAACAGTACCAGTTGGTATGATTCGGTTTGCCACAAATGGAACATTTCACCCTTTCATATCCCCTAATTCCACATGAAGGTGCAGTGTGACCCTCCATATTGCACAACTGACACACAATAACACCAGAAGATACTGGTGATACAGGAGAAAAATTTCTTGAAGAGTTCACATGAGACACCTCATTCCTCGGTAAACCAGAGTTCACATGTGAAAACTCAGAAGGTTTAGAATGAAAAACTAATCTCTGCTTATAGGGCCTCTGAGTAGAAGTAGGCCTGATCCTACCTCTATTTCTGGTAAAGGATCGATAGCCACCATTATCAACTGAATTAAAACCATTCTGACCACGAGAGAAATGTGTAGCAGAATGCAGTGGTTTTGTAGTAGCATGCATAGCAGTCAAAAACGATGAATGAACTGATGTATTGTTCTCAACAATAAGTTCCTCAGCCAATAGTTGTGAGCGAAATTCTTTCAATGTAATAACACTCTCTCTTCCTCTAATAACACACCTAAAAGTGTTATATTCAGCAGGTAATCCATTTAGAGCCAAAATGACTATATCCTCATCAGCAAAAGATACACCCGCAGCAGCCAAATAATCCCTAGCCTCTTTAATTCTCAACAAATATTGACTTATACTATCTGTCCCTTTCCTAATATTTTGCAGGTTAGATTTTAACTGGAAAATACTAGTTCTCGAGACAGTAGAAAACTGCTCTTTCAATCGTTGCCACAAATCTCTGGAACTAGTGCTACCAATAGCACAAGACAATGCAACATGAGATAAGGTAGCAGTAATGAGCTGCATGACAGCTCGATCATGCATTTTCCATATACACAGTTCATCACTGTCAACAATAGCTGAGGAAGAGGGTGAAGAAGTTGTACCAATATCAGCAGTAGAGGCAGGGCGAGGATGCGAACCATCAGCAAAACCGAAAATACCATTGCTCTCCAGAAGAAGTTGTACTTGAAAATTCCAATTCAAATAGTTAGAGTCATCCAGTTTAACATTGACAGACGAAGAAATGGAGGAAATGAGAGAAGTAATTGGAGATTGAACAATCTGCAACTGTGCAGCCGTCACCATATTTGTGGTGGAATGTAAAATCAATTTGAAATACTGGGTGCTTTAATAGTCAACCAGAAAAAATGAATTTCAGAACAAATTGAAATTCAATTGAAAAATGAACAGTGTTTTTGAATACACCGATTTTGATAAACTGAATGAAGATTGGATCATTTGTGCTCTGATACCATGTTAGGATGATGAATCCTTACTAAGAAATAGAATTAAAGCAGATTGGGTTTCAATGATCTTGCAGTGTATCAAGAATTGATAAACGAGAGAGAGAAAGAGAGAGGGAAAAGTAAATTTGAAACTTTAGTATTCTGTTACTATTTACATGCATAGTGCGTGACCTCACTGTGCATATTTATAGGCACTGTTGTATTATACTACTTTGTTGTGTATACTATACGTATACTCTAACACATCCGAGCTGAGCCGAGTCGAGCCGCTAAGCAAATCCGTTACTGCTTAAGCCGAGCCGCAAAGAATATTCCCTAGAATATTCCTTGTTCAATCACAGCGAACCGACCAGCATCCAGAAGTGATTTTTGGACCGGTTCACCCACTTTTGGCCTCATTTCGAACCAAGTCAGACTGGTTTCCTAATATTTGGATCATTCCAGATCCATCCGTGGTGTCATTTTGTGAAAAGAGAAGGAAAAGAGGGTGATATAGTCATTTTCAAAATACAATGACTATAGAAAATGCTTAGACACTCATTTCGAAGCTGACCAGAGATAATTTTGATAATTGGTGCATCCGAATGAAGGCATTTCTTGGCTCACAAGAATGCATAGAGATTGTGGATTATGGTTATGATGAACCAGAGTCCAGAGAAGCAGAGGATGCTCTACAAGAAACGCAGAAGCAAGCTCTCATAAATAACAGAAAGAAGGACAACAATGCCAAGACCATCATTTATCAAGGTCTTGATGAAGCCATGTTTTAGATTATCTCTTCTGCAGAAAATTCGAAGGATATATGGGAAGCTCTCCAATAAAAATACAAAGGAGCTGACAGAATCAATAAGATTTGTCTTCAATCTTGGCGAGGTGAGTTTGAATCCTTACAAATGAGATCCTCGGAATCTGTTTCTGATTATCACACGAGAATTATGGTGATAATCAATCAGATGAGACGAAATGGAGAAGCCTTCTCAGAAGCTCAGATTATTGAGAAAATTTTGAGATCCCTAGATCTAAAATTTTATTATGTTGTTGTTGCCATTGAAGAATCCAAGGAAGCGGATAAATTGATGGTAGATGAGTTGATGCGTTCTTTACAAGCTCGTGAACAAAAGCTTGTGAGAAGAAATGGAGATAAGGCAATAGAGCATGCCTTGCAATCAAAATTGTCTCTGAAAGAAGACAAATATGAGCAAAGGAGGACTTCATCACATGAATATACCCCTCGAGAAAGAAATCAACAAGGAAAAGGAGGCTTCCAACGATGCTAGCGGCACCGAATAAGCAAAACCATCCTTTGTTCTCTGCTAAAGACATCAATGACTTCTACCTTGAGAACTGCCCAAAAATATTTCCTCGGACGGGTAATAATTACTTTTCATGATGAAATATTTCATTAAAACTAATTTTTATTCATCAGGGTACTAATTTAAGTATTGTGTGCTAATCTGGATAGCTCTCCGTTTGCCTCGGCTGCAAATCTGGTAAAGACTTTGAGAGGACCAAAGTATTGCACTAAGCCCCCATTTCTTTTAAATATTTTCTTTTTACCCCACTTCTTCTTTTCTTATAATTTAAATCATAATCATTTCATTTATTCAATTTCACCCCTCTCCCAACTTGTTTTATTCATCTTTTAATTCATTCCTTGAGTTTTTTGTAAGTTCATCTCGTTGCAAATTAATTACGGAATATTGACGTTGGTCATATCCCTTTACAATTTTCTGCCCCGTCACGAAATCGGCAGCGACAAACTAAGTCAACCTTTCATATATATATATATATATATATTTTTTCTTGGATGTTTACATATACTCTATCGAGTAGGACTTATCAACAGGTATATGGATACACCAGATCAAACGCACTTGAGTGCAGCTAAGAGAATTCTCCGTTACATTAGAGGAACAATAAGTGAAGGTATGTTCTATACATCAAGTAAGAACTTTAAACTTATTGGCTAACCAGATAGTGATTGGGGTCGAGATTTGGAGGAAAGGAAAAGTACAACAGGGTTTGTATTTTTTTATGAGAGACACATCTTTCACATGGTCATCCAAGAAGCAATCGATGGTGACGTTATCAAGTTGTGAAGCTGAGTATGTTGCTGCCAACTCAGCTGTATGCCATTTAATATGGTTAAGGAATATGCTGAAGCATTTGGGATTTCGTCAAGAAGATCCGACAGAGATTTATATTGATAATCGATCGGCGATTGCATTAGCAAAGAATCCAGTGTATCATGAAAGAAGTAAATACATCGATACATGTCATCACTTTATCTGAGAGCATGTGAAGAACAAAGAAGTTGAATTGATGTCTTGCAAAACAAATGATCAAGTTGCAGATATCTTCACAAAGCAATTGAAGGGAGATATATTTATCAGATTGAAGTTCATGCTTGGCATGACATCTCCCGATTGAGTTTAAAGGGGGAATTTGTTGGGATAAACTCAATCCACAAAGTCCAGAAATGCAACCACCAGCATCCACCATCTACGGCCAATTAAAGCCTCTGACAGCCACTATCCACGACCACCGCCTACAACAGCTTTCACACCTTAAAGTCAATTTTATCAAGCTTTCATTTTGTATATAAATAGGAAGCTTAGTTAAGATAAAATAGTAGTGGGAGACATTAGAGAGAAAACACTAGAGAGAAGAAGCAAGTTTTGACAGTGTTGAAGATTTTGTGTAATTTTTTGTGTTGAAATAAAACAGTGTGTTTCATTAGTCATCTTATCGATAGGTTCAAAGACTCCAGTAGCCAAATTCACCGTTGAAACTGGCTTCTTTAACAATTCCTCTCCCACTTTCATGAGATTCGCCAAATTCTCTTTTGTGGCTGCATCTACAGATGAAAGTGTTCCGGTCAGTGTATCATCCTGCATTAATTTTTCACTCATATCAATAGGTCAGATTTCCACTTTATTCTCTCAGAAAGTATAAATGAAAGAATATTAGTCTTTGTTTCATCTTGATTATTCTTTTATTTATTTAATTATTTATTGTTTTGTTGGTGCAGGTTGGCTAAATTAATCTCGATAGAGAAGCATCGTCGTGCGACTAAGTCAGCTGTTGGAAATTAAAGCTACTACTTCAGAATGGACATGATTAATAAACAATTTGACAATTCGTTTGTTATATATATATACATATATAATTAAATTGGTAGATATAGTTGTACTTAATTGTTTACTTTGTAAAACAGTATCGAATAAATATGACATGCACAAGGAATCCAGATTTGTAATTTTTTTACAACACATACATTGTAGTTGTTTCACACCTTGAATATAGAATCACTTTAGTTCTTTACAAAATAATATTAAAATCCTGGCATGAGAGTGATTGATATGAATATCACGTTTAAATATTATTTCTTGATAAAGTGCATCAAAGAGTAATTAACACTGGTTTTTTTTGTTCATGTAAATAGTAAAATATTTTAATATATGTTTTTAATTATTATAGAATAAATCTATTCTAACCTAGTTAGTTAGACGTGTAACGAACAAGAGGCTGTGGATTTGAAAGCTTGAAGTCGCATCTATTTTTTAAATTGTGATAAACAAGTGTGCCTCCGAAATAAATAAATAAGAAAATCTAACAGGGCCTTTGCTAGTCTCTTCTTCTTTTTTCGGTACTTTTTATACTTTAAAAAATACTTGCTAGATTCACTTACTTTTAGTTTTGATATGATTTTTAAATACTATTAGAAATCTTAATTTTAGTTTCAATTTTTTTAATTATTATATATTTTTTTAAAATAATAATATTAATACTAAACAAATTTGAAAATTCAATTATTAGTTATTAAAATATTTAAATAGGTTTGGAACATAATCTTATCATATTTAATGATAGTTTAAGCTTTCAATCACACATAATATGAACATAGTTTTATTTTAACTTGCTTTAACAATTTTATTATTTCACAGGATATAGGGATAGGCTATAAGTTGTAGTTGTTAATAACTGTAAAAATAAATCCCCTTAAAGCGGCATATTACCTTTAATATAAATTACCTATAATATAAATAGTGCGGGAAAAACACTATAACAATTCACAGTATTTTTCCTGCGACATTTAGATTGTTGGTAATTCCTTGGTTTTGGTGGGTTTGTGGGTTAATTACCGCAAAACATTTTGTTATTATGAGACACAATGATTCTGTTAGGTAAAGTATAAGGGTTGGAGCAAGGAAGGTTTTTTTTTTAAATTTTATTATGATCGCCTATCTAATTGGCTGTCATTTGTCAATATTTTGCTTTTAAGTTCAAATATTTTAAAAATTATATTAAATTATCTACAGTGAAAAATATGCATGTGACTTGCCCTGCACTTCGTTATATTCAGAACCAAATTTTTTAACATGTAAAAAAAAATGCTAATGATTCTAGATTTTTTGAATGATATTATACATCTGAGAGAAATAATCAACCTACAAACCTTTAGATTATTTAGTTTTTTTATATATATTCAATTTATTATGGATAAAGCATTTAAAATAATGATAACAATTATTTTAAAGGTATTTACTCTTTAAAATATATGAGGTAATTATATATTTTGATATTTATTTAATATTAATGCCTTCAAATATATATAAAAAATGAAGTTTTCTTTTAAATATAAAATTAATATAATCTCGGTGTTCTAAAATACTTGTAATATAATAATATGAGGAACAAATATTAAAAAAATATTAAATTTTTTTATAACAATAATAGTGGTGGGAGCGAGAATATCATCAATAATAATTAATATTAAAATATTAATTATTTACAACAATAGTTATAATGGCAGCATAATAAATATGATACTTTAACAATCATGATAATAACAATTACAGTAATACTCGAAATAATTCATCTGTTGGTGTTGTTTTTGTTAAAAAATAACTTTTGCAGTTTTTTTATGTATGGTATTTCAGATCTAATATCACATAAACAGAAAAAGCACAAAGCCACATGTAGATAAAACAAGTGGAAAATATAGGCCAAATTATCTACTATGAAAAAATATACGAGCAACTTGTTTTGAGTTTCGCCATAACCATAACCAAATTTTTTAACATGTAAATAAAAATGTTAATAGTCCAAGATTTTTTTTATGCTATGCGTCTAAGCGAATAATCAACCTACAAAACTTTCAATTATTTAGTATTTTTATATATTCATTTTATTATAAATAAGATATTTAAAATAATGATAAAAAATATTTTAAGGCTATTTTTTCTTTGAAATATGTGAAACTAATTATATTTTTTTATGTTTGTTTAATATTAACGTTTGAAAATATATATGTAAGACAAATAACTTAAGTTTTTTTTTTGAATCTCAAATTAATTTAATCTCAGTGTTCTGATTTCTTTAATGGAAATTTTAATTTATTGCAATTGTGCCCTTCAATTGAAAATGACTATATATGTTGGTTTTCAATGTTGTCCTTATTTTTTTGATTTTTGATTTGCTCTTGGTTCCTTTAATTATTTCGATATGCAGGTTTTAATTTGTTCTAATTGGATCCTCCAATTGAAATTTGTCATATATTCTATCTTTTATTTTTGTTCTTATTCTTTTAATTTTTTTTTTTAAATTACAGAACAATTTGTTTTTAAAATATCTTTATTTATTTGGTTTTTGTTCTTCGATTGGAATTAAATATATATTTTATTTTTCATTTTGGTCCGTATTCTTAGAATTTTTTATTTGATATTAATTTCTTTGGTTTTTTCAGTCCTTCTTGGACAATGTTTATTTTTTATTCGTATTTATGCATCTATACTTTTAGTTTTTAATTTTAATTTTTTTGTTTTATTTTTTATTGGGGTTTTATTTTTATTCGGATCAATCCTGAAATTTTAATTTATATTGGTGATCATTTTCAAATTAATATTGCTCTCTTTTTCCCTTTATATTTTTTTTGTGTTTTCTATTATTTTTATCTTTTTTTAGGATCAAATGATTTTATGGCTGCTTTGTTTGTGCAATAATAATAATAATTTTAGTGATTGTTTTATTTTATTTTTTTTGTAAAAAAAATTATCTTTTTTTTTTTCTAGTTTGGGGCAATATTATGATTTTAATTGTTTGAGCAGTAATGTTGATAATAATTTTAACTGTTATAATCATGATAATGATGGCAATGTAGGGATGAATTTTCAATGATAATTTCTTATTTTTGTATATAAAAAACTTACTACTTATCTTTTTATTTGGTTATTATAGGTGTTTTCACAATTTATATTTTGTTTATTGTGTTTAATTTATATGGATTATGAAATGAACTAATTCTAATAAAGTGAATTTGATAATTCAGGTATCCGAATCTTCTTGATTTTATTGAAAACTCACACTCCATAGAAATTCTACACATATTCATTATTTTGCTTAAATTTATATTATAATAAAAAATCTCACATAATTAATATTTTTTCTGTTAAAAAAAAATATGGTTCCGACCGCAGCAAAGTACTGGAAAATGAGTAGTGTATATATATATATAAGCAAGAACAATGCTTCAAGTCAAAAACATTATGTTGGCTTAAAAAATAAGGGATATGTTGATATAAAAATATTTAAAAAATCAAAAACAATTGTATTTATAAATCTAAGAAATTTCCAAGATCCTAAAAAATATATTTAAAAACTTAGGTTCCGTAGCGTGGCGTTGTCATACAACTAGTATAAACTTATTTTATAATTGCGTATATTCCAAAATGCCGAATTTTATTGTCACCGGGAAGTGATTGAGACATCCTTCAAACGTGCGGGACTTTTTTTTTTTTTTTCTTAATTAGGTTGGAAAAGTTGAAATTAGACATTTGATTCGTATGTCGGCGTTGCATTTTCCTTATCCAGCAATTAGGAAACCACAAGCGAGTTAACTGAAATGAAAAGATAATATATATATATATATATATATATATATATATATATATATATATATATATATACAAGCGAGTTAACTGAAAAGAATATGTATATATATGGCAAGACTTGCAGCTGAGACTTGTAGTTTAGAATATTATTAGGTGATGCAACACATTGAATTGAAATTAGGGTTCGCAAAGGATGACACAATGAGTTAATATGATTTGATTAAGAAAATTAATGGCTCATTACCAAAATCATATTCAAAATTCTTAAAAGCAGTCTACTGAATATGAACATTTGTAAGAGTCTCTAAAAAATACAAAAACTATATTGTTGATATAAAAATTAAAAAAAAAATACATATTTACATGTAGTTTACTAAATTTATGAGAATTTGACCATCATTCTAATAATTCATAATGTTAACTCATGAGAACTAATGGTTAAAATTCTAATATAAATATTGAATTTATAAGTGGATTGGTATTTAAATATCTAGAACCAATCAAAAACTTCCCAAAATTATTACAAATTTTCTGGAAGTTGGGAAGATGTTTTATAGACGCAAACAAAATGAAGCTTGGAAGGTGACACGATGTAATGAAATGTCGCAACTGGTCCCAAAATTATTACGAGTTTTCCATAACTTCGATCCATTGAAATCACCTTTTAGGCATAGTATGTATGGATGGAAGTTGGGAAGATGTTTTATAGACGCAAACAACATGAAGCTTGGAAGGTGACACGATGTAATGAAATGTATATTGACGACGAAACAGCCATAATTGCATATATTGACGACGAAGTGGAAGTCAAACTGGTCCCAATGACAGGAAGTATGGTGATTTCAATGATATATAGCTTGGAAACGAATCTCTTTTATACGTATGATCATAAGCTTAGGCGATTGGAAACTGGATTTCAGATTATAACGAACGAAACATCTTGAATCCTGAAACTATGTTTACACTTTGAAACTATGGAGAAAAAATATTCTTAGATCCTGAAAATTCTTAAAAAAAATTAAAAATTATTTAGATTAAATAATTTTTTGACATGGTATCAGAATTTTGATGATTGTTCAAATAGTCATGAGTACTTTTTTTCTACTTAAGAACTAATTAAACCACAAAGTAATATAAATTTGTTCAAATTTCTAGCCTAAAGCTTTTTTACTTGAGAGAATATATAAGATAATAATATAAATTATATCTTAAAATCTTACCTAATAATTTAAACATTTGAGTTCAGCTGATTATTTGATGCTAAGATTAATATAAAATTTGCTTCATGTATACAAAATTTATCCTAACTTATCTAAACTTGAATGTCTTCTTATATTCAAAATTGTATCAAAAATATATTTATTAGCACTAATATATGTTACTAAACACATGATTTAGCACATGCACCCTTCAAAACTATCATAAAATTATAGGTATTAACACTATTACATGTTAATAAACATGTTAAAATATAGGTATATATTAATTGAAAGCTAACATATATCGGAATTATCCTTCAATATTATCGTGGATTATTGCACTGAAACGTTTCCTTTTGTAAATATACATCAGAAACTTTGCCTTGATGACTTTTTCCATCCATGAAGTTATCTCATCTTTTGTTGCCAACTTCTGCAGAATCCGATATAACTCCTCACTTCCTAATTAACCTACAATTCTCACTGATTACCATCCTTCAATTTAATTTTACCCTTTGACCCGACTTGTAAGTTGTGCAACGGAATCGTGTCAGCTAAGAACTGTGTACGTATAGAAAAATGTGGATCCATTCAAAATGGTTCCAAAAAAATCTTAGAAACGTTTTTAAGAATCCCAAAAAATTCATGAAGGAAAGAAGTCTATAAATACATTTGAGTAATAGCTATCTCTCAATCGCGCCGAAAGTTTAAGCTAAACCCTCTCAACCCTATCTTCCCTCAATACATTTTTATCAATATGGTTAATATGCAAACTCCACGATCTCCCCTTCAACTTCCAGCTCATGGAAGCCAGATCACTGTTCTTAGCATCGATGGAGGAGGAATAAGAGGCATTATACCAGGAACTATCCTTGCCTTTTTAGAGTCTGAGCTTCAGGTAAAAAAGAAAACGAGCTCTTTTAGAACGTCTAATAATGCATGCCAAATAGACATTCAAGATCTTGCATGCTTCTTTTTCTGGGATCAGAAAAAGAAATTAGGATGAGTGCATGACCTAAGTTTAACACTTGATAGTTTTACGTGAATTGATGTATGTATATAGAATTGTAATGTTAGTTTACTTTTCACAAGCAGAGAGTTTTCTCCCCTTTATTTATCACTGAGTAGTAGTTTTTCTATTCAAATTTGCAGAAGCTGGATGGCGCAGATGTAAGGCTAGCAGACTATTTTGATGTCATTTCAGGGACTAGCACTGGTGGCCTCGTGACGGCTATGCTAGCGGCACCGAATAAGCAGAACCGCCCTTTGTTCTCTGCCAATGACATCAATGACTTCTACCTTGAGAACTGCCCTAAAATATTTCCCCAGGACGGGTAATAATCACTTTTCATGATGAAATATTTCATTAAAACTGATTTTTATTCATCAAGGTACTAATTTAAGTAGTGTGTGCTAATCTGGATAGCTCTCCGTTTGCCTCGGCTGCAAATCTGGTAAGGACTTTGAGAGGACCGAAGTATGATGGGAAATTCCTGCATAGTATTGTCAAGGAAAAGTTGGGAGATACGCGGTTGCACCAGACATTGACAAATATTGTTATCCCGACTTTTGATATCAAGTGGCTCCAGCCAACTATCTTTTCTAGCTATAATTTGAAGAACGACCCATCAACGAATGCCCTTTTGTCTGATATCTGCATTGGGACTTCAGCTGCCCCGACCTATCTTCCTGCCCATTATTTTGAAACCAAGGATCCATCAGGCAAAGTTAGAGATTTCAATCTTATTGATGGTGGTGTGGCAGCAAACAATCCGGTATGTTTATGATTTATCAATCTTAAAACACTTGTTGAGCTTGTATGACTAAAGAATCTTATATCATTCGTTTATTTTGTAATCTGTTCAGACTTTAGTTGCCATCAGTGAAGTTTCAAAAGCAATCAGTCATAAGGGTCCTGACTCCTTCTGCATGAACCCAATGGAATATGGCCGCTTTCTAGTCCTGTCCCTGGGCACTGGTACAGCAAAATCGGAAGAAAAGTACGACGCAGAAGAAGCAGCTAAATGGGGTCTCTTGGGATGGTTGACTGCTGATAATTCTACTCCATTGGTGGATGTTTTCACACAAGCTAGTGCTGACATGGTTGATTTTCATATTTCCACTGTTTTTCAAGCCCTTAACTCCGAGGAAAATTATCTTCGAATTCAGGTGCCTGTTTATCATGCTAATGCTATCATCCAAAATATTTATTCATGAAGCAAAGTGGGGAGATTAATTTAACCTTATAATACGTACGTGTGAAAAATCAATGCAGGATGACACGTTGACTGGAAAACTTTCATCTGTGGACGTTGCTACAAAAGAGAATTTGGAGAATCTGGTGAAAGTGGGTGAGGAATTGTTGAAGAAACCAGTTTCAAGAGTGAATATGGCTACTGGAGTCTTTGAGCCTATCAATAAGATGACTAATGAAGAGGCTCTCAGAAAGTATATATAAATAATACTCTTGCTTTCATCTTGATTATTTATTTATTTATTTATAGTAACTGTTTTGTTTTTGTGTGTAGGTTGGCTAAATTACTCTCCAGGGAGAAGCATCTTCGTGAGGCTAATTCAGCCGGTGGAAATTAAAAAGCTAATACTTCAAAACGGACATGATTTGGCTATATATTCGTTTGTTTTTTTTATTTCTCAAAATAAATTATATGAATATAAAATTGGAAGAAATAATTGTACTTATATTGTCTCCTTTGTAAAATAGATTTCGAATAGAGATGCCATGTACATGGTATCCTGATTTGTGATCTTATGTAATTGTTTCATACCTTGAATATTGAATAATAAAACTCAATCGATTGATTTTACTTTGCTGTCGGTGTAATTGGTGTGATCCGACAATTTCATTTCTTTTCTCTAACTCTCAAGGAATGGGGAAAAAAAAACTTTTGGATCAATATAAACGTGCTGTTAATATAAGGCTACCATAATTTTTCTTCATATTTTATAATATTGTCACATATCTCTAAATTAATGTTGTATTTTTTTTTTCATAATTCCAAGCCTAATGTCTTTTACTTTTTCTATTTCAAAATAAAAGAGGATTGAAAATATTTATTTAGTAAATTGTTGCTCTTTCTTGTCACAAAAGCACATTGAGTTGATATGGTTTGATTATAATTGTATTAAATAAATTAAATATTATTTTAAATGTTCGAAATTCAATTCGTAAAAGTCATCACATAGGAATGAAAATATAAAAAAAATAATGATGTATTACTAAAATCATAAAATTGCAAGGGAGTTAAAACAATAACCTAAGTTAATGGTATTGTTAGAATGAATCATAAAACATTAAAATAATTTCATAAACTACAATTCGTTGCGTGAATATCTTAAAAACTATTCAATCAAATCATTATATATTCCCATTCCTCCAAATATTAAAAAATAAAAATAAAATAATATCTTGATAATATATGTCATAACCCATTTCTAGGTTATTCTCCAAAATCTACCCAAAAAATAAAAATAACAAAAATAAAATAAAAGAGGCTAACGGTGGTAAAAAAATCAAGGTGGAAATTTTGGATGTTTTCAAGAACCCGATCGTGCTTCTTTTGTGCTAAAAAAATGCAGATTGAAGATTAAAGTTAACTTTTTTGAATGGTATTGATTGAATCATAAAACTTTAAGTTAATTTCATAAACTACAATTCGTTGCGTGAATATCTTAAAAACTATTCAATCAAATCATTATATATTCTCATTCCTCTAAATATTAAAAAATAAAAATAAAATAATATCTTGATAATATATGTCATAACCCATTTCTATGTTATTCTTCAAAATCTACCCAAAAAAATAAAAATAACAAAAATAAAATAAAAGGGGCTGAATTGGTAAAAAAATCAAGGTGGAAATTTTGGATGTTTTCAAGAGCCCGATCGTGCCTCTTTTGTGCTAAAAAAAAAATGCAGATTGAAGACTAAAGTGATTTATTATTGGAGAAATCTGTGTAAAAGTTAAGTCAAAAGGCATAATTATATATTAATGAGCCAATTTGAAGTGTAATTGTGTTTGAGAATTAATTTAGAGTCCAATTGAAGGATTTAATTAAGTGCAAGAACATAATTATACTTTAGTTGGTCAAATTAATTTTGTTAAAGGCTTAATTGATAAAAAAAAATCATGTTTTTGAGATTAATTCGGTTTCAATTGAGAAGATTGGAATTTTCGGAGACCAAAATGATTTTTTTCCAAGTCAATTGTTTGTTGTCAGGGAAAAATTGAAGAAAATTGAGAGTTTAATAATCAATTGAGGGTCAAATTACATAAATCTAAAACCAAGGACCTTATAGAAAAAAGATATGCAAAGCTAAAGGTGTTATTGAAATTTTTGTAGGAATACAATTGTATAAATTTAAAAATTTAAAGTTAGGTCGTAAAGGGAGTGGTGAAATGGATAATGTGGGAGAGGGTTCTTGTGAGGGTTGCAGGGAAGAAGATGAAGTGGGTTGTGTGGATATATTATGGGAGGGATTTTCAGGAATGGGAAGAGGAAGAACTACAGATGGCGTAGGATTGTCAGGTTTGAGATGGTAAGGAAAAACATTTTCTTCAAACATAACATCACGAGAGATAAAGATTTTTTTTTATTTTCAAGATCGTAGACACGATAAGACTTATGATGTGTGGGATATCCTAAGAAAACACATTGTAGAGCACGAGGGGAAAATTTATCACGATGTTGACGAGTGGTTTGGGCATAGCACAAACACCCAAAAACTCATAAATGCGTATACGAAGGTGGTTTGTTAAAAAGAAGCTCATAAGGAGACTTATGATTAAGGTTAGGTGAAGGAGTGCGATTAATTAAATAAGTAGCAATAAGAATGCATTCACCCCAAAATGAAATGGGAAGGTTGGCTTGAAAACGTAAACATCGAGCCACATTAAGGAGGTGGTGATGCTTACATTTAGCGACATCATTTTGTTGAGGTGTATCAACACATGTGCGCTCGTGAAAATGTCATTTTCATGAAAGAAATTTTGAATTTAATGAGATAGAAATTCTTGACCGTTATCGGTGCGTATATGTTTAATAGTGCAATTAAATTGATTTTTAACCATTGCAAAAAAATTTATAAGACAATGAAAAGTGTCAAATTTCATATGCATTAGATATACCCATGTAGTGCGTGAGTAATCATCCACGATGGTTAAAAAATAATGAGCACCTGAATATAAAGCTGTAGGATAACCACTCCATATATCACAATAAATTCAATGAAAACAAAATGTGCTCTTATTGATAGTTAAAAGGGAAGGTAAGCGAGTGTGTTTTGCTCTAGCACAAACCTCACAAGACAAATGCGATTTAGGAATGTTTAAATTTTTCAGAATATTTGAAATAGAAGGGTGGCCAAGACGTTGATGCCAAAGAGTAGAGTTAGGAGTGCGTTGAGAATTTATAGCTGAGGCAGAGAAAGGTTTATAATAGTAAAGTTTATCCCGTACTTCACCCGTTCCAATCAGCTTCCTCGTTGATAGGTACTGAAAAACACAAAAGTCAGAAAAAAAATATAGAAACACAATTGAGAGTAGAAGTGAGTTTTCTAATGGATAATTAGTTGAATTTAAACGAAGGCACATATAAAACATTAGGAAGAGCAATATCTGGAGAAATGTGTAATGTGCCAATATGGGTGATAGAGATAATATCACCATTTGGAAGTGTAATAGTACATGATTGATTAAGAAGTTGAGTGTTATCAAGGGATGGTAAATTAGAAGTCATGTGATCAGAGGCACCTGAATCAATAATCCACTCATGATTAGAAAACAAAGCAAAGTTGGCAGAACTGGTGTTTGGTGTTGACAGAAATCCCAAGAGCCTATTGTATTGGTCATTTGTGAGCCCAATGAGTAATCTCAGAAGGGGTTGAAGAACCGGTGACATTGTTTGCAGCCTTGGAAGAACTAGAGAACTTACCAATTGTTCCATGAGATTGGGACTTATTACTAGGATACCCTTTTAATTTATAACAATTAGCTCTCCAGTGACCATCACAGTCATAGTAGTCGCATTTTGGGCGACCATGTCCTCATCCCTTGCTATCAAAACTATGGGAGAAGGTGCGAGGTACTGCCATGGCATTATATTTAGTAGGGACAGTTGGAATATGAAGCAGGCGTTGCTTTTCTTCTTGATGCAAAATCAAATATACTTTGTTAGCATTTGGTAACGGATCCATGACCAGAATTTGGCTATGAATTGAAGCATATGAGTCATGCAAACCCATTAAAAACTGAAACACCCTTTCAATGTCTTGCATATGAGTCAATTCTTTCAAAATACCACAAGTGCACTGTGGTGTAGGAGTGAGCATGGAAAGTTCATCTCAGTAGCCTTTTATTGCTGTAAAATATGCAGAGATGTTCATGGAGCCTTGGGTGAGAGTTGCAATATCACGTTTCAATTTGTAGGTCCTTGGATTGTTGCTTTGGAAGAAACGATCCTCAAGATCAAGCCATACATCACGGGGGCAAGCATGATAAATTAAACTGTTAACAATAGATTTATCAATGGAGTTGAGGATCCATGATAAGACCATGTCACTGCAACATTCCCACAGTTGAGCTTCTATCGCTGAGGATGTTGGTTTGGAGAGGGTACCATCGATAAAACCTAATTTTTTTTTTCATTCAACGCCATTTTCATAGCTCTCTTCCAAGTAGGATAATTCCCATTAAGAAAAGTGGAGACTAAGATGGCCCCCGGGTGATCAGCACAGTGAAGAGAATATGGTGAAGATACATTCTGAATTGATGGAGATGTTGCAGAGGTATCTGCTAGAACTGAGGTGTCTGACATGGTTGAAAAAGATAGAAAAAATTTAAGAAAATATGCAGAGAACCTGCTCTGATACCATGTTAGAATATAACGATTGATGAAAGATTGATGAACACAGGAAAGCCAAGATAGAAGAAGTGAGAACAGAGGAAAGTGCAGGATGTAGAAAATAGAAATCAATTTTCTGTGTATTATTTTCTTTACAGGTTGGAGCATATATAATACAAGGGAAAGGTACAAGATCCGAAGATCAATGCTAAAATGTAATGGAACAAAAACAAAAAAAATATAAAAAGGATAAACAAGACCCTCCTCATACAATTAAAATTTTAAACTATAATGGTTCGTGAAAAGCAACTACAAACTATCGTTTTGTGAGTAAAACAAAAAAAAAAATCATTAAAAATTAGAAAATTAATTCTAAAATATATTAAGAAATTCATCAATAAGTAGAATATGAGATACAAATTCTATCCACTCTCTTCCCTCTCTTCTTAATTTCTTACACAGAAAAATAAAATTCAATCAAATTGTATCCCCTATCTTCCCTCTCGACCCTCTCTTCTCAATTTCTTTCACAGACAAATAAAATTCAAATCAAAAAATAGAAAAATAAAATTTCTTCCCTTTATGATCTCTCTTATCTGCCATCTGAGCATTCTTCTTATTCTTCTCAAATCTCTAAAATCTGTCAATCAAATTCAAAATCATCTTTCTCTTCTCTTCTTTTTCTGTTTTCCAAACTGATTTATATCAAACTGATATTCATGTGTTTCGTATTCATTGTTGCAAGTCGATTCAGGCTTTAGACCCTACCACCTAACTCTAGAATTGAAGTGTGCTTGAATTTTGTTGTCAACCTTAAAACTGTTAAAGAATAATATAAATCATATAATGGGGCCTCACTTACAAGCTTAAGCTTTTAGGTGAGATGGTTCCTTAACATGGTATCAGAGCGTTGTTGACTCAGCGGTCACGAGTTCGAATCTCACCACCTCCATTCTATTTGATAAAAACCAAGCACAAGGTGATGTGGGTCTGTGCAAGTTTCAAGCCCAAAGGGCTTTCACTTGAGGAGGTGTGTTAGAGAATAATATAAATCATATAATGGGGCCTCACTTACAAGCTTAAGCTTTTAGGTGAGATGGTTCCTTAACAAAAATAATTTCAATTATCTGATTTTGTTTTTATATTTAAGCAAAATTTGAACATGCACACCAACAAATTCAAGATCAGACAACCTATCTACTTATGTTACTGATTTGTCTTAAACTGAAATAATTTTAGATGGTCGAATCGAATGTACTATTAAATTCACTTTAAATGTTATCAAATTAGCAACCCTAAAGTAATTTAAATCTTAGAGTGCGTAACCAAGTTAAATAATAAATGAGAACTTCATTTATTTGTACGAGTGTAAACATAATTGCTAACTGTGACTATGCTTACAGACCCACATTTCCTTCTTTATCCGCAAACCGAATAATAAATTCCGCTATGTTTAATATTTTTTTCAATATTTTTGATCTAATTACATAATAATAAAAGTAAATATTTAAAAAAATAAAATAAAAAAACAAAAACAAACATTAAAATATAAAACAAAAACAAAACATAAAAAATAACCCTAGCATACGAGCTTTGATAACTCACCGTGCATGGGCCATTGATTTTTTATCTTCTTTCAAGTTTTTTGCCTCTTATTTCTTATTAAGAAAAAAAATGTTTTTTTATGCTTTTCAAAATTTTTATTTTTTTTGTTTAAAAATAGATTTTTAACTTTATCTTCTTAAAAAAAAAAAACCTTTATAAATCATCTAACAACCTCGAAACACTTTAAAATTATCAAAAGAAAATCAACTGAAATAAAAAATTAAAATGTATCTGTCATAACCCAATTTTTGGGTTACTCCCCAAAATCTACCAAAAAAATAACAAAAATAAAATATAAAGGGTTTTGGTGTCGGTGAAAAATCACGGTGAAAATTTTGAATATTTTCGGAGCTGAATCATATCTCTTTTGTGCCAAAAGATGAGAGAAAATACAAATTCAGGGTAAAAATTAAGTCAAAAATTATAATTATATTTTTTATAGGCCAATTTGATTTAATCATGGCCTAATTTAAAATATTATTATGTTTGGGAATTAATTTAGGATCCAATTGAAGAATTTAATTAAGTGCAAGGACTTAATTATGCTTTAAATTAGTCAAACTAATTTTATTAAGGGCTTAATTGATGGAAAATCAAATTCTTGAATTTAATTCGGGCTCAATTGAGAAGATTGGAATTTTTGAAGACCCAATTGAATTTTTCCAAGCTAATTGTGCAAAATTAAGGGTCAAATTGAAGTTTAATTGTCAATTGAGGGTCAAATTGCATGAATCAGAAGTAAGGGACCAAACAGAAAAAGGCGCGCAAAGTTAAGGCTAATGTTGAAATTCAGACAGGGGGACAATTGCATAAAATTACAAATTTAAATCCAATTGGGAGTGCAATTAGAACAATTACAAAGTAAAGGACTAAAATGCACTTCCACCTTCCCTTAACCACTGCACAGTCGCTGCCTTTTCCACCTTTACTGCACTGCCCACCGACCAGCCACCACGCCTGCCGACAGCCTAGCGCCGACCAGCTAGCCACCGTAGCAGGCTGGGCTCTGCTATAAAAGGCAGCCATGAACGCTGCTTGAAAAAAAAAACAGAGAAAAAACTGAAAAAAGGAGAGCAGGAATTTCACGTAATAGAGGGAAGAAAATTCTGAGGAATCACGTTACAAGGAAAAAGACGAAGACACGCAGTGGCAGCAACCTATCTTCTTCCCCAACTCCGGCGTCAACAGCTCTCTCTCTCCGTCTCGGTCTGCAAGTTCCCTCTCTCTCTAAACCAGCAGCTGCAGCTCTCTCTCTCCCTCTCGGTCAATCAGCTCCGACCACCTAGCTCTACACTCTTCATCTCCGGCAGAACCTCCAGAATCTCCCCAACAGCAAGCTAATCTCTCCCTCTCAGCTCCGGCGACGAACGGCAGCAACAGCAAGCACGAGCAGAGGCAACGACGTTGTCCAGCCCTCTTCCAACGCCTAGTCCGGCCACCACAGGCCGCTATTTTCAACGCCACCACCGCAGGGACAACCACCTCGGCATCCTCTACCCGGCGGCAGTATCAGGTGAACCTCTCGTGGTGGTCGGCCGACCACCACGTTACAGTGCACGCTGCATGCAGCGTGAATATATTTATATATATATTTTTTCTGCGTGTGGTGGGTGGGCTGGGTTGCTCTCGGCCCAGCTCAGTTGACTGGGCCGGGTCCAGCCCACCCCATAGTTGGGCCCTTGACCCAACTTGATTGGGCCGGCCCACTTGGATGGGCCAGCCCAGCCCGATTTTTTTTTAATTTTTTTTATTTATTTTAAAAAAAAAAAGAAAATTGCATAAAAAATATCAAAAAATGTATTTGTTTTCGTGCATACGGTCGAATCCCAAGATTTTCCAAGCATATTTTTCATAAAAAAAATTATGTTTTTGCATCTTTCTCATGTCTTACAACAAAATTGGATATCGTAATCAGTTTATGATTATCCGTTGGAATTTGACCAAAATATCAAAAATATTATAAATATTTTTGTTTTATCTATTAGGGTGTAAATTTACATTGTAAAGTACACCCATGGATAAATAAAAGGGGTTTTAAATACGGTGTAAATTTACATTGTAAAGTACACCCGTAGATAATAAAAAATGAGTTTTTTTTACTACGATGTAAGGGTGTAAATTTACATTGTAAAGTACACCCATGGATAAAAAAGGAGTTTTAACTACGGTGTTAATTTACATTGTAAAGTACACCCGTAGATAATAAAAAAGGAGTTTTTTTTTACTACGATGTAAGGGTGTAAATTTACATTGTAAAGTACACCCATGGATAAAAAAAGGGTTTTAGCTACGGTGTAAATTTACATTGTAAAGTACACCCGCAGACAAAAAATAGTTTTTGAAAATGCAGTGCAAAATTTTTAACTTAGAAAAACAATCAAACAACAATGCAGCTTACCTTAGATAGGGTGCACTGGGGGTGATGCGTCTTCCCCTTGCACAACAAGTCCCCTTACCTAGACTCTCGCTGACCAATAGGTTCCTAGTGACCTTAATACTAGGTGGCGACTTCTTAGAATTATAGTCGTAAATTTTACGGCTATATATCACCCAATTTTCACCGTGCAACGTTGTCTCTCCAGAGAGGGATGGCGGGACGCGAAACGCGTAAAAAATCACCATCGCGACAGTATCTTACTAATTCTTCAAGCAACATAAAAGTTTAAAACCACCACAATTAGCATAACTCTTAAGTTGCATGATTACATGTACTATTTTTATTTATTTTTATTTTTTTCCCGTTTGTTCCTTCAAAGGTGCTGGACCTTCAAACTCAATTAAGTAATTTCAAGAATACGGAGAAGCAGCTAAGGCAAAATCTCTAGAGCAGTAAACATAGTCCGCACAGGTGGCTCTGGCTGCATGGAAGAAGTTGCAGTGCTTGCAAAACTACACAACAGAGCACTCCCTAAAGCTCTCATAAAGCTCAAGAACCAGCTAAAAGGATATACTTAGTTTTTGATGCCTACACTGTAGCAGAAGCAATTTTCAATAGCCCTTCGAAATATGGCCAACTATCAATTTGCAAAGCTAATGTGGGATGGGAGTCCTGTAAATAATAATTTATGTTTCCTATAAACTACTTTCTCTTTTTATCTATGGAAAATACAGTGTATTATATTTGTAAAGAGAACCTGCAGAATCCTTTCTAGCCATTGTTTGCTCCACCTCCACGAGAGAGGAAATTTTGGACAAAATCTTTTCTTGCTGTTGATCTGGACAGTCATGATCTTAGGGCAATACCATTAGAAAAGTAGAGCCACTCATTCAACAGCCATTATAAAATCTAGAGTTACGTGGGTAAGATAAGTTAGATGGAATTTCTTCATTAATCAATCACCACTTTCCTAGTATTGAAATCTTTTATTTGCTGATTTTTTTAATGCAACTGCGTATTGTAGATGATGAAGGGCCAATCTTGTTATTTGGTTTGGAGATTTAATCTCCAACAGAGCAGTCATTGATATGATCCATTGACGGCTTTTGAAATCGTAAGCCAGCATTTGTTTTGAGACCTCAGACCCTATCCTTATCCGAGGCTGCTGGGAACAAAATTTTGACCATCCTGTAAAAAATAACAAACAATTTTCATGCATGGAAACTCCTTGCTTTTTTCATTTTCCAGCACGTGTTTCTTCAAGTTTATACATGTCATGTCGTGTTAAATGTTAATCTCCCGATGACTCCGATATTTCCTTGGGAAAATCATACAAATTACCACCTGTCTTTTTCAAACATGGATTTGTCGGTGGATTTTTCATGTTAACAGGAGTTGCTTCTTTCTAAATAATTGATTGCTAATCATCTCAAATGTACTCGATTAATGCAGAAAACTAAACCTTATTGCTCATTAAAAGAAAATCCTGAATTGGAAAAAATAACTTGTTCAAATCAATTGCATTAATGATATTCATCTAAGTTTCTGCCAGCAAATTACCTACAATTTCATTTTTTGTGCAATCTCTCTGTTATTTGAGTATTTGGAATTTTCAATTTCCCTTTTTTGGATCCAATTATTAAGTGGTCTATCTTGAACCGTGTCAGCTAAGAACTGTGTTGTGATAAGTACAGAAAAATTGGGTTGATTCAAAATTGTTCCCTATCCGAGAAACTTCAAAAAGGTCAAATTTGGGTGAGTAAAATGTTAGAATGAAAATCCCATAAGTGAAGTTTCAAAAGCAATCAATCAGGAGGGTCCTGACTCCTTCTGCATGAACCCAATGGAATATGGCCGCTTTCTAGTCTTGTCCCTGGGCACTGGTACAGCAAAATCAGAAGGAAAGTATGACGCCGATGAAGCAGCCAAGTGGGGTATCATTGGTGGATGTTTACACACAAGCTAGTGCTGGCATGGTTGATTTTCATATCTCTACGTTTTCCCAAGCCTTAACTGTGAAGAAAATTATCTTTGAATTCAGGTGCTTAGGTTATATATATCATGCGGTGGTGATCTGATATATCTGCTCATGGTGAGGCAAAAGGAAAATATAATTGAAAACCTTGATATATCTGCACTGATATACACTGGAAATCTGACCTATTGATATGCGTGAAAAATTAGTGCAGGATGATACAATGACCGGAACACTTGCATCCGTAGATGTTGCCACAAAAGAGAATTTGGCGAATCTCGGGAAAGTGGGAGAGGAATTGTTAAAGAAGCCAGTTTCAACGGTGAATTTGGCTACTGGAGTCTTTGAACCTATCGATAAGATGACTAATGAAGAGGCTCTCAGAAAGTATAAATGAAAGAATATTACTCTTTGTTTCATCTTGATTATTCTTTTATTTATTTATTTATTGTTTTGTTGGTGCAGGTTGGCTAAATTACTCTCGATGGAGAAGCATCGTCGTGGGACTAAGTCAGCTGTTGGAAATTAAAGCTGCTACTTCAGAATGGACATGATTAATAAATAATTTGACAATTCATTTGTTATATATATACATATATAATTAAATTGGTAGATATAGTTGTACTTAATTGTTTACTTTGTAAAACAGTATATATATACAATATACAACCAAAATTTAAATATTTTCTTTTTTCAGCAAAAGCTGATTTTTATCTCATGGATTGATTATTTTAATAGTATTTATTAATTAACCAGTGTTTCTTAGGGAATAAACAAGAGCCAATTGATAAAGTTTCTCCTCAGTCGGATTTTAAGCAAATCACTCGTATTTGGATTTATATAATCATTAAAAAATAATTCTTATTTATGTTCTCTGGGATTTGAATCCCTTAAACAGGGAATAATCCGTTCATCAACCTGATTAAGTTTCAAGTGTCTTCAATAACCAATATAAATATAGATAGATAGATATAAAATGTAAGCAAATGAAGTATGAGATAAAAAAAAAAATCAAAACAATTGTTTTTTTTAATTTAAGAATTTTCCAAGATCTTAAAAAATATTTAAAAACTTAGGTTCCGTAGCGTTGCGTGGTCATACAACTACTATAAACTTATTTTATAATGGCTATTTAATATTACGTATAATTCCAAAATGCAGCAAACGTGCGGGACTTTTTTTTTTTTTTTTTAATCAGGTAAGTCAGGTTGGAAAAGTTGAAAAGAATAATATATATATATATGGCAAGACTTGCAGCTGAGACTTGTAGTTTAGAATATTATTAGATGATGCAACACATTAAATTGATATAGGGTTAACAATCAATATAGGTCAAACCTCATTCCCAAAGGATTGAAAATATATTTTTAGTAAATTGTTGATCTTTCTTGTCGCAAAAGCACATTACGTTAATATGATTTGATCATAATTACATTTAATAAACCAAATATTATTTTAAAATGTACGAAATTCAATTCGTAAAATGAGATCACACATAGAAAATAAAATATAGAAAATTAACGTCCATTACTAAAATCATATTTAAAATTAATAAGCGAGTTACCTTAAGAACAGTCTATTAAATATGAACATTTGTAAGACTCTAGAAAAATATTATATGGTGTAGTATTTTCATATAAAAATAAAAAAATATATATTTAAGCCACAATAAATATGAACATTTGTAAAAGTTTCTTAAAAATAAAAAAAAAATATTGTTCATATATAAATTAATATATATATATATATATATATATATATATATATATATATGTTTACATGCATTTCAAGATTTACTAATCAGTTTACTAAATTCATGAGAGTTTGACTATTATTCTAATAATCTATAATTTTAACTCATGAGAAATAATAATAAAAATGCTAATATAAATATTAAATTTACAAGTAAATTGATATTTAAATATCTAGAACCTATCAAAAAAATTCTTAAAATTACCACGAGTTTTCCATAAATTCGATCCATTGAAATCACTTTTTAGGCATAGTATGTATGGAAGTTGGGAAGATGTTTTATAGACGCAAACAAAATGAAGCTTGGAAGGTGACACGATGTAATGAAAAGTCGCAATGGTCAAATTGATAATCACACGCACATTCCAAGTGTGATAATTAAATACATTTTCCATGAATGCAATATTATATTCATGGTTTTGTTCGATTGATCATCGGCTAAGGCACATAACACGAAACAGCCATAATTGCATATATTGACGACGAAGTGGAAGTCAAACTGGTCCCAATGACAGGAAGTATGGCACCAATTGATCATTCATTCAGCTTGGTCCTTTGTTCACAGCTATTACAAATCCTAAAAGGTGATTTCAATGATATATAGCTTGGAAACGAATCTCTTTTATACGTATGATCATAAGCTTAGGCGATTGGAAACTTGATTTCAAATTATAACGAACGAAACATCTAGGTTTTTTCCCATTCTATGTATACACTTTGAAACTATAGGGAAAAATATTTATTAGATCCTGAAAATTCATACAAAAAATTAAAGTTTTCAGATTGGAAACTTGATTTCAAATTATAACGAACGAAACATCTTAAATCCTGAAACTATGTTTACACTTTGAAACTATGGGAAAAAAATATTACGTATATTCCAAAATGCCGAATTTTAATGTAACCGGGAAGTGATTGAGACATCCTTCAAATCTTTTGCAGCAAACGTGCGGGAATATTTATGTTTTTTTAATTAGGGTAAGTCAGGTTGGAAAAGTTGAAATTATACATTTGACTCGTACGTCGGCGTTGCATTTTCCTTACCCAGCAATTAGAAAACCACAAGCGAGTTAACTGAAAAGAATAATATATATATATATATATATATATATATATATATATATATATATATATTTGCACCTGAGACTAGTTAATAATAATTAGGAAGCTTAACCTAATAGTTAATCAACCCTTTCTATATATATGAGTAGGGCAATATACAATAGTAATGGTGGAGATTACTACATTTTCTATATAGTTACAATATTTCCTATATAGTTATATTCTATAATATATATATATATATATATTTTTGCACCTGAGACTAGTTAATAATAATTAGGAAGCTTAACCTAATAGTTAATCAACCCTTTCTATATATATGAGTAGGGCAATATACAATAGTAATGGTGGAGATTACTACATTTTCTATATAGTTACAATATTTCCTATATAGTTATATTCTATAATACGCCCCCTCAAGCTGAGGGTGGAGGATCAACCCGAAGCTTGAATCTAAAAGCAGCAAATGAAGAAGCAGGAAGTGGCTTAGTGAAGACATCGACAAGTTGATCCTAAGAGAAAATAAAACGAATTTGAATCTCTTTCTTCGCAAGTCTATCTCGGACAAAATGATAATCAATCTCAATATGTTTTGTGCGAGCATGAAATACAAGGTTTGCAGACAAATACGTGGCACCAAGGTTGTCACATCAGATAATAGGAGCAGAAGCAATCAGAATCTGAAGATCCGTTATTAAGTATTGAAGCCAGATAACTTCAGTCATGCCATCGGTTAAGGCTTTGTACTCAGCTTCTATCGAAGAACGAGCAACAGTGCGTTGCTTACTCGATTTCCACAAAATCGGTGTTTGACCAAAGAACAAGAGGTAGTCACCCGTAGATTTTCTATTCTCAATACTACCTGCTCAATTTGCATTTGTAACACCGTGTAAAGCAAAAGAAAAGTTGGGTGTAATATGTAAGCCATGTGATGCGTTTCACGACATCCCAATGAGATTCTGTAGGAGCATGCATAAACTGGCATACCCGGTTAACAGCAAAGCAAATATCCAGGCGTATGAAAGTAAGATATTATAGAGCACCAACAAGTTGTCGAAAATGAATAGCATCAGAAAACAATGTATCAGACATAATGGTGGTTTTGGATGCTGAAATAGGAGTATCAACTGGTTTACATGATAACATACCAGCTCGTGTGAGAATGTCAAGTGTATACTTATGTTGGCAAAGCATAAGTCCCATACCAATAGACCGAACTTCAATACCCAAAACATAATGAACATCACCCAAATCCTGAAGTTTAAATTATGAGCTCAGTAGCTGAATGAGGCGTTGTAGTAGAATAACATTATTACCCGTAAGCAGAATATCATCAACATAAACCAAAAGATAACAAATGTCGCTACCAACCGAGAAGATAAACAATGAGGTATCCACTTTAGAAGCATGAAAACCAATGGATAATAGGAAATCATTCAGATGAGTGTACCACGCCCGCGGAGCCTGTTTCAACTCATATAGAGATTTATGCAATCAACACACATGACCTGGGAGAGTAGAATCAACAAAACCTAGAGGTTGTTTCATGTAAATCTTTTCATCAAGGACTCCATTTAGAAAGGCATTATGGATGTCAAGCTGATGAATTTTCCAACCACTCGAGACTGCAATGGAGAACACTAAGCGGATCGTTGCTTGTTTGATAACAGGACTAAAAGTTTCAGAGTAATCAATACCTTCTTGTTGAGTGAAGCCCCTAGCAACTAGGTGCACCTTATATCTCTCAA
Source organism: Salix purpurea (assembly GCA_027405865.1). NCBI lineage: Eukaryota > Viridiplantae > Streptophyta > Magnoliopsida > Malpighiales > Salicaceae > Salix > Salix purpurea. The sequence continues at coordinate 22,969,577 of JAOWLH010000002.1, forward strand.
TGCTACCATCAGATCTGTGTTTAATTTTGTAGATCCATCGGCTACCAATAACATTCATGGACGGATGAAACGACACTAAAGTCCATGTTCCGTTTGCGTGTAGGACCTGAATTTCCTCACGCATTGCATTATGCCACGCCTCATATCTGTTAGCATCATGAAAAATAAGTGGATCATGAGAGGGAGGAAAAGCTTCCCTACTAGAGGGGGCAACAGATGTGGCTGCCGTGGTGGTGGACAACGCTGTCTTGGACGAAGAACCATGGAGTGTTTAGGAGCAGCAGGACATGGGGCAGCAGTACCTGTACCTGGAATGTGCTGAAGAGGATAAGATGAGAGGTCAACACAAAGTTGCAAACCAGGAGGGGAAGCCGGGGAGGTGCGGGGCTGCACTGCAGGCGGTGGTGAAGATGCAGACCGTGGTTGTGCCGCTACTGAATCCTGCAATTCAAAACCTGTTCCTGCACAATAATCATTGGAAAGGCAAAGGTGGGGTGGGGTTTCTGCCTATTTGGGAATGAATAGGCTGAAAACATGAAGGGGGATGCAAGGATGGAAGATGGGTAGGTGGAGTGGGAGGTACCAGGGGTGTTGTTACCTGTTCAGACTTCATAAAAGGAAAGACACTTTCATGAAAACGAACATGATAGGAGACATAGACACGATCAGACTCTAAATCAAAACACCGATAACCAAGATGAGTCGAGCTATAACCTAAAAAGACACAAGGAGAAAACCAAAAATCTAATTTATGAGCATGATATGGACATAAAAATGGAAAACAGAGACACCTAAATATACGTAGGAAGTTATAATCAGGCGTGCGATGAAACAGACATGCAAAAGGAGATTTATTTTGAAGAGCATGAGTAGACATGCGATTAATAAGATATACCGATGATTCCATAACATAGTTCCAAAAACACAATGGGGCATTACACTGGCCTGAAAGGGTTAGGCCAATTTTGACAATATGTCTATGACGACGTTCAACTGTGCCATTTTGTTCATGAGTATGAGGACAAATTAATTGATGATGAATACCAATGGTTTGAAAAAATTTATTTAATTTTTGATATTCACCACCCCAATCAGTTTGAATAGATTTAATTTTAAGAGAAAACTTACGCTCAACAAGTGTCTCAAAACGTTGAAACGTGGAAAATACATCAGATTGCGCAGGTGGATAATACCAGATATATTTAGTGTGCGCATCAACAAAGATAGCAAAATAACAAAAACTATTAGAAGAAAACATAGGAGCAGGGCCCCAAACATCACTAAAAATTAATTCAAGTGGGGTAGAAGTTTTGTGACCCATCGGTTGTAATGACAAGCGGGACGACTTGCCAAAAGGACATGCTTGACATTGAGTAAGAGATCGTCTAGAGGTACAAATAATTTTATTTTCAGAAACTAACAAATTCAGAATGCGAGGAGTTGGATGACCTAAACGACAATGTCATTGGTCAGCAGTCACGAAAATGCAAGGAGATCAAAAGGCTTGACGAACTGACGTAGCTGAAGACTCAGAGAAAACATAAAGACCATCATGACTCCAACTGGAAAGAAAAACTTCCTTGGTGACGAGGTCCTTCACATAAAACACAGAATCGTGAAATTCAAAATAAACCTGATTATCACGACAGAATTTCTGAACAGATAATAACAGTTTCGTAATATGAGGCACACGAAGAACATTAGTTAATGTAAACATGCATTTTGTGGAATATAAAGTAGTATGTCCAACATGGGATATGTCAAGGGTCTTACCATCACCAACATGCAAGAAATCATTACCAAGATAAGGAGCAGAATTAGATAGAGTGGCAAGATCAGGCGTCACATGTTGATTCGCGCCGGTGTCGGGAAACCAAGTTGTTGTAGTAGAATCATTCACAACAGCAAGATGAGCAGAGGGTTGTTATGTGCTGCTGCGAAACTGAGAGCATTGAAGAGATGAATGGCTGAGATTGGAACACAATTGGCAGCGTACATGTCCAGACCACTGCCCTTAATTCAGCCTGAAATCTGTAGCAGAGTTGCGCCTGTTCTGCCGCTGATTTTGCCTCCAATCTGCAGCAGAGTGGCCTCTGTTTTGGACCTGAAATCGGTTGTTGTTGGGATGCTAATTACCCCTATAACACCCCCTGTTTCGGCTGTGATTAGTCATGACATGATGAGCAGAATTAGAGGTGTTGACAGCAATGGTGGCTGCTACGGCAGAGAAGAAGAAGACAGTAGAGGGAAAGAGGATGAACCGACAGCCATGGAGGGAAAAGAATTCTTGTGCAGAAACTCATGGGTAAGGAGATGGCTGTGAAGATCAACATACGATAGCAGTTTGACCTTGGTTATGAGGCTAGTTACCAAGTATTTGAACTCACGGCGAAGGCCACGAAACACATAGAGATTGAAATCTTCAAGAGACATTGGGCGACCAGTAGCAGCCAATTCGTCAAATAACGATTTGGCTTGCTGCATGTACATACTAACTGATGCATCACCTTGCCGAAGTTCTTGAAAAAAGCCATGTAGTTGCATGATGCGGGAATTAGATGGAGAGGCAAGTGCCTTCTCAAGAGTGCGCCAAACACAATGTGAAGTAGAACAATCTACTACAAGCAACACATCCACGGAGAGAGAGGAGAGTAGAGCACTCAGAATAAGTTGATCTTGTTGCTTCCAACGAAGAAAAAAAGGGCTAATGGCAGAGGAAGAACCAGCCGAAGCATCAATCATATGAGCTAGAGGACACGGTAAGGAGCCGTCAACAAAGTGAAAAACACCTTGACCAAGAAGATATGACTTCATTTGCATTCTCCAATAGAGATAGTTTGTGTTTATAAGTTTCAATGATATTTGGTGGGTGTTTGATAGAGGAACCATTGCTAAAGTGTGTGTTCCCATGAGAGGCACAAAAACGACAGAATCATGAGAAGAAGAATCAGACAAGTGCTCTACACGTGGAAGTTGTTCTCGGCCAGCAACATGAGGATGGCTGGTCGATGATGTTGTAGCACTGGTGGAAGGAGAGATGTCAACAGCGGCAGTAGGAGAGTCCATGGGGGAGAAAAAAAATTAGGGTCAGCTACAAAGGGAGAAAAGAGTTTTGATGGTCAAAGGCTCTGATACTAAGTTGAGAATAATTAGGAGGCTTAACCTTATAGTTAATCAACCCTTTCTATATATATATGAGTAGGGCAATATACAATAGTAATGGTGGAGATTACCACATAAGAATATGACTACAATATTTCCTATATAGTTACAATATTTCTTATATAGTTACATTTTATAATAAGACTTGTAGTTTAGAATATTATTAGGTGATGCAACACATTGAATTGATATTAGGGTTCCCAAAGGATGACACAATGAGTTAATATGATTTGATTAACAAAATTAATGGTTCATTACTAAAATCATATTCAAAATTCTTAAAACCAGTCTACTGAATACGAACATTTGTAAGAGTCTCTAAAAAATACAAAAGATATATTGTTGATTTAAAAATTTAAACAAATACATCTTTACATGTATTTTAGAATTTAATAATTAGTTTACTAAATTTATGGGACTTTGACCATCATTCTAATAATTCATAATTTTAACTTATGAGAACTAATGGTTAAAATTCTAATATAAATATATTGTTGAATTTATAAGTGGATTGGTATTTAAATATCTAGAACCAATCAAAAACTTCCCAAAATTATTACAAATTTTCTGGAAGTTGGGAAGATGTTTTATAGACACAAACAAAATGAAGCTTGGAAGGTGACACGATGTAATGAAAAGTCGCAATGGTCAAATTGATAATCACACGCACATTCCAAGTGTGATAATTAAATACATTTTCCATGAATGCAATATTATATTCATGGTTTTGTTCGATTGATCATCGGCTAAGGCACATAACACGAAACAGCCATAATTGCATATATTGACGACGAAGTGGAAGTCAAACTGGTCCCAATGACAGGAAGTATGGCACCAATTGATCATTCATTCAGCTTGGTCCTTTGTTCACAGCTATTACAAATCCTAAAAGGTGATTTCAATGATATATAGCTTGGAAACGAATCTCTTTTATACGTATGATCATAAGCTTAGGCGATTGGAAACTTGATTTCAAATTATAACGAACGAAACATCTAGGTTTTTTCCCATTCTATGTATACACTTTGAAACTATAGGGAAAAATATTTATTAGATCCTGAAAATTCATACAAAAAATTAAAGTTTTCAGATTAAATTATTTTTTAACATGATATCAGAATTATGATGATTACTGAAATAGTTATGAGTTCTTTTTTTTTCTGATTAAAAACTAATTAAATCACAAAAATAATATAACTTTGTGCAACTTTCTGAAGTTTTTTCATTTGTGAGAATATATTAGCTAATAATATAAATTATATCTTAAAATCTTATATAATAATTTAAACATTTGAGTTAAGGTGATTATTTGATGTTAAAACAACGATAAAATTTGTTTCATGTATACTAAACTTATCCTAACTTATCTAAAACATTTATATTCAAAACTGTATCAAAAATATATTTATTAACACTATTATATGTTACTAAACACATAATTTTAGCACATGCACTCTTCAAAACTATCATAAAAATATATGTATTAACACTATTATATGTTAATAAACACATGATTTTAACATCGGGACCTTTTTAAGGCCGTTTGTGTCATGTTTTCAATTGCGGAAAGGTATATATAAATTGAAATCTAATATATATAGGATTTATCCTTCAATATTATCGAGGATTATTGCACTAAAAGTTTCTCTTTGTAAATTATATATCAGTAACTTTGCCTTGATGAGTTTTTCCATCCATGAAGTTATCTCATCTTTCGTTGCCAACTTCTGCAAAATCCCAGTTGATGTAATTGATTAGTTCTGATGCCATAACTCCTAACTTCCTAATTAACCTACAATCCTCACTGATTGCCATCCTTCACTTTAATTTTACCCTTTGACCCGACTTGTAAGTTGTCCAACGGAATCGTGTCAGCTAAGAACTGTGTAGCGATAAGTACAGAAAATCGTGGATCCATTCAAAATTGTTCCCCATCCAAGAAACTTCAAAATGGTCAAATTTGGTATGTAAAATCTTAGAAACGTTTTTAAGACTCCCAAAAAAATCATGAAGGAAAGAAGCCTATAAATACCTCCACATCTCCTTTGAGAGATTGCAAGGTTTTACCACTTGTATACATTTGAGTAATAGCTATCTCTCAATCTCTCCGAAAATTTAAACTAAACCCTCTCAACCCTATATATTTTTAGCATTTGTTTATCAATATGGTTAATATGCAAACCCCACGATCTCCCCTTCAACTTCCAGCTCATGGAAGCCAGATCACTGTTCTTAGCATCGATGGAGGAGGAATAAGAGGCATTATACCAGGAACTATCCTTGCCTTTTTAGAGTCTGAGCTTCAGGTAGAAAAGAATACGAGCTCTTTTAGAACGTATAATATAATAATAATGCATCCAAGATCTTGCATGCTTGTTTTTCTGGGATCAGAAAAAGAAATTAAGATGAGTGCATGACCTAAGTTTAACACTTGATATTCTTACGTGAATCGATGTATGTATATAGAATTGTAATGTTAGTTTACTTTTCATAAACAGAGAGTTTTCTCCCCTTTATTTATCACTGAGTAGTATTTTTTCTATTCAAATTTACAGAAGCTGGATGGCGCAGATGTAAGGCTAGCAGACTACTTTGATGTGATTTCAGGGACTAGCACTGGCGGCCTCGTGACGGCTATGCTAGCGGCACCGAATAAGCAGAACCGCCCTTTGTTCTCTGCTAATGATATCAATGACTTCTACCTTGAGAACTGCCCTAAAATATTTCCCCAGGACGGGTAATAATTACTTTTCATGATGAAATATTTCATTAAGACTGATTTTTATTCATCAAGGTACTAATTTAAGTATTGTATGCTAATCTGGATAGTTCTCCGTTGGCCTCGGCTGCAAATCTGGTAAGGACTTTGAGAGGACCGAAGTATGATGGGAAATTCCTGCATAGTATTGTCAAGGAAAAGTTGGGAGATACGCGGTTGCACCAGACATTGACAAATATTGTGATCCCGACTTTTGACATCAAGCGGCTCCAGCCAACTATCTTTTCTAGCTATAATTTGAAGAACAACCCATCAACGAATGCCCTTTTGTCTGATATCTGCATTGGGACTTCAGCTGCCCCGACCTATCTTCCTGCCCATTATTTTGAAACCAAGGATCCATCAGGCAAAGTTAGAGATTTCAATCTTATTGATGGTGGTATGGCAGCAAACAATCCGGTATGTTTATGATTTATAAAAACACAGAATCTTGAGCTTGTATGACTACAGAATCTTATATCATTCGTTTATTTTGTAATCTGCTCAGACTTTAGTTGCCATCAGTGAAGTTTCAAAAGCAATCAATCGGGAGGGTCCTGACTCCTTCTGCATGAACCCAATGGAATATGGCCGCTTTCTAGTCCTGTCCCTGGGCACTGGTACAGCAAAATCGGAAGAAAAGTACGACGCAGAAGAAGCAGCTAAATGGGGTGTCTTGGGATGGTTGACTGCTGATAATTCTACTCCATTGGTGGATGTTTTCACACAAGCTAGTGCTGACATGGTTGATTTTCATATTTCCACCGTTTTTCAAGCCCTTAACTCCGAGGAAAATTATCTTCGAATTCAGGTGCCTGTTTATAATGCTATCATCCAAAATATTTATTCATGAAGCAAATTGGGGAAATTGATCTAACCTTATAATACGTACGTGTGAAAAATCAATGCAGGATGACACGTTGACTGGAACACTTTCATCTGTGGATGTTGCTACAAAAGAGAATTTGGAGAATCTGGTGAAAGTGGGTGAGGAATTGTTGAAGAAACCAGTTTCAAGAGTGAATATGGCTACTGGAGTCTTTGAACCTATCAATAAGATGACTAATGAAGAGGCTCTCAGAAAGTATATATAAATAAATAATAATCTTGCTTTTCATCTTGATTATTTATTTATATATTTATTTATAGTAATTGTTTTGTTTTTGTGTGTAGATTGGCTAAATTACTCTCCAGGGAGAAGCATCTTCGTGAGGCTAATTCAGCCGGTGGAAATTAAAAAGCTAAAACTTCAAAACAGACATGATTTGGCTATTCGTTTGTTTTTTTATTTTTTCAAAATAAATTATATGGATATAAAATTGGAAGAAATAATTGTACTTATATTGTCTCCTTTGTAAAATAGCTTTCGAATAAAGATGCCATGTACATGGTATCCTGATTTGTGATCATATGTAATTGTTTCATACCTTGAATATTGAATAATAAAACTCAATCGATTGATTTTACTTTGCTGTCGTTGTAATTGGTGTGATCCCATAATTGGTGGGAAAAAAAAAAAGCTTTTGGATCAAAATAAACGTGCTGTTAATATAAGGCTAGCCATAATTTTTCTTCATATTTTATATTATCACACATCTATAAATTAATGTTGTATTTGTTTTCATAATTCCAAGCCTAATGTCTTTTTCTTTTTCTTTTTGTTATAATCAAGGATTTGAATAGAAGCTAATTCCAAAAAATAAAATTGGGTAACTAATATAATATGTATTTCCATATCAAAAAAAAATTCATATATTAGTTAAAAATATAAATTTATGAAACTGTTTTGTCATAATTTAAAATTATTAAGTTAAACTGTTTTGTCATATGCTAGAATACTATAGAGTCATTTATGAAACTTCACCAAATAATTTTGAATTCTTCACTAAATAAAATTAGAATTTTGGGCATGCTAAACTAAAATTTTAAATTTTTATGTAAACGGCGGGGTAGCGGGGAAGGTCTTGGAAAAGTGATCGAGGCATCCTTCATATCTCTTTGCAGCCAACGTATGGGACTTATATATGGCAAGACTTGCAGCTGAGACTTGTAGTTTAGAATGATTCGGTGATGCAACTTCATTCCCAGAGGATTGAAAATATTTATTTAGTAAATTGTTGCTCTTTCTTGAATTAATATGATTTGACTATAATTGTATTAAATAAATTAAATATTATTTTAAATGTACGAAATTCAATTCGTAAAAGTCATCACAGAGGAATGAAAATATAAAAAAATAATGATGTATTACTAAAATCATAAAATTGCAAGGGAGTTAAAACAATAACCTAAGTTAACTTTTTTTACTTGTATTGTTAGATTGAATCATAAAACTCTAACTTAATTTCATAAACTAAAATTCGCTTGCGTGAATATCTTAAGAACTATTCAATCAATTCATTATATATTCTCATTCCTCTAAATATTAAAAAATAAAAATAAAAATAATATCTTGATAATTTATGTAATAACCCATTTCTAGGTTATTCTCCAAAATCTACCTCAAAAAAAAATAACAAAAATAAAATAAAAAGGGCTGACATTGGTAGAAATTTTGGATGTTTTTAAGACCCTGATCGTGCCTCTTTTGTGCTAAAAAAAATACAGATTAAAGACTAAAGTGATTTATTATTGGAGAAATTTACGTAAAGGTTAAGTCAAAAGGCATAATTATATATTAATGAGCCGATTTGAAGTGTAATTGTGTTTGGGAATTAATTTAGAGTCCAATTGAATGATTTAATTAAGTGCAAGAACATCATTATTCTTTAGTTGGTCAGATTAATTTCATTAAGGCTTAATTGATAAATAAAAAATCAAGTTTTTGAGCTTAATTCGGTTTCAATTGAGAATATTAGAATTTTCGGAGATCAAATTGATTTTTTTCCAAGTCAATTGTTTGTAGGCAAGGAAAAATTGAAGAATATTGAGAGTTTAATAATCAATTGAGGGTCAAATTGCATAAATTTAAAACCAAAGACCTTAGAAAAAAAGGCGCGCAAAGTTAAAAGTGTTATTGAAATTTTTGTAGGGATACAATTGCATAAATTTAAAAATTTAAAGTTAAAGCCTGAAATGTTACCTCATTTGCCAATAAATAGCAAGAGAGAACAAAGGGGGAAACACATAGACGATCATAATTTACAGATAGACACGAAAAAAACAAGAAGTAGCGACAAGACTGTGACCCTGTCACTGGCAAACTCTCCCCTCGCCACAACCATCAACAGCAAGTCAAAACCAGTACCAGCCAGCAACCCCGTCCAGCAAGCACCAGTGGATCAACGTTTGGAGGAGTATGTCTCGACCAAGGCGAACGAGAGAATAAAAAGCAGGAACAAAAGAGCAGGTTGTCAAGAAAAGATCTAAGGCTTTATTTGCTCTGCCTCTAGTCGGGAACAAAACGAAAAAGAAAGGAAAGGGGGAAAGAAAAATGACGGGAACCATGCACCATCATGTTCTCCCCACCCGTAAGCAAACCATAGTAGCTCCTTCTTCTCCTCTGGCCATAAGAAAACAAGTATAACAGTGACAGCAAAACCACAACTAACTCCTTCTTCTCCTCTGATGACAGCAACAATGACAACACCTTTTTTCTTTTTCTCTAGCAGCCAATAACAGCAGCAGTAGCCGCTGCATTCCTCCTACTTCTTCTTGTCCAACAACTGCAACAACAGTAACAGCAACAACAACAACCATTCTTCTGATCCTCTATAGACAGCAAAAGCAGCAACACCGATTAATATATTTGTTATAGTTGTTAGCAGTTGAGTCATACTCTATAATTTCTCCTCTTCTGATTGCAGTAAGCGTCTTTTCAAGTGTGACCTCCATTGCTATTAAGCTGAGACCTGCTCCTCCATATCCAGCAAGAATGATGAAGATGTTTTAGCATCCAATTATTCTATTTTGAAGAGGATGTTTCTGTAAGGAAATTACTTTTAGGTCCTTTACTTGGACCACAAGTCCTTCCCTTTCCCGAAATTGTGGTCATTATAGGAATTTCGTTTTCATAGGATACATGCTATTTTCTACAAAATCGGGTTTTAATTAAGGAGTTACATTCCATATCAATCACTACCTTGATGGACGGTTGAGATTGAAAGAAAACCCTAATTGGAATTTCGGTCCTCTCTCCACCTATAAATATAGACTTTTGTCCATCACAAAAGCTAGCCGTAATTATCAACACATTAGGGTTTATAGGCGAGGAGAGAGAAACCGAAACTCTTCACTAAAGCTTTTCTTCAACCAAAGTTCAACACCAATCAGTAGCAGGATTCGGCAGCAGGATCAAGAATCTCCTCGTACCATGATGAACGGAGGTAATTCTTAATCCTTCTTATATCGAAATCTTATTGTGATTATCATGCAGTTCAAGATCTTAGGGTTTATGTTAAAAACGAATTAACATGTGGTATCAGAGCATGGTTTAGGAACGCATGATTGTCCATGAAGTAGAATAACCTTATATCGCCATAATCGGTAGATACCTATATCCTAACTCTGTTTTGCAGATAGTTAACGATCCAACTATTATGGCCTGAATGAATATTATTTATTTTCCGCATTATTTTAATTTTGGGCACGACTGTTTGATCGTGATTTATTTAAAGTTCCAATTTTGATTATGTACAAAGCTCCTGCGTGAGTACTATTCGAAAATATTCGATGTAATAGATGTCAATAAGTTCGTCGTGACGAAAGTGGTGGCGGACGAATTGGTGGCTGGTTCGACCTAAAAGGGAGTCGTTTTGAAGCTTGAAGATGAAGACAGGAACCAGCTCGACCCCAGTTAAGGAGCTCGCTTCGCTCGGCCTCCCTTCAGTTTTTCTTAGCCAACCCATAATATATCATAATGAAATTGAAACTAATTTAAATACATATTTAATTCTTTTGGTCAATAATTTTGTATGCTTAGGGTTAGGATCACCACAGTGACCTACATTCATATACATTGAAAATTGGCCATAACCTTACCATCATAACGTTATAATTGCATATTTTCAAATACATGAATTTTTCAGTCTCCTACAGGATGACTATATTCATATGTTGAAACAATATTTACGGAGACTAAAGATATCCACAGATATCTTATTTGTCTTAATTAGGAGTAATTACACTCACCTAAAAATACTCGACTTTAGATGGTATAAAGTATTAAAACTCTGGTGACTACCCACAGGAGCACCTAAGTTTCATTTTATTATGTATGTGTTGTCTTTTAAGTTAAAGCCTTATCAAATTATTGTATCTCTCTTTATATTGCAGTTAGCCTACCCACTCACCTCAACTCGCATGCTTCTTCTGTCCCTATACTTATTGGAACCAACTTCTCTGAATGGAAGGAGCAAGTTGAGTTCACCTTAGGAGTACTTGATTTGGATCTGGCCCTCCTCAAAGATAAGCCAGATCCACTTACTGACAAAAGTACCCCTGAGGAAAAGACTCTCTTTAATGCTTGGGAGAGATCTGACAGACTAAGCATCATGTTCCTGCGAATGACCATAGCCAGCAACATCAAAACCTCCCTTCCTAAGCCCGAGAATGCTAAGGATTACATGAAAGCCATAGAGGAAAGGTTTAAGACTGCAGACAAGTCCCTTGCTGGGAAACTAATGGCAGATCTTACAACCATAAAGTTCGATGGTACTCGCTCAATGCATGAACATGTTATTGAGATGACCAACCTCGCAGCTAAGTTGAGAAATTTGGGAATGACTGTGGATGAGTCTTTTCTCGTCCAATTTATCCTGAACAGTTTACCTCCTCAGTACGGGCCATTCCAAATTCACTACAACACTATTAAGGACAAGTGGGCAGTGAATGAATTGGCTAATAAGCTGGTTCAAGAAGAGGCACGACTGACTCAACAAGGCATTAAAGTGGCTCATTTTGTTCAAAGAACTGGACATAAAGCTGGGATAAAGCACAATTCAGGCCAGAAAAGGGCACCACCCAGATCTAATGAGGTCAATCAACCACCCAAGAAGAAAAAGAAGGAAGACTTGTGCAAATTTTGCAAGAAACCTGGACATTTTGCAAAAGACTGCACTAAACGACGAGAATGGTTCGAAAAGAAAGGTAACCCTATGGGTTTCGTAAGTTATTTCGAATCAAATCTTACTTATGTTTCTTCCAATACTTGGTGGATTGACACCGGTGCTAACGTTCATGTTTCTAACACAATGCAGGGATTCTTTACGACCCAAACCATAAACCCAAGTGAGAACTTCTTATTTATGGGAAATCAAGACAAAGCTCCAGTTGAAGCTATTGGAACCTTTCGTCTTGTTTTAGATAGCGGCTTTCAGTTAGACTTATGTCAAACTCTTTATGTTCCGTCTATTTCCCGTAATTTAGTTTCCGTAAGTGCACTTGATAAAATTGGTTATTCGTTTCAAGTTGGAAATGGTAAATTCAGTTTATTTAAGAATTCTGAACTTATTGGTTCGGGGATTCTAATTGATGGTTTATACAAGTTCCATCTTAAACAATTTGCTGAAACCTATCTTACCCTGCATTCTAATGTAGAAACAAAGCGTAAGTCGTCTAAAAACGACTCCTATTTCTTGTGGCATAAAAGGCTGGGTCATATATCCAGTGAAAGGATCAAAAGATTAGTAAAAGATGGTGTCCTTCCGGATCTAGACTTTACTAATCATAAAGCTTGTGTGGATTGTATTAAAGGAAAAACAACAAAACACACAAAGAAAGGAGCCACAAGAAGTACCCAGCTTCTTGAAATAATACATACAGATATTTGCGGACCTTTTGACGTTTCAACTTTTGGGGGAGAGAAGTATTTCATTACCTTTATTGATGATTACTCACGTTACTGTTATCTATACTTGTTGCATGATAAATCTCAGTCAGTGGATGCTGTACAAGTGTTCATTACTGAAGTCGAAAGGCAACTAGATAGAAAAGTGAAAATCATAAGGTCAGATAGAGGTGGTGAATTTTACGGAAGGTATGATGAAACAGGACAACATCCTGGACCTTTTGCAAAACTTCTCCAAAAGCTTGGAATTGTTGCCCAATACACAACGCCTGGATCTCCATGGCAAAATGGTGTAGCTGAAAGGCGAAATCGTACATATATGGAAATGGTTAGATCCATGATGAGTCATGCCAATTTACCTATATCATTATGGATGGATGCTCTACGCACAGCTGTTTACATCTTGAACAGGGTTCCTAGTAAGGCAGTTCCAAAGACACCTTTTGAACTGTGGAAAGGATGGAAACCTAGTTTAAGACATCTCCAAGTTTGGGGTTGCCCAGTTGAAGCTAGAATCTACAATCCACAAGAAAAGAAATTGGACTTTAAGACGATCAGTGGTTACTTTATAGGTTACCCAGATAAGTCCAAAGGATATAGGATTTATTGTCCTAACCATAGTACGAGAATTGTTGAAACCGGTAATGCCAAATTCTACGAGAATGGCGAAATCAGTGGGAGTAATAAAGTTCAAGATGTGATCATTCACGAAATAAGGGTACATGTTCCTTTACCCTCTATTTCGAAAGATGGGAACCCTCCCATTGTTGAACCATTCAACAATGAGGAACACCCAATGAATAATCCACAACTCCATAATGAGATTATTGCCAATGAACCTATGGATGCAACACCAGTGGAACCAGCATTAAGAAGGTCTCAAAGACAAAGGAGACCCGCTATTTCCAATGATTATATGCTTTACCACGTAGAATCTGAAGATGGGACAATGAAAGACCCGGTTTCTTATTCACAAGCCATTAAAGATGTTAATTCTAATAAATGGATCGATGCCATGAAGGATGAATTGAAATCTATGGCAGAAAATCAAGTATGGGAAGTAGTTCAATTGCCTCCAGGACACAAAGCAGTTGGCTGTAAGTGGGTTTTTAAAACCAAGCGCGATTGCAAAGGCAATATTGAACGATATAAAGCCAGACTTGTTGCCAAAGGTTTCAATCAGAAAGAAGGTATTGATTATACTGAGACCTTTTCTCCTGTGTCCAGAAAAGACTCACTTAGAATTATCATGGCGTTAGTGGCTCATTATGACCTTGAGTTACATCAAATGGACGTCAAAACCGCCTTTCTTAATGGAGACTTGCAAGAGGAAGTCTACATGCGTCAACCTGAAGGCTTCATAATTGAAGGTCAGGAAGACATGGTCTGCAAACTTAAGAAATCACTATATGGACTGAAACAAGCTTCCAGGCAATGGTATCTAAAGTTCGATGAAATTATTACTGAATTTGGTTTCAAAGAAAATATCGTTGACCCTTGCATATACCTTAAGATCAGTGGGAGCAAGTTCATATTTTTAGTTCTGTATGTTGATGACATCTTATTAGCCAGTAGTGACCTTGGTTTATTACATGAAACCAAGACTTATCTCTTTAAGAACTTTGAAATGAAAGATATGGGCGAGGCATCCTATGTGATAGGAATAGAGATATTCCGTGATAGGTCACTTGGTATTTTGGGATTGTCTCAAAAGGCATATATTGACAAAGTTCTAGAGAGATTTGGCATGATGACATGTTCCTCTAGTCCTGTTCCACTGCATAAAGGAGATAAGCTTGATCTTACGCAGTGTCCACAGAACGAGTTGGAACGTAAAGAAATGGCACAATATCCTTATGCTTCTCTCGTAGGGAGTTTGATGTATGCACAGGTCTGTACGAGGCCTGACATTAGTCATGCTGTTGGCATGTTGGGTAGATTTCAAAGTAATCCAGGGATAGCTCATTGGAAAGCTGCAAAGAAAGTACTGAGATACCTAAAGGGAACACGGAACTACATGCTCACATATAGAAAATCAGGACACCTACAGGTGACTGGTTATTCAGATTCAGATTTTGGAGGATGTCCTGACACTAGACACTGCACTCTTGGCTATGTGTATCTCTTATCTGGAGGTGCAATATCATGGAAAAGCCAGAAATCCGAGTTGCTTTACACATCCACCATGGAGGCTGAGTATGTGGCATGTTATGAGGCTGCAATTCAGGGAGCGTGGTTGCGTAATTTCGTCTCTGAGTTTGGAGCTTTGAGTTTCATCTCTAAGCCACTAACTCTGTACTGTGACAATGAAGCTGCAACTTTCTTCTCCAAGCATGATAGGATATCTAAGGGAGCAAAACACATGGACCTTAAATATCTATCACTGAAGCAGGATGTTAGACTAAAGAAAATTGTCATTGAGCATACAAGAACAGATCTCATGGTTGCAGACATATTCACAAAAGGACTACCTCCAAAGACCTTTCAGGGACATACTCAAAGTATGGGTCTTGAAGATAGTTCCTAGTTATCATTTATCTGCTCTTTATCATGTACTTGTACTTGACATTTATTGAGCTCTTAATTTATTGCTACATCTGCTATATATTCTTTCTGTTATCCATTGTGTACATATTTATGATTGGATGAATGCTAACAGAAACAGTCTTGTAACAAAGACATTATGGGACCATTATGCAAATCTCCTCTTATGGTCTAGTTATGAAAGTTGTCACTGATGTGGTACATGGAAGGAATCATGTTATAGAATGATGTGTGCACGCCATGACTCCCATTGACAACCGGATTAGCCAAGACACTTATGATAACCGACTAAAGAAGAGATTAGCATGTAACGCGCGCCTTATGACTCCTATATGAAAACACTAATGGATCTTCCTATCGACCAAGTGGGAGACTGTAAGGAAATTACTTTTAGGTCCTTTACTTGGACCACAAGTCCTTCCCTTTCCCGAAATTGTGGTCATTATAGGAATTTCGTTTTCATAGGATACATGCTATTTTCTACAAAATCGGGTTTTAATTAAGGAGTTACATTCCATATCAATCACTACCTTGATGGACGGTTGAGATTGAAAGAAAACCCTAATTGGAATTTCGGTCCTCTCTCCACCTATAAATATAGACTTTTGTCCATCACAAAAGCTAGCCGTAATTATCAACACATTAGGGTTTATAGGCGAGGAGAGAGAAACCGAAACTCTTCACTAAAGCTTTTCTTCAACCAAAGTTCAACACCAATCAGTAGCAGGATTCGGCAGCAGGATCAAGAATCTCCTCGTACCATGATGAACGGAGGTAATTCTTAATCCTTCTTATATCGAAATCTTATTGTGATTATCATGCAGTTCAAGATCTTAGGGTTTATGTTAAAAACGAATTAACAGTTTCTGCCATTGCAAAACCGATACCAACATTTTTTCTTCAAAGCCTCTTTAACTATAGAGTCTATGTTGATGAGAGGATTTATGGATTCTCATGTTTTTGAAAAAAATGAATGAAGTATTGGTAGGCCAATAATGAAGGAAACTCGATACTTTTTGTCGCACGTCGCCGCGCGGCATCCCGGGAGGGATCCCCGCTCTCGCAATGGAGTTGAGAAGGAGTCGCCACCTGGCTGTTGAGGGTCACTAGGAACACCCGGTTGCACTAGTCTGGTTAGAGATTCAAGGGTAGGGGACTGGTTGCGTAAAGGGAAGGTATTAGCACCCCTAGTACGCCTTACCTGAGGTAAGTTGTATTGTCTATTTCGATGTGATTTAGAATGCTTTAACGGGTCATATTTATTCACATGAAAAATGTTTCGATTGAAAAAGAATCGATCACCGCTCAGAATAATCCTGTGAATTTTATTGATTATTTAGGATTTATTTACAGCCCTGCCAAATATTTTGGATATTTTCCCCTTAGGATTTATTTATCCAAACACCGACAGTGAATAATCGCATACTATCCCCGCCGAATATTTTGGATATTGACCCCTTAGGATTTATTTATTCGAATACCGACAGTGAATAATAAATTCCCAAAATAAGATTTTTTATATTTTTGAAACATTGGCCAATACCCTTTGAATTTTTACAAACATATTGTAAAATCTCAAAACACAAGAAATGATTTTTCTTTGCGAAATCCATGCTAAAACACATTTCCTCTTCAAACTCCAAGATAATTTATATATATTTGAAAGAAAAAGGATTTTTAAAATATGCTAGTGTATTGGCCGTATACAAAGAAAATACATTTTTTTTATTTCATTTTATATTCCTTTTTTTCTTTATCAAAACAAACATAAAATTGAGTAAACACAACACACACACACATTCTCTTTTTCTTTCTTTTTCATTATATTTTTACAAATAAAATACAACTCACACACATTATCTTTTTTCATTACATTTTTTAACAATAATTAAAAATACAATAAAAATTCAAATAAACACATAAACACAAAGAAAATCACAAAAAAGGACTCAGGAACACTTCTGGACAGTGGTGGCAACAGTAGGATGACTGGTGGCGCGTCTGCCCACGCGCCAACATCACTGGGGGCGTGTGGAACCACGCGCCGCCACAGGTGAACAGTAACGACGGGGGAGACCAACAGATCCGCTCCTTCCCTTTCTCTTCTCGTCGGCGGTGACTTCAACGCGACCTACAAAAACACAAAAAACCAACACAAACAAAGCATCTGGGTTCCTCTCTCCTCTCGACCCATCCTTCTACTTCTTCTTCTTCTTCTTTACCGGTAAGGGTGTTCCCCGATGACCTGCAAACAAAACAAAAGCCACAAACGCAAACACAAGGAAAATCAGTTAGTTTTGTCCTTCAAATCTTGGCTCTTTCTCGGCAATCTATTCTTCTCCTTCTCGGATCTGCTCTCTGATTTGTCTTCTCTCGGCTTCGAATGGCAGGTGGACTGCTTTGCCCAAGGTGAGGGTTGTTTTTGATGGTGATTGCTGCCATGGAAGAGGTTGGGTTGCCGTGGAAGGGGCTGTCGAAGAGGAGAGGGAAATAGAGGTGATGGGAAGGGAATGGAGGTCATGGGGCTACGGTGAAGAGGGCTGGTGGCTGAGGAAGAGGGAATGAGGGAGGTTGGCCGGAGAAGGTGAGGAGGAAGAAAGTGGGTGTTCTGGGTAAGTGGCTGACGGCAAGGAGGAGAGGACAGTGGAGGTCTAGTCGGAGAAGAAGAGGGCAAGGGAAGGCTTGGTCGAAGAAGAGAGTGAGAGGGAAAAAGGAAAAGAGAGTCGAGGAGGGGCTGCAGCTTCTGCCAATATAGGGGCGGCGGCTGCAACCCCAAAATGGAGAAAAACTTAGAGTTAGGGTTTTTTTTTGGTGTAGGGTTTTTCTAGTGAGCGTAGTTTTTTGGTCCCTGGTACTTGTGGCTGATACCTTCCAATTTATAGAGTTTTTTTCTAGCTAAAATTCCAAAATCAACCCTCAGCTTGCGTGTCCTTTTCAATTTAGTACTTTGATTTCCAATTTACACATTTGACTATTAAACTCTCAATTTGTTCAATTTTGCCCCTGTATCAAGATTTTTTTATTTTTCTTTTTTCAATATTTTTTTCTTTTTTTATTATTTTTCTTTTTCTTCCGATAACCTAAAAATAAGTGGGTCAAAAATTGGGTAGCAACACTTTTTACTAACAAGCTTTTGCCAGCCTCCCAGATTATTGTCCTGTGCAACACCCTTCCCATGAACCAACGCCTAGACATCCTCTATTTTTCCCCTAATTACAATCCATCAAACAACTTTATAGATTTTTTGATCTCTTGAATCTCCACACCATTAGAATCTCCTTTCGATTGAGGTAATGACCCTAACAACTCTTTTGGCACAAGATACACAAACATGTATTATAAGAGGAGGTAGGACGACATAGTTTTAATAAGACACACTCTTCTTGTCATACTCAATAAGCATCCATTCCATAGCCTTCATCTTGTTCGGATGTTATTTATTACAGGATTCCAAATAGAGAGTTGTTTCAGATATACTTCCAAAAGAACTCTAAGTACCAAATTGAAAGTCGGTCTTATTTGTAATATATTTATTACATTTTCCATTCCTACCATATATTCATCATCTAAACCAGTGAACTTTTATGGAAGTTGACCTGACACTACTAAAAAAAGGTTATTGCAATGGATTAATCTGTTGCATTTAACAAAGGAATTTGTTGCTCACATACATTAGCAACGGAATTTGCATCGGAAACTTTCCAATGCAAATTTGTCATTATTAATCATCTGCAACAAAAAATCCATTGCAGAGCAAATAAATTAGCAATACATTATTTTTAGCAATGGAAAATCCGTTGTAGATTATTTCAGCAATAATAAAGGATTTTTCATTGCTAAACACAATTCGATGTTGATCCATTGCTACATTAGCTACTGAATTTTTCCATTGCTAATACACTAAATTTTTAGTAGTGTGTGTTGAGATTGTGAGAAGTTGCAAGGAATTGAAGAAATTAAGAAGAATAGTGTTCTGAGAAGGGAAGAGAGAAAAGAGAGAGAGAGAGTGGAATTTGAATTTATTTACTGTTGCAATATTTCTACACACACATGTCGTGTTTTTAGCAGCTTTATATACACATTTCAAATATCATACACTACCATCACGTATATTCTAGAATACACTTTCATTATTTTAGAATATACATTCATTTACACTTTAACAGTGTGAAGCCACCTTAAGCCATCTCAAGATTCTTTTAGTAGTTGATAGTAACTGCAAATCATTAGGACTAAATCAACAGGCTCAGATGTATGTCATTTTTGCAATTAGTTCATTTAAATAAGTCATAGTTTAAAGCTCTCGTAAACAAAACTGATAACCCTTGCACGACTAAATCAAAAACAAAAGATGATAGTAGGCCTCTTTGATGTAGACCACAATGAGCTCCAAACTCCGTGTTTGGTAAGCCATTAATAAGAATTCATAATTTAATCTTGCAATGCATTCATGGATTAGAGAAATCAATTCCATATATGACATCAATTCCACTAGAAAAGTCCAGTACTTTCATAACAAAACCATACTGCCAACTTTTATTTACATTGTGTACAACTTCATTTGCCATCATGAAGCCATCTAAGATCTGCCTACCAGAGCTGAAAGCTTTGTAGTTAGCATGACTAATGCAAGGCATAACCTGCCTCCATCTGTTGGATAAAAAAAATTCAATAATTTTGTACAATCTGTTGCAATGCCAATTTTTTCCGCGCTTCACGCCCTGATATCCCCTGATTGGGGGGCACCAGCGCACGATAAAAAAAAGGGGTTGTTCTATAGTCGTAAAATTACGGCTATAATTATCAGGAGTCACCAGCTAGTATTACGGTCACTAGGAAACCTATTGGTCTGCAAGAGTCTTGGGTAAGGGGACTTGTTGTACAAGGGGAAGACACATCACTCCAGTGTACCCTAGCTAAGGTAAGTTGCATTGTTGTTTGACTTTTTTTTCTAAGTTTGATTTTTTGTTGTCTTTTCTAAAGTTTAACGTAGATCTCCTTCGTGAGAGAATCTCTACCTCGTTAGGGGTGAAAGACAAACAAAAAGAATTTTACACTCCATCTTAAAAACATTTTTTTTAACTATCTGTAAGTGTACTTTGCAATGTAATTATACACTAAGATAGCTAAAACATTTTATGTGTGTGTGTCTATATATATATATATATATATATATTGGCCAAATTCCAAAGGATAATTATAAACTGGTTATGATATCCAATTTTTGTTCAAAATATGAGAAAGATGCAACATATATTTTTTTATGAAAAATATGCTTGGAAAACCTTGGAATTCGGTCGTATGCAAAAAAATAATATTTTTTTTTGTTTTTTTAAATGCAATTTTGTTTTTAAAAAATAAAAAAATTTTGGGTTGGCCTTGGCCCAACTACATGGGCTAGCCCAACCTAGGTGGGCCAAAGGCCCAACTCTGTTGGGCTTGGACTGGAATCGCCCCAGCCAACTGGGTCGGGCCGAGAGTAGTCCAGCCCATGACAAAGCAAATAAAAAAAAGGGCAAAGAATTAAAATCGTTCATGTGTTATGTGAACAGTAAAATGGTGGTCGGTGGACCAGAATGAGAGGCTTAGTTGCTACTGTTGCCGGGTAGAGGAGGCTGAGGTGATTCTCACTGTGGTGGTGGCATAAAAAATTATGGCATGTGGTGGTGGGAGGAGCTTCTGAAGTGGCTGGCCTATGCTGTTGTTCGCCTTTGCTGCTTCGTTGCTGTCTTCCTGGAGCTGGAGAAAAAGGCTGGGTGGTGGTTGGCTGCTACTGGATTTGGAGAGGAGAGAGAGCTGGAGGGGAGAGAGATATGGCTGCTGCTGGTTTTAGAGAGAGAGAGTTGCCGATAGAGACTATAGGAGAGAGAGCTGCTGCAATAGGAGGCTGGTTGTCGCTGCTGTTAGATGCCACAGTGGGTGCTGAGGGACTGAGCTTCTAGAGTTGCTGAGGGAGACGGTGGGTTGTTGTTACCAAGGCTAGTGGTTGTGCTGGTGGAGGAGAGAGAGACAACGCTGCTCAGGGAAAGCTACCGACGATGACTTTGCCTGCCCCAAGGAAGATGAAGGAGGGAGTGTTAGCTTGTTATGCTCATGTGCAAGCTTTTTTAGTCACGGTAGTCTCTACAAATTTACTCGTCACTCCCCCGTGTGTATGTAAATTTTTGCTCGTTGCCTGCCTCTGTAAATCCCCCTATCTCCTGCGTAATTTCCCCCTTGTTCTATATATTTGCTTCCCCATTTGTTAATGGTGGTATCTCCTGATTCTATAAATTTTTCTCCCCTTTGTTATGTTAATTCAGTTTTTTCTCCCTCTCGTGACTGTTTATTATCTCCTCCTTTTTCCTTTGTAATTTTCCCCTATTTATAGGCTCATATTGCAATTTGCAGGTGAGGGGTTGATGTCCAAAGTATGGTGTTTTTTAGTGGTAGGGAGCGAGGCATGGCTCCTGGCATGGTGCAGCATGGCTCTGGTAATGGCCTTGGCAGTTGTTTTTTTTTTGAAAAATTAAAATAAATATATTGTGATAAAAAAGAGTTTTTAGATGGGAAAAAACAAGAAGAATGATATTTTTATCTTCAATTTTGACTTATCATAATTACACTTTAAATTGGTAGACAATTAAATCAAATTGACCTGTAAAAATATTATTATGCTTTTCGACTTAATTTTTAAACAGATTTATCCAATAATAAATTATTTTAGCCTTGAATCTGCATTTTCCTTTATTTAATGGGCAAAGAAGATGTACGACTGGGCTCTCGAAAATGTTCAAAATTTTCACCTTGATTTTTTTTTCCAATCCCAACCCTTTTTATTTTATTTTTATTATTTTTGGGTAGATTTTAGGGAATAACCCAGTAATTGGGTTATGACACAAGCCATGAACTAACTTATTATCATATACTTTAAAAAATTAGTGGGCAGTTATGTTTTTGGGACCAAAGCTAGTTAATGCTTAAATTAGTCAGTATCATCAGTATTGTAGATGATGATTTAATCTCCAACAGAGCAGTCATCGATTTGATCCATTGACGGCTTTCGAAATCGTAAGCCAGCGTTTGTTTTGAGACCTCAGACCCTATCCTTATCCGAGGCTGCTGGGAACAAAATTTTGACCATCCTGTAAAACATAACAAACAATTTTCATGCATGGAAACTCCTTGCTTTTGTGATTCAGTCATAATTATACCTTAAAAAGGAATTGAACCGGAAATTTAAATAAAATGAACTTTAGAATTGTGGTAGTATTTATTTTTTTATTTAAAGATATATTTTATTTTTAAAAATGTATTTTTGAAAAGTGTTTTAAAAATACAAAAAATAAATAATTTTGTAATATCATCACAAAAACTATAAGGATATACAAACATGAGGATAACATGCATAATTATGAAGAAGAATTTAAACTTAAGGATAAAATTAATCAATATAAAACTTTCCCAAACCATATACCTGTGATCGATCCCTCAAATCAATGGACTATTTGAAAATAATTTAAGATTATTCAAGAAACTCTCATATAATAATTTAAATTTTGGATTGAGCTGGTTTGTTCACATCATATTAAAACTTTAATAATCAATTTTTCTAAACTTTAAATCTGTCCTCCCTATTCTTCCTATTTAAATTTGTAAAATTAATATAAATCTATGTTTAAAACCGAGTTATTACATTAAATTTTGGGCTGAACAGTTATCAAATTCTTCAATAAGGTAGTTAATTATGCTCATGAGGAAATTAAATGGAAGCAATTTAATATTTGTAAATTGTAATTAATTTATAGCTACATTTGTCCTTCTTTCTATAATTTGAAGATTATTCATTCTGGTTTTATCTTAAGCCTATTATTATCCTTAGTCAAGACGAAACTTCCATGTTGCAACATTTTCCAGCACGTGTTTCTTCAAGTTTATACATGTGATGTCGTGTTAAATGTTAATAATCTCCCGATGACTCCGATATTTCCTTAGGAAAATCATACAAATTACCACCTGTCTTTTTCAAACATGGATTTGTCGGTGGATTTTTCATGTTAACAGGAGTTGTTTCTTTCTAAATAATTGATTGCTAATCATCTCAAATGTACTCGATTAATGCAGAAAACTAAACCTTATTGCTCATTAAAAGAAGATCCTGAATTGGAAAAAATAACTTGTTCAAATCCAATTGCATTAATGATATTCATCAACTAATTTATTTAAATTTCTGCCAGCAAATTACCTACAATTTCATTTTTTGTGCAATCTCTCTGTTATTTGAGAATTTGGAATTTTCAATTGCCCTTTTTTGGATCCAATTTGTAAGTGGTCCATCTTGAACCGTGTCAGCTAAGAACTGTGGGAGGAAATGTTAAAGAAGCCAGTTTCAACGGTGAATTTGGCTACTGGAGTCTTTGAACCTATCGATAAGATGACTAATGAAGAGGCTCTCAGAAAGTATAAATGAAAGAATATTACTCTTTGTTTCATCTTGATTATTCTTTTATTTATTTATTTATTTATTGTTTTGTTGGTGCAGGTTGGCTAAATTACTCTCGATGGAGAAGCATCGTCGTGGGACTAAGTCAGCTGTTGGAAATTAAAGCTGCTACTTCAGAATGGACATGATTAATAAATAATTTGACAATTCATTTGTTATATATATACATATATAATTAAATTGGTAGATATAGCTGTACTTAATTGTTTACTTTGTCAAACAGTATATATATACAATATACAACCACAATTTAAATATTTTATTTTTTCAGCAAAATCTGATTTTTATCTCATGGATTTATTATTTTAATATTATTTATTAATTAACCAGTGTTTCTTAGGGAATAAACAAGAGCCAATTGATAAAGTTTGTCCTCAGTCGGATTTTAAGCAAATCACTCGTATTTGGATTTATATAATCATTAAAAAATAATTCTTTTTTATGTTCTCTGGGATTTGAATCCTTTAAACAGGGAATAATCCGTTCATCAACCTGATTAAGTTTCAAGTGTCTTCAATAACCAATATAAATATAGATAGATATATATTCTCTTAATTTCATTTTGTTATTATTTTAGTTGTTTTGATAGGTGTGATATCCAAATGCAAATCTCAAATCAAGATATTTCGCGAAGGCTTTTAAAGGATTGTTCCCTATTTAAAGGATTCAAGTCTCAGAGAACATAAATAAAAAATTTAAATGAGATCACATTGAAAACAAGGTGTCAATATAGGGATCAAAGTGTAAATTTAGGCTCCTATCAAATAGTAAACATTAAAAAAGTTGGCAATTATTGTCAATGTCAAATCCAATCTTGTTCTTTTGATTTGTGTTTTTAAATAATTTTAAATTTTTCATGAAAATCAACATGCTATTTAATCCCTAAATAAATTATGACACCTCATGTACACGCAAAAATAAAATCTAAAGAGAATGAAAATATCTAGATCAATAGAAAAAGAACTTTTGAGGACGAAATTGAAATAAATTGTCATAACCTAGCTTTTTTATCCCCATTCATTTTATAAATTTAAAAAAAAAATAGTAAATCCCAAAACAATGTGGCTTCTTAATTGTTAGGATTGAGAAAGTTTGCAGATAATTGAAAGGGAAAGAATGAGTTTAGAGATGGGAACAGGGAAAAGAGACAAAAGAGAGGGAGACTGAAATTTGAATATTTGTTGTATTTATATTTTGTTTTTGCATACATTTGTTGTGTGTGCACCTTTCTATTTATAAACATATCTCATATCATCTTTCCATATTTTAGAATACAAATATAATATTCTAGAATACATTTTCTCGCCCTCTAATCTGACTCTATCAACGACAGAGAAAGATGAATCGCCGGTGACTGTGCAAATGATTTCCATTGACCTGAATCTGGAACTGAAGGAGTTTTTTAACAAACTCTTTAAACACTGAGTGTTTGATTTAAGGAGTGGAGAGAAGAAGAGCGGAAGAAGAAAATGATGAGAGAAATGATGATGAGAATCTTGTTGAAGCAGGTGAAGAAGATGCCATGGCAGCAACACAAATAGGAACACGAATTCTTGTGTATATAATTTAACTGTCTTAATACCAATTCTTCAACTTTGGTTTCACAGCAAAAAGTTAGCTAATGTATCATATCTTCGTATATATTTCCATATAAAATAATTTCCATTTTTTAATTTAAGAGCTAAAGTTATTAAGTTAAAATGTTTTGTAATACTCCTTCTTCTTATATATAAGGTGTCGCACCCCAAAAATGAGCGCATGTGCGGCATCGTGGCAACTTGTCCCCGTGAGCGGGGAGGTTAAATGTCAAAGGGATTATCTATTTCGTAAAAAGGGAGTCGCCACCTAGTATTATGGTTACTAGGAAACCTAAACTGGTCTTTTAGAGATTCTAGGGTAAGGGACTGGTTGCGTAAAGGGAAGGTTTTAGCACCCCTAGTACGCCCTACCTAAGGTAAGCTGCTTGACGTTTTTTGTTTGTCTTATGACTGCTAGGATACGGATATATATATTTAAATGTTGATGATATATTATTCCTGCCGAATATTTTTGATATCAACCCTTTAGGATTTATCTATCCAAATACCGACAGTGAATAATAGCATATCATTCCCGTCGAATATTTTGGATACTACCCCCTTAGGATTTAGTTATCCAAATTCCAACAGTGAATAATAGCATATCATTCCCGTAGAATATTTTGGATACTAACCCCTTAGGATTCAGTTATCCAAATACCGACAGTGAATAATAGCATATCATTCCCGTCGAAGATTTTGGATACTAACCCCTTAGGATGTGGTTATCCAAATCCCAACGGTGAATAATAGCATATCATTCCCGTCGAATATTTTGGATACTAATCCCTTTTAGGATTTATTTATCCAAATACCAACAGTGAATAATAAATTAAAAAAAAAAGATTTTTATATTTTTTTGAATATTGGCCAATACCCTTTGGATTTTACAAACATGTTGTAAAATCTCAAAATGCAAGAAATGATTTTTCTTTGCAAAATCCATGCTAAAACTCATTTTCTCTTCTCTTCAAAACCCAAGATAATATATTTTTTCAAAAGAACAACAACTTTTAAAAATATGCTAGTGTATTGGCCTTATGCATGAAAACAAAACATTTTATCTTTTTTTTTTTTTTTTTAAACGAAACATATTTTTTTTCAAATTTTGTATTTCTTGTATTTTTATATATATTATATTTAATTTTTATTTATGGGTGGGCTGGCTGCCAGCCCTTCTCCATGGGGCTGGGCTGCCAGCCCACTCGCTGGGCTGGGCTGCCAGCCCGCCTACTGTGGCTGGGCTGCCAGCCCACTCGCTGGGCTGGGCTTCCAGCATCGCGGGCTGGGAGCCCGAAGTCTTTGGGGGCTGGGCCTCCAGCCTCGTGGGCTGGAAGCCCGAAGTCTTTTGGGCTGGGCCTCCAGCCTCGTGGGCTGGAAGCCGAAGGTCTTTTGGGCTGGGCCTCCAGCCTCGTGGGCTGGAAGCTCGAAAGTATTTTGGGCTGGAAGCCCGAAAGTATTTTGGGCTGGGCTTCTACTTATCTCCTATTGGGCTTTCAGCCCACTAATGATCGGGCCGGACTCTCTGGATGGGCTTCCAGCCCGCTCAACTTGGGCTGGGCTTTCAAATATCAGGCCGGGCACAAAGCCCGGCCCAACTGACCTGCGGGGAAGTGAATTAATTTCACTTCCCCGCATGCAAATGCGAAGAAGAAAATGAACAGTAGATTGGTAAATTTTCGAGTGTGATGAGAGGCGTACCTGTTAACACCTTTGGGTAGAGGGCGTCGAGGTGGTTCTTCCGGTCGTGGTGGCGTCAGAAATGGTGGCCTGTGGTGGCCGGAAATGGGGTCGGAAGGCGACGGGCTGTGCTTGCTGGCGTCGGGGCTGCTCGGTTTTCTTCGCCGGAGAAGGTGGCTGAGCTGGTGGGGTTGATGGAGGAGACGAAAGTAATGCCTAGGTGGTGTTGAGAGGGGATGTGGGTGGTCGACGGTGATGGAGGCTGGCTGGCCGAGAGTTGGGGGTTGGGGTGTTGAGCCGAGAAAGAGAGAGAGAGGAACCAGAACTGGTTTTAGGAGAGAGAGAGGCGAAAAACCGAGAACAAAAACGAGAGAGATGAAGTTCAAATCTTCAGTAAAATTTTCCTTTTCTCAGTTCTTCCTTTTTTTTCTTTTCTTTTTTCTCTTTTCTTCTCCTCCTTTCTAAATCTCCTCCCTCTTTGTTTTCCTCTTTTTCTCTTTTGCTCGCTTCTCCCCCTCTATTTATAGGGGACCGGGGCGCTCCTCATGCACATTGCATGAGGGCTGAGGGCTGTGCCTCTGCATTTGCAGAGGGCTGAGGGCTGCAGCACCGTGTTCTGCCTCTGCAAATGCAGGTTGCAGAGCTGTGGGTTGCCTCTGCAAATTCTTTGCAGAGGCAGTGGGTTGTCGAGTTGTGCTCTGCACTGTTCCAGTATCGGAACAGTGCAGAACATGCAATCTTGGTTTTTTTTGGAAAATTGCAATTTGGTCCTTCAATGTTTGATTGGTTCAATTGCACCCCCGATTAATTTTAAACTTTTAATTTTATGCAATCGTATCCCCGTCAAAATTTCAACAGCAACCTTAAATGTGCGTGCCTTTTTTATTTCGGTCCCTAATTTCTGATTTGCACAATTTAACCCTCGATCGAACATTAAACTCTTAATTTAATCATATTGGTCCCCGATTTCGCATAATTTGCTTGGAAAAATTCCAATTGGTCCCCGAAAATTCAAATATCACCAATTGAACCCGAATTAAATTTAAGAACTTGATTTCTTATTGACTAAGCCCTTAATAAAAATTAATTTGATCAATTTAAAGTATAATTAAGTCACCAAGCTTAATTAAACCCTTCCATTGGACCTAAATTAATTCTTGAACATAATTACACTTTTATATTAACCAATGACTAAATCAAATTGGTCCATAAAAATATAATTATCTTACGACTTAGTTTATACGCAGATTTATCTGATAATAAATTACTTTAGCCGTGAATCTGCGATTTCCTTCATTTTCGGGTACAAAAGAGGTACGATCGAGCTTTCGAAAACATCCCAAAATTCAACGTGATTTTCCTACTGACACCAACCCCTTTATTTATTTATTATTATTTTTATTTCCGGGTAGTTTTGGGGAATGACCCAAAATTGGGTTATGACAGTTGCCCCCTTCTTTACAATGCTTACGACTAAAGTCTTATAAGAGACTTTAAATAGTAAGCGTTGTAAAGAAAAAAAAAATGGAACGGTGGAGACGGTCTCATTGTGACGGGCGACCTACCCGGGCTAGTATGGTCTCAATGGTGACGGGTGACCTACCCGGGTCTCGTTATGACGGGTGACCTACCCGGGTTAGTACGGTCTCAATGGTGACGGGTGACCTACCCGGGTCTCGTTATGACGGGTGACCTACCCGGGTTAGTACGGTCTCAATGGTGACGGGTGACCTACCCGGGTCTCGTTATGACGGGTGACCTACCCGGGTTAGTACGGTCTCAATGGTGACGGGTGACCTACCCGGGTCTCGTTATGACGGGTGACCTACCCGGGTTAGTATGGTCTCAATGGTGACGGGTGACCTACCCGGGTTAGTATGGTCTCAATGGTGACGGGTGACCTACCCGGGTCTCGTTATGACAGGTGACCTACCCGGGTTAGTACGGTCTCAATGGTGACGGGTGACCTACCCGGGTCTCGTTATGACGGGTGACCTACCCGGGTTAGTACGGTCTCAATGGTGACGGGTGACCTACCCGGGTCTCGTTATGACGGGTGACCTACCCGGGTTAGTATGGTCTCAATGGTGACGGGTGACCTACCCGGGTTAGTATGGTCTCAATGGTGACGGGTGACCTACCCGGGTCTCGTTATGACGGGTGACCTACCCGGGTTAGTACGGTCTCAATGGTGACGGGTGACCTACCCGGGTCTCGTTATGACGGGTGACCTACCCGGGTTAGTACGGTCTCAATGGTGACGGGTGACCTACCCGGGTCTCGTTATGACGGGTGACCTACCCGGGTTAGTACGGTCTCAATGGTGACGGGTGACCTACCCGGGTCTCGTTATGACGGGTGACCTACCCGGGTTAGTACGGTCTCAATGGTGACGGGTGACCTACCCGGGTCTCGTTATGACGGGTGACCTGCCCGGGTTAGTAGAGCCTCGATAGTGACGGATGACTTACCCGGGTCTGATTATGACGGGTGACCTGCCCGGGTTAGATGGGGTCTCAATGGTGACGGGTGACCTACCCGGGTCCGATTATGACGGGTGACCTACCCGGAAAAATAGGGTCTCAATGGTGACGGGTGACCTACCCGGGTCTCATTATGACGGGTGACCTACCCGGAAGAAACAGGGTCTCATTATACCGGGTGACCTACCCGATTGAAAAATGATGAAGATGGGGATGCAATGCATGATGATGCATGTATACTTACCTGAGAAATATAGGTCCCCTTTCTTTGATGCTTCATTGTCATAAAATGTCTTTGTCTAATCTCCCAAGCTTTGTTGTCATTCATCCACCGAACTTAAGCACATTGCTTATTATGGGGCTATATGCGATGATCTCTACTCTCATTGTTTATCTAGTCTGACCTTGCCCCCAAGTGTGGTGTTGCTCGATTCATCGTGAAAGAGTGTAACAAGTCATCATCTTTCTTGGATTTTCTCAACAACAGCTCTTTGGTTTGCGGGTGTTCTGCTAACAATCATTGCAAGGCTTGCTAGTGCTGACCTCATCTTTGGTCGTCGATCAGTTGAATTGTATTTCTTCTACCATATGTCATCATCAACCTTGAATTAATGCAATTGCGATCATGCAATCTGAAATTCTTCGTTATAGACTCAATTTTTTCTGAATAAATTCTTCTTAGTCCATGCGAAGAATTATAATGTTGTCATTAACAAGGTTATTATTTTTCTTTGTGGTGAATTGAACCTTGAGTCGATGTGTTGTTAAAGTCAATTATCCCCCCATTAGTCTTGGTGGCACAATACTTTTCAACATTTATCAATTATGCGACTCCTGTGATGACATCTTTCTTTTTATCACTGACATGTATGTAGTGAAGCAGAGCTTGAATCGACAACTTCAAAACATATTATCCCGCATTCAACCTCTATGGCGCGCACATTCTTCAACATTTATCAAAATATACCCATGTGACAATATCTTTTTAGAGATAATCAAATCTGCAGGTAAGTCAATATTTCAAAATCTGAAGATGCCCTTCAAATGCAATCTTATTCTCAATCACTGTTGGAGCTTATCAAACCATCACTCTCTATTAAGCAATGTTGCCTTGAGTTAGATTTGTTGGTGCTCATTGATGAATTTCACTAAATCATTATTTGCTTGTGCTTCTTTGCCCCCAAGCATGATGTGAAACTGCTTGCAAGATCCACATTTTTGGCCTCTAATCATAAGCTTCCCAATGATAATGAAGAACTGTCAATGTCAAGGATTTTGCAAATCTGACCAATGTTTTCTCTGTTTATAAATCTTTCTTGTTCTGACATTAAGTCACCAGTTTCAAAAGAGCATGTGCATCCAAAGTCTAATCCTTGAAATAAACTAAAAGAGACGTCATTTGTTGAAAATCAAATTCATTTGGTCAAATTCCCAATTCAATGCATGCAAACCTGTAATTATCTTGTACTTTTGCAAACAATAATTGACCCATTATGAGATTGAAATCATTTTTTTTATGGGTTTATTTTTGTTTCAATTCTAAATCTTTGATTTTGGGGGTATGTTATTTGACAGTACATGATGAAGTGATAATTTGGTTTCCAAACAATTAGACTGTCTAGTAACGACCCGAGATTCTGTTGAAAATTTGTCTCATTTTTCAATACTTACTTTATCCATATGCATAACAACTTACTTCATGAAATTATAACCCTTATGGAAAAACTCTAACGATTTTGAGAGTGTCACTTATCAGTTAAAATTGCTTGCTTGATCAAGAAGGACTTTTACAAGCATGTAATGAGGCTATGGTTCATGGCTATAAAAGAAAGGATATTCATAGGCTCAAAAAAGTGTTTCAGGGTTTCAAAGACCTAGGATCACCATCATCTAGTCGTTAACTCCTTTTCTCTTGTTGGCTTTGTAGAAGAGACGACATAAAAAAGACGTTAATTATCTTAACGTGATTTTTTATCAATCAACCAATGCTCTAAAAAGCTTCATAACCATGTCATTCCTTCCATTGAAAATTTCAACCTTAAAAGGGAAATACTAAACTCTAACCATCATTTGTCATCTAATGTTATTTCAACTCTTGTTGCACTCAATATAGTCTAACAAAACAATTCTGCAAGATCTTCATTTGATGGATAAATTATCTTGAAGACTCGGTAATCTTAATAACATTTGTTCCCACATGAGGTTTGACCACAGATACCAACGGACATGGTATAGTTCAATATTCTCTTTTTTCTTTTTCTTTTTTTGAATTTGTCCTTAGCATTGACTCTTGGTTGTGTCATGTCCTATCTCAATTTGATTGTTCTCTCATGTTAGGTTTTTGTTCTTAAACATCTCCCCTTCTGTTGATTCTCATGTTGTCACTGTACCCTCAAACTACAAATCTCTTATTGGCCCTTACTGTATTTGCCCCCAGTGTATTTGCCCCCCAGTGTGAGGGTGTGATCCATGTCGGGTGTTTTCAAAAAAATATAATATCAGGCTCAAATTGCGGTTAACAAGGGATAAATATTTCAAGAATAGTGAAGGGAATAACAAAGATGGCGTTTTGTCATTTCAAGCAAAATTGGTTTTAACTGATAAATTTTGACCTCGTCCAATGTAATGATTTGGACGTGCAAGAGTCATGATTCGCGGGTCCATAACTACTGAATCCATTACATGTCAATATGCATACTAACAAAGCTTAGTTCTATGATGTGGTTCAAAAACTCGGTGCACGGGCTCAAAAAATTGTTTGGTCACCTGGTATTGGTCAACATGTCTTTTAACAAAAGTTGGGTCAATTATGCAATCAAAATACTTTTAATTTTCAAAAATGATAAACTTTAAATTTTGCATGTTGGAGTTTGATCAAAAATATTTTGTCCAAAATAAGAATGTCAAACATCTCTTGATTTCAAAACAACAAAAAGACAAAGAAAACACATGCTTCAATGAAATGATGATTTAACCCCAAAACAAAGTGATAGCCAATGAGATTCCATAGGATAATTATTGACGGTGCAACATTTTTCTCAGACTTTTCAAACAACCATTTCTGTATTGTCGCTGCTCATTGATCTTGCTTATGCTCGTGATGATTTATTGTTAATACTGCTGCTGATAACATCCTCCACAAACTTGACTTGCCTTTTGCTGATTAACTTTCACACTTGATCACTGATATTCTTGCAACTGTTCATCTCTCTCATCTGGATTATGTCACTGATTTTTTTGCTCCACCGCGCTTCTTATTGGACATAAAAAGTGAATCAAGCTTGGAAGCACTCTTGTCAAAACAACAAAGTGTGCAAATCATAAAAAATTTCATCATACGACGAAAAGACTCTTTTTGCGGCAAATTCACTTCTTCGAGCAATGTAATCTTGCAGTGCACATGCTTTGACTTCTTAGATATCGGAATAGATTCAACAATCCCATATTATGTTTCCACCCTCGGGATATTTTATCTTTGCTCGCAAAATAACAAGGTCTAATGTGCGTGGCAGCATAAAACTCCTTAATTGACAGTGCAGCAAAAACTCCACATGATCAGGAGAGAAATCAATTGATACTTAAACAGGCTGACAACTTCTTTGATTGATGCTTGCTTTCTGAAAATGGACTACTCGAACTCCCTAAAAAAAAACCCGAATTTCCCACGATCCCCATTGATGATTGCATTAACACTTTGCAGAATACCTGGGCATATGTCCCACCTGATTTCACTAGAGAGCAGAGAACTTTATTGTTGAGTCGCAGAAGACGAATGATGGCTCTATATCGATGTCAGTTCTTCTCAGCAATGTCAAATGTCCATGACTCTTGACCCTTCGGAGGATAACAAATTGAGGGACCCCTATTTCAAAACTATGGGAATGCATGTTGAAATGCATATGCATGTTTTTTTAGTTTTTTTTTTTTTTTTTTTTTTTTTTTTTTTTTGAAAAAAACTGCCCTTTAAAGAGCGACATGTGATTGTAATGACTGCATGCTAACAGAAACTGTGAGAATGCATGTTGAAATGTATATGCATTTTTTTTTTTTTTTATTTTTTTTTTTTTACGGACTCGACCTCCTAGGAGAGACACGTGATCGTAACAATTGCATGATAAACAAAAACTATGAGAATGCATGTTGAATGCATATGCATGTTTTTTTTTTTTTTTTTTTTTTTTTTTTTTGACAAACTCGTCTTTCGAGGAGTGAGACATGCTTGTAACAATTGTATGATACACAAACTATGGGAATGCATGTTAAAATGCATATGCAATTTTTTTAGACTCGTCTTTCGAGGAAGTGACACATGACTGTAGCAATTGTATGATAAACAAAAATTGGATTTTTGCTTAAACCCTACAATGAAAATTTCTTACGTGATGGCCATTGTGTCACTCAAAAATCTTAATCTCAAAATGCTAATAGCAGAGTTTGTCTTAATGCAAAACAAAATAGAGGGAGCATACACCTTAATGATTGGTTCTAGTTCTTGTACGTGAGACATAGGGTAAGTTTACTACTTGGTCTCTAAAGAGGGTCTCTTGCTGTCCCAGTGATCACCCTCGTAAAGGCAATATGGGGTCTTAGCAGATAATGGGATGGCACGTATACCAATCACTATCATCTAAGCTCTCAGCAAAGAGTTGGGGTTTACACAAACTTCAACCTTGACTCAAGTCATAGGTAAGCTGCTACTCCCCCACTTAACTTAAAGTTTAGTGTGTGCTCTCAACATGATAAAAAGTGATGCATGACGAGGTATATTATGATGACAGAATGAAAAAATGCATGCTAAATCCTTTAAACAAACATATAAATAATTCATGGCAACATGAGAATAAATGAATAAATAAACACGCAAATAATTAACATATCATAAACAAACAAAATTATCAAGCCTAGTCCAAAGTCCCCAGCGGAGTCGCCATCCTGTCGCACCCCAAAAATGAGCGCATGTGCGGCATCGTGGCAACTTGTCCCCGTGAGCGGGGAGGTTAAATGTCAAAGGGATTATCTATTTCGTAAAAAGGGAGTCGCCACCTAGTATTATGGTTACTAGGAAACCTAAACTGGTCTTTTAGAGATTCTAGGGTAAGGGACTGGTTGCGTAAAGGGAAGGTTTTAGCACCCCTAGTACGCCCTACCTAAGGTAAGCTGCTTGACGTTTTTTGTTTGTCTTATGACTGCTAGGATACGGATATATATATTTAAATGTTGATGATATATTATTCCTGCCGAATATTTTTGATATCAACCCTTTAGGATTTATCTATCCAAATACCGACAGTGAATAATAGCATATCATTCCCGTCGAATATTTTGGATACTACCCCCTTAGGATTTAGTTATCCAAATTCCAACAGTGAATAATAGCATATCATTCCCGTAGAATATTTTGGATACTAACCCCTTAGGATTCAGTTATCCAAATACCGACAGTGAATAATAGCATATCATTCCCGTCGAAGATTTTGGATACTAACCCCTTAGGATGTGGTTATCCAAATCCCAACGGTGAATAATAGCATATCATTCCCGTCGAATATTTTGGATACTAATCCCTTTTAGGATTTATTTATCCAAATACCAACAGTGAATAATAAATTAAAAAAAAAAGATTTTTATATTTTTTTGAATATTGGCCAATACCCTTTGGATTTTACAAACATGTTGTAAAATCTCAAAATGCAAGAAATGATTTTTCTTTGCAAAATCCATGCTAAAACTCATTTTCTCTTCTCTTCAAAACCCAAGATAATATATTTTTTCAAAAGAACAACAACTTTTAAAAATATGCTAGTGTATTGGCCTTATGCATGAAAACAAAACATTTTATCTTTTTTTTTTTTTTTTTAAACGAAACATATTTTTTTTCAAATTTTGTATTTCTTGTATTTTTATATATATTATATTTAATTTTTATTTATGGGTGGGCTGGCTGCCAGCCCTTCTCCATGGGGCTGGGCTGCCAGCCCACTCGCTGGGCTGGGCTGCCAGCCCGCCTACTGTGGCTGGGCTGCCAGCCCACTCGCTGGGCTGGGCTGCCAGCCCGCCCATTGTGGCTGGGCTGCCAGCCCACTCGCTGGGCTGGGCTTCCAGCATCGCGGGCTGGGAGCCCGAAGTCTTTGGGGGCTGGGCCTCCAGCCTCGTGGGCTGGAAGCCCGAAGTCTTTTGGGCTGGGCCTCCAGCCTCGTGGGCTGGAAGCCGAAGGTCTTTTGGGCTGGGCCTCCAGCCTCGTGGGCTGGAAGCCCGAAAGTATTTTGGGCTGGAAGCCCGAAAGTATTTTGGGCTGGGCTTCTACTTATCTCCTATTGGGCTTTCAGCCCACTAATGATCGGGCCGGACTCTCTGGATGGGCTTCCAGCCCGCTCAACTTGGGCTGGGCTTTCAAATATCAGGCCGGGCACAAAGCCCGGCCCAACTGACCTGCGGGGAAGTGAATTAATTTCACTTCCCCGCATGCAAATGCGAAGAAGAAAATGAACAGTAGATTGGTAAATTTTCGAGTGTGATGAGAGGCGTACCTGTTAACACCTTTGGGTAGAGGGCGTCGAGGTGGTTCTTCCGGTCGTGGTGGCGTCAGAAATGGTGGCCTGTGGTGGCCGGAAATGGGGTTGGAAGGCGACGGGCTGTGCTTGCTGGCGTCGGGGCTGCTCGGTTTTCTTCGCCGGAGAAGGTGGCTGAGCTGGTGGGGTTGATGGAGGAGACGAAAGTAATGCCTAGGTGGTGTTGAGAGGGGATGTGGGTGGTCGACGGTGATGGAGGCTGGCTGGCCGAGAGTTGGGGGTTGGGGTGTTGAGCCGAGAAAGAGAGAGAGAGGAACCAGAACTGGTTTTAGGAGAGAGAGAGGCGAAAAACCGAGAACAAAAACGAGAGAGATGAAGTTCAAATCTTCAGTAAAATTTTCCTTTTCTCAGTTCTTCCTTTTTTTTCTTTTCTTTTTTCTCTTTTCTTCTCCTCCTTTCTAAATCTCCTCCCTCTTTGTTTTCCTCTTTTTCTCTTTTGCTCGCTTCTCCCCCTCTATTTATAGGGGACCGGGGCGCTCCTCATGCACATTGCATGAGGGCTGAGGGCTGTGCCTCTGCATTTGCAGAGGGCTGAGGGCTGCAGCACCGTGTTCTGCCTCTGCAAATGCAGGTTGCAGAGCTGTGGGTTGCCTCTGCAAATTCTTTGCAGAGGCAGTGGGTTGTCGAGTTGTGCTCTGCACTGTTCCAGTATCGGAACAGTGCAGAACATGCAATCTTGGTTTTTTTTGGAAAATTGCAATTTGGTCCTTCAATGTTTGATTGGTTCAATTGCACCCCCGATTAATTTTAAACTTTTAATTTTATGCAATCGTATCCCCGTCAAAATTTCAACAGCAACCTTAAATGTGCGTGCCTTTTTTATTTCGGTCCCTAATTTCTGATTTGCACAATTTAACCCTCGATCGAACATTAAACTCTTAATTTAATCATATTGGTCCCCGATTTCGCATAATTTGCTTGGAAAAATTCCAATTGGTCCCCGAAAATTCAAATATCACCAATTGAACCCGAATTAAATTTAAGAACTTGATTTCTTATTGACTAAGCCCTTAATAAAAATTAATTTGATCAATTTAAAGTATAATTAAGTCACCAAGCTTAATTAAACCCTTCCATTGGACCTAAATTAATTCTTGAACATAATTACACTTTTATATTAACCAATGACTAAATCAAATTGGTCCATAAAAATATAATTATCTTACGACTTAGTTTATACGCAGATTTATCTGATAATAAATTACTTTAGCCGTGAATCTGCGATTTCCTTCATTTTCGGGTACAAAAGAGGTACGATCGAGCTTTCGAAAACATCCCAAAATTCAACGTGATTTTCCTACTGACACCAACCCCTTTATTTATTTATTATTATTTTTATTTCCGGGTAGTTTTGGGGAATGACCCAAAATTGGGTTATGACATAAGGAATAATATAAAATAATTTATAAAACTTCATCAGATAAATTCTTAACATGATATCATTCACTTTAGTTCCTTACAAAATAATATTAAAATCCTGGCATGAGAGTGATTTATATGATTTTAATTATTTTTCTTGATAAAGTGCATCAAAGAGTAATTAACACTGGTTTTTTTTGTTCATGTAAATAGTAAAATATTTTAATATATGTTTTTAATTATTTTAGAATAAATCTATTCTAACCTAGTTAGTTAGACGTGTAACAAACAAGAGGCTGTGGATTTGAAAGCTTAGTCGCATCTATTTTTTAAATTGTGATAAACAATTTGTTGTGTGCCTCCGAAATAAATAAATAAATAAATCTAACAGGGCCATTTGTGGGCTGAGCTTGGCCTTGCTAGTCTCTTCTTCTTCTTCTTTTTTTGTACTTTTTATACTTTAAAAAATACTTACTAGATTCACTTACTTTAAGTTTTGATATGATTTTTAAATACTATTATCAATCTTAATTTTAGTTTCCATTTTTTTAATTATTATATATTTGTTTTTAAAATAATAATATTAATAATAAACAAATTTGAAAATTCAATTTTTAGTTCTTAAAATATTTAAATAGGTCTTATCATATTTAATGATATTTTTAGCTTTCAATCACACAAAATATGAATATAGTTTTATTTTAACTTGCTTTAACAATTTTATTATTTCACAGGATATAGTGAAAGGCTGTAAGTTGTAGCTGTTAATAACTGTAAAAATAAATCCCCTTAAAGGGGCATATTACCTCTAATATAAATTACATATAATATAAATAGTGTGGGAAAAACACTATAACAGTTCACAGTATTTTTGCTATGAAATTAAAAAAAAAACAATTATTATGATTGCCTATCTAATTGGCGGTCATTTGTCAATATTTTGCTTTTAAGTTCAAATATTTTAAAAATTATATTAAATTATCTACAATGAAAAATGTGCATGTGACTTGCCCTACACTTCGCTATATTCAGAACCAAATTTTTTAACATGTAAAAAAATGCTAATTTTTGAATGTTATTATACATCTGAGAGAAATAATTAACCTACAAACCTTTAGATTATTTAGTTTTTTTATATATTCAATTTATTATGGATAAAACATTTAAAATAATGATAACAATTATTTTAAAGGTATTTACTCTTTAAAATATATGAGGTAATTATATATTTTGATATTTATTTAATATTAATCCTTAAAATATATATAAAAAATGAAGTAAGTTTTCTTTTAAATATCAAATTAATATAACTCAGTGTTCTGAAATACTTTTGATATAATAATATGAGGAATAAATATTAAAAAAAACATTAATTTTTTTATAACAATAATAGTGGTGGGAGCGATAGTATCATCAATAATAATTAATATTAAAATATTAATTATTTACAACAATAATTATAATGGCAGTGATAATAAATATGATAATTTAACAATCATGATAATAATAATTAGAATAATACTCGAAATAATTCATTTGTCGGTGTTGTTTTTGTTAAAAAATAACTTTTACGGCTTTTTTATATATGGTATTTCAAATCTATTATCATATAAACAGAAAAAGCACAAAGCCACATGTAGATAGAATGAGTGGAAAATATAGGCCAAATTATCTATAATGAAAAAATATACGAGCAACTTGTGTTGCATTTTGCCACAGCCAGAACCAACTTTTTTAACATGTAAAAAAAATGTTAATAGTCTAAGATTTTTTTTATGCTATGCGTCTGAGCATTTTAAAATTAATATTGCTCTCTTTTTCCATGTGTTTTCTATTATTTTTATCTTTTTTTAAGATCAAATGATTTTATGGTTTCATTGTTTGTGTAATAATAATAATAATTTTAGTGATTGTTTTTATTTATTTTTTTGTAAAAGAATTATCTTTTTTTATTAGTTTGGGGCAATATTATGATTTTAATTGTTTGAGCAGTAATGTTGATAATAATTTTAACTATTATAATCATGATAATTATGGCAATGCAGGGATGGATTTTCAATGATAATTTCTTATTTTGTAGATAAAAAATTTACTACTTATTTTTTTATTTGTTTATTATAGGTGTTTTCACAATTTATATTTTATTTATTGTGTTTAATTTATATTGGATTATAAAATAAATTAATTCTAATACGATGAATTTGATAATTCAAGTATCGAATCTTCTTGATTTTATAGGAAACTCACACTCCATAGAAATTCTTCACATATTTATTATTTTGCTCAAATTTATATTATAATAAAAAATCTCACATAATTAATATTTTTTCTATTAAAAAAAATATGGTTTCGACCGTAGCAAAGTCCGGGAAAATGAGTAGTATATATATATATATAAGCAAGAACAATGCTTTAAGTCAAATAAATTATGTTGGCTTAATTAAATAAGGGATATGTTGATATAAAAAAAATCAAAAAATCAAAAACAATTGTATTTATAAATCTAAGAAATTTCCAAGATCCCAAAAAATATATTTAAAAACTTAGGTTCCGTAGCGTGGCGTTGTCATACAACTAATATAAACTTATTTTATAATGGCTATTTAATATTACGTATATTCCAAAATGCCGAATTTTATTGTCAAACGTGCGGGACTTTTTTTTTTTTAAAATTAGGTTGGAAAAGTTGAAATTAGACATTTGATTCGTGTGTCGGCGTTGCATTTTCCTTACCCAGCAATTAGGAAACCACAAGCAATCGAGTTAACTGAGAAGAATAAGATATATATATATATGGCAAGACTTGCAGCTGAGACTTGTAGTTTAGAATATTATTAGGTGATGCAGCACATTGAATTGATATTAGGGTTCGCAAAGGATGACACAATGAATTAATATGATTTGATTAAGAAAATTAATGGCTCATTACTAAAATCATATTCAAAATTCTTAAAAGCAGTCTACTGAATATGAACATTTGTAAGAGTCTCTAAAAATTACAAAAACTATATTGTTGATATAAAAAATTAAACAAATACATATTTACATGAGAATTTGACCATCATTCTAATAATTCATAATTTTAACTTATGAGAACTAATGGTTAAAATTCTAAAATAAATATTGAATTTATAAGTGGATTGGTATTTAAATATCTAGAACCAATCAAAAACTTCCCAAAATTATTACAAATTTCCTGGAAGTTGGGAAGATGTTTTATAGACGCAAACAAAATGAAGCTTGGAAGGTGACACGATGTAATGAAAAGTCGAACTGGTCCCAAAAGTATTACAAATTTTCATGGTTTTGTTCGATTGATCATCGGCTAGGGCACATAACACGAAACAGCAATGACTGGAAGTTTGGCACCAATTGATTCATTCAGCTTGGTCCTTTGTTCAAAGCTATTACAAATCCAAGATCCTATCCTAAAAGGTGATTTCAATGATATATAGCTTGGAAACGAATCTCTTTTATACGCATGATCATAAGCTTAGGAGATTGGAAACTGGACTTCAAATTATAACGAACAAAACATCTTAAATCATGAAACTATGGGGAAAAAATATTCTTAGATCCTGAAAAGAAATTTAAAAATAAAAATTATTGAGGTTAAATTATTTAGGTATATATTATCAGAATTATCCTTCAATATTACCGTGGATTATTGCACTGAAACGTTTCCTTTTGTAAATTATACTTCAGTAACTTTGCCATCCATGAAGTTATCTCATCTTTTGTTGCCAACTTCTGCAGAATCCGATATAACTCCTCCCTTCCTAATTAACTTACAATTCTCACTGATTACCATCCTTCAATTTAATTTTACCCTTTGACCCGACTTGTAAGTTGTGCAACGGAATCGTGTCAGCTAAGAACTGTGTAGCGATAAGTATAGAAAAACGTGGATCCATTCAAAATTGTTCCCCGTCCAAGAAACTTCAAAATGGTCAAGTTTGGTATGTAAAATCTTAGAAACGTTTTTAAAAATCCCAAGAAAATCATGAAGGAAAGAAGTCTATAAATACCTCCACGTCTCCTTTGAGAGATTGCAAGGTTCTAACACTTGTATACATTTGAGTAATAGCTATCTCTCAATCGCGCCGAAAGTTTAAGCTAAACCCTCTCAACCCTATCTTCCCTCAATACATTTTTATCAATATGGTTAATATGCAAACCCCACGATCTCCCCTTCAACTTCCAGCTCATGCAAGCCAGATCACTGTTCTTAGCATCGATGGAGGAGGAATAAGAGGCATTATACCAGGAACTATCCTTGCCTTTTTAGAGTCTGAGCTTCAGGTAGAAAAGAAAACGAGCTCTTAATTTTAGAACGTATAATAGTAATGCATCCAAGATCTTGCATGCTTGTTTTTCTGGGATCAGAAAAAGAAATTAAGATGAGTGCATGACCTAAGTTTAACACTTGATAGTTGTACGTGCATCGATGTATATATGTACATAAAATTGTAATGTTAGTTTACTTTTCACAAACAGAGAGTTTTCTCCCCTTTATTTGTCACTGAGTAGTAGTTTTTCTATTCAAATTTACAGAAGCTGGATGGCGCAGATGCAAGGCTAGCAGACTACTTTGATGTGATTTCAGGGACTAGCACTGGCGGCCTCGTGACGGCCATGCTAGCGGCACCGAATAAGCAGAACCGCCCTTTGTTCTCTGCTAATGACATCAATGACTTCTACCTTGAGAACTGCCCTAAAATATTTCCCCAGGACGGGTAATAATTACTTTTCATGATGAATATTTCAGTGAAACTGATTTTTATTCATCCAGGTACTAATTTAAGTACTGTGTGCTAATCTGGATTCTGGATAGCTCTCCGTTGGCCTCGGCTGCAAATCTGGTAACGACTTTGAGAGGACCGAAGTATGATGGGAAATTCCTGCATAGTATTGTCAAGGAAAAGTTGGGAGATACGCGGTTGCACCAGACATTGACAAATATTGTGATCCCGACTTTTGACATCAAGCGGCTCCAGCCAACTATCTTTTCTAGCTATAATTTGAAGAAGAACCCATCAACGAATGCCCTTTTGTCTGATATCTGCATCGGGACTTCAGCTGCCCCTACCTATCTTCCTGCCCATTATTTTGAAACCAAGGATCCATCAGGCAAAGTTAGAGATTTCAATCTTATTGATGGTGGTGTGGCAGCGAACAATCCGGTATGTTTAATTATGATTTATCAATCTTAAAACACTTCTTGAGCTTGTACGACTAAAGAATCTTATATCATTCGTTTATTTTGTAATCTGTTCAGGCTTTAGTTGCCATCAGTGAAGTTTCAAAAGCAATCAATCAGGAGGGTCCTGACTCCTTCTGCATGAACCCGATGGAATATGGCCGCTTTCTAGTCCTGTCCCTGGGCACTGGTATAGCAAAATTGGAAGAAAAGTACGATGCAGAAGAAGCAGCTAAATGGGGTGTCTTGGGATGGTTGACTGCTGATAATTCTACTCCATTGGTGGATGTTTTCACACAAGCTAGTGCTGACATGGTTGATTTTCATATTTCCACCGTTTTTCAAGCCCTTAACTCCGAGGAAAATTATCTTCGAATTCAGGTTCCTGTTTATCATGCTAATGCTATCATCCAAAATATTTATTCATGAAGCAAAGTGGGGAGATTAATCTAACCTTATAATACGCACGTGTGAAAAATCAATGCAGGATGACACGTTGACTGGAACACTCTCATCTGTGGATGTTGCTACAAAAGAGAATTTGGAGAATCTTGTGAAAGTGGGTGAGGAATTGTTGAAGAAACCAGTTTCAAGAGTGAATATGGCTACTGGAATCTTTGAGCCTACCAATAAGATGACTAATGAAGAGGCTCTCAGAAAGTATATATAAATAAATAATACTCTTGCTGTTCATCTTGATTTTTTATTTATATATTTATATATAGTAATTATTTTGTTTTTGTGTGTAGGTTGGCTAAATTACTCTCCAGGGAGAAGCATCTTCGTGAGGCTAATTCAGCCGGTGGAAATTAAAAAGCTAAAACTTCAAAACAGACATGATTTGGCTATTCGTTTGTTTTTTTTATTTTTTCAAAATAAATTATATGGATATAAAATTGGAAGAAATAATTGTACTTATATTGTCTCCTTTGTAAAATAGCTTTCGAATAAAGATGCCATGTACATGGTATCCTGATTTGTGATCTTATGTAATTGATTTGTATAATAAAACTCAATCGATTGATTTTACTTTATTGTCGTTGTAATTGGTGTGATCCGACAATTTCTTTTCTTTTCTCTAACTCTCAAGGAATGGGGAAAAAAAACTTTTGGATCAAAATAAACGTGCTGTTAATATAAGGCTAGCCATAATTTTTCTTCATATTTTATATTATTTTATAAGTATACGCTTAGATATTAAAAGATAATATATGTAGTGCTAAAATTTGGACTTTAAAGCGGTTAGGTTTCAATCCAATGAGATAAAGACTCCCTCACGAAGAGAGAGATCTACTTAGAAACCCATAAAAGACTAACAAATAAAAATCTAACCTAGAATAACAATCACACAACCATGTAGCTTACCTTAGATAAGGTGCAAGGGAGTTATGTGTCTTCCTCTTGCATAACAAGTTTTCTTACTTAAACTCTCAATACCATTAGATTTCCTATGCATCTTAATGCTAGGTGGTGACTCCTAAAAATTATAATCATAATTTTATGGTTGCAAAATAACCTTTTTCCATGCATTCCCCTATGTGAAGCGAAAAAAATATTCGTCGCGATAACATCCATCACCATCCTCCTATAATAATTATTGTTTTCATTTATAACTTCATGTATGTTGCTACAACTAAAACAATTATAAACCATCTCAATATACAAGCAAACTACATTACAAATACTTAAACAATACCAATACATTATCTTAAAATACAAATGGGTAGGTTTGCTTACTTGGTGTAACGACTATCTAGAAAAAATAATATCAAGACAATGATGTTGACACTACAGAGTGTTGGTTGACTGAATTTATGATGATGAGGTCTAGATTCATCATAAAATAGGTGGGAGGTGTTGTTATTCAAGAGAAAGAAGATGAACAAGAAGAAGATGGGGAGAGTGGGGTTAATTTTGGTTATAACACCTTTAAATTTACCGATGAGATTTGCGATGGATTTTTGTAATGGAAATTATTGCTGGTCAATCCTTTAATCAATGATGATGTTTCATCTTAATAACAGAATTAATGAAAAATATTTCTTCATTTTTAATTATTTTTATCATGTGAGTGATTACGTCAGTGACGAACAATGAATTATGTTTCATT
Source organism: Salix purpurea (assembly GCA_027405865.1). Lineage (NCBI taxonomy): Eukaryota > Viridiplantae > Streptophyta > Magnoliopsida > Malpighiales > Salicaceae > Salix > Salix purpurea. The sequence goes on from JAOWLH010000002.1 coordinate 23,014,288, forward strand.
GGTTATTAATATATATATCAATTATAATTTTGATTTTGTAAGTGTTTTAATATTGTTATAACTCTACAATATTAACATAAAATTCTAGTAAAGTAGAAATCCTTGATGAAGAAGGATTTGTAGTAGACTAGAATCCTTATTTAATTAGAATGTTAAATTCTTATATAGATTACAATTTCCTTTAAGTAGTTTAATAATTAATTGCCATGGACTATAAGGTGTATCTTCTAAAAGAACAGTTAATAAAAAAACAGTATTCCTCTTATTATCTAGCTTTGTTTTTGCGTTTGTGCTTATCAATTATCTACCACACCTTGTCATTATCTTCTAACAATACATATTTTATCACGCAGGAGCATCCATATGAACATTTTGATCTTAGTGGGGAAATTCCTTTCCATGAAAGGAAAGGGTAGTGAAACCTAGATAAGAGATGTTATCAATTAATTCACTTTTGGATTAACAATATAAGAACTAGTTGTTTCTCATCACCACATTCTTGTAACACCTTTTCAAATAATACATAGTGATCTTTGGGGGCCTTCCCCTAGTATTTACATTGATGGTTATAAGTACTATGTTGTCTTTATTGATGAGTTTTCTCAGTACAATTGGTTATATCCCCTTATAAATAAGAGTGATCTTTGTTCTATTTTTATCTCCTTTTATAATCATATTCAGACTCAATTTTCACAGTCCATTCGTGTTTTGCAAAGTGATATGGGGGGGGGGGGAGAGTATGTCAACAAATATTTAACACAGTTTCTTGCAACAAAAGGGATAACACATCACAAATCTTGTCCATATACTCCTGAACAAAATGGGTTGGCTGAACGAAAACATAGACATCTTGTGGAAACTACTATTACTCTACTACAACATGCAAATTTGCCATCTTTTTTTTGACATATGTTGTACATATTGCTTCTTTCTTAATAAATAGAATGCCCTCTGCAGTATTACACTTCAAATCACCCTTTGAACTGTTATTTGGGAAAATACCTTTTGTTGACCACTTACGTATATTTGGATGTGCATGTTTTCTATTGTTAAAGCCTTATATTCACAATAAACTACAGCCAAAGACTACCATGTGTGTTTTTCTTGGGTATGCATCTCAATATAAGGGCTACCTTTGTTACAATGTCTCTAGCAAACATATATATGTCTCTCGGCATGTTGTGTTTATTGAATCTGTGTTCCCTTACAAAGAATTACTCACTAAATGTGCATCTCTTCCTCTACACTCCATTCCTTACCCTGTGTCTAGTCTGCCAATCTCTATTACAACTAGTAATGTGGTTTCCATGCCTTCCACTACTACTTCATCTTTTTCCCCCTATATTCCCTCATCTTCATCATCCTCAATGTCCATACTACCTGCTCTCTTGTCTCTTACTTCTGTACCTGTGGCTCTTGCTTCAAATGTTGAAGGTATGAATATTGAATCATCATCAAGACAATCTTTTCACCCTGAAAATTTGTTAGTTGTTATTCAAATTCCTGCCATGAACTCACATGCTATGCAGACTCGCGGCAAAAGTGGCATTAGCAAGAAGAAAGTTTGTTTTAATATCATCAAGCCATCTACTGAGATTGATTCTTCTTTGATTGAACCTGTCAGTCACAAGTCTGCTGTGAAAATTACAGTGTGGTTAAAGGCTATAGAAGAAAAGATTGTTGCCCTTCATGCTAGCACACATGGACTTTGGTCCCTCTACCTTCTCACAGGAATTTAGTAGGATTCAAATGGATATTTAAACTGAAAAGACATGTTGATGGGTCTATTGCTCGCCATAAAGCAAGGCTGGTTGCTCAGGGCTTCAGTCAGGAACCTGGTCTGGATTATGGGGAAACTTTCAGCCCTGTTGTAAATCCAACAACTGTTAGGCTTTTTCTTGCACTTGCTGCTCATCATAATTGGGTGATTCGGCAATTGGATGTTAAGAATGTCTTCCTTCATGGCATTCTTAATGAAGAGGTATATATGGCTCAGCCTCCTGGATATATAGATCCCCTTCATCCCTAGTTGGTTTGCCAACTTCATAAAACCTTGTATGGGCTTAAACAGGCCCCAAGGGCATGGAATGACAGGTTCACCACTTTCTTACCATCTCTCGGTTTTACATCTACATATGTTGATTCATCTTTGTTTGTTAAGAATCTTGGTGCTGGAATCATAATTCTGCTAGTTAATGTAGATGACATTGTCATCATTGGTACTAATATGACTGAGATAAACACAATTATTATGTCCCTTACTGTTGAGTTTGAAATCAAAGACTTGGGGAATTTGCATTATTTTTTGGGACTTCAGGTTTCTCATCTGCAACATGGTCTGTTTATATCACAGTCTAAATACATTCATGACTTATTATGTAAGACTGAGATGTAGAATGCCAAGGCTTGTATCACTCATTGCCTGCCATATCAAAGGTTATCTAAAGATGATGGTTTTCCATTTGATACTCCTACCCTATATCGCAGCATTGTTGGGGCACTACAGTACTTGACTTTCACACGCCCTGATATAGCTTTTGCCTTCCATCAAGTCTGCCACTTCATGCAACTTCTAATGGTCAATCATTTTCTTACCGTTAAAAGGATTATTCGCTATCTAAAGGGGACTGCCAATTATGGTCTGAGTTATCATCGTGATTCATTGGATCTTAAAGCCTTCAGTGACGCAGATTGGGCAGGGGATCCCAATGATCGACGCAGCACCACTGGATTAGTTGTGTTTCTTGGTTCTAATCCAATCTCATGGTCTTCTAAAAAGCAACAAACTGTATCTAGGTCATCTACTGAAGCTGGATACAGGGCCTTGGCTTCAACAGCAGCTAAAATTGAATAGCTTAAATAATTGTTGACATTCATATGTGTTCCAGTTTCCAATTCACCTATAATTTTCTGTGATAATATGTCTGCCATTGCTTTGTCTCTTAATCCAGTCCAGCACTAGAGGACCAAGCATATAGAGATTGAGATTGATGTGCACTTTGTTCGTGAAAGGATTGCTAACAATTAGTTATGTGTACAATTTGTCTTCTCCACAGAACAATTTACAGATATTTTGACGAAGGGTCTTAGTGCACCGTTTTTTCAAAGCCACTGCTCCAATCTCATGCTCTGCTCATCCGACCATGAGATTGAGAGTGGATGTTAGACTATAGAAGAATAAATGTATATTCTAGATTACTGTAAATATTCTAGATTACAATAGAATGTATAACAGTTATAAAATAGAATATAATAGAAGGTGTAATAGTTGTATATATAGTGACTATTCTACACACAGTATTTGCATAAAAAAATAGAATAGCAATACTGTTACAATTAATTCGAAATATTGTTTTTCCCTCTCTTTTCTCTCGTCTCTCACTCTGTCTAAACACCTCCCTTTCATCTTCAAGTTCTTCAATCACCTACAGTTTCCTTTAAGATTAACAACACTAACTCACCAATGTAAGCTTGAAAGGGAAATCTGGAGGAGGGTTGAGCTGATGGAGACACAAAGGAAAGGGGATATAGTCCATTACGGCATGCTCCTTTATACATTATTCTTCCGTGACTTTGTCTTGAATCCAAAAACAAAAGGCATCAAATATTAAATAACAATTGTTGTCTAAACAGATGCGATGAATTGACAGCAAATTCTGAGTTAATTTAGGAACACATAAGACTAAGTTCAATTGTATAGGTTTTGATTGAGTAGAAACAATGGTGGAACCAATATGGGACACCAACAAACCTTCATCATTTGTTGTCTGCACAGTGTCATTCATGGGATATGCAGTACTTAATGATAAATTGGAAAGATCAACAGTCATGTGATTGGTAGCACCCGAGTCTGTGATCCACATCTGAGGTTGAACAGAAGATGACTGAGGGGACTGACTGGTCGTGTGCATGGCATTCATGGCATGAGGCTGAATAAGAGGAGAAGCATGAGACGCACTTGAATTGCCTACAAAATTGGGGCCCTGCTCATTGTAGTAGCAATACCAGGCTGTGTGACTTGATTTCCCACAAATATAACAGTTGAATTTTTCAAAACCACGAAACCCACACATAGGAGCAGAGTGGCCTTCATTGTTACACAATTGACAAATAATACCACCTGACAGAGGTGTAGATGTGAATGGAGGAGAGTATGAACCAAGAACACCTGGATTAGATGTTAATGAAGGATGTGGTTTAACATAGTTTGAGGTTCTGGGCATAAAATTCTTATTTCCTTGAGCAAAACGACCCTTGCCTCTGATCCTATTCATATGAGGTATAACTTTGGTGATTACGAGAGGGTATAAAAAATTATGGAGATGACATCGAGGACACTGGTGACATAGAGGGTTTAGACATGGTGTTCATAGCAGCCATATATGGAGAACTAATAGGAATAACATTTTCAACAATTATTTCCTCAGCCAACAGCTGAGACCGAAACTCCTTCAAGGAAATAACACTCTCTCTACCTCGAACTACACATCTAAATGTGTTATACTCAAAAGGAAGTCCATTTAGTGCCAAAATCACAATATCCTCGTCTGCAAAATAGACCCCAGAAGCAAATAAATAATCCCTAGCTTCTTTGATGTTAAGGAGATATTGGCCTATATTATCAGTTTCCTTTCGTATATTTTGCAAATTAGACTTCATCTGAAAAATACTTGTCTTTGAAACAGTGGAAAATTGTTCCTTCGAAAAATCCACAAATCCCTAGAACTCTTACTACCAATAGCACAAGACATAGCTACTATAGATAATATGGCAGTAAGTAATTGTATTACAGCTCTATCATGCAATTTCCACACTACAATATCATCACAATTGATAATAGAAGAGGAGGAGTGAGGAACGTGTGTACCACTTTCATCAGTTATGGTAGAGGGAGGGCACGGGTGTGAGCCATCAACAAAACCAAAGATGTCGTTGCTCTCCAGTAGCAATTGGATTTGAAAGTGCCAATTCAAGTAATTAGAATCATCTAATTTAACATTGACAGAAGTTGAGATAGTTGAGATAAGATTAGTGATAGGGGATTGAAGAATTTGGAGTTGGGCAGCAGTTACCATTGTGAGAAATTTTTTTGGAGAATCGAGAAGAAATATGAAGTGAGAAACAGAGAGTGAGATGCTTCAATCACTCTTTTTGATGTATCAATGTCTTAATTGATTTACCCAAAGGAATAGCTTTAGTTGTAGCTGGCGAAACAAATTTATGGTTGAGAAATAAATTTTTGAGAAATAAATTTTGAAGAAGATGAAGATTGCGGAAGCATAAGGTTGGATCACTTAATTGATCTGCGTGAGCATTGTTTTCGGCTCTGATACCATGTTAATCTTGAGGGAAACTGTAGGTGATTGAAGAACTTGAGGATGAAAGGGAGGTGTTTAGATAGAGAGAGAGACGAGAGAAAAGAGAGGGAAAAACAATATTTTGAATTAATTGTAACAGTATTGCTATTCTGTTTTTCATGCAAATACTGTGTGTAGCACAGTCACTATATATACAGCTATTACAACTTCTATTATATTCTATTTTATAACTGTAATACATTCTACTTTAATCTAGAATATTTACAGTAATCTAGAATATACATTTATTCTTCTATAGTCTAACAGTTAGCAGTTGAGTCATACTCTGTAATTGCTCTTCTTCTTATTGCAGTAAGCGTCTTTTCCAGTGTGACCTCCATTGCTATTAAGCTGAGACCTGCCTATCCATATCCAGCAAGCATGATGAAGATGTTATGGATAAAGACAATAGGTATAGACAGAGATGTTTTAGCATCCATCCACATAACTATTTTTCTATGTGAAAGAGGATGTTTCTGCCATTGCACAACCAATACCAATAATTATTCTTCAAACTCTCTTTAACTGTAGAGAGACGATGAGAGGATTTATGGATTCTCATGTTTCTGGAAAAGGTGAATTAATGAAGTATCGGTAGGCCAACAATGAAGGAAACTCGATACATTTTACTAACAAGCTATTGCCAGCCTACCAGATTGTTGTCTTGTGCAACAACCTTCCCATGAACCAACACCTAGACATCCTCAATTTTTTCCCCTAATTACAATCTGTTACTTTATAGATTTTTTCATCTTTTGAATCTCCACACCATAAGAATCTCCTTTCGATTGGAGTAATGACCCTAACAGCTCTTTTGGCATAAGAAACACAAACATGTAATATAAGAGGATCGAGGTAGGACAGCATAGTTTTAATAAGACACTCTTCTTGTCATGCTCAATAAGCATCCTTTCCATAGGCCTGACCTTGTTCGGATGTTATTTATAACAGGTTTCCAATGGAGAGTCATTTCAAATCTGCTTCCAAAAGAACTCCTAAGGGCCTGTTTGGTATTGCGGTTGCTGTTGTAGTTGAGGTTGAAAAAAAGCAGTTTAAAAAAAAGCGCTTTTTCTGCGGTTCAAAATAAGCAGTGAGTGTTTGGTTAAAAACAGTGGTTGAGTCTGCGGTTGAAAAAAAGCAATTTTGTGTGTTTGGTTACCAAGTTTTGCATGTAGCTTTTTACATATATACACATATTTTTAGAACTCTCTCTGTATATATATTTTGTATTAATAATCATATTTTTGTAATGGAAGGAATAGATCAAGTCAAATTGACACTTATTTATTATTTGTTCATCAAACTATTTGCAATGCTATCACGAACATTATCCATACGTGAAGGCATTTGCAATCCCTGACTATTATCTCGCGCTACAACATCTGGAAAAACATCATCTGGTACATAATTGGGATTACAATCATATTGAACAAAATCAACGTCATGTTGCGATCTTCTTCGAATAAAGTTATGAAGTGTCATTGATGCAACAACAATTTGAACTTGCATTTTGTATTGATAAGGCGGCATGCTCTGTAAAATTTTCCACCTTAGCTTCCATACTCCAAATGTTTGTTCTATCACATTACGTAGTGATGAATGTGCACGATTAAACACCTCTTCAAGTCCACTTGGTTGTCCACGACGTTGAAAATCTTGTAAATGATACCGCTCCCCTCAATATAGACCTAAATACCCATACTCATTTGGATAACCAGCATCAACCAAATAATATTTTCCTGAAAAAACAAACAACGTGCAACCATTTTAATAAATTCATTCACAAAAGAGAATATTAAGTGAAAAATACGTTTAAATCGCAACCTTGAGGAGGTTTTGGAAAGTTGATAATCCTACTATCAATTGCCTCGTAGAAAATACGTGTATCGTGTGCACTACCTTCCCATCCTGCCCAGACAAATGTAAATTACATGTCAAAACCACAGGCCACCATGATGTTTTGTGTTGGAACACCTTTTCTACCAATAAAAGGAATTTGATTTTCGGCTGATATGGTGACTCGTACATGTGTCCCATCAATCACACCGATACAATTCTACATGCATAAATAAATAGAGTTAGTATACATTTAAAAAAAAACACAATAACATTCCAAATATATATAATATGAACTTACATAATTACCTTGAAATGTGGCATAAATCTAGGATCCATCGCAATTTGTATTGGTGTGTCGGTAAATTCTGGATTAGTTGGTTTTATAACGTCTACAACAAACAAACATACGGCTTTAAGTACTTCTTTCATACATCTACTTACAGTTTCGCCTGAATGCTGGAATCGTTCTTGCACATGTCGATTTGACGCCCCAACTGCAAGAGTAAATAGAAACATCCCTACCTTCTCAATTACGCTCATCCTTCGTGAAGGTTTTAAACCATAATACGTTTCCAAAGCATTACATAGGTCGAGCAAAGTGTCTTTGTCCATCCTAAACATGTTAACAGAGCATGACCAATGACCTCGTAAAATATCAGTCAACCAACACATCCCTGTCTGGTATGAAACCATACATGGTTCTTGATGGATATATTTAAAATAATATTGGTTAACAGATCCAGCCGTGCATGTAATTAGTTTTTTCTTATCACATCGCTTGTGTATGAAATTTTCACCGTCATCGGAGTCGGAATCATCGGAGTCATCGGAGTCGGATGAGTTGTTAGAGTCCTTGTCGTCGTCGCCGCCCCCGCTATTTTCATTATTACAAGTTTCATCATCAATGTTTGTGTTACTGGTACCTTCATAACCACCAAAGTTAATGTGGTCAACAACACGATCCATAACACTGTTATTGTCATCTTCCAAAACTCCGCTAAATAGAGAATTAAATTGTGGATAATCCATAGCTAGCAACACTACAAACAAATAAAGTTAAATGTCAGTGTTGCATAAAAACACTTTGTTTTGATTATTTTAACAGACAACAAGTGCAAACCTGTAAAAAGCAGAGCAATACCAAACAAGTGAAAACCTGTCGACATAAAATACTTCGGGTCAAGGTCCACATTTTTCAAAACATAACTTGGATTGTCAAACAATATCATGTTATTAAAATCCGTGGAATTAATTTTATTCACTAGTACAAACAAACATTAATCCATAACAATGAGCACAATAATATTTGATAAATATAAAAAAAAGTTAAATCATAGTTGAAGATGTTAAGATAAAATTAAAATCTTTTATAAAACTGGAATAATTCAGTACGAAAGTCATAATAGAAAAACTCAACAAATTATTTTATCTGTTACAACCTGAAAGAAGACAAATATAAAAATGAAACAGTCAAACAAAGAAAGAGCATTGCAGTTAAGTGTTTTTTCGGTGTACGATGAGTTGGTGCAGCCAAGCCTTTTTTTTTAATACTATTGATGCTTGCCCACATTTCTCTGTTTCGTCGCACACGTAGACACTCAGTAGCGAGGTAAAAAAATCCATCGTTATCAGTCGCACCAGGAACTAATTGGAACTAGGCCATAACTTCTGCAATACTACAGCCTGGCAAATCCTTAATCGCAGATGTTGAATCACTCATACTTGACATACTGTCGAGAAGCTGTTGCTGCAGTGATACTAGTTGAGCACCAATTCCAGGTGATTTTTTCTTTCCACCTCTTGGCGTCGGGTGCTCTCGTTCTTTTTTTTTCCCACTACTCTTTATGTTAGAACTACTTGACATATGCACCCTCCCCACGCCTTGAGGAGTACAATTTTGATTATCGTAATTGACATTCTCCTCAAAATCCCCACTTCCTTCTTCCAATTCAGCACCTTCGAGACCGACAGTAAATGTCTCCAAATTGTCTTCATTGGCACCAACTGGGCCAGATGATAGTGCCCATGCATATTGTCCGGTGGCGCTTACGCCAGAGAACATTCGATCAAATTTGAACTTCAACAATGGCTCAATACCGGCGTGTCTAAATTTTTTTGCTCCCCTAATTTCCTACATGAAATAAATAGTTATCTTGTAAACTATATTCACAAAACAATACAAAGGATATGAAATAGTCAGAGAAACAGACAATTTACCTGAATTTTTGATCTCCACCACTCATCGCTAGCCGCAATTGTCCCTAATTCGTTACTCCAACCCACACCAGTTTCAGCTATCAATTTCATCCATATTCTCCAATCTTTTTTACATCCATCCCATTTATTTTTGAACTGCGTTTTGGTGAATGCATGACCCGTTTTTTCTTTAAATGATGTTGAAATAAATTTCCAACCAGATTTATCAAAATGCGTATTTGGTCTCATTCCCATGTCAATGGCCTTAATGCATAGATCACAAAAGATATGCAACATTTCTTTATTCCGAGCAGCTTTATCCGTAGATTCAAATTGTCCATGATACCGCGTTCAACTTTGAAACCAAAAACACATCAACACAACATTAATGAAGACACAATATAAGAGAACTAAAATAGCTAATGCAAGCTTCAATCTTTATTTTACCAAACAAAACACAAAGAAAGAAACTCATGACACATGAAAGTATTTCTAAGCTACTATATATATATATATATATATATGATCACATGAAACTACACAATGATCATCTTGGCTAGAGAGAAATTTAAACCAGCTAGCTTTCATGATTTAGCTGGTCATGGCCAAAAATTCATGCAATTCCTTGAATAAAAAGGACCCCAGATTATGACCAAAACTTACTATGTAAAGACATTAGTAATGGACTACATTCGTTAAAAAAGAAAAGATCAAAGAAGGTGTTTAGTGTGTGGTTGGTGATATTATGCACTGTTTTTATAAAAATTAGTTTAATAAACTTTTAGATTAAAAAAAACAGCTTGAAATGCAATTTAAAAATCAAAGAACATTAGTGTAAGCTAGTTTATAATGATGATACCTTGTAAAAATTAAAAAAAAAATAAAAAACAAATCATCAGGGCTGCAAAAATTCATGGGAAGAAGCAAAAATTGAAGTTTTATTCTCTTAAGCAACTTCAAATATTATACTCCATGTTATTTAATATATATATATATATATATATATATATATATATATATATATAGTATAAAGTATTCAACATTGCACCCCATGATCTTGCAGCTCCACCTCCTATTTGCTATCAATTCACAAATGCAATACGATTCAGAATTCATTTTTTCACAGCCACATGATCTTGCAATTCCACCTCCTATTTTCTATCAATTCACAGATGCAATATGTACAGAATTTAAGTATTTTTTCACAACCCCAAGCAACTCGAGATCATGTTCACAATTGCATATTAATCCTCTAATTCATCACAAACCCATAATATTACAATGTTCAGAAACATGTCAGAACATAAATCGAACCTCCTACCTTCACAAACGCAACAAATGAGAGCAAAAAATCAAGTCGTTGACAGCAAGAAGACCTTACTTTGGTTGGGTGCTGCTCCGATCTTGTTGCCCTGAAAGAGGTACTGGACCAGTCACGATCTGTTGCAGAGTCGGTGAGGACGACGGTGATGGAAGGCTGGCGCAGCTGTGAGGGAGACAGAGCAGCAGAGGGTGAGGCTGAGTAGCTCGATCGGGTATACAATTTTGGGAGTAGATGGGTCTTGACGACAGTGAGCAGCTGTGGAGCAGAGGGGAGAAGAGGGGAGATGGGAGATGGTTTCGCAAGGGAGAAGAGGGGACGCTGAGGGATTTGTAAGGGAGATGGGTTCTCTGGCCGGTTTCGTAAGGGAGAAGAGTGGAGATGGGAGATGGTTGCGCAAGGGAGAAGAGGGGACGAAGAGAATATTTGTAAGGGAGATGGTTCGCTGCCAAAAGAGAGAAGACGATAAAATACCTGAGCAAGTTTGGTAATTTGCAGTCTGGGATGGAGATGAAAAGTCGATGACAAGTTTTGGCAGTTTGCAGTCTGGATGGAGATGAAAACTCGATGACAAGTTTTTGTGGCAGTTTGCAGTCTTGGATGGAGATGAAAACTCGATGCCAAAATTTGGCAGTTTGCTCTGTGAAAAGTCGATGAGGGAGATGGGTTGAAAAAAGTTGAAAAAGAGATGGGTTGAAAAAAGTTGAAAAAACCTGTTGCACAAAAACCACGGGGTAGAAACGCAAAATTGGTGGGGCCTAGTCACTGTTCATGCGGTTTAAATTCACAATTTTTCATTACCAAACATTGAGTGCCCGGCTTTTTTGGAAACGTGGGCACAGCCACAGAACCAAACGGGCACTAAGTACCAGATTGGAAGTCAGTCTTATTTGCAATATATTTATTAAATTTTCTAGTCCTACTATATATTCATCATCTAAACCAGTGAACTTTTATGGAACTTGACTTGACACTACTAAAAAAGGAGTTATTAGCAATGGAGTAATTTGTTGCATTTAACAAAGGAATCTGTTGCTAATGAACATTAGCAATGGAATTTGCATCGGAAACTATCCGATGCAAATTTGTCGTTGTTAATTTATTTGCAACAAAAAATCCGTTGCAGAGCAAATAAATTAGCAACACATTATTTTTAGCAATGAAAAATCCGTTGTAGGTTATTTCAACAGCAACAACGGTTTTTCCATTGCTAAATACAATTCGATGTTGATCCATTGCTACATCAGTCGCTGAATTTTTCCATTGCTAATAGACTAATGTTATAGTAGTGTGAAGCCAACGTAAACCACCTCAAGATTCTTTTAGCATTTGATAGAAATTGCAAATCATTAGGACTAAATTAAAAAACTCAGATGTATGTCATTTTTGCAATTAGTTCATTTAAATAAGTCATAGTTTAAAGCTCTCGTAAGCAAAACTGATAACCCTTCCACGACTAAAACAAAAGATGATAGTAGGCCTCTTTGATGTAGACCACGATGAGATCCAAACTCCATGTTTTGTAAACCATTAATAAGAATTCATAATTTAATCTTGCAATGCATTCATGGAATTAGAGAAATCAATTCCATATATGACATCAATTCCTCTAGATACTCCCAAACAACTGAATCAAAACCCTTATTTCATAACAAATCCATACTGCCAACTTTTGTTTACATTGTGTACAGAGTAAAAATAGATATATTTTTGGTCGGCACTCTACTTTTCTTTCTTCTCCTCTCTTTTGTATATCCTTTCCTCAATCTTTAGGCCCTGATTTGTAAGAAAAAGCAGAGTTAGATGTCAATTGTTTTACGTCAAATTTGGCCCTTCATTCTTGTAATTTAAAAAAAAAATCATTGTTCTTCAATTTTGCCTTTTATTATTAACTTGGTAGGATTGAGTTTTGTAATTTTTTTTTTTATATATAAAATTACCATGTTCTCATAACTGTGAATATAGAATGTTAGCTTAAGTTGACTCAAATATTTTTTAGATTTGTTTTTATTTCATTTTTTAATATTTATTTGATTGAAAATTAAATTTTATATTTATTTTATTTTAAATTATCATAATTATAATATATATAAATTGCTTATAAGATAAGCTAAGAATTTTATGTGACAAGTTTTCTTAGGAATAAGACAGTCAACGAACTAATTATCTAGTACGTGTTCAATGATATGGACTTGGGACTAAAGATTTGTTTTATTGTGGTTTCAGGTTTGAATCATGTAGTTGCTAATATAATGGTCACTGGAGATTTATATGATCATTAACCTTAGAATTTATGGGATTAGTTGAGGTGCGTAAATTTTATTTAGATTCCCATATTAATAAAAATAAAAATACAGTCAATGAACTGATATGACAATACTGTATTAGAATAGTCTAGCTCTTGGACTGCGTCTGTCCCAGTTGTGAATCAAGAAGTATTTTCTTTTCCTATAATACAAGCTAAGCTTCACCCCTTCCTCCATTTCACAATAGACTTGAAACCTAAGAAAGTATTTCACCAGAAATCACTGCCTCTGGTTTCTGTTGCTGTTGAGCATGAAGGTAAGTATTTTCTCCTCCTACAGAACTTGTCACACTGTCTACGGCTTCATTTTTGTCAGACTGAATTCCCTTAAGCTCGGAGAACAAGAAATGCAAGCTTTTATTATATGTAATTAACATTCACGTAACTGGGAATGTTTGTTTTTCAATGATGCAGCAAAAAATAGTTATGCAGATACCAATGAACTCCAGCAAACACAGAACGAAGGCTATGAAGATTGCGGCGGTCGCAAACGGTATTTAGCATTCCTTAATTTCCAGAACTGTATGATGGTTAGAGAAATACTAACATTGGGCTCCGCAAATTGCAAAGAATAATTACATTTTGATATAAACTCTTCATTTTCTTTTTCTTTCTTTGTTGTTTTTCCTTCACACACGCGTCATATAAACTTTTCTAAATCTTAATTATGTAAAAGAACAAAAACGAAATCCTAGAGAGGTTCTGATACGGAGTTCATCATGGTGGACAGGTGTGAGCTCTGTGGGAATCGAAGGGACAGACAAAGTTGTGGTGATTGGGGACGAAGTTGATCTGGTTAAGCTGGCCCGTTGCCTTAAGAAAGAATTTGGGCATGTTATGTTAGTGAGTGTCGAAGAGAAGAAAAAAGAGGATGATAAGAAGAAAAAGGAAGAGAAAGAACTGGAGTATTGGTCAAATTATTGCTTTCATCGTTATCAACCACCTCCGGTGTACGAAGCCATTTACACTCCAAGCCAACCTCCTTGTTCCATCCTTTGAGATATTATCTGTATAATTTTCCTTGTTATTTATAATATATCAAAGATATATGCTCTTATTTACAAGAGTTTAAAGCCTATGATTTGCGAATTCATGCTATAATCAGTGGGATGCAAAGGTTAAGCTCCAGTATTGAGCATGAAGTTGACTTGCAGCTTTGAGATATTCCTTTTTCGTAATGTTATCGAGATTATTTTTGAAAAAAAAAATTATTTAGAAATATATGAAAATAATATTTTTTTATAAAAAAAAATTTATTTTTTTCATTAATACATGAAAATGATCTAAAATCATTAAAAAATTATAATTTAAAGTAAAAATAAAAATATTTTAATTTTTTTTCAAAAATATTTTTAAAATACAATGTAAAATCATAAGTAATATTAGTGTTATTGGGTATCATTCACAGTAATTAATTTATTTCATTGTCTTTAGAACCAACATTTTGATTAATTTGACAATATTTGAGCAAACCCCTTGGAAAAAAAAACTACAGAATACCCCATATAACACTTAAACCTAACACAGTAACACTTATATATACAGTGAAAAAAATGAAATAATCAGCCACTGGATATTTTCATACACGACTTTTTTTATATTTTTTGATGAATATTATTAAAACAATGTCTCAGAAAAAAAATCTGGAAGAAGGGTCTTTCTGAAATTAGGTAGTTTATTGTGGGATAATTTGTTTTTATTTTTCAGAAACTTTCTTTTGAAAGAAATGTGTATAACCTGGATCATTTGTTTGGTTATCTTGAAATATATAATTTGTTTTTAACTCTCAAAAATTGAACCCTGATAATACAATCATATTATCAAAACATTTAAAATATCTAGTTATATAAATAAAAAGTAACTTCGGATATAGAGGACAAAGTAGGGTAAGATATTCAAGTGACAAGGCACAAAATTTCAAGGACAAAGAGGTGGACATTAGAAATTTCAGAGCACTGAAGCTTGTTGAGGACAAACCATCACTACGTGAAGTGACAATCAAAATCATATCGGAACCAAAAGACAAGTTTTAGAGACTAAAAATAAATCCCATTGACTACGAAAAACAATTATTTTATTATTTAAATTAGTTGCTTTCTTTCAAGCTTTTTGATGGAAAATATATTGAATGGTCTTCTTCATTAGGCGCAACCGGACCGTCACTTAGTTTAGAAATGGTCCTAGTTTACGTGGCAATTGTATTTCGAGAATTTTATTCAAATCTCCTTTATTTTCTAAACGATGATATCTCAGAAAATCCAAGTAATTTATATTAGTCATTGTTTCACTACACCAACCCTCAAATATTAATTTATAAGAAACATTGTATTGGGGCCCTAGTTTTGACATTTTTTAAGATTTTTCTTAATATTTTTGGATTGCATGATATTTCTATAAAATAGATTTTGTGAATGTAAGGCTCATATTTATAGCCTTTAATTTCTCCTATAAAACAGTTTTGTGCTTTGTTTTAATTGTTATCATCAGCCTTTACATGTATTAGGAATCCCAAAAAGATTGATGTTATTGCATTTCAAATATCAAGTCAGTTCATTTCTTGGAGAGTTATTGCATTAAAAAAAAAAGGTTGGCTTACAGTCTTTCTATAGAGAAATCACACCTGAGAGTTGAATATTTAAGATCATCCTTATAGATAGTATAAGGTCTAGAAGCCTCTTTAGAGAGTTGTGTTAGCTATCCAGGTTCCAACTAGTTTCTAAGAAGTCATGCAATCTCACTATAAAAAAAATCCATTTTAAGAAGATTATGCAATCGTAATAGGAAGAACCTCTTTTAAAGGGATTGTGTAATCGTACTGAGGAGAACCCTTTCCAAGGAAATTATATAATAATCTAGAAGCCCTTACTGAAAATGATAGAAAATGTATGTCAAAGAGAATTACTTTAACTTTAAAATAAACTTGCTTGTTATCGAGGATAATATATCCTGGGGTGATTTAGGGTCTGTTTGGGAGTGTGGTTGAGATTGTTTTTCAAAGTACTTTTCATTCAGAAATAGATCAAAATAATGTTTTTTTCTTAAATATTATTGCTAACATCAACATGTTAAAATAATCTAAAAACACAAAAAAATTAATTTAAAATAAAAAATAAATAAATATTTTTTTTTTCAAAAGCGAATTTGAAACATAATGTCAAACAGACACTTAGTGGGTCTAGGGAGCTATTTGGTCAATCCCTTTAGAGAGTGTTGTTATTAAACTAGGGAGACCTTAGATCAATACCTTGTAAGAGTTGCACTTGGTCTTAAATCCAAGTAGCTTGGGGTAAGACTTATATCTTGGATAATCTGTTAATCTATTGATTCTATTAATATGATCCATTCTTTTCAACCTAAATGGTTAGAGATAGGTGTCTCATGCCTATAAAAAATCTTATTTGGTGAATTAAAAGACTTTAATGATTACATTGATGACATTTTTAGATAAATTAAAATATTATTATAAAGAGATATTTTGAAAATATATATCTAATGAAGAATAGAGGTTCTAAACCTTGCGTGTAAGGGATTAATTGTCTATTTATAGCTCATGAGTTTTTTATGTAAAGTAGTGAAGGGATAAAGTGTAATTTTGCCCTTTTAGTATTAATATGGGAACATATCTCTTACCAATATATTAATAAAAAAATTATCTCTGACATTTGCATCAATATGAATGAAAATATGGTGGGCTCTTAAAGGACTTTTACATTTTATCTCTTACAGAAAATTAACATCGATTTAAATATGGTAAGTCCTTTGAGAAATCTTATACTAAAAAAACATAATAAATTTGTTAAACTTGTATAGTAACACCTTAAGATACTTTTTAGGCTCTTTTCGGAATTTTCATTGCTCTCCTATGAAATTAAGAAAACAAAAACAAGAAAATATAAAAAGGATAAACGAGAACCTCCTCATACAATTAAAAATTTAAACTAGAATGCTCATGTAAAGCAACTACAAACTAAATGACCTAATTATATGAACCAATTAGTTCAAATTCCTTCATGTTTTTACCAATTCCATTGGTTGGTGATGGGAATTGGGAGTTCTTAATTTATATTAAAACCAATTTGAATTGAAGTATACTTTTTTATCTTATTGTGACAATAATTATCATGTATTGATTACTATTTTCAATGAGTTTAGTTTAAAGAAGGATAAATTCTATGTTTACCTTCACATAAATTTAATTAATATTATAGGTAACATAACAATTGATATCACAATTAGAAAATAGCAAAACATCGACAAATTGTTTTTTAAGTGTAAACACACTAATTATATTAGTATAAAAATAAAGGATGTAAATGTATTTTATCATTGATGTCATATTGGATAGTAATTTCAATAGTGGTTCTTGTATTCACAAGGAATTTTTTTTTTCTTTTATATCGATTTCATAGCCAAATCCGTCATAATTGGGGACAAACGGTAGCTTTATTCAAGTAACGTCCAAATTGAAGCTTTTTATATCAGAGTTTTTTCTTAAACATCCCCCCCACCCACCCACCCTCATATTATTTTTTTTAGGACAAGAGTCCTAAAAGGAACAAAAAGCACTAGAAAGCAAGAACGATAATCGACCTTGGACCTAGACCACATATTGGTCTACCACATATTGGTCTTGTTGCTTTCTATCCTTTTCTCTTTTTTTTCTTTTTTTTTTTTTGTCTATTTTTATCAGATAACTCACGTTGAAGGCTAGATTTTTCTCAATGTGTAATTATCGACAAAATTTCCAGAAGACAAACCAGCACTACGTGAATTGAACAATCAAAATGATGTCGGGACCAAAAGACAAGTTTTAGAGACTATAAATCCCATTGACTACGAAAAAGAATAATTTTATTAGCTTAATTAGTTGTTGTTTTTTTTGAAGTTTTTTTTATGGAAACTTCATTAGGCGCAACGGGAACGTGACTTATGGATCGTTATGTCTTAGTTTAGAAATGGTCGTCCTAGTTTATGTGGCAATTGTATTTCGAGAAATTTATTCAAGTCTCCTTTATTTTCTAAACCATGATATCTCAGAAAATCCAAGTAATTTAAAGGCAATACTTACAATTTGAATAATCAGCTGGTTTTGAAGCCGTCAAAGCACTTACTCGTTCTTCTACTAACTCCACAATGACTAGTAATGGTTGAATCAAGCTGGATTATGAGTGTCTACAGGAATGACATTGCAATCCAATTTCATATCTCGGTTCAAAGTCATAAAGATACCATAAACATGATTCTTATCAAGTTTAAAAATTATCAATTTTTTAAAATTTAATAGTATAATTAATTATCCAGATTAAATTTCTTAGTTATATCCATAAATTCAAATTGTATTCTAGACGGGTTGAAGGGCCATCTCCATGTTTGTCACATATGATAACATTATTGTTCCTACATCCAAGAAAAACAAGTCAGAAATAAAAAATAAAAAATAAAAAATAAAAAGGTTTCAAAGTCTACCTACAATAAATTATCAACAAACTATTGCACCTCTTTTTTGTCTATCTTTACTTTGTATATGTTTTTCCATGTACAACTAAATTATCAACAAACCGCATGCTATACCTGAATCAGCTTGACTCAATGCTTGCACTCAGACCTTTCGCCCAAGCTTCCTTCTATGCTGCTAGAAGCTGAGAGGAGGGTTTTTCACAACACTTGAACCGAAAGAAGAAATGCCCTAGCTCAG
Organism: Salix purpurea; assembly: GCA_027405865.1. NCBI lineage: Eukaryota > Viridiplantae > Streptophyta > Magnoliopsida > Malpighiales > Salicaceae > Salix > Salix purpurea. Next base: position 23,033,001 of record JAOWLH010000002.1, read on the forward strand.
CTTCCTAGCATGCCACATCAGCTATCAGAGACTGGATTAGAGCCTGGAATGACCCTCCACATCAGCTTCCCTCGCCTGGAATTCTCCCAGTAAACTGATCAGACACAGCCCTTGACTTCCCTTCACTACCAACCCCTCCCCTTGAGATTCCTCCCCGCCTGGGTATGGGAAGACTATACTCTTCCTAAAAGAAAGGACTAGCCCGGTAACATAGCAGCTTTTAGAGAAGGAAGAAAATCTTTCGACCATCATGGGCTCTTCGATTTGAAGAGATGTTTTGTTAAAAGCTTTCCTTTCCAGCGGTGACTACTATCGAATCAAAGACTCTCTCTCTCTCTCTCCCTCTCCCTCCTGTGACTTTAGTATATTCTTTTTTACCTCCTTGACGAAAGGTTTTTCTTCACGCCCACCGTTACCGCACGACGTTCTTTACTCAGTTAGAGCAACATCAAGAGAGGTAAGAGGACTGCGTTACAATAACTCTAATCAGTGACCGAATGCTTCCCGTTAGAAGAAGCACCGCTTTTGTCTGTCAACTCGCCTCTTACTATGACAATAAGATTTTCCTGGTAATCCTGTTGGTATGAGATAATTTTCTAATAATGCATATTTAATTACAAAGTAAATATATATATATATATATAAACTCAAGGGGATAACCCCCATCTTATAGTCATATTAGGATATTAGTCTTGGACTTTCAAAAACTTGCTTCTTATTTAGCTCCAGTTGACTTAATTAGTAAATAATACAAAGGGTAAATCGATTCATTGTGATGGTACCAGTACAAATCTATATACGTTTAGGCATTAGTAAATCGTGAATAATTATTAAATACTCCAATAAATTAGAAATAATTATTAATTCTTAAACTCAAAATATTCTACATCTAATTATTTTCTTAACCGGTACAGTATCCATTTTGTGTGATCCGTTTCGCTGTAAATTTCATGGGCCTTACTTCTTGGGCTTCTTGGCAGTTTCATTACTCTCCCTGTGGGATTTAAGAAAACTAGAATAAAATAAAATGCCTTGTGGATACCCTCCTCGCACGTTCGAAAATCTGAATGACCCATGAGAAGCTAAATGGCCTTGTTTATGGGTCCCAATTGGTTCATTCAAGGTGTTGATTTAGACCAATAATACAACTCCAAAGCTCAAATCAAGAAGAAGAGATTAAGAAAAAATTTTAAAGTTTTTCCTAAGCTTCAATTTGGGGTTTATTTTTAGGTTAATTTAAAAAATATAACTAATTGGTTTTGATTAAAAATACTAGATTTTAATTTTGATTTTGGTTCAAATCGTCTTAAAGAAAGATAAAATGATATATTAAGAGATAAATTATGCCAGGAAGATGGAGATAAATTGATATACTTAAGCTGTAAATTCTAGTGTTTTCAAAACTTGATAAGCAGATATGTGTAATTTCAATCAAATTACATAAAGTTATTATGCATAATTCTCTCTATAGTTCCCAAGAGATGTGGTGTGATAATAAAGATTTGCGATTTACTAACAAATTTTGAGTTATAGCCAAAATGTACACCCCTTGCAAGAATCTAAGATAATCAGAGTTTTACTTGTTTACCTGAACACATAAAATATATTTTTCAAAAGATAAAGTTTTCTGACATCCAAAAAATTTATTCTCTCTATAGTTGAAAATATAAGGATAGATTGTACATAACTCTTAGAATATGACTATGAGGAGTTGTTTCTTCTAATTAAATAAATTTAAAATGAAATCTTGAAGGAAAACATTAAAATAATAAAATCTCACATGAACAACATCTCAACATTAATTGACAAGTTGACCATTCAATTAAATTGTGGTGCTTATATATATATGCAATCTTCTTCATACTTATACACATAGAACAAAGACATTAAATAAATGAAAGCACGCTCGGTAGATGTTGCAAGGTCAACTAGAAATTAAATATTTAATAATTAGTAGCAGGAGAAAGCCATATACACCAATTCTAATTAGTTAGATGTAAGCAAATAAAAATTGTCTCTTAAGAGCATGGAGAGGTGAAACTTTCATGGCTCCATCAATGGTCGAGCAATCCAATTCCTATCTTTTTTTATTTTATTTTCATGAGCATGAAAAGCTACGAATCTTTTCGATTCACTTAGAAGGTCTTTTGATTTTAAATAATGATTTTTTTTTCATGATATCGTAAACGGATTTGTTGGGACTGGTAAGATATATGTTATGCTGGTGGCTTGCCAGCTCCTACTAAGAAAAATCATTCTATTTATTTATTATATTTAAAAAGAAGAAGAATAAAAAAAAACAGTCCTATGAGATCCAAGAAGGAAAGCTACCCTTTCACTCTCCAGAATACTATTTTTCCTCATAAAAAAATACTATAAATATAACAGCCTTTATAAATTTTTTATTGGTAGCATTTGTGCGCGGAGTGATGACAATGACCTTGCGATCTGCATAATAAATTTCGAATTTAAATCAGGACGTGTATCTCATATAAGAGCATAGGATAGATAGAGTTTTACTTATGGTAGCATTTGCGCGCGAAGTGATGACAATGAGCTTGCGGTTTGCATAATAAATTTATAATTTGAGTCAGGACGTGCATCTCATATAAGAGCATAAGATAGCCAGAGTTTTACTTAGACCCCTAAAATATGCTTTTTGGAGAATGAAATTTTATTGTATCCAGAAAAAAATATCATGTGTATTTAGGCATTAAAAATTCACGGTGATTCTTAGAATAAAATTAACTTCAGAGTCCTCACATGGCGTATAGAAAATTTAAATTATCTTTTTTTATAGAAAAAGATTAGGGTTTTACTGTATAAACCGAATCATTATATAGTTTAGGTTTAAATTATACTATAGATTTAAATAGTGTAATGTGACTTTTATCATTCTCAAGTAAAATTACTGTGCTATTTACTGGGGATAATATGATGATGCATTAATTATTCATCAGTTTCATCCAGCAAAACTAATTGTTTTCACATTTAAAAAGCATAATTAAATTACCCTTAAAAGTAAAATTATTCAATTAATCTTGAAGTTCTTTTTTTATTTTTCACTTTTCTAAACATAATAAATTACTCTTAAAAGTAATATTTTTATTTGGTGTCCATGGACTTCTTTTATTTTCCTACTAGTTTATAATGAGGTTGATTGTGGGATAATTTAATATTTTAATACATAAAAATATTATTTAATAGAAAAAAATAGTTAATGCATGCATTGTACATGATAACATGTTTGACCGTGTGATGTATTACTATAGCCAAAGATTGCCTCACTTTACATCGTTTGAATTTTCTCAGTGACCCTTTTCTTTTCTAGGCAACACGTATAGCTTGCTGACCTCTAGTTTGTGGTCAACGATCTTTTTTTTTCTTCCCTTCTTGATCTTAAAGTATAGTCTTTTAAAATTTCAAAACATCCTTTAAATTTGTTTTTTCTTTAAATTTGGTTTCAGTTCTTTTAATTACTTATTTGAAATAATTTATAAAATTAGATTTTTTTTCAATTTAATCCTCCAATTTATTTTTTTAATTTGGTCTTTATTTTTTTATCACTATATGTTTTATTTGAGATAATTATTTTTAAAAAAAATATGGTTTCACCGTCCTTCAGTTTTTTCTATCAAATTTTATCCTCATTCTTTTTATTACTGTTTTTTTCTACTCTGGCAAATTTTGTAAATTGATTTTTTTTCATTTTAATTTTCAATATTAAATTGATTGAAAATTGAGTTTCTTGATTAAGTTTAAGTTTAAGACCTCACGGGTCGTGAGTGTGGGAGATTAACCTAAGTTTATGATAGTTTCCTAGGTTGTTTTTTTCCTCACTTTTTGGATGCTCATGCTCTTTTAATTTCATTCTTCAACATATAATTCATTAGAGATTGAACTTTGTTATTTTTAGCTGTTTTTTTTTTTTTTAGGATTTGTCACCAATTTAATTTTTAAAATAACATTAGTTATCCTAGGTCTTTTATTTGTAGTTCTTTATTAAATTTAACTTTTTAAAAAAATATTTGAATTAAATTAAGTATTTAAATATGAGTATTTGATTTGCTTTTCAGGTTGTTGCTTTGAAAGCATATGTGGCAGTCATATGTGGCAGTCTCTTTGGTTTTCATTGTTCAGTCTTTTTTTTTTTTTGATAACTGGGGTGTCCGGGCCAGCTTACGCACACCACAACTAATCCCCGGACTCACTGAACATCCTGCAAACTCAGTGAGCATGTAAGGCACCGGGGGGTGACAGACGTGCATGGTGGGACTTGAACCCTGGTGCAGAGGAAGGAAACAAGTCCCTTCAACCGCTAGGTCAAGACCCCACTTGCGCATTATTCAGTCTTTTATAATGGTGTTAGAAGTGTCAATGAGGTCTTTTTCAGTGGTGAGATAATATCCACGACGGAGCGACAATAAATCTCCAACATAACCTTTTTTTTTTCTTTTCTCTTGATTATGTTATCAACACCTCATTTTTTATACTTAATTATGGTAAAAAAATTGTTCACTTTGTTTACTTTCAATGCCTTTTTAAAATAATATTATTAGATTAACCAAGTCAATGACTCGTCTCAAATTTTTCTTATATTTTTTAAAATATTAAAATTGCCTAAACATTTTTTTTTGAAGTATGGAGAAATTTAACATGGGTCCATGACCTAACATGAGCCGTCTAGTGATTGAACTAATTGAAGCACATTTGATGTGCAAGAGCAACTCCAATAGTAAAAGTTATTTTGAAGAATTAAATCTTTAAAATGATTTTTTGAATAGTATATATATGGTTTTTTTATTGATGTGTGATCCAATGATAAAAACTATTTTGGAGAGCCATTTTTTTATATTATTTTAAATATAGTATAATTATTTTGCATATAGTTTAATTATGCAATTAATTATACAATTAATAGGAGTAAGTTATATAATTAAATAATTATTTTTAAAAAACCCTCCAATAATATAAATAATTATTTATATTAGCCTTAAATCTGTATTATCCTTCATTCTCGAGTACAATAAAATATGATCAGTTCTCTCGAATCAATTCAAAATTTTTAACTTGATTTTTCAATTATGTCAAACTCATATATTTTATTTTTATTTTTCTTATTTTATTTTTATTTTGGATGAATTTAGAAATAAATTACACCAACTTTCAACCTCTTCTTCCCATCACAATCTTCACCAAAACTCACCAAAAAAAAAAAACCCACCACCACCACCACCACCACCACCACCACCAAAACCTCCAGCTCTCCCCTCTTCCCCGATACACACCGGCCAAATACACACTTCCGCTCCTTCACAGACCAACCCCCTTCTACATGAAAATCATTTCCCCCCCCCAGCCCTCTTCCTCTCGGCCAAATACCATCTCCAACCACCACTAAAGAAGACCCTCAGACCTCCTGTTCCCTCCTCTCCTCACCATACCAGACCCTCCCCAAGCTTCTCCTTCACTCTCCTCCACTCCCGGCCACAGAGCCATCTCCTCTCTCTCCCCTATCTCGGCTTTCTCTTTCCCCTCTCAACTGCCACCAGCTCCCGAGCTTCCTTCAATTTAGGTTCAATGGTATTGCAACGAATATTTTTACTTTTTGGCTTTTCTTGTTGGAGGTGCTACAAATAGCACTTGAAGTCGTGATGAGCCATTTTAGCTATTGAAATGCCTTACCTGTTGTAGCTAATAAAAATAAGAAGAAAAGCTAAAAGGACAATTTTTTTGGTTTAGCTTCTCAGATGCTTACCCGTTGGAGTTGCTCTAACATGGTGTATGAAGATGTCATTAGTATTGGTGTATGAGAATTATTTTTTTTTATATATTTTTAAATAAAAAACAATTTAAAAAAAAACAATTGTCAAGTACATGAAAAGTGATTATGAAGCTATCCGCATCTTCCATACCAAAATGGCAAAATAGTCTCTATCTATCTATCCGTCTCTGTTTTATTTTGTTTTCCCAAAAATAGCTAACAAATTGATTCATAGCTTTTGCATGGGTGGGTAGGATTTGGTGAGGACATAAACCCCCCATATTTTTATAGTATTTATGCGTGGACAAAAAGCAAAGATGGATCCTAGATTGTTCTGTCTCCCCTTCCCATTGGGTGAACCACTTCCACGCTAATGAAAGATTACATGCGAAGAAGCTCGAAGATTTGATCGCCAAAACAAATCATTAAGGTATTATTTAATGTTCAGCTGTTTTGTTTCATAAATCATTAATCTATTTGCTGTCTCAATCGGATCACTGTAACAAGATGAAGGTATTGAATATTATTGCTTGTCAATTCATGCCTTGACCCCTACTCAAACTCTCTCGTCTTCTTCTTCTTCTTCTTCTCTGGAAGGTTGGCTCTTCCTTAATTCTCTGCTCGTCACTGGTTTTGATTTTACTCTTGATCTTGCCTGGATCTCATGGGCTGGTTATGGCTCAAAATAACTCTGTTTTTGAAAACCTCTTATATATGTGTTCCTGGTTTGAAAAAACACTTAAAATTTAAGATACGAGATATGACCATACAGGGACAAGATTTGCAGACAAAAGCACAGAAACCAGCTTTATAGAAAAGAAAAGAAGCCCATGAACAAAAATCATGCACCACTTTTGGTCAAGCCTGTTGAAAGGAGAGTGGTAAATCATATGAACCAGGGTGTGTGCAACCCATAATTGCAGATCACATTCCCTTCACGAGCTCCATCTATCTATCTTTCTTTCAATGGCACCCAGTACGGCACTGGTCAAAACTTAATTATTAGTATTTACTCTCCTGTCTTTCACTTTATGGAGCTTTAGACATCGCACACACTGTAATAGTGTACCTCTCCTCACTCCTCACTCCTCAAGAACTTTTCTTTTTGTTTGTTCTTTCTTTATTATTAACTGAGTTCAAAAATTCTTGTCTGCCCAACACTACATTTATCCATTACTTTCGATCCCTCCCGTACACGTGGCTTCCAGTTAAAATTATTGGGAACAGCATCCAACTGGGTCCCACCCTTTCAGAACTATATTCTTAGGAGTCCTCAAGGACTCCCCAAAATTCAATGCATCACACGGTTTATACTCAATCACACGGTTTAATCTCAGCATCCCGATGCAAGACTGCTAGATGGGAATCTGCCACGTTTTGGAAAAGCATCTTGCGTATGTGTTTTGAGAGTGAGTGATAAGATATAGAAGCAACCCTAAATGTTAACAAAGTGAATTAAGAGAGAGTACAAACAAAGTGTGAAGCTAGAGAATTTGGTGCAGTTTTGTATAGTTTCGCGTGCTTAATATTTCAACAGGAGGAATCTTTTTGAAGAAGACGAAGAAGGAAGTGAAAGTGTTTTTTTTTTTTTTTTGAAGGTGACTTGAGGTATGTGTGCTTTATGTATTTGTGAACGCTTCTTTATCATTTATTCGTTATGGTTTAACCATTTTGTACATTTATTGTACTTTAATCTGAGAACAGAAAGAATCAATTTGAAGGTTTTCTATGCTCATTTGTCTCAAACAACACCATGTGTTGTTTTTTGAGGTTGTTTTTATGGTTCTTGCTTTTACAATGTTGGATTTTCTGGGTTCTTCTTTTCTTCTTCTTTTTGTTTTTTGCTAATAGAATATTTAGGAATGTGAAATTTGAGTTGGGGTTTCCACAAATTCTTGTTTTATTACTGGGTTAGACTTATTTTTCCTTTGGGTGGTCTGGAGAGAAATGGGTCATGCAAATCTTCATTCAATTAAAGGTTTATAATTTGTGTGATGAGACTGTTTACAGTTTATTAGTTACTGAAACTAGGGTTTGGACCTTGTGAACCAACGGATCGGATTTCTAGAGATAGTGCTAGAAGGCATATTGTTACTGACTCTTTTTGGTTTTTGTTATTTGGATTAATTATGCAAAATTTAGCAAATGTTTTCCTTTGTGGTATTTTGTCATGGGAAAAAAAAGGTAGATTTCTTGATTCTCTTCTGATTCTTCTCTTCTGATTCAAGACAAGTTACTGCTTTGAAAAGTACCAATTTGAAGTTGAACTCTTGCTATGGATCTATGTTTGTTTTTTTTTATTGACTGCAAGGCAAAATGGAGAATATGCTTTCCTATTCTAACGCCATGTTGAGTTGTGAGGACTTATGGCTTGAAAATTTTGGCAGGTTGAAAGGAAGAGGACGATCTTTGTATTTTTGACTTTTGATGTTGATTTAGCTGAGCTTATGTAGATCAAAAGGACTGCATTGTAGGTAGTGATTTAGGGAGGAAATTGGATATGAATATGCTGGTGGGGACATGCTTGAACCAAGGGAAGCTGATATACCTGTCCTGTTTCTTGTCTTGGTTGTGCTTCCTCTGGTTGCTTACATTTTGCTTGGGAAATGGAGTGAGTCTGCAAAGAAGAGAGAGAGGATAAGTTTACTTGCTCAACTGGCTGCTGAAGAAGCTTGTAGAGCAGAAGTGATGGCTACCACCTGTGTCATTCCTCCTGTGTCTTCTTCAAGGAATGGAACTCAAGTTTGTGCTAGATGCTTTAGTCCAGCTACAACCCGCTGCTCCAGATGCAAGTCTGTTAGATATTGGTACTCCACTTGTCCTTTTCCTCTAGATAAATGTGCTTGATACAGACTTGTATTACTACTATACTATCCTTTTTCCTGTCTTCCCTGGGATCAATAAGGAAATAGTTGTCATACTTTGTGTAAATTCTGAAATGTGCACAAACAAACTACACTATTATAGAAAGCAATTAAAAATGCCAAGATATTGATCATGAATTGTCTAGATAATGTTTGTCATAAGATTTCTAAAATTGAGGACAAGTATTTGCATTGCACATTAAATATGTCAGCCTTAAAACCATCCAAGTTCTGTGAGGCTGAGTACCAAATGCTCTTTTTTTTAAGCTTTGGAGGTTTTATTAATGTGTTAATTTATGAAAGTAAATGAAACAAAGGGCCAAATGTGGAGAATTCATCTGAAGCTTAGCCGAGTTTACCAATAATCACCAAAGCTACATTGGGTTTGTTGCAGTGATCTTCTTCCTTGTATTCATTTGTCTATTTTCTGTCTGCTAGTGAAAGGAAAATAAACACCCCAGTTAAAATCTTTTATTCAAATTGTTCACATTCTTTTACTATGCTTACCCCTAAGTGCAGCTCAAAAAACCATTAAATCTACTTGTTCACTCACTGCACCATTGACGTTGTGGGAAACTGTTGCCCTGAGACTAGGAAGGAGATTTGATTCTATGGGAAACTTAAGACTAAATTTCCACTATGTATGCAGGGATTTGTTCTAGATTTTAAACAAGTTTTGGCTGGTCTTTTCACGTGTAAAGTTTGTGCAGTTCATGTTAATAAGCTTGTAAAAATGATTTCTTGTTATTTCTTTTGACCCCCGAAACCCCCCCCCCCCCCCCCCCCCCCCCCCCCAAAAAAAAAAAAAAAGAAAAAAAAAAGAGAGAAAGAAATGACATGTATCTTATGGTCTGTTTAGCATCAACCATTGAAGAGGGGAAACAAAGTAAAGCCATGTGATGCACAACTCCTACTCTTAGATATAAACCAGTTTGTTAATTTTCAACATAAAAATGCCTGCAGTTCTGGAAAGTGTCAAATAATTCATTGGAGGCAAGTCCACAAGGAAGAGTGCCAATTGTTGGAAACTACCGGTTCATGCTCATCTCCTTCGGCTACCTCATGTGATGAATTCACCCCTGAAAGGTTATTAATCAATGATGATATGGACTTATTTTCCTTGAGGTATAATAGCAAGCAACCTACAATGGATATTGGTCCTTCATTCAATAATGTCCATCTCATAACAAGCACTGGTGCTTCTGCTTCTGTTAATTGTCCTGCATCCGATACCTCTCAAGAGGCTATGCTACACAGAAGAAGTACAAACAAGCAAGTTTCATGCAAATCAAACAAAGAAATGTTACGAAGGCAGGAAGTGGCTGTATTTGATTCTTCCCAAGAAACTGCTGGAATCAGGCCCAAAAATTTAACTTCTGGTAGTATCTCTAATGGGCAAGACACTACTAGTGCTATGGATGAGAGCCATAAGTATTCAATACAACATCAGAATGTGTCCAAATCAAGAAGCAACCACGCCTCCTCAAGCTCAATGAATGCTGGAAAATATGGAACAAATGCACATGAAATTGGAACTAACATCGCAGATTTCTCTAATGCGGAAGCTTCTTTTAATGGTGAAATGACAGGACCTAAATGTTCTTATGAAACACCAGTTATGAATGAAAATGTGAAGGCTAATAGTGCATCACATCCCATGGGAAACAAATCTTCTAAATCATCAAAATCGAAGATGAAAGTCCCTGGAAATCTATCATACTCTGAAATAGATGGAAAAGGACAACTTACAGATGAGTCAAGTAGGTTTAATGGATTACCCTTACCAACATATCAGCTCTTTGAACTTCTTTTAACCATACATCTGTGATGCAGAAGTTGCAAGAATGAGCAATGCTAACCCTGCACCAGGAAGCAATGGGGCTACAAGCATTGATATTATGAAGATGATGGGCTTAAGGAAGTCAGCAAAACTTGCTAGACAAGATACAGCAGAAAATAATATTGTTCACAAAACAACTAGGGTTAGTTTCTAGTTCTATTCAAGCTTTTGAGAGCTCAGTTTAATCATTCCTCTGTGTGTCTTGGTTACTTTACTGGGTATATTAGGTCATAATGGGATGTTACTTCTTATTATATTATTTCATCTCAGATGCTGTTCCCTTATGAAGAATTTGTGAAGATCTTCAATTGCGAAGTTATTAACTTAACACCCAGAGGACTTGTAAATTGTGGAAACAGGTATGACTGGATGTGTCATAAATGCGGAATAAAGAAGTGTGCAGTGGTGTTTGTGAACTAAATTAAAATGAAGAGAATGTCAATATCACACACTTCTGTTTTTCATGAACTTGGGCTAGCTGCTGTTTTGAATTTTACTGCCATTGATCGCTGACGATGAGCAGTCAACTTTAACATGATGGATTGCTTGTAATGTAAATTATATGTTTTGATTTTGACTTTTATATGCTAGGTTGTTACATTTAATTGATGAAGGTTGACATCTACTTGTGAGGAGACCACTTTTTATATGCTAGGTAGTTACATTTAATTTGAAGGTTGACATCTACTTGTGACGAAACCAGCCAAAACTTTATTTTGCCTTTTTTTTATTATAAATTCAAGGATAGGAGTGAGGTAATATAAATTTATAACAAGCTGGTCGCTTATTTCTGAATGTCAAAGAACTTCTACAAGATGATTATTTTCCTGTGCCTTTTTTGTGTTACTCACTTTTTCTATTTTGCAGTTGCTATGCCAATGCTGTCCTTCAATGTTTAACCTGCACAAAACCTCTGATCATCTTCTTGCTTCATAGATCACATTCAAGAGCATGTACTCTACTATTCTCATTTTTTATGTTGTGGGTATTTAATATAACAGTAGTCATTTGCTCGGACTTGTCTAAGTTTCTTAGCTGCATTTGTGTGTCAGGTTGTGGGAAGGATTGGTGTCTCATGTGTGAACTTGAGCAACATGTGATGATGTTAAGAGAATGTGGGGGCCCTCTATCTCCTAGTAGAATCCTTCTTCATATGCGTAAAATTAATTGCCAGATTGGTGATGGAAGCCAGGAAGATGCACACGAGTTCTTAAGGTTTTCTAAAGATTTACTAGCTGATATTTTTCTCTTGGTTCCAAGTTTCATCTTGGAGATACTAGTCCCACTTTGCTTCATATTTATGGGTTCTCTTCATCCAGGCTTCTGATTGCATCAATGCAATCCATATGCTTGGAGAGACTGGGTGGTGAAGACAAGGTTGATCCTAGATTGCAAGAAACAACTTTTATACAGCATACTTTTGGTGGGCGTCTTAGGTCAAAGGTGTTTGCTCATTTGGTTCTTTGAACTGTTGTTTTGTTTCATTGCAGATGTTTTGCTTGCTTTCTGTGCATTTTCATATCATTGATTTTAGTTAAAGACTGTTATCTTACACAACAATCATGAAGAGGTCGTGTTTTGCTACTAGGTCAAATGTCTGAGATGTCATCATGAGTCAGAACGATATGAGAATATTATGGACCTTACTTTAGAGATATTTGGTTGGGTTGAGTCACTTGAAGATGCATTGACTCAGTTTACAACCCCAGAAGAATTGGATGGAGAAAACATGTATAGATGTGGAAGGTGGGGCAACCCTTTTCTTTTCTTTCTTTATTTTTGTGTGTTTTTTGCATGTTTTTTGAGGTTAAAACACTCAAGTAACTTAATGGCTCTGAAAATATGTTGATGAAAAGGTGTGCTACATATGTCCGAGCTAGGAAGCAACTGAGCATACATGAGGCACCAAACATCCTGACAATTGTTTTGAAGAGATTCCAGGTATCACTTTCATATTTGAGTAAAATGACTTTCTTTCTGTCATTTATTCAATCTGCTTGCAGGAAGTCTAGAATGTTGCCTGCCCCCTGTATTAAGTTTACTTTATTGGTTGAGTCTTGGTATGATATGCTGTCACTGATTTGTTTTAGGCAGCAATTTACAAAATTTAATGTTTCCAACCCACCTAGACTGTTGGTTTTGATCCCCTTTCTAGCATATCGACAATTTTTATTCTTATGAATGAATGATTCTAATTGCCTGACTGTTTTGTTTCGTTGATTGCTGGTTTTGCTTCACCAGGAGGGAAAATATGGGAAAATAAACAAATGTATCACGTTTCCTGATATGCTGGATATGATCCCATTTATGACTGGATCAGGTGATGTCCCTCCTCTTTACATGCTCTATGCTGTTGTGGTACATTTGGATACCCTGAATGCATCTTTTTCTGGACATTATGTGGCATATGTAAAAGATTTGCGAGGCAGCTGGTTCAAGATAGATGACACTGAGGTACACCCATTTCCTTACCTTAGTTCATTTTTATAGTATTTGGTTCGTCCATATTTTTTTCTTTTTTAAATAAAATGAATTGCTTGATGCTTTTGCTTTGTTACATTTTTTTTCTTTCTGGAAAAGGTGAACATATAATTCATTCATATTTTTTTCATGGTTAACTTATCTACTTTGGTTCCATCTGCTGACCCAACTTTGAGGTGATGGAGTTGGCTTAGTTTGGATAAGGGTCATGGGCTTGATGAAAAATAGAAGAAGATGCTAGTTAAATGGAAGAGTTTAGATGTTTAAACTACTATCTTATAATATTTGCTCCACACTCAGGCTGCTATCTCAGCTATTTTGTATCTGTTCAATACATGGTTTTAAGATTAACATGCCATCTTATAGACATGACATTCTGGACTGGCTGTGCGTCTAGCATGTCCAATGTGGCAAGAAATTAGAGCTTCTATTTGCCATCATTCTGGCTGCAATTATAAATCTTCTTCAATTGTTTTTGCTACTTGCAACGCCGGTTTAAAACTGTTCCTTTTAAGGATAATTTTTTTTCTTTCCATTCTTATAAACAGCCCTACTCAACTGATGAAATTCATGAAAGTGGACTCTCCTCTTCTGCCTGCATTTTTTCTTACCCACATGGTTGCCCATATATTGATATTAACTTTAAGTAGATCTCCTGAATTTTAAAATTATGGTGTTTTAATTGTTTCCATAAGATTCTATATTGCAAAGTGGGATTTCGATTATTTGGATCTTGCTTTCATAACAGGTTCATCCAGTATCAATGAGCCAGGTGATGTTGGAAGGAGCATACATCTTATTTTACAAGAGGTAGATAATTGGGTTGAAATCCACTACGATTACTTGGTCTCTTCTTTTCAGGAATTCTACTGCTAGTTAATGTTTACATCTGTCCTTGTTTCTCTCAACTTCTTGCAATTGTTTGTTTCTTAGGTCCAGTACTCGCCCTCAAAAGCTAAGTCGTGAGAAACCTATCAGGCAACAAGTTACTGTATCTTCAAGACACCGGACATCAAGAACACAGAAACCTTCAAGACAAGGACAGAGCAAATGCAGCAGCCACTGTGTTGGCCCAGAGGTTTCATGGGATATCAAACCAGAAAATGGTTCTGTCCCTGCCAACTATGCTAACGGCATTCCAAGGAGGTGTGCAGGCAAAAATATCACACAGGTGATGGATTTCTCTGACGCCACCTCAAGCGACCGGTCCATTTTTACAAGCTCAGACGAGGCATCTTTCACAACCGAGAGCACGAGAGACTCGTTCAGTACTATAGATTATGCTGATGCATGCAATGTAGATGCATTCACCTCAATTTTCAATGATTTGTATCCTCCAGAATCATCTAACCGGAATACTCTTTGCCGTAGAACATTTTCATACAGTAGGCCACAAACTAGGTTCATCTCGGAGACGGGCAATGTTTTGGATTCATACTCAACCCAATCTTCAGGGCATGAAAAGGAGAGAAATCCAAACAGGTATGTGATTCATCAACCCACTTCCTTGCGGGCAGTTCCTGCACCATGTCTGTAGGAAATGGGAGAACCACAGAGTATGTCTTGATTGATCTTCTGGTCATTGCAGACTGTAGTGTGTAAATCCCTAATCATGTCTAGTGACTTAGCTAGGTAGAAGCTGCGCCTCAAAATTTTTGTTCTCAATACTTGGTTGATTGGGGCATGTGGATTGTCATAGGAAAGGAATATTCTTGTTATTATTGAAAAATTGTAAAGTGCCAACATATCCAGTGCCCCCTTTTGTAGTATTTTTCTATAATCCTGTTAGAAAACTCATGCTTCACTTGCATAGCTCATACTAGGTTGTCGCTCGTTACATAGAATATTAAATATTGTAGTCTTTTTGTTTATGGAGATAAATAAGAATTATTGAAGGTTGAAATTAAAAACAATAAGACTAATTTTTTGTTATATATATATATATATATATATATATATATATATAGATGGATAGATAGAACAACTTCAAAATGGAGGGCTAAAAGGCTTTGAAATTGAAACATTGTATTCTAATTGAAAAATCGAATCATCAACGAAAACAGATTTGATAACCTTGGATTCTATTATAACAAACTAAAAGATCGATTCTTTGGGATGCTTCCTTTCTTCAAGCTGAATGAAGTGGGATAGAATCAGATCGATTTCCTGTATATGTATGTATGATAGTAAAAACTCGTTAAGGTTGATTCTTTGAAACCGCTTTCAAGAAGGGATGACTAATCAACCAATCTTGGGACAAATGATCTCATCTTCTTATGTTTATTTGTGATTTCCTGTTGTACGTAAGAAATAAGTCTTTGGAAAGGAAGAGACTCGTAGAATTAGAGAGGCAAATAGAGCTTTTGCACATTTTCGTTGATTCATGAACAAGATCTATATCTATATAAACATCCAATGTAATTAAAAAATAATCAATATTCAAAAAATATGATAAAATATGAAAAAAAATCATAGAGAAAGAATATTAATTGAAATATAAGATTTAAAAATATTTAAAATAAAACTAAAAATCTTTTAAGAAAGAGGCCAAGTACTGATAAGCTAGGCTTAGCGCTTGGGCCTAATAAGAAAAGGCTTCCATGTGGGTCTCTAGTTTTTTCTTAAAGTTTAATGGGGCGTGGTTGTTGCCCACCTCTAATTGCTTAGAACTGCAACAAACGACGTTTCATCTTGAATTTCCATAATCCAATCACTAGTATGTTTGAGAAAATAATTTTTTTGTTATTCAGAAGCTCATTTTCAACCCATTTTAATTACAAAAACACCCAGGAAACACTTTGAGAACTTGTTAAACCAATCTATTCCCTCAAAAACTAAAAACCCAAAATCAAAAATCTATCCAGGCCCAAATCTTGTTTTTTTACCACCATTTTAAAAGTGTTTTTAAAAAATTTTGAAATTTTTTATTTTTATTTTTATTTTTTACTTTAAATTAAAGTTTTTTTTTAATATTTTAGATCATTTTAATATGCTAATATCATTATTTTTTTTAAGTACATTATTTTGATATATTTCTTAACAAAAAATATTTTCAAAAATAACCATAATCATTCTTGCAAACAATGTGAGACAATTTTCTTTCCTGTTTTGGGACTACTTTTCATCAGCTTTACTGCATAGTTGTCATTATTTAGGTTGCCATCATTTGAGTTTAAATATTCATCATCAAACAATTAACATAAACTGTTGCATGAAACCTGTTGCAGTTTAAAAAATATCTGTTTTTTTCAACTGGACTTGCATACCTTGAAGCATGGAAGAACAAGTGAAATTTCTCCTCCCATCCATGGAATTGTCCCTCATTCCCAGGTTCCACCCCAGGAGGATTATATGAATATTGCAAACTGCTTGCTGCAAGCAGACATCAACTGGCTTGAAAGTGGACTTAAATCCCAAATCCTATATGTGAATATTAATACGATTTGTTATTTCTCTTTCGTAGAAAACTAGATAATAGAGTTATTGACTATAAACGAACAGAGAATTTTATTCAATATGAGAAATAGCTGCTGCCTAGAATTTCTCACACGAGGATACATTTTTTTCCCTGTTCTTGGACTGCTATGACTAGCACAATGGTCTCCTCTTACATTACCAGCAGATCATCTTCTATGTAAAATTGCATCCAAATCTCATTCACCCTGTTGTCAAACTCAAATGGAGAGTTGTACTGGGCAACAGCATAGACGGTAGTGGAATCAGGAAGGCTTTTCTCAATGGCGGCAGCCCAGATGGTGTCAGCAAGACTAGCTTGCAAGGCAGCAGCTTCCTCTCCAACATTGGAGTCAGTTACAAATCCCTTGAATTGCCTTACAGCTACATATGTTGGTTTCCATCTCTGAACATGGAGGCCTTTCGCCGGAGGTGGATCAGCTTGGTTCTCTTTTGGGACATAGAAACTGACGGTGAATGAGGATTCACAGAAGGGTCCATCACTGGGTGAAACTTCAGTGATCACTGGAGCTGTCATCTCTATCTTTTCTTCATAACTGTTCTTCCCTTGGATATAGTCAAATAGCCTGCAAGCAAAATAAAATAATTTACCTCCAAAAGCATGATTTATATAATACCTACTAACTCGGAAGAGGGTTAAAATCTTTAAGAAATGGATTGATAATACTGCCAACCATCTCGTTTAATTAGATAATTAATTAAAGGGCAAACCTCAAATTTACCATCCAGCTATTAAACTAGTTTTTTTTTTATTAATCAAGGACAAGTAAGACTCCAATGAAGTATTAGCGACGATAAAGCTTGATACTACAAGAAAGCAAACTTAATAATTCCAAGTAAGAAAGCAAACTTAATAATTCCAAGTTTTTATCACTGGAATAGCTATTACTATAAAGTAGTTTCATCTATACACTCGAAAATGCTTTTTTGTATCAATTCTAACAATAAAGAATTCTTATCAGTTCTAATGAATGATTTGCTCCACGTGACATTAGAATCTCAAATTTCTCAATGCATAGATAATCAATAATTTCTTGAATTGTATCTAATAGAATGGCTAGGCTGAAAAATAAAAAGTCATTAATGAAAAAACAATGTTTTGGATGTATCATTTAGACAATACTCCATGACAGAGAGAGGGAGAGAGAGGATATGTGAGTAACCTTAAGAATCCAGTTCTGGTGGCCTCAACAAGGGAGATATCTTGGATAGAAGAGGTGGACATCCAAACAGAAGAGTTATAGCGGCGAATTTCGTAGCCATTGCCGAGTTGAATAACATCAAACACTGGGCATTCTATGCGGGAGCAAGAAGGTGGGTATATCCCAACACTGCTCTTCTCAGCCTCATTATGCCATAGACCAGAGCTTGCGCTTGAGAGAAGGGTCAGGAGAAATGATAGCTTCAACATGGTTAAACCAGATACTTGTAGTGGCGGAAGGAATACTGAGAATTCAGCGCTCAGCCTCAACAGGGAAGCTCGATATTTGAGGAGGAAGAAATGGGGTAGATAATTTATAGGATTTTTTGGAAAAATAATTAACGACGTCGTCTTAAGTATCTAGCATTTACTGCCAGTGTAGACTGTAGAGATCAGAGTCGTTGATTTACAAATCTGATCGATAGCGGTGGCTATTATGAAACCACGTGTCACATTATCATCTTCATGCAAGAAAGCAAATGGCAACCACAAACGGGGGGATTGGGATACTATTTCCCATTGCTATATATTTGTGTTAATATTTAAAAATATTTTAAATAATAACCTCAGTCATATTATATTTGTCCGACAAATTCGTGACTCTCTTAAATTACAATCTATTTAAATTAAAAGTATTTTTAGTTAAAAATATATTTAAATCATATTTTGTGCATTAAAAAATATTAAAAAAATATATTTTCTCATTTAAAATAAAACAAATTGACCTTAGAAAACAAACATATCCTAATCGAAGAGTACATGGAGACGGCTTTTATAGGGTGCAGTTGATTTATGTTGTTTAATCAGAATCATTGTTAAAAAATGATTCATAAAAATAATATCGTAATTAATAATTATAGGATATTACTTGGAATTTTAAAAACGTTTATGAAAATAAATGAAGAAGAAAATATCATTAAAACTTTTGTCTTTGTCGCGTCATTGCTAGAGGGAAATTCAAGAAAATATTTTGTCTGAAAAATAGAGATAAAATTAAAATTTATGCACTATCGATTATTCTTTAGAAATTAAAAATAAAAGTAAACAAATAAGGTAATAAAATTAATAATATAATAAATTCACATAAAAAACACACCCGAATCTTCTCTCTCATTTTTTTTTTCATGAAAATCTTATTTTTGTATTTGTTCGTTTAATATTTTTTTTATTTAATGTTTTTTTTATTTCTTATTTTTAAATATAAAAAGTATACTCTAAAGTATATGTCTTTCGAAAGTAGATTGTACGGAGGCCGACAATCTGGTTAAATTGGGGGATTTCCCATCTTTGTAGGGCCAAATAAGTAATAACAAGCATAACTAAACGACATATAAATAAGAGCACAACCTAAGGCCACATCGTCGTTTGCAGAACGTTCAATCGAATTCAAATTAAAAACCCTAATTCCACTGCCTGCCTCCTCCTCCTCCCTTTTTTTTTTTCTTCAGTAACTTCTCTCTATTGTCACTGGTATTTGAGATTTTTAAGGATTTCACTTGTCTAAAAACTCCCTGTTGTTTTTTACTTCCTATAAACAAATAGGATGATTTATAAGTGTTTGTTTGCCTGCATTCTATCCTTGTTTGATACTCACTGAATAGGATTACTCAATGCATTAGCTTTAGTATCTTGTGTCAGCCATAGAATCAATAGGTGTGATATGGAGTTGCACTCACCCACAATTTATTTTTCTCAAGAACATGGTTTCTCTATTTCAAAGCACGTTACTTTATGAACAGTTTTTTTCTCGTATTAGATCAAAAGTTTAAATACGGACCATGAGGAAACAATTAATACGGCTGATCTTAATCTGTGCCAAATTGCTAACTGCCCAGCTCGTTGCTGCAGGCGGTGGTTTCTTTGCTATATCAGCATTTGATGTTTGCCTTACTCATCTGAGTGTCCTCTTTTTTTCTTTGTAAATGATGGAAAAACTTGATTTTGTGGTCGAAGTTGGCTTATTTTTTTCTGGGTTTTTCTTTAATTGAAATATAAAGAAATGGGCAGACTGGAAACTGATGAATAAAGCAGGTACTTATGATAGCTTGTCATATCTAGATGTTCTCCTGGTGCAGCATATGTTGGTGTTGTGCTGAGCTTCTATGATATGTCTACATGACTAAACCAATTATCTGTCAACTGATTCCTTCTCCCTATATGATCTTTGAGTTTCAAGTTTACGAGACTAATTGCTTGTGTTGTTTTTTTAAAATCAGAGCAATTTTTGGATCTGTTTGTTGAGCAATTTTTGGATCTGTTTGTTAAGGAAGGCTAGCTGTAGCAGTTTGCTGGCTTCCTGTATGTAAATTGTCAGGTTATTAAGCAGCTGCTATTTGCTGGATTTGTTAAAACCTTCAACTTGCATGCCGTCCAAGTATGTTGGATAATGTTCTTATTGTTCTAGAAAAGTTACAAAAGAATTTGATATGGTAAGTATCATATCGTTGGATTTCAGTGATTAAAAAGAGTCAATGTTATCCTTTATAACCGAGGGTTTTGCTTAGGAAAGGGGACAATTGGGCGGAACTGCCTTGAGCTTTGAAACGGTGAGCATGTGAGATTATTGGAGTTACTGGTATTAATTACTGCACACTAGATTGTAATATGAGGTCGTATAAGCTTGATTTGCTAAATTTATCAGGCCCGTAGATTAAAAATAGCGGATTATGACCAGAAAAAAAGGAAATTAAGAATGGCTTATTTACAGGAAATATATCGAAGTATTTCTGATAACTGTTACTTTACTTTTATCTACAGTTTCTTTAACTGAGTAAGAGGCCATCCGTTGCTCTTCTAATCCCTTCAATTTTTGGTTTGGAGGGATGGCTAGATATCTTAACATGTGGATAAGGATTTACTAGTACATCCACCATGTCTGTTAAATGTTTCTGGCAGTGTGCTCGAGCTTATGGTGAATAATTCTTGTGTAAAATGTTTCTTTCTGCTTTCAGGTATTAAATACACTTTTTATAGTTACGTACAAGGAACTGTTGGGTACTTTAGCCACCAAATAATTTGAATGTTGATGGAGAGGTGAAAGCAGAAATTTCCTCCCTTGATCACCTTCTTGCCTGGTCATTTCACAATCCCAAAGTATGAGGGATGAATTTCTTGAGGTTTGCTGATTCTTTCATTCAGCTGAATCTCAAGAAAGCCTTTCCTGTTCCTGACTGATATGGAAGTACAAATATGTAAATAAATTATAAAAAGAGTGGATTCACTATCCATGTGATAAAGACATCCTTTTATTTGTTGCTTTCATTTTTTAATCGTGTCTTCTTTTATGGAGATACACACGTCCAGAATGCAAGAACAACAACGTTTGGTCTCACCGATGACTCAAAAGAATTTTCCTCTCTTTATACTTGATAAATGTGTGTGGGGAATCTTATTATATCTAGTTCTCGGATTCATTTCCATTTAAAATAATCTGAAGATATCAAGGCCTGTCTCTCCATCAGTAGTTTAACATGAGAATTTCCCCACCTGTTGTCTAATTTATCTTCATCATCTTCTCTCTACTATTCCTGCCTGTACTGCTATTGCAAGGCAAAATGTTGTTGTCTTCTGCAGTTATGGTTTGGTGATGGATGCATAGAAGGATTACAGGCATTTATGGTGAGCATGTTCCTTACAAGTTGACTTCTTCTGTAAGCTTTTGAATATCATGCCTGGAGCCCTGTGCTGTTCATTTTTGTTTTTCAAACTAAATTTCAGTTTAAATTGTATAGCCTTCATTGTTGATGCCTTTGGTATATTGTTTTGGTACTAATGTGGAAAAGATTGAGTTACAATTTGCTTCTACTACTTGAAGCTGACAAAGATTAAGATGAAACACTCTATTATCTTCTTATTTGTATTGATTTTGTCCTTACATTTGTATCAGTTGCTGGTCTGATGAAATTTGATATTATCTTCTTATTTGTATTGATTCTGTCCTTACATTTGTTTCAGTTAATAAAACATTAAATGAATCTGAAAAGTAATGGACCATACCATGATGAAGGTTAATGTTAGACCATCATTTCAATTCAAGTTTGATCAAATTTGATGAAGAAATAAAATATATTAAATGAATCTGAAAACAATGAACCAGACAATGTGTCGTCTAAATCCTCTTAATATTCTAGACGACATGTCATCTCGACCTTTATTTTTTTTCCTTCTCCAAAACGGCGTCATTTTGGGGATTTTAACCAAAGTACAATGTTATTTTTCTGGTTTTAATTTGTTAAATTATATTCTTAATTGATTTGAAAATCTTAATTTTATGCAGTTTCGCCCTTGATAAATTTAAAAAACAACTCTAAATTTACACGTTCTTTTTCACTTTGGTCATTAGTATCAAATTTATGCATTTAATCCTTAATTGATCCTCAAACTTTCAATTTCACTCATGATTTCATCCAATTGAATTCCTATAGTTCGGTGACTTATAAAATAGTTCTTGACTGCAAATATCTTTAATTAAGTCTTAAATTGGCCTCAAAACTTTGATTTTATAAGCTCAAAAATACTAGATGTCAATATTTTTAGTTTTCTCTCACTAATTACATAGATATACAAGTTTGTTTATTTGTACTTATATAGATTTTACAACCTTTTAGGTTTTATTAAATTGATTAATTTGCTAGAATAAAAAAAATCAATTTCAATCTTCTCACATCTTGTTCGACCAATTAAATCTGTACATTGAGAGGGCGGTTGCGGTAGCTTTTCAAAGTGCTTTTCGTGCTGAAATACATCAAAATGATATATTTTTTTTATTTTTTAAAAAATTATTTTTAACATTAGCACATCAAAATGATCTAAAAATATTAAAATATATTAATTTATAATAAAATAAAAATTTAAATTTTTGCGACACGACGACTGAAAAGCGGTGACAAACGTGCTCATGTTTGGTGTTTAATAGGTTGTGTCGTTAGCTCTATAATAATAAATAATGTTGTACACAGCCAGCCCATCAGCCTTGTTCTACTGACCTGGAAATCTCCTTTTCATTAGACAAATGGATCTGCTTTGTACTAAGAAAATCTATCTATTTGATTGAAGAGGTCCGATGGTGCCTGTCCTTGATTACTGATTGCGCAACAATGTTACTGCTCGACCAGGTTTCCGGTCGAGATCCAAGTCACGGGTCTTTGGAAATCGGCATGATTGATGAAAATATATTTCGATTTCTTAACTTTCATTCCTAAATATGTTCTTATCGCTTTATTCAATCAGCCATTTACTTCAGTGACAGAATCAAAGTTGTCACCAGCAGAGTTGTGGTTAAGTGGTTGTTGGGGACACCCTTCTTCATGCGAACATGGTTCGAGTCCCAATAGAAGTGGAATTGGAGGGTTCCTTCATTCATGTCTTTCCTAGATCTATCCCTGCGCAGTACGTCTGTCATCCCCGCGGTGCCTTACATGCTCACTGAACTTGCAGAATATTTAGTGGGCACGGGGAATAGTCGAGGTGTGCATAAGCTAGCCCGGACACTCCGGTAACAAAAAAAAAAAAAAATCAAAGTTGTTGATCCTCAAATAGTGTCTTGGAAATCATTTTTCATTGGATTTTGGCATTCTATTTGGATTCTAAAATCTTACATGTATACACTATACAATATGGAACCAAAACTAAGCGACCACCTTAACATTTTTAACCTTTGATTCTCCCATAATTATTTATAAAAATAGGATTAAATAAATTAGTTATTTATGAATTTAATAATCTGATTATTTGTTTTTGAAGATCAAGTGTATCATCTAGAAATATGTCATAATCTCTTAAATATTAAAAAAATCATATCTAACCCAACCTAACCTATTAATAATTAGTTTCTCGATGTAATCATTATTTTTTTATCAATAATATTCTAATTTAAACATTGTGGTATGAAACGTGTCTCCTCTATCAAATAATGTTGTTCTCAACAACATAATTATTGATTGTTTGAATTAGATTTGAAAATATTTATAAATCATACTTTACATTGCCAAATAATTCCACAATCAATATTATTTGAGAAGATGTGAGGTGTTTTCGTTGACTCAATTATGATAATGAATTCTATCTCGATCACTTAAATATCTTTATATATATATTTTTTATACCCAATGTCCACCCATTTATAACCTTTGATTAAGTCAATATATGGTCAAAATCAAAACATAAAATTTCATATATAAGAGAATATAGTGATATCAAATTTAAAAATTACTTGCATAACTATCGTGTGTGTGTGTGTGTGTGTGTGTGATCTCTCAAAATGAAATTCTCATAAGAGTTAGATCAATGTATATGACATTTGATAAGTACTACATATTAGTTTTAGATATTTGTCATGTTTTATCTTATGAAAACTTCTTTCATATAGGAAATAACATAATATATATATGTTTCAACAACTTTACTTAATGTTCAATCTTAATAGAGCTTTGACCAAGAACATTAAAAAACATTTTTTTTATGTAATAATAATCTCATAATTATAACTAATTTAACAATTTTGTCCTACAAACTTTATCTTCACTCCAAAATTATTAATCACACATAAATAAATATAAAAAATATTTTCTTATTAATAATAAATATAATTTTACATGAATAAAAAATATCACATGTAATCAACTAATTATGTAGATGTCATTTACATGAACAAGATCTAGTTTTAAAACATAATTACTATTCATTTGCACCTTATAATCCAAATTTAATAGTAAAATAATTGAGGTCTACATAGTACATTATAATATATTATGACACCAATAGAGATGATACAAACATAATCATTTTTGAAAGTTTATATGAAGTAGAAAACACAATACAAGTAACATAGTGTCATTTTATATGCTTCTACGAAAGGGACTTTAAGCTAGTAGTAGAACATTAATAAGTTTTTTTTTTTTCATTTTATACAAAAAAAATTAAGGATGTCATAATGTGTCTTTAGATAGATGGATGAGAAAAAAAATTTGTTATAAAAAAGGTACTACAAATAACAATAAAAAAGTACATAAATGATACAACCACTAAACTAACCACAAAGACAATCCTAAGACTCTCTAATAAGTTTATTACAACCATTAAAAGTTCAATGCACCTCTTTAAATACCTTATATTCTAGCTTGTCTTTTTATTTGGCTTATTTGTGTGATTAATTAGAAAAAAATATATAATTAGAAACTTTATTTTAAGCGGAGGCATGTAGCAATCTCGCAAGTCAATCAAAATATAATGTGAAGCTCTTAACTTTATGGTGTGATGCAAAAAAAAAAAAAAAAATGATGAAGAAAAACAATAACAATAAAAACAACAAATGTAAAGGTAAATGAAAGTTGTAAATTATGATAAATGTTTTTGATAAATTAAATAAAATAAAAATATGAATAAATTATAAGTACAGGGTTGTTATTGTTTTAAACTACTAGATAATCTATTTATAATGTTACACAGCAAACAATTGCACATACAAATAAAATCATAATCTATACAAAATGTTTGTAGCAAACAAGGACTTTACAATCAAAATCCAGGTACAACTCACACTTGTTATTTGTATATATGTTTACGATAGTTGTATATGTTTATATTATACAATAAGATTTACTAGTTAAATTTCTAAACACATAGAGAGTTGACGAATCAATTATTGAAATCTAATCTCATTGGTTGGTTGACATTCGACCTCATTTATCTTCACTAATTAATGATTGATTTTATTGATTTTTTATTGATTTATAAAGTGAATAATTATAGTTATGATTACTTATATTTGGCATGAACGTTCATCCAACTAAATCAATCAAACAACATTTGTCGACCTATTTTATACTGCTAATTAAATCAATTATTTCTCTAGCGTAGTTTATATCTTCCTCTTGTTCTTTTGACAACTTTCATTTGCAACGAAGTGATCTATTCATTTTAGTGCTTTGTGTGATTGACACTACAAGCATCCCACATATCTCAAGCAAATCTTTCTTGCTGTATCCTGCTATTGCCCCACATCAAGTCAATTGAATAATACTCTTTCTATGTCTGGTTGATGCTACACCATTATTTCCCCCCCACTATTTTAAAGATATTTGGTGCACATGCATGGTGGGTCAACATGAAAAGCTACACTACTCTTGGTGTTGTTTCTTGCTTATAAAAGCCCTGCTACGGGGGGCATCTCATAAGCAGCTCTATCTCATTCTTTCTCCTACCTCAGGCTCTTCTAATTCTCTGCTTCCCATTTCATGAAATCATCGTCTTGAAAAAGAAATGGCTTCGTCTTCTGTGTATGAGAACTGGGTAATGATCAATGGCGAAATTGATGGTTCTGGAGGGAGTGAGGTTTCAGAGATGAGCAGCAGCGCTGACTTTCTAATGTCCTTGATGGAAGAAACACCAGGTGAAGAGTATGATAATGAAAGACTATCAAGTCTAATCCAGTCTCTTGAAGCAGAGATTGATCCCGGTAGAATGGTTGGCGGCGATGCATCGATGATGGATCCCAGCAGCACTTGTGATCAATCATGCGATGCTGGACAAGTGGAAGGCCATGATTGCTGGGGAGCTGACTTGATTAGTTGGGATGCTGATATAGAAATGGATTCTCCATCATGTGATCATGATGATGATGACATTTCAGTTTGGTATCATCCTATTGGATACCAGGTAGATCTCATGGCCGAGTTTGGAGGTGTAAGAAATTGTTCCCAGATTTATTCTGGAGTTGATTTTGATAATGGCAGCATTGGTTTGTGGCAAGAACCATGGGATGAAACAATGTATAGATGAAGCGTCGTAATTCCAATTGATTATTATTATGAGCTAGCCAAAATGCAATTTATAATTTGAGTTGCAAAATGTACAAGTATTCTCAAAAATAAAGTTTATAATATTCTAGATTAGTCCCTTTTTTCATAATTACGATGAATATCTAATTACCAAGTTATTTGTATTGTCCTTGATAAATAAATTTATGTAAAAATAAATACCGGTATCAATGAGAGAGTTGAGGAAGGAGGTTTGCAAAATCGTGCAACTTTAAAGGTTAACTAATTAAAAGGAGTAATCCAAAATAATAATTATTATGTGGTCTGAATTTGAGAAAGTGTATTAGAAAATAAAATAACATCTCATTTCACAAAAAAAAAAAAAAGTGTATTAAATTCAAAACTCCTAATCGTTTAATAAATAAAACTCGATAAATAATTAATTTCATAAACTTAAACTACCACTAAAACCTGAAAAATAATTTTATATTAGTCTTCGACACTAGAATTTATTTTCTTTAGATAGCTAGGTCATCCAACTTCCAGTAGCGAGCAAGATCTACATCATTTATAATTTCTCTAAGAACAAAAACTGAAGTGTGTCTATACATGTATATTAACTATTATCAACCAAGTTTCAAGGTCGCCATGGGACGTGGCGTAGTGACAGAAAATTTGTGATCTGCACGTTAGATCTACAGTTTGAGTCAGGATATGCACCATTTGTAAGAATCCGGGACAACAAAGATTTTACTCGCTCATCTAGATCTACAAAACACTTTCCAAGAAATGAGATTTTCTCGCATAAAAAAAAATCAAGGTTAGAAGAAAAAAGATGATCATGCAATTTGTAAGAAATGTCTTGAATTGCAAAATATTTTTTTTATTGCCAAAATAGTTTCCTTACACTGGTTTGAAAATATCACCTGGTCATACACACATGTATCCATAAATAAGCAATCAGGATTTCCTTTTCTTCATCCACCAGCACAAAATCTTCTTTAAAATGATGCAACTACATACTCAGCTTCATTCTCCAGTTTATTGAAAACTGATTAATCTTGTCACCAAAATATACTGATACGAAGTTTAACGATACAACATATTCTCATTGGTGTGCAAGAAAGTTTATGGTTTCATTAACAATTGCAATTAACACCTTAAACTATAGTTTATTCAGAAGAACAGTGGGATTACAGAGAGCAGTACTCTCTTGTATATTGTGCAACGTGCACTGTCTCGTAATCTCGACAATCTCAATTATTCTAGGGAAAAGGAGGGGCGCCATTGATGCTTTACTTTAAAATTTGACAGGTCAAGATAATGGGGGGGCTAATTGCCAATATAATTCTGCAAGATTTACGTTCCAAGTCTCAAAGATGGCAGGTCAAATGGGATTGGGATCGAATCATTTGGTGGACACTAACACATGGGTGTGACGTGTGGTTCATTCACCATTTCATTAAGAGATTTTCAATTATGTGAGATCTAAGCTCCACTCAACATTTGGTGGTGGCACGATGTGTCGGTTGGGTGGCCAGAAAGATGGGCAACAGGCTTCTATTATTTAGATTAGATGGGGAGACACTTGTAAGACAAGCTCGTAAGGTAGAGGGTTTTTTTTCTTTCTAGCGAACACCCCACATCAACATGTGACAGATGTTGTGCCTGTAGCATAGATTCAAGCCCCACTTACAAGATTATGATAAGTAACACAATTATTGTGGGTTAATGGCCAGGAAAATATATTATTGTTATTGTTTAGTGTTGCTTCAATTGTGATGCTTATTCGCGAAGCTCAATTAGCCATAGAAGGTGCAGTTAAGCATCAGGGAAAATAATTAAGGAAAAAAGAATAGATATTGGAGTTTAATTGGTTAAGAAACCATCTCACCTAAAATCTTAAATTGTTAGGTGAAATCTCATAATAAGATTTATATTATTCTCTAACACATCCATTTAAGTGAAGTCCTATCGAGTTTGAAACTTACATAGATTCATACTATTTTATGTCTGTTTTTTCATCAAATAGAATGAGAGTAGTAAGACTCGGTCTCGTGATCGCTGGGTCAACAAGACTCTGATACTATGTTAAGAAATCATCTCATCTAAAAGCATAAATTTTTAGGTGAAACCCATAATATGATTTATATTATTCAATTGCACAATTGTTAAATAAAATGATGCACACCAATTAAGAAAAATGTTATTCATATTCTATCTAGCTCTAGCTTGTGTGATAAGTGAATTTATTTCGAAATTGGAATTCGAAATCCCATTTCACCTGAAGAAGAAAAGTTTATTTTCTCATGTCGGCTTTTGTGATCAGAAGAAACAATGAACACGGTCGATTCAAGAAATAAGCTGAATATAAAATATAACATTCTGAAAACATGATGTTGTGACTTAAAGCAACATTACAGCAATGGATGCATGGAACCCTAATTTTGGTTTCCTTAATCTTTTTTACTTAATTGGCACACTTACTTTATAAGTTCCATTATGCAGAGACATGATTGGTGGACCGACAAATTAAGAAGCTGGCCATGAGGGATGCCCTCTTTGCATTCCCTATTTAAATACAGTACTCTTCAGATTGAGCGAGTCATTGAGATTAATCCATCCAATCCTCTCTTCGTTTCCAATCCTCTCTTCTGCTTTGAGCTCGGCCTTCCCTGCTAGCTATTCCCTAGCTTCTCCAGCACAACAATGGCGTCTTTGCTACCTGAAAATATAAGCATCAAAACTGGCGATGATGAATTCAAAGGAATTGAAGGGTTTGACGATCATGGTGCCCTTCTCATGTGTTTGCTAGAAGAATCACAGGGAGAACATGAGAGCAACGAAGAGAGATTAAGGAGCGTGATCCAATCTCTTGAAGCCGAGATTAACCCAAGTATATTATCAGACGGCTGTGATACAGGCATGGATCCAGCTGAGATGCTTTGTGATGGAGAGGATACTACTGAGCTGTTCAACATGGCGGAGATGGAGTCACTTGGTCTTGACTTCGAACTGGTTGATATGGACGTGGTGCCTTCCTCGCCAAGCGATCATGACATGAATTATTGGTTCATGGAACCTTCAGAAAACTATGTCACTGAGTTTGGTTTCAGTAACTATTTTCAGTTTGGTCATGAAGCCGCCATGGATGAGCATGGCTATAGCTCGTTGTGGCAGGAATCATACGACATAATGATGTAAAATTAAGTTGTGATTTCCCTCTTTTCTTTTTCTTGAAATCTCAAATAGCTGTAAATTTGAAGGATATAGATCGGTGAGGAGGCCCGTATAATTATTAACAACTCAAGTTGTGTTTAATATATATATATATTTTTTGATAACCGGGATGTTCGGGCCAGCTTACGCGCACCACAACTAATCCCCGGACTCACTGAACATCCTGCAAACCCAGTGAGCATGTAAGGCACCGCGGGGGTGACAGACGTGCATGGTGGGACTTGAACTCTGGTGTAGAGGAAAGAAAAATTAAATCCCTTCAACCGCTAGGCCAAGACCCCACTTGCAGTTGTGTTTAATATTTGGTCTTGCCTATATATGTCATAAAAAATAAACTTATATTCAATTGATTTAATTAAGAATATAAGGATAAATTAAATAATTATTTTATTATATAAAGAGGATATGAGTTATCAGTCCTTAATTATTAATAGAGCAATTGATTTAATAGGGTCAAATTACACGAATTAATTATGTAATTTATTATTCGAGGTCAGATTTATTAGTCATCCACATAATCTATATACAATATAATATAACTCTTAATCTCTAGGCTGACGTTATAGTACTACAGGGTATTTAAATTTTTACACAAGTTAATAAAAAAGACAAATATTTTAAACACCGACCAATACTTTTGTAATAACCCATCAAGAACCACTACAGGAAGAACTACCTCAGCCTCCTCTACCCATCGACATCGGCCGTTGATCCTCTCGTCGTCATCGGTCGGACGCTATTGTTCAAGTGAATTAATTCACGTGAATACTAGCGTTGCACTGTTCACGTTTTAAAAAGACGTGAACACTGCAACACTCGGCCCAGCCCAAGTCTAACAGAGTTGGGCTTTGTCCCAATTTGGCTGGGTCTGCTCTCGGCCAAGTCCGATTTAAAAAAAAAATATATATTTAAAAAAAAATAAAAAAAATATGTAGATGCAGATTAGTCGTAATGAAAGGGAAATATCTGTTCGTGATGAAATTGTAAGTAATTTGATGGGAGAATAAAAACAAATATCTATTTTTTCATGAATTATTAATTACATTTTATTGTTATGATTATTAATCTACAAAATTTTAAAAAAAAATTATATGTGTGTGTGTGTGTGTATCCTTTAAAGTAATTTCACAAGTTGACAGCAATATGAAAAACATGATAACCAAACATACGAAACTGCTTTTTATCAACCTCAAACTCAACCACAGTTTTAACTAAACACTTCACTACTTATTTTGAACCGCAACTAAAAATGCTTTTCATGAAATTGTTTTTTTTAAATCTCAACCACAAAAGCAAAAGCAATATCAAACACGCCCTAAATACAATACAACAATTAGTAAAGGACGTAGGGTGATGGCAAATAACTTGCAATCTGCACAGTAGATCTCGAGTTCGAGTCAGGATGTACACTCCTTGTAAGAGTCTGTAACAATCAGAGTTTTACTTGCTCACATGGGCCTACAAAGTGTGTTTTCCGAGAGATGAGATTTCTTGCATCTGAAAAAATATATATACAATACAACAAAATTCTTAATCACTAGGCTAAATTACATTAATAAAGTTATTTATTACTTGAGTTCACATATATTATTAGACATGCACATAATTTATATAAAATAAAGCAAAACTCTTAATCATTAGACTAACCTTATAGTAGTAAAAGGTATTTAAATAAGTTAATAAATAAGAAAACTATGTTAAAAAAAATTGAATTATTATAGTGTAATGCAATATGTATATGTATTTATATAAATGTAGATTGGATCGATGAATACTTTTATAATAATCCATGATAAGTAAAGCTTGAATTCGTAAACCAGATTACATGAATGAAGTTATTTAATATTTCGAGGTCAATTCTATTTCTAGACATGCACATAATAATTTTCTTTTTGGATGCGATAAAACCTCAACTCTCATAAAATACATTTTATAGATACAAGTGATTGAATGAAACCCTGACTGTCCAAATTATTATAAGAAATATATATTCTGATTTGAACTCAAAATTTACTATATAAATCTCAATTTTTTTGCCATTAAGTCACTTAGCTAACTTTATAGTACCATCTGCTGATAAAATGTTACTGGTCGTTCGTACCATCTGCTGATAAAATGTTACTGGTCGTTCGATTATCAGATTGGATCTCCGATGGCTCAATTAGTCCTTCATCTTTGTTTCCACACTTGGCAAGCCGATTCTTGAAACTCGAGAGCTGGATAGTAAACTCTGCTACAGTCAAGTTATATGGCAACATCCGCTTAGCAAAGTTCTTAGAGCAACTTTAATGGCAAGAGCCACTGGAGAGTCAAATTTCAAAAATAACTTTTTGAATAGTATATATATAATTTTTTTATTGATGTATATTCTAATGGTAAAAGTTATTTTGAGAAGCTATTTTTTTTGTATTATTATAAATATAGTGCAATTATTTTATATATAGTTTAATTATGCAATTAATTATACAATTAATAAGAGTAAGTTATATAATTAAATAATTGCTTTTAAAAATCCTCCAACAATAAATTTATTATTATTTTTAATTACATTTAAATAAAAAAATGAATTTAAAATAAAATACCCGCAATATTTGAAATTTGAAATACAATATTAATAAATTTCAGTATTATAAACTCAAATTCTATCAAACTTACAATACTAATAAACTTATAAAACATCTATTTAATACAAGGAAAATAACATCATTATCAATATACAAATTACAAATAAATGCACAAAAGCTCTAAACACAAAATTTAAACAATTTATAAATGTAAATCCCATTTTTTCGCAAACTATTTCCTATTTTTTCGCTCCCAAATCTAAACCCACCACCACAACTCCACCACCATCACCACATCAAACAGCCCCTTCATCTTTCTCCTCCCCAAAAATCACAACAACAGTCCCCTTCTCTCCATCTAAAACGCAAATTATTTCCCATTTTTTTCGCTCCCAATTCAAAACCCACCACCATCACCACATCAAACAGCCCCTTCATCTTCCTCCCCTCCATAAATCACAGCAGCAGTCTCCTTCTCTTCATCTAAACGCAAGCTTCTCTCTTCTCGCTTAACTTCCACACCAAAAAGACCTAAACTTTCACCTCACACACAAAACCCAGTTCTCTCTTCAGGGGCTTGGGCAAGCAGTTGGGTTTGAGAGGGACGGAGGAGAGGAAAGAAAGAAATATTGCAACGGTAATATATGTCAATGGCTTTTGCCATTTGCTCAGCTATATTTAGAGCATCTCTTGTGGGAGTAGCCATTTTGGAGAGACAAATCTTTAAAATGGATGTTTGGATAGTGTATATATGTTTTTTTTGTTGATGTGTGCTCCAATGGTAAAAACCATTTTGAAGAGCCATTTTTTTATATTATTTTAAATATAATATAATTATTTTGTATGTAGTTTAAATATGCAATTAATTATACAATTAATAAGAGTGTAATATAATTGCTTTTAAAAAACCCTCCGACAATATAATTATTAATTTTGTATATAATTTTTTACTCTCTTGTCATCAAGGTATTTTTAAATAAAAACAAAAACAAATATTATTATAATTATTAATTATAAGGTATTATTATAATTAATAACTATTATTATATAATAATTATTATTATATAATAATTATTATTATAATATAATAATACTTACTATAAAAACCCACCCCACACCATTTTTGTCCCCTTCATTTTCATTTCAATCTAAAATATCCTATCTTTTTCTCTTCCGGCCGCCGCCCCCCCTCCCCCCCCCCCTCCAGCCGCTGCCCCACCCATCGTCCACTCCCCTCCAGCCGCCCTCCACTGCTCTCCAGCAGCTCCCCCACCCCACACACACACGTCCACTCCCCACACAGCCGTTCACTCTCCTCCAGCCACCGCCCCACACCCATTTCTTCTATTTTCCTCCTCCTCCTCTTCTTCTTCGTTGCCCCCCCTCCATTTTGTTATGTTGTGTTATTTTCTTGTTGAAGAAGAAATCAAAGCTTCTGCTCTGTTTTTCTTGTTGAAGTTTCAATCACATGGGTTCTTGTTCAACTCGAAATCAAAGCTTCTGTTAAGTTTCAATCACATGGGTTCTTCGGATTGGCTGCAAAATATTTTGTGTTTTTTCAATTTTTTAATTCGTTGGGTTGTTGTGTTGATGGGTGTTCAATTGTTGAATTCGGTGGGTTGATGTGTTTCGTTGGGTTGTTGTGTTGATGGGTGTTCTGTTGCTTTGTTGAGTTGTGTGTTGTGTGTTTCGATTTGTTGCTGGGTGTTTTAATTTGTAGAATGGCTGCCAACGGTAACATTTCAACAGTCTTATTTTCTTTTGCCTCCGCAGAATCCATCTGTAGGAATGACTCCCGAATGGCTCCCGAAGATGAAAAAGTCATTTTGGCTCTTCATTTTGCTCCTCCCGCTGGAGACGAAAATTTACCAAAAAAAACTTAATATTTGAAATCTTGCCTTTGGCTCCCGGGATGGCTCCTCCCACTGGAGATGCCCTTAGAGCAAGTCCAATGGTAAGAGCCATTTTTAAGAGTCAAATCTGTAAATAGCTCATTGAATAGTGTTTATATGGCTTTTGTATTGATGTGTGCTCCAATGGTAAGAGACATTTTGGAGAGCTATTTTTTTATATTATTTTAAATATAGTGCAATTATTTTGTATGTAGTTTAATTATGCAATTAATTATACAATTAATATGAGTAAGTTATATAATTAAATAATTGCTTTTGAAAAACTCTCAAACAATAAAATTATTTTTTTAATTATATATAAATTAAAAAAATGAATTTAAATATAATTAAAAAAACCCATAATATTTGAAATTTAAGCTAGTTATTGTATGTTTTTTAAGTAATTCTATGTTTTTTTATGGTTGTTGTATTTGAAATTAATTAATGTTACTTATTGTCTTTCAGTATTAGAAAAACTAAAAAAAAACAAAATGAACACATTAACAAATAATCAATAAGTTCAAACATAATTAATTAAAATACATTCCATTGCAAATAATTCAATCAAATTAATTACAAATTAATACCCCTATTTTTTTATGCTAACTATTATTATTATAATTAATAATTATTATTATAATATAATAATACTTACTATAAAAACCCACCCCACCCCGTTTGTCACCTTTATTTTCATTTAAATCTAAAAACCCTACCTTCTTCTCTTCTGGCCGCCGCCCCCCTCCCCATCTCAAACTTATTAAAAAAAACCCTATCATCCTTCTCTTCTCCCCTCTGCTTGCGCCGCCGTCGCCGCCGCCCACCCGTCCACTTCCTCTAGCCGCTCCCCACCCACCCACACTCGTTTAATCTCTCTTGAGCCATCGTTTTCCTCCCTCCCTCCCTCATTTTCTCTTTTTTTTTCTTTTTACAGTGGATCGATCGATCGAGGTCTCTCCCTTTCCTTCTTCTTTTCAAACCCTAAACCACACCAGTACCAAGAGAAAAGCAATTTTAGGGTTTTCGA
The DNA here is from genome assembly GCA_027405865.1 of Salix purpurea. Classification (NCBI taxonomy): domain Eukaryota; kingdom Viridiplantae; phylum Streptophyta; class Magnoliopsida; order Malpighiales; family Salicaceae; genus Salix; species Salix purpurea. The sequence continues at coordinate 23,068,104 of JAOWLH010000002.1, forward strand.
TTTCCTCTTATTACTACAAGATTGCTTGTTTTTTTGGTTCATCTGGGTTTTGTTGGAATTAAATGAGAGGTTTTCATTGTTGATTGTTGCTGCTATGTTTTATGTTTCTGCAACGATATAATTTCTTGTATTTCAATGGCTATTTTTATTACAACGGTCGGATTTTCTCTTTTGCCTTCCCGTCCGAAACCTGTGGGAATGCCTCCCGAAAATGGAGAAGGCATTTTGCCTCTTCATTTGGCTCTCCCTGTTGGAGTGATAATTTTAACAAAAAGAATCATTTTTTTTAAATATGGTTTTGCCTCCTTTGATGGCTAGTCCCGTTGGACTTGGCCTTAGCATTTGGGGACGGGATAGCTAATTTTGGCTCTCCTTATGCATGGCGCGTTGGAGACGATGGAATGGAAAAAAAAAGGCAAAAGGTAGAAAAATATAGCTTCGGCTCTTCAGATGCATGCCGTGGTGGAGTTGCTAACCGTATCTTGTCCAGCATCCAAGCCCGAGAGAGATGCTACCACAGAAATTGGGTTTATGACCCACTAAATAATAATTAAGCCCAAGCTTGAAGCCCAATCTTGAAGCCCAAGCATTAGCCCAGCCATGCGCAAGTATAGATTTAAGCTTTTACTTAGAAACTCTCTTTTGTAAGAGCTTTGGTTCTAATTCTAACCTTTTTGTTTTTATATTCTCCCTAACTTGACGATTAGAAAAGCTTTTTTTTTTTTTTTTATTTAGGACAAAAGTTTTTATAGAGTTTTGGATTTCTTTAAAATATATCAATCAAATTTTCTTTAAAAATAATTTTTCATTGTCAATAATTTATATAATTTATAATAATAATATTCTTTGTTAAAAAGTTCATGTAATAAGATTAAATGACAAAAACTCTAAAAATTAGCGGATCTCTTTTTTGATTTAGACTCACATATGCTCATAAACTTTAAACAAAATTTCAACAATCCATGGAAATTGTCTAACCGACTTAAATATTTCAAAAGAGATACTGATTTTATAGGTCACTATAATAGATTATACTATACAATAGAGATAATAATTTGATAAATCAGTATATTATTTTTATTTTAAAATTAATTTTTTTAGTAATTTTATATTATTTTTATACAATAATATTAAAAATATTTAAAAAAAAATATTTATTATTTTAATATATTTCTAAATAAAAATATTTTCAAAAATCATCAAAACTATAATCTCGATCAATTAGTTAGAGGTGGTAAGTGTGGCTCGCATTCCATCATTGATAGTTTTCATCGATGTTCATAGATTCAGGCTCTTTCAGTTCCCGTTGTTGTTGCTTTCTCTCCTTCTCAACTCCTAATAGCAGATCAATGGCTGAGAAAAAAAGAGAGACCATTGATTGCTAGAAAACAAAAACTATACTATTGAGGATTATCAACCTCAACACAGATCACCCCTCTCATCTACAAATTCCATTAACTGAACCTGGGCTGGTTGGTCGAGGAAAGGAAGAAGTTACAGGCATGATTTCACGTCCGTTTCCCTCTAAAAAATCAGTCTTTAACTATGTTTTAGCTCATTCAAGAGCCACCATTCCAAACCCAATTCCTAAAATCCTTCCTTGTTCACTCTGTGCAGCATTTCCTTCTTCTTCAATATCATCACAAAATTCTGATCCCACATACAAATTGACCCACAAGGACTGGTTATCTCCAAATGAGGTCATAAAGATCTTTGAGAATCTGAGAGACCCACACTCAATAATCTCAGTATGGAACCAATACTCAAAGAGGAAAGACTATAAACCCAATGAAGCCCTTTACACTCAGGTCATAAACAAGCTTGCACAAGCCAAAAACTTCGATGCGATTGAAGATATAATGCGAATAATCAAACTTGACAAGTCATGTCGTTTATCAAACGATTTCTTTCACAATGTGATCAAGATTTATGGCCAATTAGCGGGTCGAATCAAGAAAGCAATGGAGACCCTTTTTGATATGCCAAAAGGGTATAACTGTTGGCCTAGTGTGAAAAGTTTCAATCTTGTATTGAACTTGCTTGTGTCTGCAAAAGTTTTTGATGTAGTTCATGAGGTGTATTTGCAAGCTCCTATGTTGGGTATAGAGATTGATGTTTGTTCTCTTAATATTCTCATTAAAGGGTTATGTGAGAATGGGGATTTGGAGGCTGCATTCAATGTGCTTGATGAATTTCCTAAACAAAGGTGCGAGCCCAATGTGAGAACGTTTTCGACTATAATTCATGGGTTGTGCGAGAAAGGGAAGGTGGAGGCGGCATTTGGTTTGCTGGAGAGGATGGAAAAGGAGGGTATTGATGCGGATACGATCACTTTCAATATCTTGATTTCTGGGCTACGAAAGCAGGGCAAAGTTGTGGAGGGGCTGGAGTTGTTGGAGAGAATGAAGTTTAAAGGGTGTGAACCAAATGCAGGGTCTTATCAAGAGATATTGTATGGTCTGCTTGATGCAGAGAAGTACGTTGAGGGAAAAGAATTTATGGTTAGGATGATTGGGGAGGGAGTTGATCCTAGTTTTGTGTCCTACAAGAAGTTGATTCATGGAATTTGCAAGGAAAGATTACTGAGGGATTTGGATTGGGTTTTGAAGCAAATGGCAAGGCAAGGTTTTGTTCCCAAGATGGGAATGTGGGTGGAGATGGTTCAAAGTGTGGTTTCCGTCAGTTATAGCTTCAACCAACTTTCAGTAAGTAAAATTGTTAATTGTGAGAATATTTAATTCTCACATTGGTTGTTACGGGAGGGGCGGTGACTTTGATGGCAAGCGTTGCGCATTTAATCTATAAGATGGAAGAAGATGAGCCATGCTCTGTCTGATTGTCTATTAACTGGCAATGGAAGTGGAGGGGAGTTGGCTGTGAAGACAAGCTTTATACATCTTATTGTGACTATTATGGAAGCAGCTAATGCAAGTTTTGGTTGACGGCCTGCGATCAGAAACTCTTCTAACAAAGACATGAATGCGGATCAAAGGATTTGCTTTCTGTAGAATGTGATTCCTGCGCCTGATCAGCTACATGGGAGCTTCAAGTAACAGAATTTCCTGCAATCGACGAGTTTGCAACTCTTGAATGTGGTGTATGATATTGGTATATCTCTTCATTCTCCTGCTGATTTAACTTGCAGATAGAAGCTGAAAATTTGAGTTTCCTCATTACTGTGCAAGGCTTTATGTGGAGATTGTGGCTCTTTTTGTCTGCTCAAATTTGCTAATGGATTGAAATATTAGATATAGGAGTCTGGTGTCTTATTTAGCCGTTTGGTCTCTTAATTTTATCTGTACATTTACAAGAAAGAAGTCAAACAAATGAGAGTTTATATCTGTTTATGTACAGGTATTTTAATGCGATGATGATACTTGAGGTTTATGCAGCACAATTTCTTGTTATGGAGTTGCCTCTAGCAAACACAGACCTTACACAGTTCAAGAATTGTCACTGGGAAGATTTTATGTTGGAGAATAACAGATATAACTAACAGGGAAACAACCAGGTGAACAAGATCACCAACTGCACTCAATCTTTTGGTTGAAGGAAAACAATATGAAAATGAGGAATCAAACCGTCTCCTACCACTGAAAGACCAGATGATGAAAACACCTTAGATGTGTTGAAGGCAATTGCTTTGTTTTGTTGACTGCGGAACTTCATGAACAGGGAATGAATGCCAAAGGATGCCAAAGAGAAATATATTACACTATTTGAATCCAAACATGAGTCAAATGCAACCCTGAAACATTTAATTATACATATAAACATAAACACTACAATCTCGAAACAGAACGCTTACACACTTCGAAACTGAAATATAAACATAAACACTACAACCCCAAACTAAACACTGAAACACTTCAAACTGAAATATTCCCCCGAAACAGAACGCTTCTTACCCTTAAAGCATCTAGAGCATCAACAACATTTTGAAGATTCCAAATTTCTTGTGTTCCTCGCCCAACTCTTTAATCCTTGAGCCTGTGTTGATGAATCTATTGAATATCTAGAAGATTTTTCAAGTTAACCATCTGTAATGGCATCTCCTTCAGATTTGTTTCTCTAGTATCAAGGTGGTGCAAGTTCATCAAGCTTGCCATGTTGGTTGGCAGCACAGTGAGGTCCTTGCATTGACGCAAGATTAAAGTTTCCAAATTGCACAAGCCAATCACACAATTAGGTAACTTTCTAATGGATGTGGCAGAAAGATCCAAGTGCTGCAGGTGCTTCAACTTGCCAATTGAATTGGGTAACTCGACAAGGTCTTTGCACTCCCGCAAGATTAAGGTTTGCAAATTGTACAGAGCATGAATAATTGCATGTAAATTTTTCAGTGATGCTTGGAATAAATTCAAATATCGCAAGTGCTTCAAGTTGCCAATTGAATCAGGTAGATAAGAATATGGAGATAGAGATAGTACTCGAAGACGCGTGAGTGTTGGCAGTAAATCATGAATTGCCCCGTTCTCGTTCTGATCAAGCTCCCACGATTGCTCCATGAGCAAGAAAGTGCGTAAAACTTTTCTTTCATAGGTTCCCTCAAATTCCTTAAGGTTTCCATGCTTTGCTCTAACATATGATAAATGGCGCGTCTTTTTAGCAAGCTTTAATCCTTTGGCATTATCTAATGTATTGCAAAATTCTCCAGCTACAAGTTTAGCGAAATCATTTATGAGGTCATGCATAACGAAGCATGATGGATGGCTGCTTGATTGCTGAAAAAATGACCGTGACACAAGATCACTGAAGTACTCATCACCAACTTCTTTCATTTTCTGATTGCTTTTGAGATGGATTAGAAAACCTTCTGCCATCCATAAATGTACCATCTTCTCCTGTTTAAATTCGTAACCTTTAGGAAATATTGAACAATAAGAGAAGCAACGCTTTAGATGTTTAGGGAGATAATGATAACTCAATCTCAGAGCAGGAAGAATGTTGTTGTTTTGCAGATCCCACAAATTGCTTCTCAGTATCTTCTCCCATTCCTGCAAGTCTCTTTCGGACCTTAAGAGACCTGCAAATGATTTTACAGCTAAAGGCAGGCCCTTGCACTTCCTTACAATTTTTCTGCCAATACCTTTCAACCGTGGATGTGCACTAGAATCTCCATAATCAAATGCATGCTTTTCGAACAAATACCAACAATCATCATCGGTCAACTCCTTGAGATGGTAAGGTGGAGCACTGGTGAAGACTGATGCTACCCTTTTTCTCTGTGTTGTAACTATAATCTTACTTCCTTGTGCCCCGAATTTCAAAGGCTTGAGTAAAATATCCCAATCGTCGTACTTTGCATCCCGCACATCATCTAAGACAAGCAAATACTTTTGTCCCTTCAACTCCTCTTTTAGCTCAAGGTGAAGCTGATTCTTAGTCTTGGTATCGCAATTCTTTGACCCCAACTCCTTAAGGATATCTTTATTTATCTTGAAAGCACCAAATTCTTCTGAAACACAGACCCATGTTTTGAGATCAAACCACTTTTGAACTCTGCTGTCATTGTAAACAAGCTGAGCAAGGGTGGTTTTCCCGACTCCACACATGCCTACAATAGGAATCACACCAAGGCTTCTGCCATATGCGTTATCTGATAATAGCAGGTTCACTATATCATCCTTATCATTGTTCCTACCGAAAACAGCAGATTCATCAACCAAAGAAGTTGTTGCCGTTTCATGTTTTTCTCCAATTTTCTCACCTGAGCCGAGGACATCCTTTTGCTCTACTAAATCTTCAAGTCTATCTAGGATCTTCTCCAACTCCACTTTCATATTCATGATCCTCCGGTTAACTGGGCTACAAGAAGGTAAACCGTTTCGGAACATAGCTATGTTGTCGGTTTGAGGACAAGTTTCTATCTCCGATCGCAGACCTTCATAAGCAATCTCATCCAAAAAGTCATCAGCTTCATAGACAGCATCTTTAAGGTCGTCAAGCCACACTTGAAGATCTCGATTAATAATCTGCTTCTCCTCATCATCATCCAGCAACCTGTTAATAGTCCTCATTGTTGTCTTCAACCTCCTCAGTAGCTCATCGCTGAGCCTTTGTCCCTTGAAGAAATCCACAAACTCGCGAGAAGCCATCCTGTCGAACAAAACCTGAAGCAAAGCTGAGAGAAATGATCCTCCTGCCACTGCCCCAGCCATGGTTTCTTGACTTTGCAAAGGTGTGAATACGATGATGGGAAAAGAAATGAAGTGGAAGAAAGGAGAGAGAAGGGAGCCCTAGCAATAATTGATTGACTGAAGGAAATTGTTACAGTTTTAAACAATGTTGTAAAATCCGTTCCGGGTACTGTTCCGGTTTTTTGTTTGGAACGGAACGTTCCGGTTTCGGTACCGTTTCGGGTACCGGTTACTGTTCATATTTATTTAATTATATATATGAAAAAAATAAAATATTAATTTAACAAGTATAATTTAAATTCAAGATAAGTGAACTTTAAATTATACAATACAAACACAAAATCAAACAAATATAATCTCAAAATTAGAAACATCTCTAAAATTCCAACAATAAAATTATTTTTTAAAAAATAAAAAATAAAAAATGAATTTAATTATAATTAAAAGATCCAGAATATTTGAAATTTAAGCTACTTATTGTATGTTTTTCAAGTAATTCTATGTTTTTTTTATGGTTGTTGTATTTGAATTTTGAAATTAATTAATGTTACTTATTGTTTTTGATGTTAGAAAAACTTAAAAAAAACAAAATAAACACATTAAGAAATAATCAATAAGTTCAAACATAATTAATTAAAATATATTCCATTACAAATAATTCAATCAAATTAATTACAAATTAATACCCCTATTTTTTATGTTAACTATTATTATATAATAATTAATTATTAATTATTATATAATAATTAGTATAAAAACCAATAAAAGTATAAAACCCTACCCATCAAACCCTACCCATCCTTTCTTCTTCTCAAGCCGCCGCCCAACTCTTCCTCCTCTCTTCTCTTCCTCTTCCTCTTCTCTTCCTCTTCCTCGTCCTCATCTTGGGGAGAGCATCTACGAGAACAGACCCACAGAGCATCTACGAGAACATCCTTTCTTCCGTCTCTTTCCTCATCTCCTTTTTCTTGTTTTGGAACTGCTTTCGCTTCCTCGGCTTCATGGCTTCTTTCATCCTTTTTTCATCAGCTTAAGTTCTTCCTCTTCCTCGTCGTTTTTTATGTGTTTTGTAAGGGGACATGAAACGGCGTCGTTTTGATGAACCCGGAACGGAACCGGGGCGTTCCGGCCGGAATTCGGCCGGATTTACCGGTACTGACCGGAATTTTTACCGGAACAAAAATGTCGCCGTTTTGTTCCGGATTTGCTTCTGGAACGGGGCGTTCCGGCCGTTCCGGCCGGAACGGAACGGAACTTACAACACTGGTTTTAAATCGATCGACAATTAAATCAAATCAACCAATGAAAATATAATTATGTTGTTTGACTTAATTTTTACACAGATTTATCCAATGATAAGTTATTTTTCCTTAAATCTGTACTTTTCTCTATTTTTTGGGACAAAAGAAATACATCGAACTCTCGAAAACAATCAAAATTTCTACATCGATTTTTCTACCAATGTCAACCCCTTTTATTTTATTTTTTGATATTTTTGGGTAGATTTTGGGGAATAACCCAGAAATTGGGTTACGACAACAAAGAGCAAATTATTTATTTTTAATGGATTTCATCAATTGCAGTTTGACTATTGAATAATTAATTCTCAAACATAATTACACTTTTAAATTGGTCGACAATTAAATCAAATCAACCCATAAAAATATAATTATGTCGTTTGACTTATTTTTTATACAGATTTATCCAATGATAAATTATTTTGCCTTAAATTTGTACTTTCCTCTATTGAACTTTAATTAAGCTTAAGAACTTGATTTTTCATTGATTAAGCCCTTAATTAATTTGATGTGATCAATTTAAAGCATAATTTTTACACAGATTTATCCAATGAAAAATTTAATCTTCTCAATTGAACTTTAATTAAGCTTAAGAACTTGATTTTTCATTGATTAAGCCCTTAATTAATTTTATGTGATCAATTTAAAGCATAATTAAGTCCTTGCACTTAATTAAATTCTTCAAATGGACCCTAAATTAATTCTCAAACATAATTACACTTTTAAATTGGTCGATAATTAAATCAAATCAACCCATAAAAATATAATTATGTTGTTTGACTTAATTTTTACACAGATTTATCCAATGATAAATTATTTTGCCTTAAATCTGTAATTTCCTCTATTTTTTGGGACAAAAGAAATACGATCGGACTCTCGAAAAAAACCAAAATTTCCACATCGATTTTTCTACCAATGTCAACTCCTTTTATTTATTTTTTGATATTTTTGGGTAGATTTTAGGGAATAACCCAGAAATTGGGTTATGACAACAAAGAGCAAATTATTCATTTCTTATGGATTTTATCAATTGCAGTTTGACTATCTAGCGATTGAATGATTAGCCAAATAGTTAAAGGAAATCCAATAATCAATTTGCTGCAAAAAGCAAATTACTCATTTTTAATGGATTTTAATCAGTTGCCTGCTTATAAATTTGCCGATGCAATTGTCTTTTATTATTTTTTATCTTATTTTTGTAAATTTGTATTACTTCACATTAGTATTAAACATAAAAAAATTATCTTATAACTACTTTTTTAATATTACTTAATAAAAATTCTATCCAAGTTAAATATTTTGGCTAAATATACAGTATTATATAAAAAAAAAAACTCAAATTGTTTCTACCTATAGTGAAACACAGAAAAATTGCCTCGTTGATTTACTAAAGGAACTTGTATGATTACTATTGATGAAAGAGCTTACAAAAACTTCCTTCTTCTTTGGTTTAGCAGCCACATTTGACTTGATCACTTAGGAAATTATTCTGGACCTTCCAAGTAGTGGACCAACTTATGGTATTACCTAGTACTGGATGATGGTATGAAGTTTATAAATAAACTAGCTATATTGCCTGCACATCTCCATCAGCACGCTTGTATATATAACTTTACATCATCAAATTTGTAACTATATGCTTATACAATATATAATCATAAAAAAAATTATTGATTAAGAAGTAAACAAGAGTAGATTTTAAGATAAAGTTTGTTGTGCTAGCGCAAATCATGTGTTTGGAAAATCTAGTCCTTATGTTATAAAACATTACAAAAAAAAAATATTAGCAAAACTATTTGCAGATGATTGTAGAAATAGAGAGACGCCGAGGTGAACAATAATAATTAAGCCCAAGCATGAGCCAAGCCATGTGTAAGCATAAATTTAGGCTATGTTTATCATTGCATTTCAAAAGTTTTTTTGTTTTTAATTATTGTGTTTTAGGATCATTTTAACTGATGTCAAAAATAAAATAAAATAAATATCATTTTGATATATTTCTTAATAATAAATATTTTTTTAAAAAATCTCAATCATATTTCAAAACGAGCACTTAAACGGGCACTTAAACTTTTACTTAGAAACTCTCTTTTGTAGAAGCTTTGGTTCTAATTCTAACCTTTTTATATTCTCACTAACTAAACATTAGAAAAGCTTGTTTTTGATTTTATTTTGGATAAAAGAAGTTTTGGATTTCTTTAAAATATATCAACCAAATATTCTTTAAAACTAATTTTTCTTTCATCAATAATTTATATAAATTATATTAATATTATGTGTTAAATAGCAAGATTAAATGACAAAATCTCTAAAAGTTAGCTGATCACATTTTTAATTTAGACTCACATTTGCTCATAAATTTTAAACAAAATTTCAACAATCCATTAAAATTGTCTAACCGATTTAAATATTTAAAAAGAGATGACAATTTGATAGATCATTATATTAGATTATACTATATGATAAGAGCACATGTTCTTGAAATAGACAAGTGTGGGCTAATTAGAGGTGGTAAGTGTGGCTCACATTCCATCATTGATAGTTTTCATCGGTGTTCATAGATTCAGGCTCTTTCAGTTCCCGTTGTTGTTGCTTTCTCTCCTTCTCAACTCCTAATAGCAGATCAGTGGCTGAGAAAAAAAGAGAGACCATTGATTGCTAGAAAACAAAAACTGTACTATTGAGGATTATCAACCTCAACACAGATCACCCCTCTCATCTACAAATTCCATTAACTGAACCTGGGCTGGTTGGTCGAGGAAAGAAAGAAGAGGTTACAGGCATGATTTCACGTCCGTTTCCCTCTAAAAAATCAGTCTTTAACTATGTTTTAGCTCATTCAAGAGCCGCCATTCCAAACCCAATTCCTAAAATACTTCCTTGTTCAATCTCTGCAGCATTTCCTTCTTATTCTTTTTCAATATCATCACAAAGTTCTGATTCCACATACAAATTGACCCACAAGGACTGGTTATCTCCAAATGAGGTCATAAAGATCTTTGAGAATCTGAGAGACCCAAACTCAATAATCTCAGTATGGAACCAATACTCAAAGAGGAAAGACTATAAACCCAATGAAGCCCTTTACACTCAGGTCAAAAACAAGCTTGCACAAGCCAAAAACTTCGATGCGATTGAAGATATAATGCGAAAAATCAAACTTGACAAGTCATGTCGTTTATCAAACGATTTCTTTCACAATGTGATCAAGATTTATGGCCAATTAGCGGGTCGAATCAAGAAAGCAATGGAGACCCTTTATGATATGCCAAAAGGGTATAACTGTTGGCCTAGTGTGAAAAGTTTCAATCTTGTATTGAACTTGCTTGTGTCTGCTAAAGTTTTTGATGTAGTTCATGAGGTGTATTTGCATGCTCCTATGTTGGGTATAGAGATTGATGTTTGTTCTCTTAATATTCTCATTAAAGGGTTATGTGAGAATGCAGCGTGTTAGAAATTGCTTAAGGGAAACAGAGGGAAATTTGGGGAAGAAGAAAGAAGATTTGGGGAAGAAGATGATAAAAACGCCTTCTGCGTTGGAGATAAGGAAGAGAGAAAGAATTCACGTTCAATGCGTGAGGGAGAGAAAGAGACAGGGGAGAGGATTTCAGAATTCTTGTTGTATTTTCTTGTTGTGTTTTTGTGCCAAACCTTGTGGAATTTAAAGGAATTCGTGTCCTTTGCCAGCTGGGCACTACCCATGTGGCTGTATTACTCTAGTTACTGGAATTAAAAGGAACCACACAAAACACAGACGTTTTGTTTACATATTTTTGAAATTCTAATTGCCTTTCACCTTCTTCTTCTTCTTCTTTTTTGGTTCGTGACAATACCCCCTCCATGGCTTCAACCTTGTCCTCAAGGTTAGATTAAGGGAACCTCAAGCTAAAAAAATCAACCTCATAAGTAGCCAAAGCCAACATAATTAAATCAGCATCCAAACCATACAGGCAATGGTGTGTATTTGGGTCATAACCAGGAAGGTTTCTTTGAAGACAGATATAGGACATGATTTCGTGTTCCCCTTCACCAGGAACATTTGCATCCGAAAGAATGACCTTGATTTTCTTCCCTCCAGGATCATAGTTTAGTCTAAGATGAATAAAGTACTGCAACACAATTGACAGAACAGCCATGAATTCATTTCCAGGAGTGATACCATTGGAATCAAAAATTTGAGATGACTCCTTAGGGGAAAGCTTCCTGCCCTCCCTCTCAAACTCCTCTTCTTGAAGCCGTTTCCTGAGCTCATTTGAAACTGCCACATTGTCCATGGGAGCCATTAGTTCACTGTTAGACATACGAGGGAACATATCCTTTACAGCCTGCAATGCTTCCATCCATTCCAAGCGATCCTCACGTATCTCTGCTCTCAGGTGCAGCCTTTTCGTGCCGATAAATATTGAGAACCTCTTGTCATCTGATCTGCTCTCCTGGATCGAAGATACTTGATTGAAGAATGCCTCCTCAGCTCCAGGTTCAACTGAACTCTTCAGCTCTAATGTCTGGATGCAATCCAACGAATCAGAGCCCTTAGGCCGGAGCCAGCCTTCTTCACTGGCTGAGCCCCAGATCTTCATCTCTCTGTTCTGAGATGAATTTGCTTCACCCGATAAGGTTTGCAAAGTTTGTAGAATAGCGGTTTGCTGAGTTAGTATCTCCTTCAACATGACCTTAAGCTGTGCTAGATCATCAGATATTCCATCCATCCTCTGATTTACAGCTTCCAGAGAATCAACCATCCTTCTTGCGCCTTGGGACCAAGTTTCTGGTGTCATATTGTTGAATCCGAAGACGACGGGCTCTGATACCACTTTGTTACGAGTTAAAAAATGAAGAAGAAGAAGAAGTTGAGGGAAGAAGAAGAATGCACGTTCAGTGCGTGAGGGAGAAGGAGACAGGGAGAGAATCTCTCAATTTTTGTTATATTTTTCGTTGTAGCCTCTGTCACTAGCAGCAGGGGATTTAAAGGGGCAGAAATAACAAACTCCAGCGTGGCACACTCACGTGATTTTGCCTGCTGGTTTAAGGAATTTAAAAACAATGGGCTGCACAACGCAGTTGTTTTACTCTAATTACTAGGCTGCACAAAACACAGTCGTTTAATCTAATGCAATCAAATCTTCAATCCAGTTCTGGTTTTCCTCTCCTGCTAAGCTTCACTCTCCACTTTCAGTTCGTGACAATACCCCTTCCATGACATCCACCTTGTCCTCAAGGTGAAATGAAGGAACCTCCAGCCAGACTCCTCTGCCTCCTCCTCAGTTGCTTCTGTCAACGATTTTTTTTTTTTTTTCCACAGAACCAAAACATGGGTTTTGGCAACATTGCCATTTTTACCCATTCTCCTCCTCCCAGGAAGAATACCCAGGCTTGCAGGCACTGACATAATTCTAAAGTATACTGTTGAATTGCCTGTGTCTGTACACAATAAACTTGAGCAACAGATTGGCCATGCACAACATCACTTGTCCCAGTTAAACTCAAAATAGGCATAGTGACAGTAAACTCTGATATGTAGTCCAAACGAGTTGATGCTGGATTAGGTCCATAATCTAAATGCACAACATATATGGCATTCTTCTTTGCATTTGCAGGTAAAATAAGACCCATTTGAGACAGCGCTACTACTTGATTAAAGGAAGCCTCCTCAGCTCCAGGTTCAGCTGAACTCTTCAGCTCTAATGTCTGGATGCAATCCAACGAATCAGAACCCTTAGGCAGGAGCCAGCCTTTTTCACTGGTTGAGGCCCAGATCTTCATCTCTCTGTTCTGAGATGAATTTGCTTCACCCGATAAGGTTTGCAAAGTTTGTAGAATAGCGGTTTGCTGAGTTAGTATCTCCTTCATCATGACCTTAAGCTGTGCTAGATCATCAGATATTCCATCCATCCTCTGATTTACAGCTTCCAGAGAATCAACCATCCTTCTTGCGCCTTGGGACCAAGTTTCTGGTGTCATATTGTTGAATCCGAAGACGACGGGCTCTGATACCACTTGCAGCGTGTTAGAAATTGCTTAAGGGAAACAGAGGGAAATTTGGGGAAGAAGAAAGAAGATTTGGGGAAAAAGATGATGAAAACGCCTTCTGCGTTGGAGATAAGGAAGAGAGAAAGAATTCACGTTCAATGCGTGAGGGAGAGAAAGAGACAGGGGAGAGGATTTCAGAATTCTTGTTGTATTTTCTTGTTGTGTTTTTGTGCCAAACCTTGTGGAATTTAAAGGAATTCGTGTCCTTTGCCAGCTGGGCACTACCCATGTGGCTGTATTACTCTAGTTACTGGAATTAAAAGGAACCACACAAAACACAGACGTTTTGTTTACATATTTTTGAAATTCTTATTGCCTTTCACCTTCTTCTTCTTTTTTGGTTCGTGACAGAGAATGGGGATTTGGAGGCTGCATTCAATGTGCTTGATGAATTTCCTAAACAAAGGTGTGAGCCCAATGTGAGAACGTTTTCGACTCTAATGCATGGGTTGTGCGAGAAAGGGAAGGTGGAGGCGGCATTTGGTTTGCTGGAGAGGATGGAAAAGGAGGGTATTGATGCGGATACGATCACTTTCAATATCTTGATTTCTGGGCTACGAAAGCAGGGCAAAGTTGTGGAGGGGCTGGAGTTGTTGGAGAGAATGAAGTTTAAAGGGTGTGAACCAAATGCAGGGTCTTATCAAGAGATATTGTATGGTCTGCTTGATGCAGAGAAGTACGTTGAGGGAAAAGAATTTATGGTTAGGATGATTGGGGAGGGAGTTGATCCTAGTTTTGTGTCCTACAAGAAGTTGATTCATGGAATTTGCAAGGAAAGATTACTGAGGGATTTGGATTGGGTTTTGAAGCAAATGGCAAGGCAAGGTTTTGTTCCCAAGATGGGAATGTGGGTGGAGATGGTTCAAAGTGTGGTTTCTGTCAGTTATAGTTTCAACCATGTTTCAGTAAGTAACATTGTTAATTGTGAGAATATTTGATTCTCACATTGGCTGTTACGGGAGGGGCAGTGACTTTGATGGCAAGCGTTGCGCATTTAATCTATAAGATGGAAGAAGATGAGCCATGCTCTGTCTGATTGTCTATTAACTGGCAATGGAAGTGGAGGGGAGTTGGCTGTGAAGACAAGCTTTATACATCTTACTAGACAATGCCCCCGCGCTTCGCCGCGGGCGGCACAATATTTTTTTCAATATAAAAAATATTAATTGTGTGTATTATTTTTATTATAATATAAATTTAGTCAAAATAAAAAAATATATGCACAATTCCTGTTAAGTGAAAGTTTTGTATAAAATACATGAATATAAAAATATTTTAAATCGATATAAATATATATGTTTAGTAGTTTACAACGAAATAACCAGCATAAATTTATCATCATTATTAAAAAAGCAAGAAAACTCGGATATCTGAATTATTGAGTTCACTGTATTAAAATTAGTTCATTTTATAATTAAATTTAAATCAAACAAAAATAAAATATATATTGTGAAAATACCGACAATAAAAAAAAAATAAGCTGTTAATTTTCTATCAATAAAAAGATGGAAACATAAATTAAAAATTCATTCTGACGTTATTGTCATTATCATTGCTATAAAAGCAAAAATTATTATTAACATTACAACAAAAACAATTAAAATAATTCAATTGCCCTAGAAAATAACTAAAAAAAAAGCAAAAGATTTTTATAAAAGAACATTAAAAAACCAATAACTAAAATTATCATTACTATTGCATAAATAATAAAATCATAAAAATTATTTAATCCAAAGAACAAATAAAAATAACAGAAAACAAAAAAAAACGAATAAAAGGAAAAATAGAGTAATATTAATTTTAAAATGATCACCGATATAAATTAAAATTTTAGGAAAATTTTTGAAAAAAAAGAAAAAGATTTTTTTTTTAAAAATAACAATTAAAATTATCATGATCATTGCATAAATAGTCAAATCATTGTATAAAAAAATAAAAAAATAAAAAATGAATTAATATCAAATATCAATAAAAATAAATTAATATCAAATAAAAAATGAACATTATTAAAAAAAACAAATGAATTAATGTAAAAAAATTAAAAGAATAAGGACAGAAATGAAAAATAACATATATAAAATTAATTTGAATTAAAGGATAAAATTGAAGGAAAAAAAACAATTGGAGGACGAAAAATAAATAATGATAATTATTGTCATTTTAAGAAAAATTAGAAGAAGATGGACTGAAATCAAACTTTGTATATATTACCAATTTCAATTGGAGGACCAAATTAAAGAAATCAAAACATCTGTACCGGAAAAATTGAAGGAATAAAAAATATAAAAAAATCAAAAGTATAAGGACTGAAATAAAAACTTCTTATATAATTAGTTTTAATTGAAGGGCACAATTGGAAACAATAAAACTAATGTTGGCAGAGAAAAACATTTGTGTCAAGTGCAAGTTTTTTATAAAATATATGAATTGTAAATCGATATAAATTTATCTATTTAGTAGGTTTCAACGAAATAGCCAGCATAAAATTATCATCATCATTAAAAAAGCAAGAAGTTTTGAATATCTGGATTATTGAATTAACTATATTAAGATTAGTTCATTTTATAATTTCATTTAAATCAAACACAAAAACAAAATATAAATTATAAAAATACTTGCAATAATCAAATAAGAGAAATTAGTAGTTAATTTCTTATTCACAAAAAGATGAAAACATAAATTAAAAATTCATTCCAATTATTATTAGCATCACTGCTCAAACAATTAAAACCATTCAATTGTTCTGAAAAACTACAAAAAACAAATAAATATTATTTTATAATCTGATCATAATGCCCTGACAATGCCCCCGCGCCTCGTCGCGAGCGGCACCATATTGTTTTTAATGCATATTTTTTTTAACGCAAAAAATATTAATTATGTGTTTTTTTTATTATAATATAAATTTAGTCAAAATAATAAATATGTGCAACATTACCCTGGAGTGCAAGTTTTCTATAAAATATATGAATTTTAAATTGATATAAATTTATCTGTTTAGTAGGTTTTAACAAAATAACCAACATAAAATTATCATCTTCATTAAAAAAGCAAGAAGATTAGGATATTTGAATTACTGAATTCATAGTATTAAGATTAGTTCATTTTATAATTCAATTTAAATCACATTAAAAAATAAAAATATAAATAGTGAGAAAGTAGTTAATTTTCTATCCATAAAAGATGAAAACATAAATTGAAAATTCATCCCTACGTTATTGTCATATTCATTACAATAACAGTTAAAATTATTATCAACATTACCACTCAAATAATTAAAATCATTAAATTACCTAAAAAAAACATTTTAACAAAAAAATAATAAAAATAATCACTAAAATTATCATCATTATTGCACAAACAATAAAATTATCTTATCTGAAAAACAGATAACATAACAAAAACACACACATAAAAAAAAGAACAAAGAGAAAAAAAGAGTAATATTAATTTTAAAATTATCACCAATATAAATTAAAATTTCAGCACAGAACCTGATAAAAATAAAACCCCTACAAAAAATGAATAAAAAAAAAATTCTAAAAGCATAAATGAATAAATATGGACAGAAAACAAACATTGTTTTTAGATTATTTACATATGTTACTGTTAAAAATAATTAAAAAAAAATTATCATTTTCATATATTTCTAAACAAAAAATATTTTTTTAAAAAATCAATCACATTTCCAAGCAAAATAAAAAATGTTTCATGAAAAAAAATAAAAATAAAAAAACATAATAAGGAAAAAAAATATTTCTAAACAAAAAATATTTTTGATTAAAAAAATCAATCACATTTCAAGTAAAATTAAAAATATTTCATCAATTCGTCTTTCGTCTGTGTATTGTGATCCCATGCCAGGACGAAGAAATCAAAGGATTTATATTTTATAGTCATGCTCATGGAAGTATTGAAAATATAACCAGGAAAACAAAATCATGGAAAAAAAAGAAGAAAAAAAACGTAAAAACAAAAGAAGAAGAAGCAAGATACATAAATTTGCTGGGAATAGGATTCGAACCGCGCCCTTCTCGGAAGACAGGCGCGTTTTGGACCAGTTCGGCTACCTCCACATTTCGGCTATAGTTCAAGACAATTGATATTAATAGGTTTTGTTTTAATGTCACTATTCCAATCCACAGTGCATATGAGTCTTGCGCTACAGTAAAAAAAGCCACAGTAAATGTGGCACGCCGTTTATTTTATAGTTAATTGTGACTATTATGGAAGCAGCTAATGCAAGTTTTGGTTGACGGCCTGCGATCAGAAACTCTTCCAACAAAGACATGAATGCGGATCAAAGGATTTGCTTTCTGTAGAATGTGATTCCTGCGCCTGATCAGCTACATGGGAGCTTCAAGTAACAGAATTTCCTGCAATCGACGAGTTTGCAACTCTTGAATGTGGTGTATGATATTGGTATATCTCTTCATTCTCCTGCTGATTTAACTTGCAGATAGAAGCTGAAAATTTGAGTTTCCTCATTACTGTGCAAGGCTTTATGTGGAGATTGTGGCTCTTTTTGTCTGCTTAAATTTGCTAATGGATTGAAATATTAGATATAGGAGTCTGGTGTCTTATTTAGCCGTTTGGTCTCTTAATTTTATCTGTACATTTACAAGAAAGAAGTCAAACAAATGAGAGTTTATATCTGTTTATGTACCGGTATTTTAATGCGATGATGATACTTGAGGTTTATGCAGCACAATTTCTTGTTATGTAGTTGCCTCTAACAAACACAGACCTTACACAGTTCAAGAATTGTCACTGTGAAGATTTTATGTTGGAGAATAACAGATATAACCAACAGGGAAACAACCAGATGAACAAGATCACCAACTGCACTCAATCTTTTGGTTGGAGGAAAACAATATGAAAATGAGGAATCAAACCGTCTCCCAACACTGAAAGACCAGATGATGAATACACCTTAGATGAAAAGTGCTGATTATTAGTGCCTCTTCAGCTATCCCAGTTGATATCTATGTCTGGGATGTGAGATATCTTGGGCCAATCTTCTCCTTTGTTATGACACCTTTGTTCCAGTAAAGGGCATTGAGAGATAATTAAAGAAGAAAGAGAAGATGGCAGCCCCTCTTCTGGCATAGATTGGAGATCGGGACAGTGGGAGATTCTCATTTGTGTAAGAGAGGTGAGGTGTTGAAGGCCTTCATAGTCTAGAGATTTCAGATTTTGAAGATCCCAGATACCAAGAGTGATAAGAGTGGTGGGCAGCAGTGTCTTCTCAGGAAAGGATTCTATATCTTCATACTCACCAAAACTAAAATGTGAAAGACATTGTAGAGCTTGCAAATTCCATTCCATACGGCCAGCAATGAGCTTTCTGCAATTCCTGATCTGAAGAGACTGTAGTTTGGCAGGTAAGCCCCCTTCTGGGAATGACACGAGTTCTGGACAGTTAACAAGCTGCAAAATCTCAAGTGAAGGGAGGAGGGAGTGCATACATCTGGGCAGAGACCTCACATTTGAGCAATTCCATAAGCGAAGCAGTGTCAAATCAGGACAAACAGAAATTTTCAAACAACTGCGAGTGAAATTCTCAGGACTTCTCTCATATGCATCAAGGGATTCAAGATTCGGACATTCACTTATCTGGAAACTCTTCAACTTGGAGAACATTTGCAATGGGAAAGACACAAGTGAGCCACAGTTTCTGATTTCAATGTCTTCTAAATTTGTGGAAGGTACACCCATTCGCTCCGTTCCCTCGAGTAGGGAGCTTATGGGGTTGAATCCATCAACTCTGAGTCCGTGCAGTCCAGAAGGCAATTTAGTTACAAGCACATCACGAGACTCGTCATCCAACTTCAATCTGCAAATAGACGGTGTCGTTGGAAGTGCAGCCGCGAGCTGTTGACATCCTTCAATCTCAAGGGTTGTTAAAGAAGGAAGATGACTAGGCAAGGCCTTTGATATGTTAGGACATTGTTTTATGTAAAGCTCTCGGAGAACAGGGAAAGCCCCACCTTCACTGCAAATCCATTCCTGCAAATGAGGCATTCTTTCAAACCTAAACTCTTCCAGGTTTCGAAATGGATTCATGCAACTTCCATAAAACTCAGTACCAATCACAACTACTCCACAGAAAGCTTGGACAAGAAGATATTTTAGAGAGGGTAACCGCCCAAGTGGTGGTAAGCTTGAGCAACGCTTGCATTCACTAAGTGTCAGTGACACAACATTAGAAAAAGAAGAGTCCCCCACCCACTCTGGAAATGTTGGACCCCCATAACCAATAATGGAAATGTATTCCACATTTGTATGGGGCTGTAATTGCTCGAGCACATCTCTTTCATGCAATGCATCATCAGTATCACCGTGCCATCTCAACTGCAAATCTTCAAGGTGCTTCTTACCCTTCAAATTGGCTGTTAAAGCATCTAGAGCATCAACAACATTTTGAAGATTCCAAATTTCTAGTGTTCCTCGAAGATGTTGAAGCTCGCCCAACTCTCTAATCCTTGAGCCTGTGTTGATGAATCTAGTTAGAATTCGAAGATTTTTCAAGTTTCCCATCTGTAATGGCATCTCCTTCAGATTTGTTTCTCTGATATCAAGGTGGTGCAAGTTAATCAAGCTTCCCATGTTGGTTGGCAGCATGGTGAGGTCCTTGCATTGACACAAGATTAAAGTTTCCAAATTGCGCAAGCCAATCACACAATTAGGTAACGTTCTAATCGATGTGCCAAAAAGATCCAAGTGCTGCAGGTGCTTCAAGTTGCCAATTGAATCGGGTAACTTGACAAGGTCTTTGCACTCCCGCAAGATTAAGGTTTGCAAATTGTACAGAGCATGAATAATTCTTGGTAAATTTTTCAGTGATGCTTGGAATAAATTCAAATATCGCAAGTGTTTCAAGTTGCCAATTGAATCAGGTAACTCTTGTACATAAGAATATTGAGGTAGAGAAAGTACTCGAAGACGCCTGAGTGTTGGCAGTAAATCATGCATTGCCGCGTTCTCGTTGTGATCAAGCTCCTGCGATTGCTCCATTAGCAAGAAAGTGCGTAAGAATTTTGTTTCATAGGTTCCCTCAAATTTCTTAAGGTTTCCATGCTTTGCTCTAACATATGATAAATGGCGCGTCTTTTTAGCAAGCTTTAATCCGTTGGCATCACCTAATGTATAGCAAAATTCTCCAGATACAAGTTTAGCTAAATCATTCATGAGGTCATGCATAACGAAGCATGAAGGATGACTGCTTGATTGTTGAAAAAATGACCTCGACACAAGATCCCTGAAGTACTCATCGCCCACTTCTTTCATCTTCTGATTGCTTTTGAGTTGGATTAGAAAACCTTCTGCCATCCATAAATGTACCATCTCCTCCTTTCTAAATTCATAATCTTTAGGAAATATTGAACAATAAGAGAAGCAGCGCTTGAGATGTGAAGGGAGATAATGATAACTCAATCTCAGAGCTGGAAGAATGTTGTTGTTTTGCAGATCCCACAAATTGCTTCTCAGTATCTTCTCCCATTCCTCCAAGTCTCTTTCGGACCTTAAGAGACCTGCAAGTGATTTTACAGCTAAAGGCAGGCCCTTGCACTTTCTTACAATTTCTCTGCCAATACCTTCCAGCCCTGGATGTGCACTGGAATCTCCATAATCAAATGCATGTTTTTCGAACAAAAACCAGCAATCATCATCGGTCAACCCCTTGAGATGGTAAGTTGGAACAGTGGAGAGGACTGATGCTACCTTTTCGCACTGTGTTGTCACAATAATCTTACTTCCTTGTGCCCCGAATTTCAAAGGCGTGAGTAAAATATCCCAATCGTCGTACTTTGCATCCCAGACATCATCTAAGACAAGCAAATACTTTTTTCCCATCAATTTCTCTTTTAGCTCAAGGTGAAGCTGATTCTGAGTCTTGGTATCGCAATTCTTTGACCCGAACTCCTTCAGGATATCTTTGGTTATCTTGAAAACACCAAATTCTTCTGAAACACAGACCCATGTTTTGAGATCAAACCACTCTTGAACTCTGCTATCATTGTAAACAAGCTGACCAAGAGTGGTTTTCCCGACTCCACACATGCCCACAATAGGAATCACACCAAGGTTTCTGCCATATGCATTATCTGATAATAGCAGCTTCACTAAAGCTTCCTTATCATTGTTCCTACCGAAAACACCAGATTCATCAACCAAAGAAGTTGTTGGCGTTTTATGTAATGATGCTTTTTCTCCAATGTTCTCACCTAAGCCAAGGACATCCTTTTGTTCTACTAAATCCTTAAGCCTGTCAAGGATCTTCTTCAACTTCACTTTCATCCTCATGATCCTCTTGTTAAATGGACTACGAGAAGAGAGAAAGTTTCGCCACATAGCTATGTTGTTGGTTTGAGGAGAAGCTTCTATCTCCGATCGCAGACCTTCATAAGCAATCTCATCCAACAAGTCATCAGCTTCATAGACAGCATCTTTAAGGTCGTCGAGCCACATTTGAACATCTCGATTAGTAATCTGCTTCTCCTCCGCATCATCCAGCAACCTATTGATAGACCTTATTGTTATCTTCAACTTCATCAGCAGCTCATCGCTGAGCTTTTGTCCCCTGAAGAAATCCACAAACTCGCGAGAAGCCATCCTGTCGAACAAAACCTGAAGGAAAGCTGAGAGAAATGATCCTCCTACCAATGCCCCAGCCATGGTTTCTTGACTTTGCGAAGGGTGTGAATACGATGATGGGAAAAGAAATGAAGTGGAAGAAAGGAGAGAAGGGAGCCCTAGCAATAATTGATTGACTGAAGGAACCTGTATGATTACTATTGATGAAACAGCTTACAAAAACTTCCTTCTTCGGTTTAGCAGCCACAGTTGACTTGACCACTTAGGAAATTATTTTGTACCTTTCAAGTAGTGGACCAGCTTATGTTATTACTCAGTAATGGATGATGGTATGACATTTATAGATATATAATTGGGTAACCTTCCCACCCCCCACCCCAAGTTTTAATTTTTTTTAACTTGGTGTTGAAAACAAGGGGAATTGTAAAATCGTAAGATCATATGCTTTTTTTAATGTTTTTAACTCTTTAACTATTATACGTTCTGCAGAGGTAGGCTCAAAATGAGAAGAACTATATTCTGCAAAAAGAAAGGTTCAGAAGAATCACTAAACAGACTGCTTGTATAGCTAATTTACATATTTGTGAAAAATAAACTAATGTACATTGCTCATAACAATGAACAAAGCCACTGCTGATAACAAACACAATTCCTAAGATCTCCATGAGCATATTATATAGAGTATCAGTCTCAGAACTTGTTTGAGCAAACATAATTTTAAACCTTCAATTATTTTTTCACATCTGGCAAGACTTTACTTCTTCCAAATCTTGAAGGGGTCTGAGGGCTTGAGGACTGTAGTCCATTACCTTCAACAACCACCTTCTTCATCTGGCCACCAGGATTTATAGAGGGCTCACTTGAACCACTCAGGATTATATTCTCCATGGGTTTAACAGAATCAGCATTGCAAGAGGTGGAGGAAGGTATGGGACTGGAGACGACTGGTATTGGCTGCGGGGATGGTTGCGGGGATGAAAGAGATTGATCATCAGAAGATTCAGACTCTGGGAATATGTCTCTTTCTGTCACCACTGATGGATCAGCACACGATCTCCTTGATCCTGTTTGAGAAAGTGCATGCTTTATGCTGCAGGCAGACTTTTCAGCATGTTTTAAATTACTCTTCGACATGCCTTTGGAATTTCCTCCCTGGGGGCTTTCTGGACTACTTTTCTCAGAATCCAAATTAACTTCACTCAAAATACCAGAATTCGGTACTGATTGGCTGTCTTCCACTAAAAACTTCACACCAATCTCCCTCTGATTACCGTCAACATCCACCTTGTTCATATGGCCACCAGAATCTATATTGGGCTCACTTGAACCACTCAGGATTATATTCTCCATGGGTTTAACAGAATCAACATTGCAAGAGGTGGAGGAGGGTATGGGACTGGAGACAACTGGTATTGGTTGCGGGGTTGGTTTCAGTGATGAAAGAGATTGATCATCGGAAGATTCAGACTCTGGGAATATGTCTCTTTCTGTCACCACTGATGGATCAGCACACGATCTCCTTGATCCTTTTCGAGAAAGTGCATGCTTTATGCTACGAGCAGAGTTTTCAGCATGTTTTAAAATACTCTTCGCTATGCCTTTGGAGTTTCCTCCCTGGGGGCTTTCTGGACTACTTTTCTCAGAACCCAAATTAACTTCACTCAAAGTACCAGAATTCGGTACTGAAAGGCTGTCTTCCACTAAAAACTTCACACCAATCTCCCTCTGATTGGTTGCCTTAATATTATCATAAGGAGATATTTCATTTTCCCCAATGCTGCTCAAATTATCCTCATTTTTAGAATTTCTATGGAATACGGAGCCAATCTTCTGCAAACCACGCTTAAATCGGTTCCTTTTATTTTCACCCTCGGCACTTTCTTCACCACTGCTGCAGTCAATGTTAAGGGGTTCGGATACTGCAACCTGAGCGCTGATAGAACTTGTGGTCTTGCCTTTTCTGGGTTCCCATGTTTGTGACACTTCACTTCCAGGGTGATGAACCCATATTCCAGTCTGTTCTTGCCCTTCGATGTCGATAGGCTCAAAATTATCTGGAACTTTAGACTTCTCGGATGATACAGATGAAAAGGAAGCTTTGTTCACAGTATCACTTGCGCAGGAGTCCTGTATTTTCTCCTTGGTCAATGTATCCCCATCAGGAGGACAATCACCTCCCTGAATATATAATTATAATACAAAAGAATCAGTGCAAAATGCACAAATCATGTTCTCTTGAATTGAACTCTATTGAAAATACCTGAGCTTTCTGTTCCTGTACAGTTATCGCAAGATGCAGCCTCCCCATTTTAATGTTCTGAAGTGGCAACCACATGTCATGCCTCCCAAGATCCTTGAGCTCATTTATGTCTACTGTGCAAACCCTGCAGAAAGTAGAGGTGTCAATAAATTGGAAAGAAAAGAAGGCAATACAAGTGTAACATCATTCCAAGAGAATGAAAAGCAAAGAATGCAAAAAATTGCTCGAACCCCACCGCCACCCCCACCCAGAAGAACAGGTAAAATCCTATAAAAACAAAATTATCTCTATTATTCATAACATTAATTTATTCATAACATTAATTTGGCTTATGCATAACCAAACACTTTTAGGGCGAAAAAATCAGGGACAAACCCAAGTGCATCATCAAACAAATGGTCCTTGTCACGAACATCAATAGATAGAACATTAGGTGATTCCCAGGTACAAATGGGGATCTTGAATTCCTCTTGCCACCTTGGAAATAGAGTTTTCCTTTGTGTCTTTGTCCTGAATCTGTAAGCACCAAGTTGTCCTTTCACATATGGATCAGCCAAACCTGAAAATAGAAAACAATTATTTTGAACTCATGTATAACATTATGTAGTGAAAAAGATGACGGAAGCAGTAACTACACCAACCGTTCAAATCTGATGGTTTCAAGTCAGATGCTTCAATTACTTCAACTTTGGCATGAGCAACGGGTTCCTTCTCATCTACCGAGAACCAATCGTCTGACATATAAATACAAAGTAAGAATGTTACACATTTGGTACACGTAGCAAAATTAGATGAAATACAACTTCTAGAGCAATGTGTAGGAGGCCTCATGATGCTAAAATATTGAGTATTATCATCATTTAATTGATTAAAACAGAAGATGAAGCAAGATACAAACTAAGCTTCACTGAAAATCATCTTCTAACAGCTGACTCTGCACAATACTTCATGGTAACACTCTGGCCATGACACTATGGTTTTGACAAAAAATCATTTGCTTATGTTTGCTATCTTCAAAACTGTATGGCAAAGTAGAGGCAGCAATTACAAAAACTTTAACTTATGCCAATTATATTTCATCTTAAGTTCTAGTCAAACAATACACTTCCAATCTGTGCATGGAAACAGGTAAAGTTCAGGTGATAATAAGTCTTATCAATAGCTTACTGACACATTTCTGCTCGACACCAAAAACAAATGCTCCTTTTGTTTTTACTTTTCTCTAGTTTGTCTATTTTTTAACACCCTCAAAACAGTTTCTTATCCATAGAAAACAAATGCTTACCTTGGAGCTCATTCTTCTTCCAATAGACTTGTATTCTTATTGCAGCAGAAGGCAAACATAAAAATAAGGACTTGATGCGGTATAAGGAGGAATCGGTGTCAAGTTATTTATGATTTCATTAACCCTGTAATTTCTATCCTTATTTAGGAAGTTTCCATATTTTAGGTTTTTTAATATTAGGAATAGTATTATCAGGACTTCTATATAATTATGATCGTAGGTCCTAGTTTAGTTAGAACTTTTAGGGCTTTTGGTGTGCCTATATAAGCACACTTATTCATTATATTTGGGGCAGTTTTTGACGATTAAATGAAATTGACTGTTTGAGTAGTCACTTTGAGAGGTGGATATCATCTGGTTTTCAATTGTCATGGTTGATTTAAAGGAGGACCCCTAGTGGATTCTAGGGTTCTCCATCCCCTTTCCTTCAATTTGCTACCCTGCCCCACATCAAGACTTCTCTAAGTAGCATCAGATCTACCCAAAATTATGGCATGAATGTTCATCGTGTAGAAAAAATGAAATAAATAACTGACATTGATTCAAATGTAAGATTTAACAGACACCAGAACGAAAAGCTGAAACTAAGAAGAAATAAGATTCCCTAAATGGTTAATAAAACAATTCCTGTTGGTAAAATACCTGACCCTGGTGAAACAAATTTCTCCATATCAACAACTAGCATATTGGGCTGCGAACAAGCAAATATTTGAATCAGCATTTCGTATACTATTGTCGAGAGACATAAATAAATAGAACATGCTTATACTCCCAATCAGGAGGAAGGCAAGAGAAGAAACATGATTTGTAAGGGAAACAAACAATCACTTGTAAACTTAACCAAGTATCAGAGTTTAGGGAGCTATACCTGAACTAGTGTCTGCTCAAAAGCAACTGATAGAAGCTTGTCCTAATCAAACAAACATGTTCAAACAGTATATATAAGTGAGAGAATGGGTGGAACTTCAAGAAATCAATCTGCAATTAACTTGACTCAAACTTACCAACCATCCAGCAATCCCTGGAAGTTCAGTAACATCAAGTCCATGAGTGAAGATGGGTTTTACAGTCATTTGGAAGTAAGGTGGCTCAGCAAAGCATACCCGCAAACGACCAATAAAAGGCCACTGGCGAAGAAACTTCACTCCAATCAAGACCTAAAAAAGAAGGCGTAGAATGAAGTGAAAATATTTCTAATCAGATAGGGAGATTCAAAAATATATGGTTATTAGAGGAAAATTGTAAAATAAAATCTAACACAATGCTCAACATCAAGTAAGCTACATGGTGTCACATTCAAAATTCTTAAGATAGCATCCTCAAAACTAAAGTGCTCAAATCAGAACAATAAAGTAATACATTTCAGATATCATACCCTAGTAAACAAACTAAAGCATAGCCATTTACTTCTCAATATGAAATATACTAAGGACTTATTACCATAGCCTCCCCAGAAATTCCCTTAGATTAAACAGAATTAAGAAATGGAAAGTTTAAGCGATATAAATTCTTGAAAAACACTGGTGGAATGGAAAAGCCAAAAGAATAATTGAAGTATTTATGGGCAGTTATCATCAAAATTAAATTGGAGTAAAGTGACCTCCAGAACTCTTTCCAACCATAGGACAATACACATGGAACAAAGCTATACAAGTGAAGGGAATACCAAAAATCCATCAGAATTAAAGCAAGGACTATGTAAATCAGCAAGTGAGTGAAGTCATGTCTAATAAATTACTCCTAGCATTAAACTTTACATTAGTCAATCAGTGGTTGCTCTATGCCAAGAAATCATACAGAGAGAAGAACTCCAAAACAACAGAAGAATTTATTTAACGAAAAATATACAGAAAAGGTGCAGATGGA
Source organism: Salix purpurea (assembly GCA_027405865.1). Classification (NCBI taxonomy): domain Eukaryota; kingdom Viridiplantae; phylum Streptophyta; class Magnoliopsida; order Malpighiales; family Salicaceae; genus Salix; species Salix purpurea. The sequence continues at coordinate 23,095,581 of JAOWLH010000002.1, forward strand.
ATGTCCTGAAAATGCCAAGACAGAAAACAGGGAAAAAGCTAAACAGGATATCTATATGCACTGAAAGAGGAAGAGAAGAGAGGGAAAATGCTTCAATTCATCCTATCAAGATCCATGCATAAATATAAGGTGATTGGTCTATTTGTACATGGCAGTTGTTCAATTTTCAATCATTTACATTCAATGGTATCGTACAGTTACATTTCCATTCCTAAGAAGACTCCTGCGTGTTCCTTCATTTTGCAAACATGAAATCCCCCCCTCCCCCAAAAAATGGAACTCAAAAGCATCGGTTAAGTGTTATTCATAACGAAATTGTAGATTGCAATCATGTACTTAGTAAATTACCTTCCCTTCTACATGCATCCCTGTCAAATGCATCCTTGCCCACATTCCAAATCCAAGCCTTTTCCTTAATTTGACAGCAAGAATCGCACTCATATCATCTGCTGTGCAAAAATTCATGCCCAACTCTAATACCTACATTTGTTGCAACTAAATAAACCTTTGAGAAACAAGGAAAGAAACTCACACATGGTTTATAATACAAGATGAATACCAAATGGTGGATGAATAATGATACATACCAAGTGGTCATCACCAGTAGATTGGCGAAGAACCCTCATTTCTGTGAACAGTGGTGGATTTCTTCCCATATACATATGCCGAACAACAGCTTGTTTCTGTGCATGTAGCACACACAACCAACAACACACATTATTTTGTACCAGAGGATATTATCAGAAGTCATATTTCCAAAGCAAACATGCCAAAGAAGAAAACCATCGCCTTGTGCGAATGATCAATCACCATGGAAGATACCAACAACTTAATAACCTATCAACCTCAGATATCTTCTAATGACGCACTTAAGAACACGATTGACCATAAGAGCATAAGGAATCTAAGGGTGTTTTTTCGAGAAAGAAAAGTGATTTTTCCTCAAAGTTCAAGTTCAGCCTTAATACTTATATAAAGGCAGAATGATTATAAATAATAATACCAGCACAAATTTGCCTGAAAATGACTAGTCTGGCATAGAATAAAAATTAAAGCAACCATTTAACGAAACTAAAAAAAAATCGAACTAAAAGGCAATTTAAACTAATAAAAATCAATAAGTACACGAAAGACATATGCAGAGCATAAGAAAGTTGAATTCATACGGCGGTCCATGGTTTATACTTTTTCAAGAACCAAGGTATAATGGGAAGCAGAATCTTCTGCGATGCAATCTGTTCCATAAATATGGGCCATATCTTTTCCACAGTGTGGTTCATCCATCGTACTGTTTCAGAATCAGTAAGAACCTGAAGAAAAAAAGGTAAACAGACAGATCATAAGAGAAGCGGCATAGCATTAAGGTTCTACAGTTTCATCGGAATGAAATCAAGAACCCCAACTTAGCTTCCATGCCAGTAGAGAAGAAGAATAGACCAACAAAAAGTGCAAAAGAGCATTTGACTTTTTTCAACTCCAAAAGGAAAGGGGAAAAAAAAGAAATGCTAACCCGCATATCCATTTAAATTTCCAAATACAAAGAAAAATTAAAATCTGGATAAAGTAAAATAAATTAACCTTTCCAATTTAAAGATTCCTAGAAATAAAACAGGACGATTAATAAGATTAAGGTTTGTAATAAACCCAATTGAAGGGTGGGGGCAAAAAGAAAATCATATAAGGAAAAAGAAAAGAGAAAAAAATACCCTTTTCTGATTCGCTTGTTTTCTTTCTTCAAACTGCAACTTCCTCCTCAATTTCATAACATATTTTTCATGAACCTTAGAGGGTAAAAAAGAAAAGAATCAAGAAATAAGATTCTATCAATCAGATCTTTTCCTGCAACTACCTTGTAAGAACAAAGAGAGAGATAATTACCAAGTACAGATAGATGAGAGAAAGAATGAAGGCGATAGGATGGCATCGATTGAAGAAAGAAAGCAACCAAAGCAGAAACAGTACAATGCCGACATGAGCAATTATAGACATCTCTATTGCATCAATTTCTTCTCTTTTCACTTTCGCTCTTTAATACCACTAGCAACTGCTACAGAAATACTATACAGCACAGGAGATGAGTGGAGAGGAGCACTGGGTTCTTTCTGGTTTATTCATTCACAACTTTCTCTGCAAAATCAGATAGGTCCACAAAAAGGAAACAGCAACAACAAAACTATACCATGAAACAACTCAAGTCGGGCCTTAACTATGTTTATGTCCGTAAGATTTGAATTTATAGCAACTCGACAGTTACCATCTACTTCAAATCTGTATCCGATTGCGAGGGAGGTTTTTTATCTCTAATAATATTAGTATTACTATTTTTTCTTCCTATTATCATTATTTACGTTTAAACGGTGTCGTGACTATGAAGTAACCGGGGAGACAGACGAAGATCCAAAAACATGTAATATAACAGCATTAATTAATTGATTATTGTAATTAATTTCCTACCCTCTCAATTATTATTTTTCTTGAATTTATGGTTTATCAAGTGGCCGAAGACCGGAAGGGCTGAGTGTAGTCGGTAGAGTTTTGACTGTCATGTGGGATCCACGTGGCGATACTTCACTGACACGTGTAATGAAATGAAAGCACAAGCAGATACAGCAATGCGCCTTCATGTTTTCGAGATAAAAGTATATTTGATTGCATTACATGAATCATTATATCTAACAAAACATGTCATAATAAGTTTAGGAGATTTATCATTTTATACTATTTATCTTATAATTTAAAATATATTAATAAAAATACATTTTAAATCATATATTCTAACATCACTCATATCCAAAAAGTTTGGTTGATAATATTGTTGCCACTATTGATACATCAATTAGATTATTGGTTCGCATTATGTTACATGATAAATTGATATTTTTAATGTCAAAAAAAAATATTTAGACATTAATGATATTTTTTCTAATAAAATTTATTTTAAATACTGAGTGGAAAATAATCTAATGTGAACTAGTCAATCAACTTGTAGCTTTAAAAAATAACATAGATAACTAATAAGAATATGTTTTGACTCAGAATAAATATTTAAGATGAAAGTTTTTTATATATAAATATTGAGATGATAATATATTAAATCAATTTGGTTCAACCAAAGTTAACATGTCAAGCCACGTGTTAGGTCACGAGATTATAATAACTCATAAAAAGAAATCAAAACAAATTATGAAACTTAATTTATAATCATCTTAATGCTCAATAATAAAATTGAAAATATAATTTAACTAAAAAATAACAAAAAATTATCTCTAGTCAACTTGGGTTGATCTGCTAAACTCACGACTCACGTCACTAGATCGAAATAACCCAATAAAATGTTTTTTTTTGTTTTTTTAATTGATATTTTTCAATTTCATCTCTTAACATTGTATTGATTAACAATTAAACTTGATAATTTGTTTTAATTTGCTTTTTTTTTATATAGAGTTATCATAGTCGTATAATTGAGGCTGTAACTTTGACTGGTTAACATGAGTTTACTCAAGTTTTTTTTTTCTTTTTTTAATTAATTTTTTTATCCTGCAATATATGGTTTTGATTTACTTTTTATGGAGTTTTTTTAGTCTCATAATTAAGGTCACAAATTTGGCTAAGTTACAATATATTTTCATCTCATTTTTTTACGATGTCATCTTGAATATTTGTTTAGCCAAATTATATTTTTAATTGACATCCAGGATATCTTTGAATATGTCAAGTTGATCAAATTATACGGGGGCTAACTACCCCCCTTACACGCATAGTTTAAAATATTTTTTCAACTACAAAACATATAAGAAAACCTAAACATTCTTTCAAGTTAAAAAAATATATAATTATTATTATTATTATATATTTGTTTATTTTTATTTATTATTGAACAACGATTCTCGAGAGGTCCCTTTCTAGTTTGCCACGCTCCCCCCTCGGCCATACACGTTCTTTCCCCCCGGAAAGCAAACCTTTTTTATTTTGTTTTTATTATTATTACTATGCTCTTGGCGTCGGCAATAGAACTAAGATCTCACGCGGCATAAACAAGCCAATCATCTTATGCTGTAAGTTGGAATCCCAACGTGGCACAAAACAATTGGTTCTCGTAGGAAGAAAATGAGATTACATGCGTGCTCTGCAGCTGTACAAAATCAAAGCTCATCTTGAATAACTGCGGCTGCCCAAGTGGCCCCACACGATTTGAACACACAGTTGGTGGATCAATGAACACAAATTAACAAGTGGTTTATCTGAGATGGTGGATGGGCCCAGTGGACAAAATGAATGTTGTGGTGAGCTTGAAGATACCGTGACTGACGGCTGTGTGTTTCTTTTCGTTTTTTGCTTGTTGGTAATTAATTGATTGATTGATTGATATTTGGACCTTTTCATTTTTCAACCCACTGTATTTTAAAATTTAGAAGTGTTTTTTTTTTTAAATATTTTTTATTTTAAATTAAAAATATATATTATTTTAATACATTTCTAAATAAATATTAATATTAATATTAATAGGTAGTGGAGCTTAGCATCTCAAAAACAAATATTAAAAAAAAATACTTGTGTGGCCTAACTCATTGCACATATTTTTTGATGGATTTAATTTTTTAATTTGTTTTTATGCAATTGTATTTTTTTCGGGTAAATTGTAGGATAATTTGATCAAATTTATTGACTAAGGCTATAACAAAATTTATTTTTTATTTAAAAAAAATAGGAAATGACATTAATTAAGGGGCTTTGCTATTTGAAACAGCCAATCTTTTTATTTAGAATTTTAAAAACTAGCTAAGATTTCTAGTTATAATTATAAGATTTATTTTGTATTAAAGTGTAGTTATTGAATATTTCTAATTAATATTGTATTAAGAAGCGACGCTAATTAGAGCTACAAGACTACCCTGTATTATGCTCTTTTCTTATGAAATGAAATTCTTATTCTTATAAATGGGGTACGAATGATTCATAAACCTAATATGTGTATGTTTATCTAGTGACATGTATATTAAATTGACCAATATAATGATTCAATATATAAAGATCAAATGTGTTTATGAAAATGATCGCGTTATAGTTGCATAAGTAATCTTTAAACTTGAGACTACCAGGTTATTTTATATAGAAAATATTGTGCTTTGATCATGAATAAACATTATCATGATCAGGGTAACATGAACTATATATTTGAGTAATCAAGAGATTATTCAATCGTTTTAGGTAAATTGAAAAAAAAAAATCTTACATGTTCTCATATAGAATTGAATATGAAATCATTATGCAAGGTGAAATGAGATTTGAAAAGAGTTTTAACTTTTAAGTGTTATTCAAAAAATCAATAATTATGATACTAAAAATAGATGATTTGACAAAGAATACATACTTTATTCTTAAATGTTTATATTAGAGCATTATTAATGAAAATAATAATAATTACTATGAGAAACTAGTCATCTTTGAATATAAATAAATTGTTTTTAAATATAAATCAATCAATTATCGAATTAATAATAAATTATTTTATTTTATTTTATACTGTGATTTATATTTGAATAAACATATCAAAAACCTTATGAATTACACACATGATAAATCATTGCCAAGAAACGATATTGTGATGATTTATCAAATATAACTTGATTGTATATAAGTCTTAGAAATTAAATCCAAAAATGTATCTCTTACAACAATTAATGAATTCGAGAGTGGCAGTGTTTGCGTTGGACATTTCTCCATGTCGATCAATCCTTTTTGCTGAAACTCTTTATGCCTTTCCATAATCATAGTTTCTGTGGAAGCTCTCTTTAATTTTGTTAGCTGTTCTTGATACTGTGGAGGTAATCCCGTTGTTCGAATGTGACAGTCCGCCAGCTCTCGAAGGACTGAAGATGATGAAGTAGCTTCCTAGACAAGCTTATGGCCGGCTGAGATGCAAGGAATTTGGCGATGACAGTTGGCGTTGGACTTGTAAAAATAATGAAAACGACGTCATTGGGAAGGAGAGACAACTGGTAAGCAAATCTAGATGAACACAGGAAACACATATACAATTCAGATATTATTATTCTGGGGAAGGTCAAATCAAAAGGGGAGGATGAGAATAGATTAGGGCAGCTAAAGAGAGACTGTTTTAGAGCAGGTTACTTGTTCCCAGAAAACCTGGGCTACCTTGAATCTGCTAAGAGTTTTTGTTATGGTATTAAGATTGTGTTTTTAAGTGATGATAGTGTAGAAGAACATTGTTATTTCCAGTAATTTCCTTATCATATATGAAAAAATCCTGAGAGAGAGAGACATAGGTGTAAATGATGTGCTGACAATTTTGATTATTGTACAATGACAGTGATGAATTACATTTTAATGTCTCTGATAATTTCTGAGTTAAGCATGGAATAATGCTGCATCATTTCCTTCTTTTTTTTTTTTTCATTTATCTGATGAATTCAATAATCAAATCCAGACCTAGAAAAATCAAATAGGGAATTGATTGCATTAGTTTCTAAAATTACCTTCAAATAAAACATGTGATATTATTTAGGGACGTATTGAATTTTTTTAGTTATAAGGTTATTAGGATTTTTCTATAAATAAAATACCATGTCTCCTTTTTTTTCTTCAATATACAATATGTATTTTATACTCTTTACACATCATATAAACCTATATAGATAGGTAGAGTAGAGAAAGGAAGGAGATAACACTTAAAACATATCAATCTCTCTCTTCTAAAAAGATATTAAAATACTAGACAAATAGATAACTTGTGTTTTGGAATAACTCAAACATGAAGAGTTTATCAAACCCTAAAAAAAAATATTATTTTTTATGTAATCTATGCACAAGCCTTAAACAACCTTAGATTTTCAAACAAGAAGATTAGAACTTCTTAACAAAAATAAATTATTGTTTTCATTTTGTATATGTGTTTCATAAAACCCAACAATAAAAATATTCAAGTCATTTGTAAGCCTTCTTCATTTTATAGGTGCTTATGAGTTCATAATTTTGTTGTAATATAGACTAAGGAGTTTCTTGGAACTTTTAGATTTGTTTTTCTTATTGGGACTTTCTAATTAAGAATAAATAGATATGGATGGTTAATAAATATGGATAGCTTTTACATTAGGACCTTATAAAACATCCTATACTTTATAACATTGGTATTGATTTGTATTTAATACAATTGGGCATTCCTTATAATCCTAACTAAAATATTTGAGGGAAGATCTTACAAGGGATAATAATATCTAGAACTTTCTAGTATATATTTTGATAAGCCATAAATAAAACTAGGCAATCCCTATAATTCTTATGAAAATATCTATGAAAGGATCTTATAAGGTATAGTAATATTTGACTCCTTTTAATACATGTTTTGATATGCATTAAAGTCAATCATTATCCTTTTTCATTTTGTGAGAGTCTATGACTTTATGAATTTATTTTAATATGAGCATCCAAGTTTGCTTAGACCTTTTAGCTTTTCTTTTGGTTGCATTATACATAAATTATATTTCAAAATGTAACCTTTTAATTTTTATTTGTCGAGTAAAACCTCTCTTGTTATGTCCTTTTCGTATTTGTAAGTCTATTATTTTATAAGCTTATAGATTGGAAACAAGATTAATTTCAATTCTTTGTAAGTTTCAATATAATATTTTTAGAATAAGAATTTTCAGTAAATCATGTTAGAAGGGATTTCTTCATCCAACACTTGACTTTACACTTCTTGTAACCTATGACATTGTAGTGTGTTATATAAGAGGAAAATTCAGTTCTTAAAGATATTTTAGTTTTTCTATTTATTTCTATATATCTTTTTTCTTACTTACAATGCTCATGATCCATGTTGTTAAGGAAGTTGAAAATGCAGCTCCTATTCTCTAACATGCATTTAATTTTGATGCAAAAGAAAAGGTTATTATTGTTGAATTGATTGATTGTGGTATGGTGATGATTAACTTTACAATAATTACCAAAAATGAAATGGATATCGATAATATATATGACTATTAAGTTTATTTGATATAATAACTTTGTACCTAGATTGCGATGGATTACCATGGATTTTAAATGTAGAATCAATGAGATGATTTAACTTACAGCAATAATTTATTCAATTTAAATGAGATTGATAAGCGCTAGTATATTGAGCTCATCTTTTATTTTATACTAGCCAATGCCCCCGCACCTCATCACAGATGACACCATTTTTTTTCAATGCAAAAAATATTAATTGTGTGAATTTTTTTATTATAATATAAATTTAGACAAAATAATAAATCTTTAAAGAATTCCTGTTAAGTGCAAGTTTTCTATAAAATATATGAATTTTAAATCAATATAAATTTATTTGTTTAGTAGGTTTCAATGAAATAACCGACGTAAAATTATCATCATCATTAAAAAAACAAGAAGATTGAGATATCTGAATTATTGAATTCATTGTATTAAGATTAATTCATTTTATAATTCAATTTAAATTCAACATAAAAACCAAATATAAATTGTGAAAACACTTGCAATAATCAAATAAAAAAAATAAGTAGTTAATTTTCTATCTACAAAAAGAAGAAAATATAAATTAAAAATTCATCCCTACGTTACCATTATTATCATTATTATAACAGTTAAAATTATTATCAACATTATTGCCCAAACAATTAAAATCATTAAATTGCCCAGAAAAAAATAGAAAAGAAAAAAATTAAAAAATAATAATCACTAAAATTATCATTATTATGGCACAAACAATAAAATCATCTGATCCAAATAACAAATAAAATTAACCAAAAACACAATAAACAAAATAAAAGGAAAAAAAGAGCAATATTAATTTTAAAATGATCACCAAGATAAATTAAAATTTCAAGAATAAACCAAATAAAAATAAATCCCTAATAAAAAAAATTAAACGACAAAAATTAAAAATTAAATAAAAGCATAGATGCATAAACACGGATAAAAAATAAACATTGTCTGATAATGACAGAAAAAACCAAAGAAATTAATAGCATATAAAAAATTCAAAGAACAGGGACTAAAATAAAATATATAATTAATTCTAATCAAAAGACAAAATTGAAACAAATAAAAACTTTGGGACCGAACCAAATAAAGATATTTATAAACAAATTAAAAGAATAAGGATTGAAATGAAAAGTAGCATACATGACTAATTTCTATTGGAGGACACAATCAAAACAAATTAAACAAACTATATAATTAATTCCAATTGAAGGACAAAATTGAAATAATAAAACCGTGGGACCAAAATAAATAAAGTCATTTTAAAAAAATTGTTGTGTAATGTTTTTTTGAAAACTTAAAAGAATAAGGACTAAAATAAAATATAGATTATATGATAAATTCAATTGGAGGACCCGATTAAAAACAATTAAATCTGCATAACGAAATAATTACAGGAACCAAAAGCAAACCAAAAATTAAAAGAATAAGGACTAAATTGAAACTCAACAGATATAATCAGTATCACTTGAAGGGCACAATTGCAACAAATCAAAATTTACATTGAAAAAAGCAGTAAAATTAATGAAATCAAAAGCCTAGGGACTAAACTAAAAGTTGCACAAACCATAAGAACCGACGTGAGAGAGAAAAGGGAGTAAAAACTTAAACCCATCCACCAGCCACCGTATAAAGACTCATGCCACCCCGGGAGGCCGAGAACATGTCGGTGCGCCATGAGACATGGCAGAAGTCTATTTTTAAACGTCAGAATAAGACACACGCGCCACCTGAATGGGGCATACACGTTAAAAACTGCGGGCATGTCCTGATGACACGCCTGTAGTGTTTTCGAAAAGAAATGATAAAATAATGATCAAATACCTATACACCCCTGGACCCAGCAATAACTACGAAAAAACCACCATGGAAAATACCGTAATACCCCCGGATCTGGGGTTGTGCTATGTCATTTTCGGGGGCTGGTTTCGTAGTTTTATTGTGCAAAAAATTCAAAAATACCATCCATGTCCCTGGAAATTTCTAAAATACTGCATATCCCGGGTGTTATGTTTTATCATTTTCTAGGGTTTTTTCATAGTTTTACAGTGCAAAGAATTCAGAAATATCATCTATGTCCCATGGAATTTTAAAAAATACCCCCAGTCCCGGGGGTTAAAAGTTTTCGATCTTGGGGGTAAGATGATCATTTCACTGTAGTAATCCACAATGAACTGTGTTAAGGTAAACTATGACAAAGTGAATAGTAAAAGTGCCTCAACATTTATATTTTAGTTAATTAATATCAGTTGAGCCTTATTGGAATGATTTATATTACAAATAAAGGTTAAGAAAAGATTTCTTGAAAATCAAATTTTGCCCTCCTAAGGAATGTGATAATTATAGATTTAATAGTGTCATCCTTTTTTTCATAACCCAATTCTAGATTATTCCTAAAATTACTTGAAAGAAAATAAATAAATTAAAAGGTGCTGATGCGGTGAAAAAAACAAAGTTAAAAATTTTAGACGGATTCAAGAGCCTGATCGCATCTCTATTATGCTAAAAAATGAAGGAAAATACAAATTAAATATCAAAATAAATAACTTTTTGATAAGCTCTATCAGATAAATCTGTATAAAAATTAAACCTAAAACTATAATTATATTTTTAATAGGCCTGTATCAACATCACTACTCCCCTTCTCTTTCGTTCATCTGCAAAACCAACTCAACAGATCCCCACTGCTCCCCCCGTTTCTCTTCCCTCACATTTGCGCCCCTCATCATCTGTATCAACAAAAATCATTGCTCCCTTTCTCTTTCGTTCATCTGCGTCTAAAACCAGGCGCATCCAAGCTGACAATAGCGTCATCATCCAAGTTGTTTTCAACAAGCTCCTTAACTATGGATGAGAGGTCTAAAATCACTTGACCAACGCAGATCCTGTGGACATTGGCTTTGTTTATAGGTCTAATAATGGCTGCGGAAGATTCCATAGAAGCCTTAAATTGAACATAAACCCTCGAAACTTGGTTTTAGAGAGCAGGGAAGAGGGAAAGCAAATGGGGTAGAATCAATTTGGTAAGGGAGCTAGTATTACGATGTAGGGTTTTAGATTTGGTCACGAGAGGAGGGCAGGGGGGATTGGAATCTGTTGCGGCCATATGCTTCGCCACCAAAAGGGAAAGGTTGGATTTGGTACCTTTTTTCTAAATTATGTAAGGAAAATAAAGGAGCAATTAGTAGGAGTAAATTAAAATTAAATCCGAATATCATGTATATTTACATAATATAACTTGAACAAGTTGATATTTTTGGATAATAATTTTATTTGATAAGCAATGGATAAAATAGAAATATTGTCAAACTTAACTTGAATATATGTGTTTATGTGTGTGCGGACGCTCGTTAAAGTAATTTCACAAGTTGATAATAATTTGAAAAACATAGTAACCAAACACACGAATTTTTTTTCATTAAACCTCAAACTCAACCACTTTAACCAAACACTTTCATTTTAGTTTTGAACATCAATTAAAAGTGTTTTTTATGAAATTGTTTTTTTTTTAACTTTAACCACAATAGCAACCGCAATACCTTATAGACCGTTAGTATCACTCCTCTTAAAATCCAACTATCATGCTATAACATAGTTATCGAATCATTCATGCTCTTTACCATTTTGTTTCTTTAGCAAATAAAGTATTCCATTTGTAGTTTTATTAAAATATAACTTATTAGAATAAATAATCCATAATATAGATAAAATATGGCCCTGACAAAGATTATCTTGTTATTTTATGTGAGTGTTGGGCTATGCAGTGGCTTCTGCAATTGAGGCTAAAACCTTAACCCACGGTTCTGTACTATAGGTCCCACCTAAAACTGCGGTTCATGAAAAATATTGTTTAAATGCTTTTCACCCTACATAAATGACACACTGAACACTGTGTTTAGTCACTCAGTGCACGATGAGAAAGCATCGGGGAATAATACACGAAGTATTGAGGAGGAGGAGACATTGATGAGAGCATGATAATAATACACGGGGAATAATATTTTTTATAGTATCAATCACAAAACATCACCGATAGCCTTGATAGCTCTCTCTCTCAAAAACAGCAATGTCGGTAGCCCTCTCTCTCCTCCAACAGCAGCAATCATCGACGACCACCAGTAGCTACTCCTTTGGCATTGACAACCTCTCTTATTCATCGACAGCTCCTGTACCAGTCCAGTCTTCCCCCACAACTCTGATGTCAAGCAGCACAGCGTAACAACCTTCCAACACTCATTCTAGCCACCACGAGCCACCATTTCTGACGCCACAACCACATGAAGAACCACCTTTATCTTCTCTACCCGACAACAGCGGCAGCAGGTGAGCCTTTTGTCATCGTTGGTCAACCACCTCGTTACTATGCACATAACATGTGAACAGTGTAGCTGCCTCTCTTTATTTTATTTTTTTCATTTCCTTTCTTGTGTTGTTGGGCTAGACTTGTTCTCAGCCCAGCCTAGTTGGCTAGGCCGAGTCCAGCCCAAGTCCAACAGCTGAGTCGAGCCATTTAGTTGGGTCAGACCTAATCTTATTTCATATATATATATATATATATATATAATCATATTTCAAAATAAACAAATAAAAAATATGTTGTTTTCGTGTATACAACCAAATTTTAAAGCTTTTCGAAGCATATTTTTTTGTAAACAAAATATAACATATCTTTCATGTTTTATGTAAAGGAAAATTGGATATTGTGACTAGTTTATGAAGAACCACTTTGGAATTTAGCCAAAATATCAAAACAAATAACAAAATTTTGTTTTAGCAATTAGAGTGTAAAATTACATTGTAAAGTACACCCACATATAATAAAGAAGGTTTTTTTTTTTAAATACAATGTAAAATTACATCATAATATACACCCGCAAGTACTCCCTCACGAAAAGAGATCTACTTTGCAGAGACCCTTAATGTGTGGATTTAGTTTGTGATGAAATTGCAAGTAGTTTGATGGGAAAATAAAATCAAGGTTGTCCTCTTTTCCATGCAGGTTTATTGGACAATTAAGTTCATTATCCCGTGTGCAATAATTCGGAGGATTGAGTCAATCCTCACTGCATTCCTATGGAAAGGACCCTCAATGGTTAGGGGGGAGCCAAGGTGGCCTGGAAGCTCATCTGCAGGCCAAAGCAGGAAGGTGGTCTGGGAATTGAGAGATTAAAAGACTAGAATAGGGCAACAAGAATGAAGTACATATGGGTCATCCTTAGCCAGCCGAATTCTATAAGGACAAGTTGGGTTAAAAATACCTTGCTGAAGGGAAAATCCTTATGGCAAACCCATATGCCCTCTAACCCCACCTGGGCTTAGAGGAAAATCTTGCAGGTCAGAGACCAATGCAGGGGCCTATTCACATCAAAAATTGGCAATGGAAAAAGCACATCTCTCTGGTTTGACTATTGGATGCCTGGAGGTCAACAACCAGTAGACATGCTCTCTTATCTGCAACTAGCTATGTCTGGTATCCCATGGCCAGTACAGGTTTCAGCCATTATAGAAGGAGATAATTGGAAGAATCAGGAAGGGGACCTCCAAGCCATTTGGGACCACCTCCCTACTTACAATCCGAACCCTCAAAAGGAAGATCAAGTTCTCTAGGGTCCGCACGGAAAGGGCAACTTCACCATTGCTATAGCTTGGGATCTCATTAGAGACCACTTTCCAGTAAAAGACACTCACCTATTTATCTGGCAGAAGGAGCACATCCCTCGACATGCATTCATCTTATGGATGGTTGTCCAAGGAAAGCTTAGAACAATGGATAGAATTACAACATCAACAGCCCTTCCTTCACTCTTATGTGTCCTTTGCAATCAGGAGGCAAAATCGCACGACCACCTTTACTTTAGGTGCAACTACACCAGAGCAGTTTGGGAGATAGTAAATGGGCATGTAGGTCTCACATGGCCATTAATATCGTGGTACCACTTCATCAATTGGGCGGCCTTAACCCATCATCGAAAAAGGAATATCACCAGCATGATAGCGAGACTAATTTTAGCTGCCTCATTTTACACCATTTGGCAAGAGAGGAACATAAGAGTTTTCAATCATCATCTCCAGGGACAAGATTACCTGGCCAACGAGATCGTTTAGGTGGTCAGATTGCACCTCTCTTGCATGCCAAACAGCACCATCCCTGAAGCAGTCAAAACAACTTGGAACCTGACCTAATTGGAGAGGGCCTCCTTTTTAAGTTTGGGCTCATGAGGGAGCAGCAGAAGGGGCTCTCACAGAGGACCTATAGCTTGGGAGGATTTCGACAAGGCCTTAGGGTGGCAGCCCAAAGGCAGTTCAAAGCAGAAGCCCAATTGTGGGCTTGGTTTTTCTCTTCGGATCCAAATGAGAAGTTTTTGTAAGCCATTAAGGGCTTAAAGTCTACTAGTCCTATTAGGGAAGAGGTTAGGGGAAGCCCGACCTCTGGGTTGTTTCCAAGCTGGCAATTCAGTTGACTTCTCTCTTGTAAGCCCTCCTAGGGCATTAGGCATTTTTTTGCCTTGTTTTGTTTAGGGTAATGGCTTGGGGAAGCCTGGTCCTTTCAGTTTTCAAGCTATCAATTTAGACGGCTTTCTCTTGTACATTTTCCCCTTTCTTTCTCTAATATACATTTGAAATGTTCCAAAAAAAAATAAGTTTCTAATTTACTTGAATTATTAATTATATGGTGTTTGGCCCAGTGGTTGAAGGGGAGCTCCCTCCTTCACAGGACCCAGGTTCGATTCCCAGTGGGAGTGGGAGCTGGAGGGGTCCTTCCTTCTTGTTCCTGGGCCCATCCCTGCGCGGTATGCCTGTCACCCCCGCGGTGCCTTACATGCTCACTGAGCTTGCAGGATGTTCAGTGGGTCCGGGGAATAGTCGAGGTGTGCGTAAGCTGGCCCGGACACCCCGATCATCAAAAAAAAATTATGAAGGTAAAGAACAAAAACAGAAAACTTGAGGCGTGCTTGAATACTGTCTTTAAGGATATTTTTTCAACAACAAAGCACTCTTTAGGATTCAACAAGTTCTTCCTCAATAGAAAAGGGCAACACACAAATAGTTTGAAAAGAAAGAAGACCAACAATGAATAGAAGAGAAAAGTATTTCGGGTCGTGTTCTGTTTGATATAACAATTATATTTTAATTTATTATGAAATTACAATAATTTAAAATATAGATGTTAAGAAATTAAGTAAATGTGACATTTATACCTACTAAAAAAATGGAAAAAGTTTTAAATTTGTGACTGTGAAAATAAATTTTTAACTGTTACAAATATTATGATTTCAGTTTAAGTGTCATAAGAAAATATTCTAACTTTTAGAGAGTATAGTCATTGCCTCACACGTAGAGGGGGTGCAAATTCCTCTTGCTCAACTCAACTTTATGTACATGAGCACACTCTACTTTCTTTATTGGTTATTGTCCCATCTCAGACTATATTATATAAAGTATAAACACATGATGAAAATCTTTCTTTTCCAATATGGGATAATAAATCCTATTTATAATCCTTATACTCAAAAGATTAGTTGTATTTTCCAATATAAAATGAACTTTTAAAATAGCTTTTAATATTTTATAATTTTTACAACAAATTATTGGAAAGTTATGAAAACAAAAGAAAATATCTATCTTGGTAAGTGATGTTGCCATCGGCAATGGATGTAGTAAATCATAGAATCACCTCTTGGTTTTTTATATCATCTTGGTACGTGGTGATGTCTTCAGCAGTTATCTTATCTTCTTTTTTCTTCAAAATCTACCGATCCAAACCAACCAAAGTACTAACATTTCATAATTGTAAAGGCCCCATCACGTAGTCATTTCAAAAGGGTTGGGACTTTCAAGTTCTCTTAATAAGGGCTTCTTTATTCACTATCATAACTAAAACCTAACTTTTTATTATTGGAATATCAAGGGGTTTTACCATGATGCAAGATTTTTTTGTTTTGTTTTTTTTACCGTTGGAAACATTCCTCGTATCTAAATGTTTGGGCCAAAATCATTTTTAACTCCTATAGTTTGACTAGTCAATATTTTGATCCCCAAACATTTTGTTACATTTCAATATCTAGGTTTGAGAGAGGAGATAATAAATCATAGAAAAGCAAAGAAAGAAACAAAAAAAATCGTCGGTTGGACATACTATAGCTAAGACAAAACTTAGTTTTGATGTTAGGTTTCATTTAATGGATAAAATTCTATTAAATTGTCATTTTTTCTTTCATTTTTATATAAAAAAGAAAAAAAAAGTAGAGCCGGTCCATAAAACTTGTCGGTATATCTATTTAAAGAGACAAGTCACGACAAGCACCTTCTTCATTAACGCAAGCCATTGATTCACTCCGGTGACTAACTTTATTAAACTTTGAATTACATGTATAATATTTAATACTATATACTTCCATTTTGCAAACCTTATCGCGAAAAGTCTACTGCAAAATGATGTAACAAACTGTTCTTTTATTACCAAAGCATCAAAGCTCATTTAAGAAAATACAATCTTCATAATTAAGGTGTATATCCCTTATAAGGGAACATAACCAAAGCTGTCGATTTGGGGTTTGTTTATTCAACATGTACACAAGACCTTAAGTTACAATCTTTATTAAACTTTGAATTACATAATATTTAATAATATATACTTCCATTTTTCAAGCCTTATCGAGAAAACTCCTTGCAATCTTGCCATTTCCACCTCTAGGGAGAAACCCGCCTGGCTTGTACTCACTGCCGGTTCCATAAACTATCCTCAGAATCTGAGGTTGTGTACGTGCATAGGAGCGGGAATTGCTATCTGCAGATAAGATGTTGCTTTCAGTTCGATTTTCTGCCCCGAGAGGTAAGGGTACAATTAGACCTTCATCTCTAACCCCGCACATGGCAAGTTCATTCCTGAGGAATGAGATGGCGTTGGTGAATTCAGCCACAGTTATGTTATAAGGCATCACTTTCTCATCAGCTTTCTCGTAGAGAAGCGTTCGGATTACTGCGTCCTGTCCAGACTCCACGCCCAGGAGTGACGCAACAAGCTACATCAGAAACAAAAACACAAAACAAATTAGGATAACCTACTTGAAATGGCTATGTTTCATGTACGTGTTTGGTTTTTTGTGTTCGCTTGAGATAGAAGCGTGATTCTTACTGCTCGAGAACTGTAGGTGGTTAAGTATGGAATGGTGCCAACATATCCGACGAGCCCCACGTAAGGGATGGCATAAGATGCTAAGAGATAGTTGACTGTGTTGGAGTAAGGGTTAAATGGAGGGTTCAGTTTGTAGCCAGCTGCCTTGTCGAATAGTTCTGCAAATGCTTCGGGACTGAGATCGTACAGAGGCCTTGGAATTCCACCAACAGCTGTTATGATAGCCCTGAAAATCAACACGACATCATGGGATGCATTAACAATCACACGTGCATATTTTCAGTTCATGATACTCTTACTACCTTAAATGGCCAACTTCTTGGTAACCAAATTCCTCGATGATTTTACGGGTAACAGGATCAAGGTTGGCCTTCTGGGCACCAATTGGAGGCGGACCGCCGGCGGCGAAGTCTGGTTCGATGGCATCGAGACCATGACCGAGCGCACCGCTCAAGAAGAACTCGGCTTCGAGGAACTCCAGGTTGAGAGGAAACTGGACCAGATCCTTTTCGGTGGCCTCCACCGGTCCGCAGTAAGCAGAACCTGAGACGCTGTTCGGAACCGAAACAAGAACGATTAAAAGTAGAGCAGAGAAGAAATAAAGAGAAGCCATATTTCTTGAGAAGCTCGTGAAAATCAAATGCAGAATGGTTGAGATATATATATATATAGGTGCACGAGGGACTAAACATCTGCAGAGAAACCATGAAGTGATGAGGTCAGTCCATACGTTGTCAATCGGCACAAGTAACCACTTGATGATTACATGTGTAGAGGAATGCGTTCCGCTGCAAGAAAACAATAAGTTTTATTAAACTAATTTCACTAGATATTAAAGCTACAATGTAAGATCATTGACAATGAAAAACATTATTTATTTAAATTTATTCTAGATCCTTAAATATATACCTCATCTTGGAATTCAATAGCCATTTTTCTTGAGAAGTTCGTCAAAATCAAATAAAGAATGGTAAGTAGAGGTGCACGAGGGACTAATCTTCCGCAGAGAAACCATAAATTCATATGTTGTCAATGGGCACAAGTAACCACTTGATAGTTACATATGTGGAGGAACTCTAGATAAATGCGAGTGACTTGCCTTGCACTCCGCCGTCGAGCTAGGACCACATGTATTTTCAATATACAAAACAAATGCTAAAAATGTAAAAAAAATAAATTATAATATTATGTATTTGAGCAAAAATAATCAACACGACCATAATTGTATTAGAAAAAATATATTATTTGATATGAAGAATCAATGAAAAATAATTAAAGAATAAAAGTACAAGTATTATATATTTTGGTTTTTTTTTTTGCCCTTATTTTTTATAAATTTTTGATTGGTTTTGATTTTTTTAATATTTTCATTTTGGATTGGTTTTGATTTTTTAATATTTTTATTTTGGATTGGTTTTGATTTTTTTAATATTTTTAGTTCTTCTCAAGTAGTCCTTTTTATCTATTTGTTTGTTTGCACTCTTAGTTTTAGTTTTTAAATGCTATCATTTCCTTTTTTTATTGGGGTTTAATTTTTATTCAATTTAATCTTGAAAATTTAATTTATATTTAAAAACAAAAAATTGTCTTATTTAATTTTTGTTTTGCTTTTTGGCCCTCATTCCTTTTATTTTTGGTTTAGTTTTGATTCCTTTATTTTTTTTTTTGTTCCTTCTAGGAGAGTCCCTATTTTTTGTTTGTAAAAATGTGTCTATACTCTTAGTTTTGGTTTTTAATTTTTATTATCTTCTATTTTATTGGGTTTTTTATTCAATTTAGTCCTGAAATTTTATTTGTGTTGATCATCATTTAAAAATTGATATTTCTTCTTTTTTTTGTTAGTTCTTTTTTTCTTTTTGATTCTTATTTTTATATATTCTTCAAACCAAATTATTTTTAAATGCTAATAATACTTATTTTGGCTGTTTTTATTTGCTTTTCTTATAATTTTTTTGACTTTTTGTTCCGTTCATCAAGATAATTTTATGGTTTTCATTGTTTACACAATAATAATTATAATAAAGTTAGTGATTATGTTTAATTGTTTTCCTTCTTACTTTTTTGTTACACTTTCTTCTTCTTTTTCTATTATTTGGGACAATTTCACGTATACAATATATTTATGAATTAAAAAATAAATCATAAAAAAAGTTATGAATTCTAATTAGAGAATAAATTTGATCTTTCTCCTAGAAAATAAAAGATAAAAATGTTTATGCAAATTCATCCATTTCATTTTATACATTTTCTTATATTTATATTAGAGGTTTGTTGTGGTTCTAAAGTATTAATGAGTTTTATTTTTATAAATGCTTCATGCAAATGTACCTTATTCATATGAAATTTAAGAGAGAGAGATTAAAAAAATCATAATAATCTATTTGAGGTTTTATGAAATTACAAAACCATAGAAACATTAATTACTATATGAAAAATAGCTAAACTAAACCATTTATAAAACAAGTGAGAGGATATTGATTGAAAAATGAATTTGAAAAAATATAAAGTTGAAAAAATAAAAGATAAATGCCACTATGCTTGTACAAACAACCTCCCACATTCAATTTAAAATGAAAAAAAAAAAAACCAAGCTTGCATGTTTTTTTTTTATATATAAAAAAATAAAGAATATTTCTTCTATTTACATAGACAATATCTCATTACTAGGAGTATTTTTGTTATGAGTCTGATCATGGACACATGCCAGCTGTGTGATGGATACGAGGAGCTGATCTCACGATCAACTCATGAACACATGGTGGCTGGGTGATGGACACGATGATTAACACGTGGCTGCCAAAGTTGTTTATTTAATTCAGTATTTAGTTATGTTATTTGTTCGATTTAAATAGAACCATTAGGAGTAATGGGTAGTTAGTGGGGGGGGGGGGGGGGGTTATGGCCATGACCTGGTGGACAGTTATTTTCTAGTGTGTATTTAAAGTATTGTTTAATTAATGAAAAATGACATGAAAACCCAAATATTGTTGTGTGCAAAGCAAGTCCTTGGAACCTTAATATTCCAGAATTAAAAACTAATAATTACTACTAAATTCATAACAAGTGGTATCAGAGTTGATGTTTTTGGTATGGCTGAAGGGACACGTTAAACATAATTGGCAGAAGCCATTACTACTCTATGAGGGAGACTAACGCCCTGAAAGAAGAGCAAGGCAAGCAAGGAGCCCTTATAGGGAAGGTGTTACAACAATTAAACCATTTGGCATTAAGCTATAACAACTTGGTACAATTAACGACAAGGCTCAGTGCAGGTGAAGGAACTTCTAACAACCCAAGGGGTAATTCTAATCCCTTAATTGAAGGGCTAGTGAGAAACCTCCATTTGGATTTTTCCCATTTTGATAGAGGTGATCCCCATGATTGTATCCTGAAAGCACAACATTTTTTTGTATACTGTCATACACCAAAGGAACATAAATTACAAGTTCCTTCTTTTCACATAGAGGCAAAGACATTGTCATGATTTTATTGGTTGGTGGATTCTAGTCCAGCAGCCAATTAGGAGTAATTCCTTGTGGCACTTTGCATCAGGTTTGGTCCTTCGGCATATGAAGATCTGGTAGGAGCTTTCACCAAGTTGAGGCAGGCTTGGAGTGTAGAGGAGTACCAAATAGCCTTTAAAGTCCTGTCAAACAAAATTACAGGGGTAAGTGAAGATTTTCGTATCAGTACATTTTTAAGTGGATTATGAGATGAGTTGCGAATCACTGTTACCATGTTTAAATAAAATACACTTTTTGCTGCTTTTAGTTTGGCCCGATTGTAAGAAGAAGAAGTAGGCAGGAGATCAACCTGTTCGAAACATGAATACCAACTACAACCCAGCCCCAAACAACCAAAAACAAACACCACTCAGATTACCAAGTCCAAACTCATTACCCAAATTTCTCTTTCCCATTAAAAGACTTAATTCTAGTCAAATACAGGAAAGAAGGGAAAAAAGGTTATGTTGCAATTATGATTAAAAATACCAAATATGGCACAAATGCAATAGGCCTAAGCTGTATCTGTTGGAGGGATTGAAGTTCGATAAAGGTAATTATGAGATAGATGAGGAGCAGGAGCAAATGACCAACCCCCACAGTTAGCAGAGTTGTTGGTCATTTCCTTCCATGTTACAGCAGGAGTACCTTCCCCTAAGACCATGAGATTGGTGGGTAAAATTAGAAAGCATTCAGTTATCATTCTCATTGACACTAGCAGCACACATAGTTTTTTAGATATGAATGTAGCAAGGAAAATTAGACTGCTAGTAGAAGATAGCCACTTGACAGTGCATACTGCTAGTAGGAGCTTTAAGCCTTGCAACTTTTTCTTGTCAAGGTTGTTGTAAGGTAGTGTTACTTAAGCTGCGGGATTGTGATGTATTAGCCAATTTGTATCTATTGACTTTGGGGGGATGTGATGCCATATTGGGGGTTGATTGATTGAGTCTAGGAGTTATTCAATGGAATTTCTTGGATTTGAGCATGAAGTTTTCCATTAATGACAAGCCTTTTGTATTGCAAGGCTTAAAGCTCCTTGCTAGTTCCCTAGAGGTAGAGCCGAAACTAAATAAGACCACCTTAATTAAAGGAAGAGGTCTTTGGTTACAACTCATGGAGGCAGCAGAGGCACAGGCCTCAACAGTTCCAGATGTGGCTATCTAAGAGGTTTTGGATAAATTCCAAATTGTATTTGATGAACCTAAGGGTCTTCCTCCTACCAGGAGTCATGACCATCAGAGTCGGCTATATAATGTAGTCACCCCAACTTGTTTCAGACCCTACCATTATCCCTATTATCAAAAGGAAGAAATCGAGAAGTGATCAAAGAAATGCTATAGGCTGGGATCATTCAAACTAGTCAAAGCCCCTACTCTTCACTAGTTCTGCTTATGACAAGCATATGGGAGTCGGCGCATGTGCATTGACTACCAGGCCCTCAACAAAGATATTATCAAAGATAAGTTTCTCATACCTAATATCAATGAATTACTGGATGAACTACATGGGGCTGAGTTGTTTTCTAAGTCTGATTTATGGTTAGACTGCCATCAAATTAGGATGAATCCTGAGGATGTGCCAAAACTGTCTTTTCAACTCATGAGGGATATTATGAGTTTCTTATCATGCCTATTAGGCTTACTAATGCACCTTCTACATTTCAGGGTTTGATGAATGAGATATTTATAACTTTGCTTTGAAAATTTGTCTTGGTATTTTTTGATGACATACTCATACATAGCAAGTCGGTGATAGATCATGTGATGCATTTAACTACTGTGTTAGACATTCTGAGATGTCATCAGTTATATGTCAAAGCTTCCAAATGTGTTTCTGGATCTCGGGAAGTGGAATATTTGGGCTATGTAATTTCCCATCAGGAATGAAGATTGATTCCCTAAAGATATCAGAAATGGTCAACTGGCCTATTCCCACGAATCCCAAGCCCCTAAGGGGATTTCTAGGTCGCGCTACTATTGTAGAAAATTTATGAAGGGACATGACAGCATTACATCTCCTTTAACTGTATTTTTAAAGAACTATTTTACATGGATAGGAGAAGTTGCTCAGGCTTTTGAAGCCCTTAAGATAGCTATGGTAAATCCTCTAGTTTTAGGGTTATCAAATTTTACTAAGCCATTTATGGTAGTATGTGGTACACGGCTCTTCATGAGCTCAGCATACCACCCATAAATGGATAGTAAAAAAGAAGTCATCAACAAATGGTTAGAAGGTTACTTGAGATGCTTCACCGAAGACTGACCCAAGGATTGGGCCAAATGGTTAGTCGTAGCTGAATGGTCATACAATACCTTTATTCACTCCTCTACCGGCCTTAGTCCTTTCAAGGTGGTGTGCGGTAAAGCTCCTCCACGGCTTTAACCGTATGATCTAGGGTCCACCATTGTTCAGGCTTTTAAAGATGAGATGAAGAGCGGTGATTTCATCCTTATACTAGTTCGTGAAAACCTGCAAGAAGCCCAAACTCGTATGAAAAATTTTGCTGATAAAAAAATATCAGATAGGGAATACATGGTTAGACACTGGCTTTACTTGAGATTGAGACCTTACCATCAGATATCGGTGGTTGTTTGCAGAAACTTGAAGCTCTTTTAGTTAGTGGGAAGTTCCGAACGAAGAAGATGTAATTTGGGTGGATATGGATGAACTTCGCAAACAATATCCTGAACTCGTGGGCGAGTTCTTTTAATGAGAGAGGTTATTGTTATGAGCCTGATCATGGACACATGGCAGCTTGGTGATGGATATGAGGAGGGGATCTAACAATCAACTCATGGACACATGGCAACTAAGTGATGGACATGATAATCAACACATGGCAACAAAAGTTGTTTATTTAATTCAATATTTATTTATATTATGTGTTTGGTTTATGTTATCTATTCGGTTTAAATAGAACCATAAGGAGTCATGGTAGTTAAAAAAGGGGGTATGACAATGACCCAAGGGATAGTTATTTTTTATTGTGTATTTAAAGTATTGTTTAATTAATGAAAAGGGACTTGAAAACCCAAATACTGTCATGTGCAAAGGACATTCCTGGAACCTTAATATTCCAGAATTAATTCCTAACAATTACTACTAAATTCATTACAATTTTTCATTAATTTGAAGTTCAAAGTAAGTTTTCGTCTTATCATAAATTCTCTTATTTTCTTTTTTCTTCGAAATCTACTAATCTAAAGCAACCAAAGTAATAAACTTTCATAATTTTAAAGACCCCATCAAGCATTCATTTTACAAGGGCTGGGATTTTCAAGTTTTCTTAATAAGGGCTTCTTTATTCATTATCATAACAAACCTAACTTTTTATTATTGGAATATCAAGGAGTTTTTTAGCTTGGATCATTATGTTGCTGTTGTTTTTTTCCAACCTATACACTTATTTTTCATCATCAGATGGAGGATGATCAACTCCATTAATTAGAGTGCAAATTTAGGGTTCTTATCATTCTTTAATTTGGGATTGTTATAGGGCTTTTGAAAAAATATAACTTATTATTTTTCAAGGGAGAGTGTTTAACTGCATGAATGAACAATACAATATCTTAACAGAAGAAATCATAGAATAAAGAAATTGCTAGTTGGACATAGATTTGTCAATTCTATTCCATTTCACCCAGAATGTGGCCGGTACATTTCGTTCCAATTCAAAAAATAGAATAATCCAAAGTAGATTTTATCTTGATCAGAATTTTAGACCATTCTAGAAATTCCGCCCAAATTTCAGCCAGAACGTTCTGGTTTGGTTTTTTGCCCATTCCGCTTCAGTCAAATAGTGTTTTTTTAAGTAATAAATAGTTTTACAATATCAATCATATCTCTTAATCCAATTGTTAGATTGAGATGAAATTTTGCAAGGAGTCTCTTGACATATTTATATATGTTATGTTAAAATTTCAGACAATCAAAGAATGTAATGACCTTGAGAGATTGATAATGGTATTCTCGTAATATTATACATGTTCATAATTTTATTTAGAAAAATCATTTTACTATGTCTTTTTTAGATTAAGTTTTCTCAATCTCATTATTCAACAATGAGTTTATTATGAATTTAACTTTATAATTTGATTTGATTTGCTTTATTTAATGTTATTATGGCCTTATAACGGAGGTCACATATTTGTAAAGTTAACCTAAGTTTATCCGAGTTGATTCAATATATCATTGTTTCAAGATTTTCTTAAGATATCAACTTGATCATGTTATCTTTGAACTCATTAAGTTGGTCAAGTTATATTAGTTCAACTCTTTTTTTTTTACTTATGTTTAAAATTTAAATTGCACAGTTCTAAATTTTATTTTTGGATTTGAACTAATTTTTCTGTTGAATTAATATATTAAATCATATATATATATATAAACATAAAAAATATAACCCTGAAACGGAACTTCGAAATGCTGCCGAAACACAACATTCTGTTTCAATTTAAAAAACAAAGTACCAACTGAAACGAAATTGACAATCTTGATACATACTATAGCTAAGAAAAAACTTATTTTTTACATTAAGTTTCATTTAATGAATAAAATTCAATTAAATTGTATTTTTTCTTTCGTTTTTATATATATAAAAAAGAAGTAGTGCGGGTCCATAAAACTTGCCGGTAGATCTATTTGAAAAGACAATTCTTGTAATGTTTCACCAAAAGTCACCATCTTAAAATGTGATATACATCAACACAAGGCATAGATTCACTCCGGTGACACTTTTAAGAGTCACAACTTTATTATACTTTGAATTACATAGTACTTGTAAAATTATTAGATATATACTTCCATTTTTCAAACCTTATCGAGAAAACTCCTTGCAATCTTGCCATTCCCACCTCTAGGGAGAAACCCGCCTGGCCTGTACTCACTGCCGGTTCCATTTAATATAGTATATTTAATACTATATACTTCCATTTTGCAAACCTTATCGCGAAAAGTCTACTGCAAAATGATGTAACAAACTATGATCTATGTTTTTGGTTTCTCACGATGACTTTTGCATGAAGCTAAATCATTTGAATCTAAATCTGATAATTTCTGAGTTAAGCATGGAATAATGCTGCATCATTTCCTCTTTTTTTTCATTTATCTGATGAATTCAATAATCAAATCCAGACCTCGAAAAATCAAATAGGGAATTGATTGCATTAGTTTCTAAAATTACCTTAAAATAAAACATGTGATATTATTTAGGGATGTATTGATTTTTTTTAGTTATAAGGTTATTAGGATTTCTCTATAAATAAAATACCATGTCTCATTTTTTTTCAATATACAATATGTATTTTATACATTTTACACATCATATAGATAGGTAGAGTAGAGAAAGGAAGGAGATAACACTTAAAACATATCAATCTCTCTCTTCTAAAAAGATATTAAAATAGTCGTAATATGGTGATTCGTGCAAATTATTATTAGAGACTAGACAAATAGATAACTTGTGTTTTGGAATAACTCAAACATGAAGATTTTATCAAACCCTAAAAAATATATTATTTTTTAGGTAATCTATGCACAAGCCCTAAACAACCTTGGATTTTCAAACAAGAAGATTAGAACTTCTTAACAAAAAAACATTATTGTTTTCATTTTGTATATGTGTTTCATAAAACCCAACAATATTAATATCCATGTTTTTTAGTATAGTTTTGAGATTTATTCAAGTCAATTGTAAGCCTTCTTCATTTTATACGTGCTTATGAGTTCATAATTTTGTTGTAATATAGACTACCGAGTTTCTTGGAACTTTTAGATTTGTTTTTCTTATTGGGACTTTATAATTAAAAATGAATAGATATGGATGGTTAATAAGTATGGATAGCTTTTACATTAGGACCTTATAAAGCATCCTATACTTTATAACATTGGTATTGATTTGTATTTAATACAATTGGGCATCCCTTATAATCCTAACTAAAATATTTGAGGCAAGATCTTACAAGGGATAATAATAATATCTAGGACTTTCTAGTATATATTTTGATAAGCCATAAACAAAACTAGGCAATCCCTATAATCCTTGTGAAAATATTTATGAAAGGATCTTATAAGGTATAGTAATATTTGACTCTTTTTAATACAGGTTTTGATATGCATTAAAGTCAATCATTATCCCTTTTTCATTTTGCGACAGTCTATGACTTTATGATTTTGTTTTAATATGGCCATCCAAGTTTGCTTAGACCTTTTAGCTTTTCTTTTTCTTTTTCTTTTTGGCCTTTTCTTTGCATTATACATAAATTATATTTCAAAATTTAACCTTTTCATTTTTATTTGTCGAGCTAAACCTCTCTTGTTATGTCCTTTCCGTATTTGTAAGGCTATTATTTTATAAGCTTATAGATTGAAAACAAGATTAATTTCAATTCTTTGTAAGGTTTCAATATAATGTTCTTAAAAACAATTAAACCTGCATACCGAAATAATTACAGGAACCAAAAGCAAACTAAAAATCAAAAGAATAAGGACTAAATTGAAACTCAACAGATATAATCAATTTCACTTGAAGGGCACGATTATAACAAATCAAAATTTACATTGAAAAAAGCAGTAATAATAGCGAAATCAAAAGCCCAATGACTAAACTAAAAGTTGCACAAACCATAAGGACCAACGTGAGAGAGAAAATGGAGTAAAAACTTAAACCCATCTATCGGCCACTGTATAAATACGCATGTCGTCCCGGGAGGCCGAGAACATGTCGGTGCACCATGAGATATGACAGAAGTCTATTTTTAAAATTTATTCTAGATCCTTAAATATATACCTCATCTTGGAATTCAATAGCCATTTTTCTAGAGAAGTTCGTCAAAATCAAATAAAGAATGGTTAGTATAGGTGCACGAGGGACTAATCTTCTGCAGAGAAACCATAAATTCATATGTTGTCAATCGGCACAAGTAACCACTTGATAGTTACATATGTAGAGGAACTCTAGATAAATGCGAGTAACTTGCTTTGCACTCCGCCGTCGAGCTAGGACCACATGTATTTTCAATATACAAAACAAATGCTAAAAATGTAAAAAAATAAATTATAATATTATGTATTTGAATAAAATAATCAACACGACCATAATTCTATTAGAATAAAAAATATTATTTGATATGAAGAATCAATGAAAAATAATTAAAGAATAAAAGAAATTATTATATATTTTGTTTTTTTTTTGCCCTTATTTTTTAATTTTTATTAATTTCTATTTTATTGGGTTTTTTATTCAATTTAGTCTTGAAATTTTATTTGTGTTCATCATCATTTAAAAAATGATTTTTTTTTCAGTTAGTTCTTTTTTTTCTGTTTGATTCTTATTTTTATCTATTCTTCAAACCAAATTATTTTTAAATGCTAATAATACTTATTTTGGCTGTTTTTATTTGCTTTTCTGATAATTGTTTTTGACTTTTTGTTCCGTTCATCAAGATAATTTTATGGTTTTCATTGTTTACACAATAATAATAATAATAATAAAGTTAGTGATTATTTTTTGATAATTGTTTTCCTTTTTACTTTTCTGTTACACTTTCTATTTTTTTTCTATTATTTGGGACAATTTCATGTATGCAATAAATTTATGAATTAAAAATAAATCATAAAAAAAGTTATGAAATCTAATTAGAGAATAAATTTGATCTTTTTCCTAGAAAATAAAAGATAAAAATGTTTATGCAAATTCATCCATTTCATTTTATGCATTTTCTTATATTTATATATGAGGTTTGTTCTGGTTCTAAAGTATTAATGAGTTTTATTTTTATAAATGCTTCATGCAAATGTAACTTATTCATATGAAATTTAAGAGAGAGAGAAATTAAAATAAATCAAAATAATCTATTTGAGGTTTTATGAAATTACAAAACCATAGAAACATTAATTGCTATTTGAAAAATAGCTAAACTAAACCATTTATAAAACAAGTGAGAGGATATTGATTGAAAAATGAATTTGAAAAAATATAAAATTGAAAAAATAAAACATAAGTGCCACTATGCTTATACAAACAACCTCCCACACTCAATTTAAAATGAAAAAAACTCAAGCTTGAATGTTTGTTTGTTTTTTTATAAAAAAAAATAAAGAATATTTCATCTATTTAGATAGACAATGTCGCATTACTAGAAGTATTTTTGTTATGAGCATGATCATGGACACATGGCAGCTGGGTGATGGATACGAGGAGGGGATCTCACAATCAACTCATGAACACAAGGCAGCTGGGTGATGGACACGATGATCAACACGTGGCTGCCAAAGTTATTTATTTAATTCAGTATTTAGTTATGATATCTGTTCGATTTAAATAGAACCATTAGGAGTAATGGGTAGTTAAAAGGGGGTTATGGGCATGACCTAGTGGGCAGTTATTTTCTAGTGTGTATTTAAAGTACTGTTTAATTAATGAAAAAGGACTTGAAAACCTAAATATTGTTGTGTGCAAAGGAAGTCCTTGGAACCTTAATATTCTAGAATTAAAAACTAACAATTACTACTAAATTCATAGTAAGTGGTATCAGAGTCAACGTTCTTGGTATGGCTGAAGGGACACGTTCAACATAATTGGCATAAGTCATTACTACTTTATGAGGGAGACTTAACGCCCTGAAAAAATAGCAAGGCAGGCAAGGAGCCCTTATAGGAAAAGTGTTACAACAATTAAACCATTTGGCATCAAGCTATGACAGCTTGGTATAATTAACGACAAGGTTCGGTGCAGGTGAAGGAACTTCTAACAACCCAAGGGATAATTCTAATCCCTTAATTGAAGGGTTGGTGAGAAACCTTCATTTGGATTTTCCCTATTTTGATGGAGGTGATCCCCATGATTGTATCCTGAAAGCACAACAGTTTTTTTATATACTGTCATACACCAAAGGAACATAAATTACAAATTGCTTCTTTTCACATGGAGGGAAAGGCATTGTCATGGTTTTATTGGTTGGTGGATTCTAGTACAACAACCAATTGGGAGGAATTCCTTGTGGCACTTCGCATCAGGTTTTGGTCCTTCGGTATATGAAGATCCGGTAGGAGCTTTCACCAAGTTGAGGCAGGCTTGGAGTGTAGAGGAGTACCAAATAGCCTTTGAAGTCCTGTCAAACAAAATTACAGGGGTAAGTGAAGATTTTCGTATCAATACATTTTTAAGTGGATTATGAGATGAGTTGCGAATCATTGTTACCATGTTTAAACCAAATACACTTTCTGCTGCTTTTAGTTTGGCCCGATTGTAAGAAGAAGAAGTAGGCAGGAGATCAACCTGTTCAAAACATGAATACCAACTACAACCCAACCTCAAACTACCAAAAACAAACACCTCTCAGATTACCAGGTCCAAACTCATTACCCAAATTTCCAGCTATACCATAATATAACCCAAACCTTCCAAAAAAATATCCCTTTCCCATTAAAAGACTTAATTTTAGTTAAATACAGGAAATGAGAGAAAAAGGGCTCTATTGCAATTGTGATTAGAAATACCAAATATGGCATAAATGCAATAGGCCTAAGTTGTATCTGTTGGAGGGATTGGAGTTCGATGAAGGTAATTATGAGATAGATGAGGAGCAGGAGCAGAATGACTAACCCCCACAGTTAGCAGAGTTGTTGGTCATTTCCTTGCATGCTATAGCAAGGGTACCTTCCCCTAAGACCATGAGATTGATGAGTAAAATTAGAAAGCATTCAGTTATCATTCTCATTGACACTTGCAGCTCACATAGTTTTTTAGATATAAATGTAGCAAGGAAAATTAGACTACTAGTAGAAGATAGCCACTTGACAGTGCATATCGCTAATAGAGCAACTTTTTCTTGTCAAGGTTGTTGTAAGGCAGTGTTACTTAAGCTTCAGGATTGTGATGTATTAGCCAATTTATATCTATTGACTTTGGGGGGATGTGGTGTCATATTGTGCGTTGATTGGTTTAGGAGTCTAGGAGTTACTCAATGGAATTTCTTGGATTTGAGCATGAAGTTCTCCATTAATTACAAGCCCTTTGTATTACAACGCTTAAAGCTCCTTACTAGTTCCCTGGAGGTAGAGCCGAAGCTAAATAAGACTACCTTAATTAAAGGAAGAGGTCTTTGGTTACAACTCATAGAGTCATAAGAGGCACAAGCCTCAACAGTTCCAGATGTGGCTATCTAAGAGGTTTTGGATAAATTCTAAATAGTATTTGATGAACCTAAGGGTCTTCCTCCTACCATAAGTCATGACCATCAGATTCGGCTGCATAATGCAGCCACCCTAACTTGTGTCAGACCCTACCGTTATCCTTATTATCAAAAAGAAGAAATTGAGAAGTTGGTCAAAGAAATGTTATAGGCTGGGATCATTAAAACTAGTCAAAGCCCCTGCTCTTCACTAGTTCTGCTTATGAGAAAAGCATATGGGAGTTGGGGCGTATGCATTGACTACCGGGCCCTCAACAAAGATACTATCAAAGATAAGTTTCTCATACCTAATATCGATGAATTACTAGATGAACTACATGGGGCTGAGTTGTTTTCTAAGTTTGATTTATGGTTAGATTGCCATCAAATTAGGATGAATCTTGACGATGTGCTCAAAACTGCCTTTTCAACTCATGAGGGACATTATGAGTTTCTTATCATGCCTTTTAGGCTTACTAATGCACCTTCTACATTTCAGGATTTGATGAATGAGATATTTAGATCTTAGCTTCAAAAATATGTCTTGGTATTTTTTGATGACGTACTTATATATAACAAGTCAGTGATAGATCATGTGATGCATTTAACTACTGTGTTAAGCATTCTGAGACGTCATCAGTTATATGTCAAAGCTTCTAAATATGTTTTTGAATCTCGGGAAGTGGAATATTTGGGCTATGCAATTTCCCATCAGGAGTGAAGGTTGATTCCCTAAAGATATCAGCAATGGTCAACTGGCCTATTCCCACGAATCCCAAGCCCTTAAGGGGATTTCTAGGCCTCACTACTATTGTTAAAAATTTGTGAAGGGATATGGCAGCATTGCAGCTCCTTTAACTGCATTTTTAAAGAACTATTTTACATGGACAGGAGAAGCTACTCAGGCTTTTGAAGCCCTTAAAATAGCTATGGTAAATCCTCTAGTTTTAGGGTTACCAAATTTTACTAAGCGATTTATGGTAGAATGTGATGCTTCAGGGTATGGGATTGGTGTAATCTTAATAATAAGGGACGACCCTTAGCCTATTTAAGACAAGATTTAAAGGGTAAGAACCTGCTTTTATCAACCTATGAAAAGGAATTTATGGCTTTAGTCTTGGCTATCAGGAAATGGAGACACTATCTATTGGGGAATCAATTCAAGGTCAGAACAGACCAACTGACCTTGAAGTACACCAATCCTTTTTAGCAAAAATGGGTTGCAAAGCTGCTAGGGTTTGACTTTATGATGGAGTACAGGTGTGGAAAGGAGAACAGAGTTGTTGATGCTCTGTCACGAAGACTGGTTGATGAAACCAGTCCACCTGTTCAGGGGATAACATCAACAGAAGGGGAACTACATGCATTTAGTGTGATGCAAGCTAATTAGTGGGATGAACTTCGACAAGCCTACAACCAGGACCCTTAGTTACAACAATTTATCAGTCGCAGCAAGCAAGGTGATCTTGATCCTCATAAATACAGACTCCGTAATAACTTATTATTCTATAAAGGGAGGTTGCACTTAAGGACTCTAAACAACTATCACAACATTGTGCTACAGCGGTACCATAGAAACCTTTTAGAGGACATGCAGGCACTCATAAGACACATGCAAGGATAAAAAAGAGAATTCTTTTGGCATGGTATTCACACAGATATCAAAAAATTCATAAGGGAATGTGATGTATGTCAACGCAACAAATCGGAAAATATCAAACCTACAAGACTATTGCAACCCCAACCCATACCAAATGAAGAATGTGTTGACAGCAATATGAATTTTATAGAAAGGTTACCCACGTCCAAGGGATACAGTGTCATTATGGTGGTTATTGACAGACTCAATAAGTACAACCATTTCATTCCACTTTCACATCCATACATGACAGTAACCATAGCACAACAATTCATGGAGCATATATTTAAATTGCATAACATTTCACAAAGCATTGTGAGTGACAAAGATGCAGTTTTTACCAGTTCATTTTTGAAGGAATTATTTTGTTTGAGTGGTACACGGATCTTGATGAACTCAGCATACCACCCACAAATGGATGGTAAAAAAAAGCCATCAACAAATGGTTAAAAGGTTACTTGAGATGCTTCACCGGAGACTGACCCAAGGATTGGGCGAAATGGTTGGCCGTAGCCGAATGGTCATACAATACCTCTGTTCACTCCTCTACCAGCCTTAGTTCTTTTGAGGTGGTGTACGGTAAAGCTCCTCCACAACTTCAACCATATGAGCTAGGGTCCACCGTTATTCAGGCTTTTAAAGATGAGATGAAGAGCGGTGATTTCATCCTTATACTAGTTTGTGAAAGCTTGCAAGAAGCCCAAACTCGTATGAAATATTTTGCTGATAAAAACATATCAGACAGGGAATACATGGTTAGAGACTGGCTTTACTTGAGACTGAGACCTTACCATCAGATGTCGGTGGTTGTTCGTAGAAACTTCAAGCTCTCGGCTAGATATTTTAGCCCTTTTCAGATAACATGGAGGGTAAGGAAGATGGCTTACAAAGTGATCTACACCAAAACTTGAAGATCTACCCGATCTTTCACATATCGTGCCTCAAAAAGAAGATCGGTGCTCTATTTCACCCAAACCCTGGCGTACCCACACTAATGGTAGATGGGACTTTAGCTCCCAAGTTACGGTAGGTGCTAGCTAGAAGAATGAAGAAAAAGGATAACCATGCAAGAATTGAACTCTTAGTTTAGT
The DNA here is from genome assembly GCA_027405865.1 of Salix purpurea. Taxonomy (NCBI): domain Eukaryota; kingdom Viridiplantae; phylum Streptophyta; class Magnoliopsida; order Malpighiales; family Salicaceae; genus Salix; species Salix purpurea. The sequence goes on from JAOWLH010000002.1 coordinate 23,129,141, forward strand.
GGGAAGGTTCGAACGAAGAAGATGCAAGATGAACTTCGAAGACAATATCCCGAACTTGTGGGCGAGTTCTTTTGATGAGAGAGGCTGTTGTTATGAGCCTAATCATGGACATATGGCAGCTTGGTGATGGATATGAGGAGGGGATCTAACAATCAACTCATGGACACATGGCAACTGAGTGATGGACACGAGGAGGGGATCTAACATTCAACTCATGAACACATGGCAGCTTGGTGATGGACACGATAATCAACACATGGCAACAAAAGTTGTTTATTTAATTTAGTATTTAGTTATATTATGTGTTCCATTTATGTTATCTATTCTGTTTAAATAGAACCATAAGGAGTCATGGTAGTTAAAAGGGGGGTATGGCCATGACCCAAGGATAGTTATTTTTTATTGTGTATTTAAAGTATTGTTTAATTAATGAAAAGGGACTTGAAAACCCAAATACTGTCATGTGCAAAGGAGATTCCTGGAACCTTAATATTCCAGAATTAATTCCTAACAATTAGTACTAAATTCATTACAATTTTTCATTAATTTGAAGTTCAAGGTAAGTTTTCTTCTTATCATAAATTCTCTTATTTTCTGTTTTCTTCGAAATCTACTAATCTAAAGCAACCAAAGTAATAAGCTTTCATAATTTTAAAGACCCCATCAAGCATTCATTTTACAAGGGCTGGGATTTTCAAGTTTTCTTAATAAGAGCTTCTTTATTCATTATCATAACTAAACCTAACTTTTTATTATTGGAATGTCGAGTTTTTTAGCTTGGATCATTATGTTGTTGCTTTTTTTTCCTAGCATATACACTTATTTTTCACCATCAGATGTAGGATGATCAACTCCATTAATTAGAGTGCAAATTTAGGGTTCTTATTATTCTTTAATTTGGGATTGTTATAGGGTTTTTGAAAAAATATAACTTATTATTTTTCAAGGGAGAGTGTTTAACTGCATGAAAGAACAATACAATACCTTAACAGAAGAAATCATGGAATAAAGAAATTGCCAGTTGGACATAGATTTGTCAATTCCGTTCCATTTCACCCAGAATGGCCGATACTTTTCGTTCCAATTCAAAAAATAGAATAAGCCAAAGTAGATTTTATCTCGATCAGAATTTTAGACCATTCTAGAAATTCCGCCCAAATTTCAGCCAGAACGTTCTGTTTGGTTTTTTGCCCATTCCGCTCTGGTCAAATAGTGTTTTTTTAAGTAATAAATAGTTTTACAATATCAATCATATCTCTTAATTCAATTGTTAGATTGAGATGAAATTTTGCAAGGAATCTCTTGACATATTTATATATGTTATGTTAAAATTTCAGACAATCAAAGAATGTAATGACCTTGAGAGATTGATAATGGTATTCTCGTAATATTATACATGTTCATAATTTTATTCAGAAAAATCATTTTAATGTCTTTTTTAGATTAAGTTTTCTCAATCTCATTATTCAACAATGAGTTTATTATGAATTTAACTTTATAATTTGATTTGATTTGCTTTATTTAATGTTATTATGGCCTTATAACGGAGGTCACATATTTGTAAAGTTAACCTAAGTTTATCCGAGTTGATTCAATATATCATTGTTTCAAGATTTTTTTAAGATATCAACTTGATCATGTTATCTTTGAACTCAGTAAGTTGGTCAAGTTATATTAGTTAAACTCTTTTTTTTTTTTTACTTATGTTTGAAATTTAAATTGCACAATTCTAAATTTAGTTTTGGATTTGAACTAATTTTTCTGTTGAATTAATATATTAAATTATATATATATATATAAAACATAAAAAATATAACCCTGAAACGGAACTTCGAAATGCTGCCGAAACACAACATTCTGTTTCAATTTAAAAAACAAAGTACTAACTGAAACGGAATTGACAATCTTGATACATACTATAGCTAAGAAAAAACTTATTTTTTACATTAAGTTTCATTTAATGAATAAAATTCAATTAAATTGTATTTTTTTCTTTCGTTTTTATATATATAAAAAAGAAGTAGTGCGGGTCCATAAAACTTGCCGGTAGATCTATTTGAAAAGACAATTCTTGTAATGTTTCACCAAAAGTCACCATCTTAAAATGTGATATACATTAACACAAGGCATAGATTCACTCCGGTGACACTTTTAAGATTCACAACTTTATTATACTTTGAATTACATAGTACTTGTAAAATTATTAGATATATACTTCCATTTTTCAAACCTTATCGAGAAAACTCCTTGCAATCTTGCCATTTCCACCTCTAGGGAGAAACCCGCCTGGCCTGTACTCACTGCCGGTTCCATAAATTATCCTCAGAATCTGAGGTTGTGTACGTGCATAGGAGAGCGAATTGCTATCTGCAGATAGAATGTTGCTTTCAGTTCGATTTTCTGCCCCGAGACGTAAAGGTACAATTAGACCTTCATCTCTAACCCCGCACATGGCAAGCTCATTCCTGAGGAATGAGATTGCGTTGGTGAATTCAGCCACAGTTATGTTATAAGGCATCACTTTCTCGTGAGCTTTCTCATAGAGCAGCGTTCGGATTACTGCGTCCTGTCCAGACTCCACGCCCAGGAGTGACGCAACAAGCTACATCAGAAACAAAAACACAAAACAAATTAGGATAACCTACTTGAAATGGCTATGTTTCATGTGTTTGGTTTTTGTGTTTGCTTGAGATAGATGCGTGGTTACTTACTGCTCGAGAACTGTAGGTGTTTAAGTATGGAATGGTGCCAACATATCCGACGAGCCCCACGTAAGGGATGGCATAAGATGCTAAGAGATAGTTGACTGTGTTGGAGTAAGGGTTAAATGGAGGGTTCAGTTTGTAGCCAGCTGCCTTGTCGAATAGTTGTGCAAATGCTTCGGGACTGAGATCGTACAGAGGCCTTGGAATTCCACCAACAGCTGTTATGATAGCCCTGAAAATCAACACGACATCATGGGATGCATTAAAATGACACGTGCATATTTTCAGTTCATGATACTCTTACTACCTTAAATGGCCAACTTCTTGGTAACCAAATTCCTCGATGATTTTACGGGTAACAGGATCAAGGTTGGCCTTCTGGGCACCAATTGGAGGCGGACCGCCGGCGGCGAAGTCTGGTTCGATGGCATCCAGACCATGACCGAGCGCACTGTTCAAAAAGAACTCGGCTTCGAGGAACTCCAGGTTGAGAGGAAACTGGACCAGATCCTTGTCGGTGGCCTCGACCGGTCCGCAGTAAGCAGAACCTGACACGTTGATCGGACCCGAAACAACAACGGTTAAAAGTAGAGCAGAGAAGAAATAAAGAGTAGCCATTTTTCTTGAGAAGGTGTTCAAAAATCAATTGCAGAATGGTTGAGATATATAGGTGCACGAGAAACCATAAAGTGAGGTCAGTTCATACGTTGTCGATCGGCACAAGTAACCATTGATAGTTACATCTGTAGAGGAACTCTAAATTGTTAAGATTAAGAATACAGCTGTGAATACAGCTGTGCTGGAGGTGCACGTTACCACAGGTTTATTTTTCCTTGTTTATATACTCCACTGTAAACCCTAAAATTAAACAATCGAAATACAATTGAAAGTTTTACATGTTATCAAAGTAAACCTAATTTTTTTCGAATTATTACGTTGTCGGAAGCTACAGTCTGTTTAGGAATGTTATTAAAATTAATATATTTTTTATTTAGAAATATATTAAAATAATATTTTTTATTTTTAAAAAATTAATTTTGCTATTAACATATGAAAATAATCGAAAAGGCCAAAAAAAATTATTCAAAACTTAAATTCATTTTGATTTTTACTTTCAATTCATCTTTTTATTTTTTTTATTAATCCTAATTTAAGTTGTTATTAAAAAACAATGGTCTAGCAAGAGTAAGAAAACCGATCGTAATTTTTAATATTAATATATAGTATATTGCAAGGTTATTTGAAATTTAAAACACACATGCTGGGTTGATTGAAATGACAATAGAGTAGCCTCTCTTTTTTTTGACAAATCTAATTTAAGACAAGGAGCAAATAATGGAATCTTAATTATTTACATATATCTACAATCATATGTAGTAAAATTTAAAGAATCTCATTTTAGCCCTTCTTTTTTTTAATATTTATAATTTATCACCTTTCTTTTTAGACATTTACCCCCCACGTTTCTTGATTCGTGTCATTCGTTTTAAACCCTTGCTTTACTCTTGCTCTTATCATAATTTTTTCATAGATAAAAATATAGGATCTATTGTAAGAAAATATTTTATATAATAAATACGAAAAAAATGAGATCTGCATTTGCTTGGAAAATGTTTATTGTAAGAAAAAAATACTTTATATAGGATCTATTAAATATTTTATATAAAAATAAAAATGAATTTAAGTTTTGAATCAAAATGAATAATCACAAATATTCAATCGTGAATGATTTGGAAATCAAGCATTTGTTCAAGAAGAGAAAAAATATATATATAGTTTCAATATGATTCGGCTAATTTCCAGCAATTTCATAATTTTAGACCCATATGCCAATTATTTTTCGTTTTACAATTTTTTCCAGAAAAGAAAAGGAAGGAAAATTTAAAAAAAAAATATAAACAAAAAAAAAAGAGAAAAAGAAAAAAGAATATAATTAAAGGGAGGTCAACCGTTAGTTCAAGAAGGGAGCCAAACAAAGGAAAAAGTTTAACCTGTCCAATACCTACTCTGCTTTCACCTTTTTTTAAACAGCGGCTCCAGCACAGAGAATTAAGTGTTTGTCACTAAGTTAAAAGGAAAAAAAATTAAAAAAAAAATTTGTTTTTTAATTTAAATTATTTTTTTATATATTTTTAAATTATTTTAATATACTGATATTAAAAATATTTTAAATAAATATCATTCTAATATATTTTTTAATAAAAAATAATTTAAAATAACCTGAAATATAATCCCAAACAGACACGGCAATGATAGTTGAAAAAGAGGCAGGCACGCCATTATTAATTAGAGGGGACCCAAAAAAAAATTATTGCTGTCGAGTTCTTAGGTTGCCTGCCAGCTTACTCACGAGCTGATAAGAATTACTTGCGAATTGTTAGGTGTGCAGTTAATGCATTCATGACTCTTAACATCAACTAAATTCAAAAATTAGTAAAATTAGATTTGATTTATGTAAAATCGGTTAAATTGATCTGGTTTTATGAGTTTATTGAATTTATGATATGAACAATCAAGTTAATTTTGAATTTGACTTTATAATATTTATTAATAATTTTATGAGATCAAACATATTTTCAAACTATGTGTTGGATCTGGTTGAAATTTATAGGGAAATATTAGATACATGAACATATATTTTGTTAAATTATTAAATTAAATAAAGTTCTGAAATATATTATTTTATAAAGTCAAATTTACTAGATGAATCTTGTTAAATTTATCAAACTAGATATTTATATATTGTTTTGGACACATTTTGAGTTACGAATAAAATTTTATGCGATTCTAGATTGGGGAAACTAGACATCTCAATATTTTCAAATATATACGATAAACTCAGTAATTTATTCATACGAGAGAGAATCATGATTGAAATCTACCCAGAATTTGTGAAAAATAAATATTTATACTACATGGAAGAATTTTAGAGCAAAGACTTTGTTTTTATTATCATATTTTATTTATTTATTTATTTAATGTTAAAAATTATTTCTAATTTAATTTTTTTCCTGATGCATTAAATATTGTTTAATAGTTTATTTTAATTATTAAACTTATGCTGGTTAATTATTAATTTAGACTCATTAGCTTGTAACCTAAAAGATGTTTATTATGGCTTGTTATGATGAGATCAATCAGGTTACCATGGGTTTCTTGTGTGTTTACTATCATTTAGTAATTTGTCAATATCAAAAATTTTAATTTTGAGTTTTTTTTGTCATTGATTTCTTTATTTATATTATTTATCTTATTTATTTAAATCACTTATTGATTATAAAATTATTGATTCTTTTTATCATGTTAATATAATTTAATTTATTAGCTGAAATTATCAATATATAATATATAGTCAAAAGAAATATACTTGCGATCTAACCATTCAATTTTACATTATGTTTTTCGTGTCGTGTAAGAAAATGATTTTAAGAAACTTGATTGCAGTAGTTGCAGGTGTTAGTTGCAGGTGTTAGCTTTCTGTTATAGTTTTCTGTTATGGTGTTGTTTTCCAATCTTGTATAAAGCCATTGACTTGGTGTTTCAATAATACTGCTAATATCGTGGCATATTGTTTACATTTATAGAAGAAAGAAAGAATCAGGCCAAAAACTCTTTCCAAAAATTTTGAAATTTTTATTTTTTAATTTAAATAAAAAAATAGTGTTTTTAGATCATTTCATGTGTTGATATAAAAATAATTTTTGTAGTATTAAAAAAATATTATTTTAATGTATTTTTGAACAAAAAATACTTTAAACAACATCAACAACCACACTCACAAACAATCACGCAACACACAAGATAAAGGGGAGGATGATGAAAAAAATAGTAAAAGAGGGACAAAGATATGGAGAAAAAGATACACGGGGCAAGTTGTAATAACCATGGTGTCGTTTTTATCTTGGTTTAAATTCTGACCTGTTCTGGATTTTTCAGCTAAATACCGGCTGAAACGTTCCGGTTTCATTCTGCCCGTTCCGGTTTCATTCCGTTTCGGGTAAATAGTGTTTTTTTTTTTAAATAATGAATAATTTTACAATATCAATCATATCTCTTAATCCGATTATTAGATTGAGATGAAATTTTACGAGAAGTCTCTTGACATATCGATATAAATTATGTTATAATTTCAGAGTAATCATAGAATTTAGTGATATCGCGAGATTGATAATAACATTCTCTTAATATTATACATGTTCATAATTTTGTTCAGAAAAATCATTTTATTGTGTCTTTTTTTAGATTAAATTTTACAATTCTAAATAATTTTACTTTTGAATTTGAACTAAAAAAAATTGAATTAATATATATATATATATATATATATATATATATATATATATATATATATATATATATATAGTATAACCCCGAAACAGCATGCCAAAACACCCTGAAAGCAAAATATTATGTTCCTATTAAAAAAACAAAGCACCAACCAAAACGGTATTGTCAAATTAGCCGACATTATGATATTTAAGGGATTGAGTTTGGATAATTATTGTGGGCTCATAAATGTTTTGTAGAGTTGGGCTGTGTTTACATGTGGGCTAGTGTTTGTGGGCTTCAATATAATGGGTTAGGTTTAGGCTTTTCTTTATCTAACATTAGTGGGTCCAGGGATGTGGCTTTATTAATCCGGGCTACATTCTTTAGATTGTATTCATGAATTTAAGGGGTTTGGATTAAATGTACTCTTGTTCAAAATATTATTAAAAAAAAAAAACAGAAAAAATAAGTTGCATTGAAGCATTATAGCATTATAAGAGCTACTCAATTCCTCTTTGGCATTGTGATCGGAAAGTGATTATGAGAAAATTTGAAAATTTTTTATTTTTATTTTTTATTTTAAATTAAAAAAATAATGTTTTTAGATTATTTTGATATGCAGATATTAAAAATGATTTTTAAAAAATAAAAAAACATCATTTTTATGCATTTATAAACGAAAAAGCACTTTCAAAAGCAACCGCAATCGCACTCCCAAACAGGCACTAAGTTAGTTCTTTTTCAATGATTTTCTTACAAAAAATTTATATAAAATTATAAATACATGAAAATAATATAATTTTGAAACATTATTTTTAATATAAACACGTTAAATCAATTATATATAAAAAATCATTTTCAAATAAAAAAATAAAAATTACAGTTCCTATGCAAAAACAAACAGCATCTTTATCACAAAAGCAAGTTTATTCCTAAGCAAACAGTCTATTGGAAAGCAGGTTATTATGCGATAAAAAAAAAATCTGGAATCATTCCTGCTTATTATGCAATCCAATAGACCTCCCATAATAATAATAATAATAAATAAATAAATAAAAAGTCTTTATTTTTATATGATGGATAGCGAGGCTTATATCATTATTTATTCATAAAACTAGTTTAGGTATATGTAAGCTGATATAATATATGTATTAATAAAAAAATAAAAAAATATATTTTATATCTTGAAAGGTGCTCCTCACTTTCACAAATATATATTTTCTGGCGTCGAAAAAAAAAACAATGTACAGGCAACCATGATTCACCCGCCAATGACGTTGTCTTCCACCTCCTAATCATTTTTATTTTCTTAAGAATAAAAAAACAAATGACAATTAACAATATATAAATGAAACCTCTCATCCTTTCTTGTTTGTTGGATAGCCATCTATAAAACAATAATAAAATCTAATGCCACTTCAATTCGTAAGATCCTCTTTGTTTGCATTGCCGAGAAATCTTCTACGAACTCCTTTTCTGGTTACGAAGCTCAGATCGCAAGCAATGGGGTCTTACACGGCTTCTTCTCAGTCATCGAAGCTTATTTTTCGCCAGCTATTTGAAAAGGAGTCTTCTACCTACACTTACCTTCTGGCTGATGTTTCTCATCCTGATAAACCCGCTCTTGTGAGTTCTTTACCTTTGATTCCCTTTCTTCTTGTCTTTTTAGTATGTGAATTAGTTGGAATTGTGGATTAACTTTTATGTTCGTGATTTCTTGAATGGAATTGATTCGCTTGTGTTAGAAACTTCAAACGTTAATGGGGTTTAAAGAAATATTTTTTAGTTTTGAATTCGTGGATCCATTTCCTTGATTGCTTCAATTAGCAGAACTAATGTCAGGTCTTTGATCAGCGAGTATAAGATCATGTCCTATGCAAATTCTTAATTCAAAAGAAAAATGAAGTCATGACTTTCTTTTCTGCTGATGTACACGGTCAAATCTCAAATTTGAATGGTAGTATTGCATTCAGAAGGGAACATATGATTGAAAAAATTAAGGGTGGGTCCTAGTTTTGATTCAAATTTACCAGGTGGACTTTTTCATATGATGTGGAATTGTACTGGTTTATCTTGCAGTTGATTGACCCTGTAGACAAGACTGTTGATAGAGACCTGTCTCTTGTTAAAGAACTGGGATTGAAGCTAATATATGCCTTGAACACCCATGTTCATGCTGATCATGTCACTGGAACAGGCCTCATTAAGGTTTTCCACAGATCAATTTTGTCATCATTTTTTTACTCTATCTTTGCTATTACCTTGGTATAGTAGTGTTTTTGATTGTATTGCTCTTTGTGATGCTACTCTTTCTTGCAGACTAAATCTCCAGGTGTGAAATCTATTATTTCAAAAGCAAGTGGTTCCAAAGCTGATCTTCTGGTTGAACCTGGCGATAAAGTATCTTTTGGGGATCTTTTCCTTGAGGTAGGCATGACGATGCTTGTCTCGTTGAATTTACTTTTTGTTAGGATCTATGAGTGTGCTGTGCTGTGCTGATGGTGAGCTATTCCTAAAACAAAGCCATTATATATGGTTGATTATAGACTAGGATATCAAAGGTTTCACAAGGAAATCTATGATTTTGTTTTTATCAATAACAATTTGAAAATTTGTAACTTCATTGATAACCAGAGTCTCGGTGCCTAAAAATAAGCTGAGGCAAAAGGCTGTATTGCGTGATGAAAGTGATTAAATCAAAGGTACTAAGTAAAGACTGTACGTCTGTGTGAGGAATAGAATTGCTTTAGTCCCTGCCAATGGTTAGGTTTTCGTATCAGAGAATTTTGAACTAATTGAATTTAGAAATAACAACTTCTTGATGGATTTTATAACTGTGCATTGATACAATTTTTAAAGATAACTTCAAAAGATTTGGCTTATGTAACTTACCATTCCGTGTTTAGATTGAACTTAAAGTTTGAAACAAAACTGTACATTAACTGTCTAAATACGCCTATATCTTCAATATACTTTTGAAGTGTGTCTTCATTTTAAGGATGCTTAACAAGCTTCTATGGCATGTTCTTAAGTACCACAAGCAAGCATGGAATGCGTGTCATGGTATCAAAACATCATCTCATCTGGTCTTTGTCACAAGTTCTTAGAAGTTTTAAGCTACTACAATAGAAACTGATTTTTTAGGCTGAAGGGCACAGTAATGTCTTACACCAACCTTCAATGTTTCTTTCTTTTTCTAATGCCCAGCCGGGTTGTAGAAGTGTTTTATTATAATTTTGAAGCCTATATTCCTGACATTTTCTTTATGCATAATGTGTTAAGAGTTTTTTTCAGGACCAGTACTAATGCAGTAAATAGGATATTGTTTACACTTTGTGATTGTTGACAGCTGACAGCGTAGTAAACCTATTCTGTCTGACAATATTATAAGGATACAATAATTTCAGGTTCGTGCAACACCTGGCCATACATTGGGTTGCATTACCTATGTCACAGGGGATGGACCTGATCAGCCTCAACCTCGGATGGCATTCACTGGTGATGCTCTATTGATACGTGGATGTGGGAGAACAGATTTTCAGGTATGGTATCTTCAAAACTGATCTGCAGAGTGGAAAGAATTAATCAGTTCCTTTTGTAATGTTAAGTCATCAGGACACTGAAAAATGTATAAAATAAGGATTTCATTCGCCTTTTATTTCTCATTTTGAGTTTGACTAAACTGTTCTCAAAGTGCAAATTCTAATTTCGCATTTGGACAGTTTATGGAAACTTAAATTCTGTAGTGATAGGAATGACCATCCTGAATTCCCTATTCCTCTTACAGTGTCAAATTTGCTTGTAGTAATTTTATGGCATTTATATGTCGAGGAAGAATATTTATGCATCAAGGTTTAATACCAGAAATTCTGTCACAGGGTGGTAGCTCACTGCAGCTTTACAAGTCAGTGCATTCGCAGGCAAGTATACAAGAATTATTATTCTTATTTAGAGGAAAAGAAATAGATGGAATTATGCTTTTTGTATTGTGACCAGATTTTTACATTGCCCAAGGACACATTGATCTATCCAGCTCATGACTACAAAGGGTTTTCGGTAATGATACATACAATACCTGATCTTCTACTAGGAAAGCAAATATTTAGCACCTCTTATAAGCTGAATGTTAGGTAGTAGCTTCAGCTGACATCTATTGGTTGCAGGTAAGTACAGTCGAAGAAGAAATGCTCTATAATCCTCGCCTAACAAAGAATCAGGTAATTCTGTGGTGCTATATCTTGTATTTATGCAGAAACATGTTCACTGTATAAATGGCTGAATGTGCAGTGAAATCATAATTATAGAAATGAATTTAGGTATTCGCAGTAGCATTTATGCTTGCAGCAGAATTGAATGGACTATAATTTGTTCGATAAAAGCTATGTGGTGTTCATAAAATTAACAAGGATAATCAAGATCCTTCTTTAAGGAACAGGGAAAAGGAAGGATTGGGTTGCCCACCACTTTTCTGAAATATTCTTTTCATCCTATTGGCAACACCAATTGCTTAGTAACCCAGGATCATAATCATGTCGATATCTTATCTAACACTTTCATACCTTCTCTAAGTTAGATTTCACTTTCATAACTTATCTAACAGGATCATAATCATGTTGATAAGCACCTTATCTAACTCGTTCATACCTTCTCTAAGCAAGATTTCACTTTCTTTTCACACTGTAACAGCTACATTGAAATTATTATTTTTTCTGCTATATTCTGAGAAGCGCTGGACTATTGAGGACTGCTCCCTGTTCAGCTCTGTTAAAAAAATTGTAGGGGGTTCTTAGATATGAAAGTTGGTGAGGTAGGGTTGTGTCTCAATAATCCCTTGAATGCTAAGTGGAGATTACACATTGAAAGGCAAGATCATATAGGAGGAAGTGAGCATATTAGAGGGTAAAGGCACATTAGAGGACATGTGCACAATGGAAGACATAAATACAATGGAGGGCAAAGGCATTGCATGAGTGTGGAGGGTGGTGGCAAGCCTTTATTATGGATGACGATGACATTGAGATAAGATGGGGGCAATACTTGAGTGTGGAGAATAGTGGCAAGCCATGAATACAAGGGACAAGACAAATTAGGATGGCACCAAAATTGAAGTATGGATGACAGAAAGCCTTGATTATGGAAATCAACAAACAAGAAAGGATGGCAGCAATACTTGAGTATGAAAGACGACTCGCAACTACATAAAAGATGAAATAGGAAGAGGAATGCTAGAAAGAGCAGGCAACTTTAGCAAGTGAGAGCGTGGGTGGCAGGGGTGACTTTGGGCTGATAGGGTGAACTATGGGGGCAAATGGAATACTTTTCAATGATTGAAGAATAATGATGTAAAAGGCTACCCAAAGGTGGTTTTCTTAGGAATGTACGTTGGAAAACACTAATCCCAAGAAAGAGTCCATGCTAGGGAGTAAAAGTGTGGGTTTTAGTGAGAGAGAGTATGAGTCAATTGCATCTTTATCCTCTCATGACTTAGATAAGGGAGGATATTAATAGCATGCAAGGACATTTAGAGCTAGTTTGGGAACACAGTTGAAATCATGTTTTCTAAACTTTTGATTTTTTTTATTTAAAACTATTATTATTTATGTTTTTTGATCATTTTGATGTACTGATATCATAATTAATTTTAAAAATAACAAATATATTATTTTGATACATTTATGAGCAAAAAACAGAAAAACACTGCTACCACACTGGGATGTTGTCAAATGTTTTGGTGGTTATCAGCTAGATTGTTGCCTTGTTTCTAGAGAGACACATGTTATGCTCTCTTACTTGCTAAAGGTCAAGTATGAATGGATCATCTGTTAGGGAACCATCTCACCTAAAAGCTTAAGCTTATAAGTGAGGTCCCATAATATGATTTATATTATTCTCTAACACACCCCCTCAAGTGAAAGCCCTTTGGGCTTGAAACTTGCACAGACCCACATCACCTTGTGATTGATTTTTATCAAATAGAATGGGGGTGGTGAGATTCGAACTCGTGACCGTTGGGTCAACAAGGCTCTGATACCATGTTAGGGAACCATCTCACCTAAAAGCTTAAGCTTATAAGTGAGGTCCCATAATATGATTTATATTATTCTCTAACATCATCCTTGATAGACCCTGCTCTGAACTCTCCATACCAAGTCTCTATAGTCATCCCAATGACCCAAAGCTTAGTCATGGATTGGATCCTACCACCAACCATGACTAGCTTGGTTTTCTTTTACTTGTGACATGAACCAAGATGTATTATTTATTAGGCATCTACGAAAACCAGGCATCCATTGCAACATTCATTTCTTTGCATCCATTGCAATAGTAATTAATGTGCTACATCCCATTTACTTTTGCAGGAAACATTCAAAGGCATTATGGAAAGTAAGTAGTGAAGTTCTTTACATTAGGCGCAAATTATAACACGTACTTTTTAGAACACTAACTTCTATAATAATAAAACTACAGATCTGAACCTGGCATATCCAAAGATGATGGACATTGCAGTCCCTGCAAATATGGTTTGTGGCTTGCAAGATATGACTTCTTAAGCCTGATGGATTTTTTCATGGGATAAATAGTCAGGGTTTGGATTACTTCGGAGATGACAACCTGTGACATGCTGATGCTAAAATGGCCCTTGATGGACAAAGAAATGTAATAAATGACTGAACAATTGAATAAACAAAGAACAAAAATAAAAAGTGAATAATGAACAGAAAATGTTTCATGAGCATTTCAAGTGATGATTGTAAGTTGTGATCATATATTCGTAAGAAATTGTATATTGTTTAATAGGCTCAATTCACAAACTAGTTTCAACAGTATTTTCTACATTTTTTAGGAGACAGAATCATGATTGAATTCATTTTGGCATTTTCCTTCATTAGCATTTTGGCCCATCATGTGGTCTGCCTGGCCTCAAGCCTTTTATGTGGATCTGTACTCGAGTTTCTTATGTGACTGAGCACGTTTTGATGAGTTGTTTCAATCCTGATGTTCATCTGTCATCTTGAATTGTAGTAGCTTTTATTGTCTCTGTTCTGATGTTGATAGCACTGCAGAAATGAGTGCAATCTACATCTGAGGAAACATAAACCCGATTCCCTGTTTACAGCATTTGAATCTGCTTTGTGCAGCATGTAATTCCTTTTAAGCATTTGTTTTGAAAATAATACGGATGATCCTAAACCAAGGGAGGCTGATGATGAATACTGGGTTTTGCAATTGAATTTCGTCAGGTGCTTTGGTTGATTGAAATCCTCACTCTTTGGTATATCCCAAAATCAATTGAGTTCGAGAGCTCCTTTTTTATTCTTTGCTTTGGACAATTTAAAATGGTAGAAGGAAGATAAAGATATATAAATTATAAGGGTTTTTAAAAATTAAATCAAATTTAAGTGTATTTTTGTAATGTATTTTATTTCATTATATTGTTGATTGAGTTCTCTCTCGCTTGGCTTGGCATGTAAAGTGTTATTAATTATGTAAGAAATAGTATGTAAAAAGTTTTTTTTTTTTTTTTTGCATTTTTTTTTAAAATATATATATATATATATAGAGAGAGAGAGAGAGACACACACACACACACACAACACACACACACACACACACACACACACAAAGTGTTATGGTGGACAAAGATGGATTGAACATGATAGTTATCATAGTTTGGTACTATCCAAAGATATACCAAAAATTAATTAATTATTTTCATAACTTAAAAATTAGACTACTGACGGACCGGGGACATGACTCGAGTTATAGATCAAATTGCTCGTTAATCCAGGTGAATATAAAAATAAAAATAATTTTAATTTTAATTTTAAAATTCAATTCAGAGTTAATCTAAGGCCAAACTCGAGTCTTAGATCAACACAAGAATAAAAATAATTATTATCATAGTTTTAAACTTGACTTGAGATTCAATTAGATTAATGTAAGGACAAGAGTAGTTATTATTATAGTTTTAAAACCCGACTCAAAATTGACTGAGGGCTAGGCTCAGGTCATGGTTCGTGTTGACTATTGAATCAAGTCAACATAAGGATAAAATTAGTTATTATTATAGTTTTAATAACCCGTTTGTTTATGCATTTTAAAAAGTGTTTTTGAAAAAACATAATTTTTTTTCTTTGATCTAAATTAATATTTTGGTTTTTTTATTGTTTTGATGTGCTGATGTGAAAAATAATTTTTTAAAAATAATAAAACATATTACAATGCATTTATAAGTGAAAACTACTTTGAAAAAACAATCATTAACACAATATCAAACATGTCATAAAACCTGACTTTAGGGCAAAGCTCAAATCATGAATCAAGTTTACTATCGACCAAGATCAATGTAAGAATATAAATAATAAATATTATTATTTAAAAACTCGACTTAAGGCTAACTCGAGGCCAAACTCAAGTTATGGTCGGGCTGACCATTAATCTAGGTCAATATAAGAATAAAAATAGTTATTTTGATGATTTTTAAACCCGATTTGAGAGATAATTCAGGATCAAACCCAGTTCATGGATTGAGTTCACTTTTAACCTAAGTCAATATAAAAATAAAAATAATTATTATGATTATGAAGACATTATTAAGGTGTGGCAAAATTAGTGTTATGCTCAAGTTTGTTAAAACCGTCATTTTCCTCGCTATTTCTAATGCATTCATCAAAAGTATTATTATTGAAAATGATTATTAGTACTACTACTGGTACCAACACCGATATTGTTATTACTAGCTCCAACTTCAATAAATTATTTTAACATCAGCACATGAAAATGATCTAAAATCGGACCGTAAAATCATTATTTTGACATCTTGCAGCTAGGAAGATTTAATGAGTAACCTGAGATCGTAAAATCTGATTGATTCGGTCTGATTTTACGATTTTATAATTTTGATTGATTTTAATGATTTTATTTCGATTTTGATGGGGTTCGGTTTTTCTACTTGATTTTACAAGATTGTTCTTTTAACTCGTAAAATCATATAATTTTACGAGTCAAATCGCAATTTTGACAATAATGGTTGTGCTCGTTTAGTTTTTCTATCAAACATCAAAATTTATCATAAAATCACATATATTTTCATTTCTTTCTTTTTTATATAAATATGTAATTTATAACTGATTTGTACAAAAATTATTGTTCAGAGAAAAATTAAGTATATTTCGATTACGTGGATGGAAACGCTTACAAAGCAAGTACAATTGGATAAAGTTTTGGAATTATCTTCACTGCTGAATGGATGGATTAATGAGGTGACATGGTCTTATCTTTTTTTCTTAAAAAAAAAAAGGATTTAAGTCAATGAGAGGTAATATAATATTATTTTTTACATAGGGATTAATTTGGATGATTTATTTTGTATGTTTTTTTTTAAGAAAAAATGTATATTATTTTATTTTATTTTTTAAAATTTGTTTTTTACATCATTCAAAAACGAGTTTGTTTTAAAAAAAAAATCAATTGCAAGCACTCTAATAAGTCAATGCCAATTATAGCATTTTTTTTCTCCTCCACAATCATTGATTTTGATTTTGATTTTGATTTTGATTTTGATTCACTCTCCACTTTCTCTTTCTAAAATCCAAATCGAATGACAATGAGCGACCAAGAGAAAAACAGAGGAGTTGTTGTAGATCACTGCCACCATGAAGACCACCCACCACCACCGCCACCCCCACCCCAACCTCAATATGGTACCTTTCAAGGAGTTGCCAATTATCCACAGCCTTATGAACGCCCTGTCATCGGCTTTCCTCAGCCCGTCCCTCCTCCTGGTATCACCGCCGACCCTTATGCTCACGGCTACCAAACCGTCCCAGGTACAACAGCAATCAATGTTTGATTTGATTTGATTTTTTTGTTTATTAATCATCAAGTGCTATGCTCAATTTGTGCCGATTCTTGGCTAATTACCAAAAGTCACTATAAAGGCCTGTTTCTTTTGGAAAGAGGATTCATTGATCTATGTGGTAACCATAAAGATTTAGGCGTTTAGAGCTTATTTTATATCAATAAAAGAATCCTTGTGAAATGGGTTTACAAGGATTGACTTTGTTATGTGCTTAGATCATGTTTATTTATTTTTCTCTGTTCTTAGATTGAAGTGTGTTGCTTTATGGTTGTTTGTGATACTTGTTCAGGTTATGCTGTTGCTGAAGGAAGACCTGTGAGACATCGTCGCCTACCTTGCTGCGGTTGTGGTGTTGGCTGGTTCTTGTATGTTTGCTGTCAACATGACATTTGGTCCCCTCTATTTTTTTTCCTGGTTTTAAATGAGCTTTTGCTTTGCCTTCTGAAATTCATATTTGTATTCCCACATTGGCTTTATATTTTTAGATTTCCGATGGGCAACTCGGTTTCACTTAGCTGCCTCAGAAAGTATAGGTTTGACTGTGATGTAACTGGAATCGAAATAAATTAAATGTTTCACTGAAGATTTGATTGGTTAATGAAATTGATATGGCTTAGCTTGCCGAACCCAAAGTTGAGTGCCCAATTTAGTAATCATGTCATGTTTACATGCTACTGACTATCCCATTTCATTTTTTTGTGTCTGAATAATTTTGCAATCATTGCTGTTAGATTCTTAAATTAGAGATTTGAAGTTTTATTTATGCCTTAGTACAGCATTTTATGTTACCACAGTAACTATAAACTGACAAGTCAATCCATCTGATCATATTCCACCTTTTTTGTTTCTTATAACTTCTGTTGTTATTATTGTTTTAGTTTTTTTTGGAGTATTTCTTATAAGCTTGTTCCATGATTATGGATTGAAGAAGATGGTTACATGCTTAAATATTCATCCCAGAATGTGAATGACCTTTAGAAGACTTTAAATTTTGAAAAAAAAGAAGCAATTGACTCTGATTTTCTGCTTGAAATGGCTGGACTTACAAGCTAGGCTTCTCATGCTGACTATCTAATGGTATCATATTTATCATTTTGCAGTTCAGACTTTCACTTGTAAATTATAATTCTGGTAGTTTATTTATTTATATACTGATTGTGAGGAGCTGTATAACTTTTCACTTCCACTTTTAAATTATAATTCTGGTAGTTTATTTATTCATATACTGATTGTGAGGAGCTGTATGCTTTTTCTGAAGGTTTATCATCGGTTTCTTTCTGGGTGGCATCCCCTGGTATGTTGGGTTATTTATTATCGCTTGTATGAGGATCGATCCTCGGGAGAAACCTGGATATGTTGCTTGCACCATTGCTGTAAGTAACTTTTTCAATCTTTAATTTTTATTTTGTGGGCTATTATGCTGTGCTGCTTCTGTAGAAAACTTTTGAATTATTAGCAAAGGAAACATTTTGTCGGCCATGAATGCCACATTGAAATAAGGTGTCTACTGCACAATCTCTGTGTAAAGGTAAACAAACATGGAACACCGCTTAGGGGAATCTCAATTGATGCTTGTTTTTACCCTTTGAAACTACTAATGAAAGAAAAACTATCCACCCTTCAATTTTTAGTGAGATTACCTTTACACCATTATTTTACTGAATAAAGTATTTCATCTATTAAAATTTTATTATAATGTTATCTCGGTCATTTGCCTGGCACTCTCTTAACAGTAGCTTTTTTGACGATGGACCTTATTCTTTGCAAGGACCTGTACATCAATCCAGCATTTGTTAGGGGAAGCTCTAGTCCATGGTGCATAATGTTTTTAATTTAAACTCTTATTACCCAGAATTGATTCTGGCATGTTTTCTCATGGGAATGCCAACAGTTCAATAAACCTCCATTGGATCTCTCCTGGCATGGCTAGTCATTAATACTTTTTTCCTGGATGATATTTTATCTACTTTTGTTCGACTGGATATTTTCATGGCTAGTCAGATAAAGATTGTCTTCTTCTCATGTAATTTCCCACTGTCGGCGTGCTCTGTTAATTGTTTCCTGGGAAACAATCAAATATGAAGTCTTTTTGCCTGATCTCAGCTAAAAATATAAGAATTCTATGTGCAGGCAATTCTTGCTACATTTGCAATTATTCTGGGTGCAACAAAGGGAGCTGATGAGTGGTGATCTACTGGACAAGGGTTGTATAGGTTAAAAACTGGATGTGTAAACATGTTTCGATTCCTGCAAATTATATTTTCAAGGTGAAAGACTGACACGGTGCACTTGGTTGCTTGTGAATTATGTTATCTATTATGAGTGCCATAAACTTTGGAACCTGACAATTATTTACAAGGAGATTTCCGTAATTGCATGACGCAGTTTATGCTATAGAAATGAATCCTTGCATTATAAAAGAATGGAGTTACTGGATCATGTTAGAGGTGCAGCTAGTTCATCTGTTCAGGTCTGTGGCATAGAAATGCAGCTAGAGCTTGAAGAAAATTTCTTGTTATTATGCTAGGTATTTAGATGAATAACTGGTGAAGATAATGCCTCGAGCGCATCCTGGAACAATTTCTTTGCGTAGGTAAATGAGAAAACATCTCTTAAGAACTCTTTATATATTTTTATAAAATCCAAAACCCTAAAAAAAAAACTCTATCAAAGCAGGGTTGTCAATAATGTTCTGTTATGACCAGAATGTTCTATACCATTAAAAAAATTAAGACAACGATATCATTTTTGTCTCAGTTTTAATTCCAGTCCTGGTCAAATTCCAGTTGAAATATTTTTCTTATTTTAATTAATTTGTGATTATATTTCTAATTTTGAAATTATATTTATTTAACTTTGTGTTTATATTGTATAATTTAAAATTAATTTATCTTAAATTTTAATTATACTAGTTAAATTAATATTTTAATTTATATATATATATATATATATATATATATATATATATATGAACAATATAACCTCAAAACAGCATGCCAAAATGCTTCAAAACTAAAACATTTTGTGCCAATAAAAAAACCAAAACAACAACAGTATTGACAACCTTGATCCCTAAGTAGAATATAAACAAAACTTGCTTGATACTTTAGAAACAAAGTGAAGTCCTTTCTTTCTTTTATTTAATCCCTTTTCTTTAGTGTCGATGATAGGGGATTTTTTTCAATCAATCTTTCAATGCATGATTAGGATACTTGCTAGAACTTTTGCATATTTTGGCCTTGGCCTTTGACAGCAGAGGATGCACATCTTTCCATGCTCTTATAGTTTCTTGAAACATTATCTTTTGTTGAACCAAACAATCTTGCTTAATTCCAGGTTGTTTGGGATTTTTGAAATTGAATTCAATTTCAATGGTTAAATTAATTTGTGTTTTGGAATACTTCCAAGGGCATTGATTTTAATTCGAAATGGAATTTAATTTCTAGGAAATAAGTAAAAGTAAATTAAATTAGAGTTATAGTAATTCCCCTTGCAATTGACATTAAAAACAATATTTCAAGAATACCCCCAACTCAAACCCTCTTTTGTACAAAACTTCTCCATCTATGCTGCTAATGAAGATTGTAGCTCTACCTCCAAACCTTGATCAAACATGCTAGATTTCATCTCGATTCCAGGACACCTCAAATGGAGATTCTGGTACGACTATAATTGCATGACAAAAAACAAGAAGCTCAGAGATTGCTCAAAAATACAGCTACGAAAAACTTGTGGATGATGCAAACAAGCTTATACGAGGGCAAGAACCCGATAATTTCCTACAGAGCTGAACAAAACCAGAAAAAAGGGGGTTCGATCTTTAAATGTTGGATTTGAAAAAAGAGAGAAAAATATTATAGAGATTTAGGGCAGTCTCCTGAATTAAAACACGAGTGTGAAAACCATGTAAGAACCTTGAGGCTGCCCCATTACTCAACTCTAGGCCGGGTGAAATTGAGCTCTCGCGCATCTCTGTAAATTTCAAGGCGAGAGCCCATTGGATCGGCCAGGTTTTGAAAAGAAAAAGATTCAAGAACATCAAGAAAACGGTAATATGTAGAAGAAAAGAGGGAGATGTATAACACCTTTCATGGAATTGCAAGAGAGAATCAACCTGCTTGCAAAGATGAGTGAAAGGAATCATGGGAATTGCTATATGCCCGCAACGGAACTAGAGCGGCATGATAGATATTCACGCTCTGTTCTCTCAAAGGCAGTGAGATCTTGAAACCCTACTGCTGCTCTTTTTATAGCTGGTTCGGCTCCGGGCGAATTGTCCATCTTGCCATTAGATTAGAGCAACAAAATACCATTTTATAAAGCTAGATTAATAAAAATAACTTTTTAAATAATATAAATATAGTTTTTTATTTATGTGTATTTTAATGATAAAATTATTTAGAGTAGACTTGTTGGTATATTATTTTAAATATAATATAATTATTTTACATATAATATAATTATAGAATTAATATGAATAATTTATATAGTTAAATAATTACCTTATTTAAAATTTTAAATATTGAAAAAATAACCATCAACTTTTTATTTTTTTTGGACTTCAAATATGGAAAAGAAAAAAAAAACTGTCGAAATTTTAACTTTTAAAATCTCAAATTTTCGGGAAAATAACATCATCTATAAATATTCTCAAGAACCTAAATATTTTTCCTTATTGTTTTTGTCTCTCCCATCTTTATTTTAATTTATTAAACTTCATCATAAATCATTTGAATTTGAATTTTTATGATACTTTTAATTTTAATAATGACACTCTCGCCTCCCAAGTGAAACATGTCAGTTTTTATTTTTATTTTAAAAAAAATAGCCGTGTTGGAGAATTTTAAACTATTTTATTTTTATAAGAATATAAAATGAAGTAATTTTTTTTTAAATTTAGAAACTTTTTTCCCACTTAGAAGATAAAAAAATGAAATTTTTATTGTAAGGTAAGCTTCGTTGAGCAAAGCGGGTGCATAATCTCATCCAAGCTATTTAAGCCAATTTCGTAAAAAGTATATTATGAAATAAAAAAACTACCCTACTATATAGTCCAAGATTTAACGAAGCTTTGAAGAAAAGAGAAAAAAGAAAAGACCAAAAGCTTTATCACCGTCCAAGTTGGATGAATTTCAACTTCGATTAGATCGTTTGGCATTGTGATCTCACCAGCTTTTAGCTGAAATTTAGATTTTTTTTTTAGTTTAAATAAATATTTTTTTGTGTGTTTTATAATATTTTGATATGCTGATTTCAAAAATAATTTTTTTTTAAAAAAACATCATTTTGATATATTTCAACACGATAAGCACTTTAAAAAGCTACCGCAATCACACTCCCAAACAGGCCCGAAAGTGAAAAGCATGAACATATATTTTTATGAAAGACCCATTTACTACAAAATATTAGAAAGACTACAATTTATGAAGACTCTCTGCAGAGTAAAAGACTGTGATGACTGCACGCTCCTACTGTTCAAATCAGTATAATCAAAAACTCTAAAGCCTATAGTGATTTGAATAGGACAGTGCCTTCCATGGGAAAACTGTATGTTAAAATTGAGAAACAGTGCACGGTGCAGCCATTATCCTGCTCAAAAAGGAATCAACTACTAACCGTAACAATCCACAGGTAGGTCAACCTCGTCGTCTCTCATAAAAGAAAAAATATACATCAAGAATTCCGGGAGTCTGATTCATTTGTTACTTCTTGCCACTGTATCCCCAGCGAAACGGCAGTTGGAAAACTGTCATGGTGTATAGCAGCTAAAGATTTGTAATGTACAAGTTGAGCAAAATTGGGTTTATTGGGATCCTCTGCTTCACGGAATTCCTGAGAATCAGAAAATGAAGAGTATCAGTATTTTAGATGGACACATTTCATCAAATCAACAAAAGAAAAGGTAACCTGCACAAAAATATGGCTGCTGAATGAAAATTTAGAGAGCAATGCTACTTCAAGAAAACAGACAATGAATATTAAAACGGAGTAACTTAGTGCTTCATCCCTTTTAGAATTCGTAGTTTTGGTTACAATATGGCATTGAAGCCATTTAAACCTGCAACCATGAGATTCTTTTTCTGAAAGAATAGCACAAAATCTGGGATCACTACCAATACCCCTCCTGAACCTCAGAATCATGTGTGCGAAGGAAAACCAATCCCGGGATCTTCCATGATTCATGGGGTTACTAGCAATGAATACTCACCACAATGCCACCACACATGGACATAATCATCAACTATGGTTTCCAGTCTTCTATATTCGAGGTAGTCCACATTCCATTCATGACATATAAATTAGCATCTCACAACTTGGTGACATGATTGGAGAAGCTCAAAAGGACATGTTATTTAAATGCTTCATTACAAGAGCACAAAATGCTCCAAATTGAGATGACAAGTCAAAAAAACGGATACTAATTACTGCCCTGATCAATGTTCTTTAGAAATTCAGGGCATGACCTTGCTGCGCAGAACCAGACCAGCCAAAAAAAAAGGTGGAAATTACTTAAGACCTGAAGACAACAAAATATCATACGATAAATAGGCAATAATCATATTTGCTGCTCCCAAGGCTATGATGATTCTTATGAAAGCATATTAACAAGTTTTCGCTTGATTTATCAGCATAACAAATGGATATTAAGCACAGAATTTAAAAAAAGTCCAGTGGAACTGTGGAAATAAACATACCTCCATCTTATATTCTTCATTTTAGTCACTGATCAAAAGATCCAAAGCCAGAAGGGGGCCATACCTAATGACAAACAGAAATTTTACAAAATGATTCACTAACACAACCAATATTCAACTAGCCAAAAAACAAAAGGAAAAGAAACTGTGTATTAACTATCACTCAAACCATCAATTATCATTTGAAACCTAACTTGAAAAAAAAATTGTCATCAAATGATCAGGACCCGCATTATGTATGCACCTGATACTGCAAGGAAATCATTTCATTCAAGATTTGAATCCAAGATTTACTACCATGCAATGCTCAGGGGAATAGAGTTTGACTCGTACTCGTGAATATAGAACTTTACGAGGTTTGAAAACATACACTCAGAAACGGCTCTTTTTCATTATTTTTTTATCAAGAACCCTTGAGAGAGCAAGAAAGGGATTCTCATTGTCAAGCCCTCGTGCCTATGGGATCTCAGGTTAGAAAAGAAGGTTATAACTCGCAATAGTAACTAACCAATATACCCGTCACGTAGTGTTGAAGAAAACTTAAAAAGAAATAAAGTTAATATCAGAAATAGTACTAAGTCAGATAGCCATTGGAATATCCTCCCAGACCCCTGAAAAACTCATATCCCATTCTTTAAAATTGAAATCCACATCTACAAAACATATGTATCAATTTAAATCTGATTATGGTCCGGTCCCAGCAAGTAGGTCCTGAGAAGGGAGGTCTGAAGCGGTTAGACCAAGAAATCGATAAGCCTTGAAATAAAGCCTAAGAACTTACTGAATCATATGGTGATAGATGTTTCAAGAATCAACTCTCGTCTGATCTGAATCATACATAGACGTTAAACAAAGGAGTAAAGGAATAAACAGTTACCCTGAAAAAGAGTTTGCCTTGAACAAGACCGTATGGAACAGGCCCATAATGCCGTGAATCACAGGAAGCATGCATGTTATCACCCTGAATCCAAATGTGTCCCTTTGGTACCTACCAATTCCAATTTCCCAGAAAATTGATTAATCAAACTCACGCACGCTTCACACACAACCATGATATGAGATTAAGAACAAACGAATAACGTTGTCATATCCATACCATGATGGTGCGGCAGATGTCAGTAATGGAGGGATCGGGCAAGAAATTGATTTGATCACCCTCCATGCCAACAATGCGTTTAGTGACCATCTTTGTAGGGTCTAAAGGTGACCGAACCAGCACCACATCTCCTGGACCCACCCTCTGGAAGCGGTGAGACACGTGCTCCACTAATAAGACGTCGCCCGTCAGATTTAGCGTTGGGAGCATGCTAGGGCCGTAAACCTGAAAGCAGAGGACGATGATGGGTCAGATAAAGAATCCCAGAAGTGAGTTTACAAGCAAGAAGAAGAGGTACGTACGAGAGTGGGAGAGAAGAGGTAGTTGTTGGTGAGGTGAAGGAAGCCAAGGAACTTGGCGACCAGACAAGTTTGGGTGAATGCTTCTTTGGCGATGCTTTTCCATGCGCTCATGGATTTCAGTGATCAACTAATTTCTCTAAGAAATCTCTTAGGGGAAACTGAGTGGGTGCCTATTTACTGCGTCTTCTTTTTCTTTCTATGCATTCGGGTGCTGTGCGGTGCTGGTGTTAGTCGGGGATGAAGAGATGGCGAGCCAGCGGCGGCGGAGAGAGGAGGAAAGTGTGGCGTGAGATAGGTGGAACGACTGTATTACCCATACTAAAAAGCATTATTCCTTTTTTATTCCCCGTTATTTTTCATTTAAATATACATTAAAATATTGGTATTAAATTAAATTTAAATAAAAAAAATTAAAATTGAAGAGAAACACCTCCTCCAAACAGCCCTTCCATTTGTCTTTATTTTTTAAAAATCAATCTGAGCTCAGATCTGTATTGTGACGAACCCTAAAAGAAAAAAAAAAAAAAAAAAGAACACTCAATATGAACTCTCATCAAATGATAAAACTAAAATCAGGGTCAACGATATGTTTCTCTTTACCACCAGACTCTAGTGACCTATCTCTCTTCTCTCTCAATCAAAGATTAAAAAATAACAAAATTATATAATTTGCATAATTTTTAAAGCTTTAAAACTCATTACATGTCCCTCATGTTTAACATCTTTTTCATTTCGATCCTTTTTCTTTCAATCTCACCCTTTTCTTACGAAATCAAATCAATTGATCTTTAATTAGGATGAAGTTGTTAGGAAAAAATGACTGAGGATCAAATTCAAAGAAATAAAATTCAAAGAAATAATTTCTTGCACAATCCATCCACATTAATTTTCTGATAATGTATATATCGTTACCCTATAAATGATGTATCATAATGTTGTCCAGTACCATTGCCGACAAACAAACAATTTGTGGAACAGAGAAGTTTAAAATTAACAGAAAGATCATAATACAGAGTATCATTAGCAAGATTGCCTCCTATTATACCACAGTAGTAGAAAATGATTCTTCTTTGGCCAACTGTGATCAACCTGTAACTGAATACACAGTATTATTAGCTGAAGTCTTAGCTCAGTAGCTTAAAGAATATAGAATGAGTCTTCAGGACTTCTCTTCTGCCGGACTTGTATGAATTCTGCACCTCTACAGACTTGTTACATGGTATTTTCGGCACCGCGGTTCTTGTACATTTTATATTGTTTCCGATGATCAACGAATAGCTTGTACAACAAAAAGTATCATCCTATTGAATCCGTTCGAGATTGTACAGCACCATTTCCTCGAGAGCTGATTGGTAGGAGCCCTGAGGAAGACAACTGAGATTCTGAATTGCAAGATCAGCTTTCTCTTTTGCCAATTCTTGTGCCCTTTCAATGCCCCCAAAGTTCTTAACCAACTCAATAGCTTCATCAAGGGAACCACTCTCACAGAATTCGGACTCGATTATTTCTCGTAGTTTTGGTGATTGCTCCAGCGCAAATATCACCGGAGCAGTCAGGTTACCCTTGGCTAGGTCACTTCCCGCCGGCTTCCCCAGCTGCTCTGCGGACTGTGTAAAATCTAGTATGTCATCCACAACTTGGAAGGACAGACCAAGATTCTTACCATAGTCATACATTTGCATGGAAACACTACTGTCCACCCCACTAAAAATAGCAGCTCCTTTGGTACTCGCGGCAATTAAGGAGGCTGTCTTGTAATAGCTCTTGATCAAATACTCTTCAAGTTCAACATCACAATCAAACAAGCTAGATGCCTGCTTTATTTCACCACTAGCAAAATCCTTAATAACCTGCCATTAAGTATGTATAATTGTAAATCAACTTCAATTCACCAGAGTAACACCATCTTTACCCCATTCCTGTTTCTCAGATTTCAATTTGTAAGACTAACAACATATAGTGAAGTGCAAAAACTCCATATTATATATCAAACACTGGACTGGACTATTACTGCTCTTATTTATAATGGAATTGCAGACCTACCTGGCTGATAAGCTTAATGACTTCAATATTTTCAAGATTTGCGAGGTACCATGACGACTGAGCAAACATGAAGTCTCCAGCCAGAATTGCTACCCTTGTACCATAGACTTGATGAACAGTTTCCTTCCCTGCAGGTTAGCAGCAGTGAACTGAAAGTCAGAGGGGGTTAATAAATATTATAAAATGAAAAAACAAAAAGAAATTGCAAAATGCAACAAAATGTTTAATAAATATTTCAGTTTGGCGACTATACTTGATGTGATAAATAAGAGCTTCAATAATACCGGTTACTACCTATAGTATACTTCCTTCAGTCTATAATCTCTGCTTAGGTAGCAATTCATTCATAAGTGGAAGCAGTGTATTACATCTCATTGGATGTGCACATTCAAGCTCATGTCATGTCAATAGGCTCTAGCATATTGATATACAGTGAAAGAAAGCTTGAGCTCTCACTCATCTATGACATACTCTCTAGTACAGTGATGGAACACTTCACAGTCCCACAAGTTTATAGGCATTTTTAGATCTTCATACAAGAACAATCAAAGATTACTTTACAATCCTTAGTTGGGAGAGTAAGAGATAGTTTCGGTTTCCTTTTTAAAGGGAGGTACATTCCCAGGTTGATGCACAGGTCCAAAACAATAGAAGGCTGGCTTCATATAATCATATTTGCCATCTCGCAGCTAAAGTAGGCCTAACTATATGTGACCTGTTGGTCATCCATTTACTAGAACCCTTCACTTTTCAGCCTTGGACTGGTTCTGTAAAACTCTAAACAGGGGAATGAAATTAAATTTGGATACATTTCAGAGAACCTTCATATTCTACTCTTGCATGTGTCCAAAGTACTCATTTGGAAATCCTTCAAATGTAGCTAATGTAAGGAGCAGAATAGCAATACATGTTCAAGAAATTAAGCTGATCTTCTAGTGTAAGACACAAGACCTAATCCAATAGAGATTATAATGCTGATGACCTGATCGAGAACTCTTCTAATCAAGCATCTTATTCAAGAGTATATGTAAGCATATTACAATAACCAAATAGAGGTTGATAATCTGTTACAATTCCACAGCAAGGAAGACTTAAAAACATGAAGTATAGGGCATGCAAACTGGAAGTGGGTGCTGCTGCTTGGAGCAACATCAGACCCTCATATATTTTGGGAGTTTCAAAATAGCTTGGGTTTCTTTAATAAACATGTGTTGGTGAATAATAAGGTGGCATTAATGAGATTTTTCAAGTTGCTTTGATGTAAAATTTGAAATCCTACCTCTTCGCATGTCACTTTCATCCAATACATCATCATGTATTAAACTTGCAGTGTGGATCATCTCGATAATCTCTGCTAAACGTCGATGCTCAGTTGTAAGTTCCCTGCAAAGCAGCAATGCAACATATTTTTTTCTATTCCACTCAGCACCATATAATGCCCTTAAATACTGGGTAAAACTTACTTCAACCCTACTACTTCAGCCGTGGCTCTTGAAACTAGAAAGACCAGAGCTGGTCGCATTCTCTTCCCACCAGCACCAAATATCTGCTCAGCTGCAGACATCAAAACTGGATTTTCTGCACCAACAATCTACGAGAAAATCTTCATCAGAAATATAGGAACTGGATATAAGAAACGAGACAAGTTATTCTGATTTGGTGCAACACGGTACACGATTCAGATAAATAGAGGGCAACAGATAATAGAAAACAGACAACAGCAGAATATGGAAGCAGGTAAAAATCCTTATGTAGTGAACTTATTTATGTTAGCTCATCTTGTGCCAAAATAACCATGTTTTCTTCTACCTCAGTACGGACTCTGTGCCGACATTATATTCTTACCGACTACCTGCTCTGCCATCTTATATCAACTCTGAACATTTGTAGTGGTCAATCAGCTAACCAATTGTTAATATATTTGTAAGAGTTTACTCTGCACAGATCTACTATGGTGCAAATGCCCTGACAACTATTTTCTAAAATACAAAAAATATATACATTAACTATTCATAGAGTAAGCATTGTCCTAACATTTAAATAAATCATATTGCATTATCCATGGAATTGAGATGAGAGCAGGCACTTGAGCGAGGAACCACAATTCTAAAGGAAGAGGCCAAGGAGGAAGGGTCAATTCCCAGTGAAATAAATTACATACAGAGACAAGTACCACAGCCACGGACTAACACAACATTGCAAAGATAGAATTTTCAAGCAAGATCACATTCGTGTTCCCAGAATCAACAAACCATAAAACACCATCAGCTGATATAAAGCACGATATGAAAATTCAGCAGGTATCACATCTGGCATGGATGACTCAAAAGTGTGCAATAATCATGTCCTAACATTTGTCAACACCAAAAAATCTAAAATGGCTACTCACCGACTGAAGATTTTGATTAAGAGTCAGGAGATCATCTGCAACCACTTCAAACAAATTTGTTATTGAAATTGGTTCTCTCGAATCTTTCTTCAATTTAAGAAGTCCGGTAGGACCTTCAGCAACTCCTGTATTCAGCCAAAAAATTAGCAAAATTATCAGCATTTCAAGCATTGCAACATATCATTACAACAATGGCAGGTGCTTTATTGATGGAGACCAAGCTCTTGCATGCTATGTAAACCACAATCATCATGAATTAGATAAGCACTAAACTGTGACCAACCAAGAAATAGTTAATCAAAGGCACCAAATTGTGCTACACTAAAGCAAATTGAATCAGAATTAGTTAGACAAGTTACTGGCTGTTAGTTCTGTTGGATACAGACACTAAACTGTAATCCAACAAATTCAGATTGTTTCCTCGTATACAAATACATTCAAGTATCAATAAGACACGAATCAATACTGCAAGATGTCCCAATGAGCAATTTTCAACCAAACCATGAAAAGCAAATACAGCTACTATCAATATAAGTAAACCCATGAATATCAAAAAGATCTAGCAAAACAAAAAATCCAAATTACAGAGAGAGAGAGAGAGAGAGAGAGGTGCTATGGCCATAAGAAAAGTACCCTCAAGTAAAGTCTCGGGGGTCTTTGTTGAGAAAACTCGACACCTAGCAATATCTCTCCTGCAACAAACCAGTCTCCTAGAACCATAATCTCTGTTACAACTCTTAGAAACAGACTTAGCAAAATTCCTCACTGAATACCTATCTATAGAAGCGTTGGAGGAGCAGCCACAAGCCACCAAATCAAGTTTACCCCTTCCAAAATCAAGATTATGGCATGTCATTGACATCATTCTCAATAACAACTCCCCGAAAAAGCAAAAAAGAAACAATATTTTGCTCTCAAATTGGAAAATCCAGTTAGCAAATATTGCTCAATTTGCCATATAACAACTAGCAGCCACCGGAAATAAAGGTAAAAATAAAAAAACCAAGAGGGTCTTGTTCAAAACTCAAGAGAAAGAAAGAAATGATGCAAAATGGTTGCTCAGTTTTTTAGAAGTTTCTCATTTCATTGAGAGCACAAGTGGGAGTTTGCATTTGAGTGGATCCAATAAGCCCACATAGACAGTGTTTTTGTCTTTGGTTTCTATCAGTTCTGAGGTCAGAGTTGTGAGCACATTTAAGAGAGTTGTGTCGTGTTTGTGTTCATGTAAGAAAAAAAGAGAGAAGAAAGATTTTATGAAAGGGAGGCAACGAAAGGGCTTATCTGTGGGCGTTCAAAAAATAATGGGAGGCACAGATACATCCTCATAATCACAATCTCTTTTTTTTTCCATTTTCTTTTAGAGAAAAGGGCACAGATACCTGTATGGTATCTACGGTCCTTAGGATATTATTTGTTTATAAAATACATTATTCTTTATTGATTTTTTTTTTATGAACAATTCCTTTTGATTTTGATGGTTTTACAAATATAATATTATAAGTATATTTAAAATTATAAACTTTTAGCTGTATGGCTCGCAACTAGATGATTTCTCCCTCAGTCTTGCCATTCATTTTGAGATACCCTGTTTCTTTTTCTTTTTCTTTTTCTTTTTTAACAAACCAAAGTTAAATGAAGTTTATAAATTCTTATTTCCCTAATATTTTTCCATAATGTGTTCATTGATGAATAGAACATTATTATTCCATTAAGAATCTCATAGGTTAATATTATCGGTTATTTTTAAAAGTGTTTTTTTTGTTTGAAAATATATTAAAATAATACTTTTATTTTTAAAAAATTATTTTTTACATCAGCACATCAAAATAATCTAAAAATATACACACAAAAAAATTAATTTGAAACCCATAAACATTTTTAAAACACAAAAACAAATTAGCTTGTAAATAATCAATCAAAATATCTTCCTTGCTTATAGCATTGATTGATTAGCCATAGCTTATAATCAAAATCAATGTTTCATCATTACTCGGGCTAAATTTTTCAAGTAAAAAACCAATATTATGATATATTTTCAAGAAGAAGAAAAATATATGGCCTGAGTCATAAAATATATTGGGTCCAATAAGATATTTTTATTTAATTATATAATTACATTAAATAGATTGATATTTAAAAATAAAAAGTAATAATGATGAGCTATAAAAAAAAAAGTTTACCAAAAACACTATTTTTCTTCTTTTCTTTTATATTTATGATTTTATTTAATAATTTATTTCTTATTTTTATAGATAAATATAATGTCAAATCTGACAAAACTTGAATTTATCATTCTTGATATCTCTCGAAATAATTATTTATCATGGATCGTTGCTGCTGAAATTCATCTAGAAGTTATGAACCTTAGAGATCATCAAAAAAGGAAATAACGCATCCTTGTAGGACTGTGCAAAAGCGATGATTTTTATTCGCCACCATCTCCACGAAGGGAATGAAAAATGAATATCTCATAGCAAAAGACCATCTTGTTATGTGGTGAAATTTGAAGGAAAGATATGACATTAAAAGTTTACCATACTTCTTCAAGCTCATTGTAATTGGTTGCACTTGAGGTAGCAAGATTTTAAATCGGTTAGTGAATACAATTATGTTCTTTTTAAAATTACTTCACAATTGAAGTTGTGTAGTAAAGATATCACAGAAGACCAA
This sequence comes from Salix purpurea, assembly GCA_027405865.1. Classification (NCBI taxonomy): domain Eukaryota; kingdom Viridiplantae; phylum Streptophyta; class Magnoliopsida; order Malpighiales; family Salicaceae; genus Salix; species Salix purpurea. The sequence continues at coordinate 23,161,172 of JAOWLH010000002.1, forward strand.
ATATTAGAGAAAATATTCTCTATTTTTCATGCCTTAAACATTGTCCTGTAGCAATAATATAGAGAGAGTAATTTCAAAAGATACTCAAAACTAATTTAATATCTTCTTATGGTTGAACAAAATAATGAGTTTTCGATGAAAAATCATCAATTTCATCCTGCAGGTTCTAACCCATTCTCTAAAGTGAATGAAATCTTTGTTGAAAAGACAAGAAAGAACCAAGATATAGGTATTAAAAAAATAAATGGAAAAAAGAGAGATAATTCTTCTAAAACAACTCATCATACTACCGGAAGTGGAGGCACGATAAACTCAAACAAGAAAAGGGCAAGAATTTGCATAAACTGAAAGATAATTGTCATAGGTGTGGTATGCATGATCATTGGTGGTGTACCTGTCAATACCAAAATATCTTACAGATTATGTCAAGCCTCTCTGAAACAAAATACAATTAAGTTTAATTTCATTTATAAAGGTGATTCTGAAAATCATAATGCTTATCTTGATGTTAATATTTATCTTGATATTTTATATTTCTTTGAAAACCCATATAAGACGTAAAGTATGCTTAGTAGGGGAATCCTTAGAGATTATTAATAATTTTATTTGTATTAAAATACTTATATTATTATATTTTTAATAAACAATATTAGTTTGGTTTAAGTTAAATAATAAACTTTAATTTTATTTTGAATAATTGCATGATTTTTCGTGATGAAGATTTATATCTTGCAAATAGTGCAACAACACACTTAATTCTTAAGGAAAATAAATACTTTGAATATTTAACATTAACCAAAGCTAATGTTACTAAAATATCAGGTTCAACAGATATGATTTAAGACTCTGGAAAAGCTAATATTATGTTACTAAATAACACAAGACTAAGTATAAAAGATGTATTATATTCACTTGAGTCCATGAGAAATTTACTTAGTTATAAATATATATGTGCTAATGGTTATCATAGTGAAACAACATATGGAGACAACAAAGAATATCTTTATACAACTGCATGTATTTCGGGTTAGAAACTTGTACTTGAAAAAATACATGCTTTTTTTTCATGAATTTATTATACGATTATGATACAGCAGAAGTGTTCCGTCTAAAATAATTTATGCTTTAACATGATCGACTTGGACATCCATGATAAAATAATAATGCAATGAATTATTGAGAATTCACATAGACATCCTTTAAAGAACTTGAAGATTCTATTACTAGGTAAGAGTACATGTATTGCATGTTCCCAAGATAAATTAATTACCATAATATATTTATCAAAGATTGTTATAGAATCATAATCTTTTCTCGAAAGAAATCAAGGAGATATATGTGAACCTATTCATCCATCATATGGAATGTATAGATATTTTATGGTATTGATAGATAAATCAAGTAAATGATCATATGTTTGTTTACTTTACAATTGAAATATTGCATTTGCTATATTAATTGAACAAATTATCAAATTACAAACGTAATTTTCTTATTATCTTATTAAGAAAATTCAATTGGACAATGCTGATGAGTTTACTTTCAAGCATTTGATAATTTTTACACTTCTATTGGAATTGATGTTGAACATCTTATTGCTCATGTACATATTCAAAATGGTCTAACAGAATAATTGGTAAAATAACTTCAATTAATTGTTAGAACATTACTTATGAAATCAAAGTTCCCTATATATATACATGTTGCATCATTAGTTAGAATTAAACCAAATGCTTACCATAATTACTCTCTTTTAAGGCACAATTTAATCAAGGGGAAGTGTTATAAATCTATATTTATATGTAATGAATGTGCATGACTATTATGTTTAGTCTCATGAATTTCCATGACCCTTGAGTTCATTTTCTTCTCCTATAAATAGATTCACTTGTCTTGTACAAAGTAGAACTTGAAAAGATAGAAGAATTAATGATAGAAAAGTATTTCTCTCTTGTCTCTTTTAAGATTTATTATGAATATATACTCTTATATGTTTGTCGCGATGACTATTTTTTTTGCTTCACTTTGCCGCCATCCAAGGAGATGTGCGCAAAAAAAGGTGATTATAAACATAAAATTATAGTTATAATTTTTAGGAGTCGCCACCTAATATTAAGGTCGTTAAGAAACCTAATGGTCTACAAGAGTTCGAATAAAGAGACTTGTTGTGCAAGGAGAAGATGTATCACCCTCAGTGCACCCTATCTAAGATTGACACAATGTTATCTGATTGTTTTGCTTTCTAGGTATGATTTTTATTAATCTTTTCTTAGTATTGAAGTGGATCTCTTTTCCTGAGGGAGTGAGTAACTACCACATAGGGTCGAAAATCCAATTGTTCTAAAGAACATAATTTAGCACTGTATTTATCGTACTTTAATATCTATTGGTATACATAACATTGTAATTTTACACCTGATAATTAAAGTTTACAACTAAAGAAAATGAAGAAAATAATTGTTGAAAGATTTTGATATTTTGTCCGAACTCTAACAGATAATCATAAACTAATACAATATCTTATTTTTCATTTTTAAACATGAGAATAATGCAAATTTTGTTGTTTTATGAAAAGAAGCTCAAAAGATTTTTAGAATTGGTTGTATATAAGAAAACAATTTTTTTTTTGTTTTTTTTTTAATATTTTTTTATATTTTTTAAAACATTAAGACTGGGCCTGACCAGCTACATGGGCTGACCCAGACATGGTAGACCATTTCAGCCTAACAATCTTCTTGGGTGGCGTAAATTTTAATGTTCCATGTTATTATCTCATATGACTCATTCTAATGTTTCAATCCATATAAATAAACTGAGTTTATGAGCACACTATCTCGAGTTCTCATGGAACATGACGCCGCATGCTTATTTAATTAAAATCCCAGATAAATATAAAAGATATAATAAGCCATCGAAAGTTTATTTTTATTTTGAGTAATTAAGATTAAATTAAAAAGAAAAATGTAAGCTAATAATATAATAGACTGTTGATGATGCCAGCATGCTGGACCCCCATGGCAGGATCTCTGCTGGCCTGCATTTAATGCTCTGAAAGAGTTGCTGAGCTGAAAAACATGTTGAAAATATGCAGATAATATAAATAAAGAAAATGAAAAAAATTGTTTTAAAGATGAGTTTTACCAGGGACGTACAATAAGTCACTTGTTTATTACCAGAGACAAAATAAAATTTCATTATTTATTTATTATGATTCATTTAACTCGTGCTATGTTGGATTTTTTTTATAAAAGAAATAGATATGTAAACATTTCCAACATATTTCTTTATTTTAAAAAATCTAAATATATACTGAAGAGTTTATACAAGTATTTAATTTAATAAGTTGATAATCATCCAAGTAAATAAATAAAAATATCATCATTAATGATACAATCAAAACTTGAAAATAAAGAAATAAATGTAACTTAAGATATTTGATCATGCAACATGAGATTTTTACCTAATTGTGTTTAATGAATTTATTTAATATTTTTTTACTCAATCAAATGATAATAGAAATAGACTCACTCATGAAAGTAATTGAATAGAACAAAGGGAAAAAATTATGCAAGATTGCACATATTAAATACATTATCCAAAATAAATATTTACTATTTTTAAACATAAAATTTATCTACATAAAACAAAAAGAAATGTAGATGAATCAAATTAATATCTTAAAAAAATAAACGTGTATAGTGTTTTCTTAGAAAGATCTTTATACAAAACATACTACATTGATATTAATTGAAACTTAAATTGAAAAAGTATTTAGAAAAAAAATATAAAAAGGTTTATTGAAATAAATTTTTTTTTATAAAAAACAATAAAAGAACAAAAATAGTATGGGTGTAGTAAGCACGTTTAAGAAAACAAGAAAAACACTTATGTTACAAGCTCAATTGAGTTTAATAAATTAATTTTATTTCAATTAAAAAATAAACAAAATAGTCAACAATAGTTGATGGAGTTCTTTTAAATAATATAATGATAACTAGAAGAAAGAAACTTGGAAGCACAAAATTAGATTAAAAAAAGAAAAGAAAAGAAAAGAAAAGGGAGGCTTAGGTTAACCCAAATTAGTGTAATAAACGTATAACCTCAATAATATAGATGAGCCAATATGGGTTAACATGTAAAACTAGTAACCTAGATTATAAAACTGAAATAACCCAAAAGAAAAGAAATTGAGTGAAACTAAAAGGCCCATTTAAATTTTTTTTTTAAAAAAACATCATGGACAAATGAAATAAGAGAAGAGAATGAGCCAAAAAAATGAAGATGTTGAGCAACATTAACATTTTAAACTTGTGACTTAGGTTATTAGACCCAAAATACTATAAATGAAGTTTAATCCCCAATAAATCTAAAAGGTCAATCCAATAAAAAAACTCAACTATAGAAAAGGATTTGATATAATATATAATTAAAAGAATAATGGTGGGAAAAAAAGGGAAACAATAGTAAATGGAGTTTTTTTTTTTAAATAATATAATGATAACTCGAAGAAAGAAACTTGGAAGCACAAAATTAGATTAAAAAAAAAAGAAAAAAGAAAAGAAAAGAAAAGGGAGGCTTGGGTTAAACCCAAATTAGTGTAATAAACGTAAAACATCAATAATATAGGTGAGCCCATGTGGGTTAGCATGTAAAACTAGTAACCTAGATTATAAAACTGAAATAATTTAAAAGAAAAGAAATTGAGTGAAACTAAAAGGCCGATTTAATTTTTTTTTTAAATAATGGACAAATGAAATAAAAGAAGAGAATGAGCCAAAAAAAAGGATGTTGAGCAACATTAACATTTTAAACTTGTGACTTAGGTTATTAGACCCTAAATACTATAAATGAAGTTTAATCCCCAGCAAATCTAAAAGATCAATCAATAAAAAAAACTCAACTATAGAAAAGGATTTAATATAATATATAATTAGAAGAATAATGGTGAAAAAAAAGGGAACCAAGATTTTTTGATTGGAGGGTTAAATTGAAAAGAAAAATAATTTTAATAAAATAAAATAAATAAGAAGAGTAAGGACCAAATTAAAAACAAATAGCATAAAATATGATTAAAGGTAAGACTAAGAAGAAATTAACATGGAGACAAAAAAAAATCAAAAAACAAAATAATAAAGATCAAATTAGAAAAGATAATACATGACAATATATAATTAAATTTCCGAGCTAAAAACAGAAACAACTTTTTTAAGGAATCAAGAAAAAAATAAAAAAATAAAATAAAAACATCAAAAACAAAAAGTAATTACTTGTACTTTTCAGGAAAGGATAGAGAGAATGTGAGGAAAAAACAAATGGCGATAAATTACCTATTACCTATTAAATGTTGAAATATGCTATACCAGGAGAAAGAGAACGTCATAACACTTCCAATAACATGGTGAAATGACATGTTTGTTTAGGCTTTCCAAAACTACATATTAATTTATCTAGTGAAAAATTAAAATACCTTTAATGAATATGTAGTTTACAAAAAAAAATTCATGAAAGGGCTAAAATTCTCTTATTCACCTGGAGCAAAAATGTAATTTGACTTTTTTTAACAAATAAAACGCAGCATCTGTGGTCAATAATTTATTTATTTGTGTTTTTGGAGTAAATTAATTATTTTAATATTCTATAAAACTTTAAATGCACGTGCATCCCCTTTAATTACTAACGGGGAAATGAACACAATTCGAAATTACCTTTTAAACAAATGACATCAAGTTTTTTCCATCAAGGGCAAAAAAGTAATTTTCATTATTAGAGTTAATAGTGGCCCGCGAGTATGTGCATAATGATTTTCCTAAGCATTTTAAAGTTTGGTGTAATATCACTATTTATTGAATCATTTTTCTTTTTAGATTCATTAATATTTTTTTCCATTTGATCATTTTTTTGGTCCAATATTCACAAGATACATAACTTTTAAATAAGGATATGGCCGTTCATTGTTATATTATCAATTGTTTTATAAATAATTGTATATTAATTTAATATGCATAATGTTGTTTAGAACTCTGTCAATAATATTTTACAATTTTATTTTAAGAATTTTATTTTATTTTCTTAAATGAACCTTTATTTTATCTTTTTATACAGGGGTATAAAAAATATTGAACTTTGATTTTATTTATTTATTGAAACTATGATAATGTTTTTTATTTAAATAACTTTGTATATGATTAAAAAAAGATACGCTATTTTTCTCAATAACGAAAGAAATGCAAGGATAAAAAAGGAAATTTTGAATAAAAATATATTTATTTTTAATCTTTTCCCTTTCTCTACCCTAGCCTCCCTCATTGGCCGTCCATTCCTCCTCTTCCTCCTCCTCCTCTAATCGTGATTTTGACACAATATGGAAGTCATTTCTAAACTCGAATTGTAAAATCGTACTTGAAATTTTTCCATATAAAAATAATAAAATCACAGCTAAAATCGTGTAGGTAGAAAAATCATAAAATCATAAGTAAAAAATTTTTGAATACAATACAACATAATTATAGCCATAAAATTTCATTAGTTAAGGTTCATACATGATTTAAAATAACTTAAAAATACATTACAAAACAATTATGTCCATAGAATTTTATGAGGTAAAAACTAACAAATTTAAAACAAAGACCGACATATGTTCCATTTAAATCACAGTAAAAATGATGAGAGCTTGTCATGTCTCAATTCTGAGTGAATCAGCTTGCTATTACAAAAGAACAAATTCGAGCTGCTGAAATTGGCTCTTGTTGCTTTTGGTTGTTATTACAGGTGGAAAATCTACCGAGATTGAACAGAACCTAGATACTCTAAAAGAATTGGAGATGCTCTGTGGTTGTTCAATATCATTGAATTTCCATTTTGATAGTGTAAAGATGGAAGTTGTAAAGGGAGAAATTGGCAATGAAATATCATTGGATTTTATCATGGATCATTATGAGTGATCTTGCTTGCTTGAACTTCCACAAGCATAACCAACAAAACATAACTTGATTCACCATAGTAACAAAGAAATTGGAACAAATGCTATTGCAGCTATTATGAAATCTACAAACTCCAAAAACAAATGTCTTAACAAAAATAACATTGGCAAGTGGCATCTAGAAGCTAAATTTGTTAAAGATTCAACATGACTAAGCAAACTCATAACCTAATGTTACACTTGGAAGTGGCACTTCCATTTTATACAATTGTTGGGACACCAATGCCATGAGCTTATAAATCATCATACAACCAGAAGCAGGAGGAGATTTTGAAAAAAAAATCAAAATACCCATAAACACCGAAACCCAAAAACCCCAATTCGTATATACCCATAAATACCCAGAAACCCAGAAACCTTATACACACATAAACACCGAAACAACGAAATTCAAAATATACATTAATTGATCAACACCGAAACCCAGAAATCCCAATTCTTTAAATTAACTAACCTTGAGAGGTGACGAATTGAAGATTGATGAGAGGCGACGACGGCGACGAGCTGAGAGGCGAGGATGATTTGAGAGATGAGAGGAGATTATACGTGAGAGGATGAGAAGAACTGAAGAAGAATTAGGGAAAACTGAAAAGGAAAATTAATTGAGTTGTTTAACACTTAACACCTAACAAGACGAGATCAGCCAGGATCGTAAAATCAAAAAGATTCGGTCCGATTTTACGAGTCCGTACGATTTTAACGATTTTGTCTTGATTTTAATGGGGTCCGATTTTTCTACCTGATTTTATAAGATTTGTTCTCTTAACTCGTAAAATTGTACGATTTTACGAGTAAAATCATAGGACGAGTTGACTCGCAATTTTGACAACAATTTCACTCCTTCTCCTTTTCTTTCTGTAGTAGATCAAGCATGGAAATTTTCAACTGCATTTTTATTATTTTCTATCTGTTTTATTTTGTTCTTCAAATTTCTATATGGTATGCTCACAAGAACATTTGAAACAATCACTGAATGGTTAAAGTTTTTCTATCTAAGGAGTTTCTCATTGAATTATGCTCGTCGTGTTTTGTTGGTTTTTTTAGGGTAGAAATCCGTTGGTTAAGATGGAAGCACGCAAGGAGAATCGGAATATTAGAGATAACCACCGGCGAATGCCCGCCGAGAAATTTGAATTGAGGCGAAACCTATACAACGCACTTGTTAGAGATCCCACTCTTCCTCAGGAGATGCGCAAGGTCTGATGGAGGGCATAAGGAAAGCGTCATGGTAACCCGGGTCAGTGGGCCATGGTAGCCCGGGTCAGTGGGTCATGGATCGGGTTGACCGGTATAGGTCCAGTAGAAGAATCACCACAAAGTCACAAACTACTCTTTCTTGGATTTCACCTGTCCAAGCTTTGACACCAGAAACAAAGATCCCAGCACCAGATTTTTTGAGAGATTTTTGTTTTTTTAAATATTTTTTATTTATAAATATATAAAAATATTTATTTAAATATTTATTTTTGATATCAATTTGTCAACACTTCAAAATAATAATAAAAAACATTATTTTATAGAATTAAATAAATAATAAAAATATCCCTGTCTAGAATTTCTCTTTTAATTTTATTTTTTAAAATAAATATAAAAAATAACTAATAAAACATAACTAATCAGTTTCTCAACACCATAAAATTCTTATTATCCTATCAACCCTTTTAAATTCTATTTATATATAACGATTAAAATAAAAAGGTATTCTTACAAATGTTAAATGTAACTTTCTCGTACTTTAGGGACTAAATGGAAGTTATCCTCTTATTTCCCTCACTGTGTATCCTGCCTCTAAAGTCTTAAAACCCTAAAAGCTAGTTCAGCTTCTCTTCACAAGCGCTGCCATTTTTGTACTTCTATATCTACAAATACTGAAGCTAATCAATCTTCTTCACTAACACTCTAATAGCGAGATCTTCCATTTGGTTTGTATCCCTATGAAGAATGAACTGATTTTTCAATTAAAAGTAGTGGGCTGATCTCCATTGATGATCACTAACCAATTCTGAGGGATGTGGCACTTCTTCTGTTTGTTTTCTGTAATGTCCTTGTTCAATATGTTTGCAAAGTGGTTTTCTTGTTAAACAAAGTCCTGGGTTTTGCTTTGAGTTGGGTTTTGTTTACTGGGTTCGTTCAAATTGGCATAAAATGTTCATGATTTGGACCCATTGGAAACGTCTATTTTTTTATTTATAGATTCTATCGTCTGATTTGATGGATTTTACAATGTGAGCTGGATTGGTGAATCGTTTTATTGATTCCCAATACGGAAAAGTTCAGGAATACTTGCTTGTCCAAGATAAACAGTGGAAAATGTGTGGTTTTCTTGAGTGAAAGTGCGCGCGCGCGTGTACCTCCATTTGCTAATGGTTTTCTGGTGAAATTGTTTTCTGTCCCTATGAAGAACAGAACTAAAAGTGAAAGTAGTGGACTGATTCTGCTTGATGAACAACGTATCTGAGGGATACATTTTATATTTCATGTTTATCTGTACAAATTATAAATAACATCTTAAGTTTGTACAAGATCACACACTCTTGCTTGTTTTCTATAACCTACCGTTCGGCTTGCAATTTCCTGTTTCGTATCCATGTGAAATATTGTGCTATTTTTTGATATTCATTGCTGAATCATGTCCTCTTAAATGGAAAAGGTTGGGTTGGGACGGGGGGCTTTGTTTGCATTGGATGTGACAGATTCTGAAATGCCTTTGTGGAATTATGCTATTATGACCAAAGGAAAGTTTAGTGGATATGTTCTCATATCAAAAAGATTCAGGATTTTTTTCCCTGAAAGTTGAGATATGTTTTCAATGCTAGATCAAACGGTTGTTATGCGTGCTTACATTTTTTTCACTCGAGCCCATCAGAATTTATTGTTCAATGCTAGATTGAACATTGCACATCTCTGTGATGAACAATTTGAAATTTAAAGTAGTGGACTGATATCTGCTGATGAAGAAAATAATTCTGAGAGTTGTGCATTTCTTTTTAAGATAACCTGATCAAATTATTTACTGGGACTGTAATTTAGTGTAAAAAAAAATTTGAGCTTTGTGCTGTACTCTTACGCATTGCTATTAGAAAATTGGAGTTTCCGTGAGGTCTCTGATCTCCTCACTCACTCCACTTCCTCTGTTGTTATTGTTTGTATGTTTGGAGAGCCCTACTTGATGTGTTGAAACCAAATGATGATTTTGGACTCAAATTTCCCACGATGGTCATCTGAGACTCTTAAATTTTCAGTGTTGATTCAATTATCCAATGCTCCTGATGGTTTCATCTCTCTATTTAAGAACTTATTCAAGGAAGAAATGATCTTGATAATGATATCAAGTAAAATAATTGCATCCTAAATTGTCCTCAATTTGTTTCTCCTTCTCTGCTCAAATTTAATTGGTGCTTAATACGCAGCAACATTAGCCAAAGTTTATGCAAGCATGTTTATTTATAAATGCCTTATTGTTTCTTACCTTTTTTTTGGATCCGAGGAAACCCCATCCCCGGAAAATGTCTTTTGTGGGCTAAGGTGAGCGAGTAAAACCCTGACTGTCCTAGGTTTTTATAAGGAGTGCATGCCTTGACCTGAACTTGAGACCTGCTGTGCAGATCGCAGAGCTTCTACCATCACACCATGCTCCTTGGGGATTTATTAGTTTTTACCGCTGTTCAGTAATCAATATTTTGCATTGATATGTTGAGTTTACATGTTTATCCGTGTCTAGTTCTTTCAAGGATCGTCCCATGTGCGTGTTGTTCTTCACTGAAAATTTATTTATTTGGCTGGGAAGCAGTACTACTGCACCATTCCTGCATGAACTAATGTCAGCTGGCGCTGCCAGTTTGGAAGTGAAAGGTTTTTAAAGGTTGAAGAACTGGTAATGATGAAAAAAAGAAAAAAAAAGAAAAGAAAAGTTGCTATAGAGTAGGTTGAAATTGTTCTTATAGACATCTCCAGTTCTCCCTTACAGTTATGCAATGCCCACTTTTATGGTCGTACATTTCTGCATTTGCTGAACAAGTTTGAAGCAGGCCATTATCCTAAAGTCGTGTCCAGCTTCATATTTTAATTTCTTTTGCAGAATATCGCACATCCAATTGATGATTAACTGTTCAAAATGCTGCCATGCTTCCTCTCCTTTACCAGGTTCCTAATCTATCCTGTTGCAGTGTTTCAAAGTTAAGAAGCCAGTCTGGGATTTGTAGTTGGAACCCCTCACCTCAATGAAGTGTAATGGCACCTGTGATAATTTACTTGGGACCTCCTTGCTGCTGACATGCTATGGAAGGCGGGACTTCCAGATTTTCATTTGACACAGCTACAGGAAAAATTCAGAATAATTAAAATAACCCCCAGATAAGTTTTCAGTTGTTCACCAATTTCGAATAGGAACACTTTCACAATGCATGGTGATAACATAAATATGACTTCACAATCCAAAAATATTGGAATTTGAAGAGTTGCAGCTTCTGAGTTAAAAGAGGTCTGCAAAGAAGACAAGGAATTAGAACACTAGCAGTTGACACTTAACACTATTTCCCCCCTCAATTTTGTCCTCAAAGATGTTTTTTTTTTCAATTGTAGCTTTATATGCCTGGTTTGATGATAAATTTGTTAAAAATTGTTGAGGATAGATCAAATTCAAGAAAGGGATCAAGAAGTAAAACGACGACAAATCAATTTAGAATTCCTGGAAAAAAAGTTTTTATAGTCAAAGTGCATCCCCTTTCTATTTCTCTACATTCGATTTCCAAATTTGACTCAAAAGTGCATTTTTTGTTTGCATTTTAGTACCTTGTTAGAGAAAAAAAAGAATAAAAAAGTCAATTTGAAAACAATGATGATAAAAAAAGTTTACCTTGGTCACTTTTTTTCAATGAAAATTAATCACATGTTCTTAATGTTTTTTTATTAAATGATTTAAAATTATTTTTTTCCAGTTAAAATAGAGTTTTTAGCCAAAAAAAACATATTTCGTGGCTACTTATGTGGAAGTTAATCTTGTTTAAACGCTTCAATAACTAAGTTTTATGCTAAATCATCAAGAAATATCACTTGGGCTACATAGAAAATTAGAAATACCTTACATAGAAAATTAGAAATACCTTACTACCTCCCATTCCTTCACATAATTTTTCAATAACACCATTTTTATTTTCGAATAAAAACAAATGCAACGTCAAAAATGATTAGCCTGTTTATCCTTTTTCTTTATTTATTTTGAAGACAAAATCATACCCTAAATTTTTACAATTGAATTTTTTTGCTGGAAAAAAATGAATGTTTTTAACCGTATGAAAGTTCACCATCAATGGAGTAAATGATCAATACACACAACTTGGTCCAATGGCACAATCATTTTCGAAAGTAGTATAATTTAAAAGTCTAAGCTAAAGTTTTCCACGATCCATTAATGTCCTTGCACTGGCCTTCAATTTGTGTCTTTGCAAAAACATGGATTATAGTTCGAAATGGATGATGAGCATAACTCTGGCTATATTACAAGACCTAACCCTGAACCGAAGACACTTCTATCATAGTTTATGTTTAGGCAAAGCACTTGTGTGAATTTGTGGGTTTTTTCCCTTCATTTCACTCAGGTATATTTACAGCCTTGACGAGCTTGTGATTCAAGCTTGGATTCCTTATCACTCGTAAAGATGATTAGCAACTAAAAGGGGCTCGACAAAATTGGGAAAAAAAGTATATATCTGATTTATTTCTGTTGCTTCTTTGCAGCAATACATTCATTGCCAGTAGCCAAGTTGCTGCAAATGAGAATTACAAGTTCAAACAAGAACAGAAAAGGCACCATCCCTAATGCTACTTCCTGGACCAAGGATTAGGCATAGATGCAGTCGCTATAACCTGCAAATGGACACAATAAATTGCAGTAAGCTCATGATTAACAGTATGTTCAGCAGATTAACATAATCCATCATACTTTGTAATTCTTACTTGGATCAGTGACGACAATGAGGCCAGAGTTCCTGAAATCGCAATTCCACTGGTTCCTTCCCTTGCATTGGTAATACAGATTCATGGCGATCGATGCATGGTTTATGAGACTGTCTGGAGAGAAGCAAGGACAGCCCTTTTGTAGAATCTGGCAATCCACGTGAGTGCATGCGTAGTTGATATTCGCCAGTAAAGTTGCTTGGTCTGACGATGGCTTGGCCACACACCAGGTTTTCTGCATTATTATTCATGGTCAATGACAATTTCTCAGAACAAGGACAAGGTAGCTGGATATGATGCTCTGAAAGAAGCTGATAGTTCTAACTACCTGTTCATTAGCCCTGGCCGAATCCCCACCTGCAGAAACATGAACAGAGAAGAAATCCCAGAATGATTATTGTGTAATCACTACAAATAAACGCGCCACATCGAGCTTTCAGATTTCAATAAAGGAAATCCTGTAAAGTACAGATGACGTCATTGTACCTGAGCTGAGGTAAAGTACTAGGAGCAGGAGAGGGAGAGCTGCCACTGCTTTAGCCATTGATTGTTTCTGCTGTACTTTGGAACTGAAAGCAGAATGATTTTGATTTTCGAGGTTTGTATGAAAAGGCAGGAGATGCGGAGGGGGAAAAGGAGGTTATATAAAAAAGAAGGTATAACGGCTATATTGATTGCATAGCCGTTATGGAAGTCGGAAAGGTCGACGGAAACTTTTTTATTATTATTATTAATATAATAATCACTCAAATCCTCATTAATTGACTTTCTTGTAATGAAGAGAAGATGGACAGACCTCATTTAGATCACTTATCTCATATATACATCCATATTAAAAATTTACCTGACAAGGAAAAATTAAAAGAAAAAAACCTAAGGAGGATGAAACTTATTTTTTTTTTAAATGATTCAAAACAAAACAAGTAGCAATGAAGAGAATGAAGATACAATTTGGAAGATTTAAAAAATCATATGGGGTGAAATTGAAAAACATTTGTAATTTGATAGATTATTTATAGATTAAAAAAATAGTAGGGGGTGAAAAAAAAAGAGAGATAACCTACTATAATTAAACAAAACAAAAATAAAAAACCCAAAAAAGATGATTAAAAATATGAAGACATCAACTTCAAAATAAAAAAAGCAAACCTGAATGAACCTTCTAAACCTGATATAATCTCTACAACCTACAACCTGTAAAATATTGAACTTAGACTCAATTAAGATGCTTAAATCTCAACAAGTTTAATTTTGAAAGATGAAATTGTAGAAAAAATATAAATAAAAAACTACAGAAAAAAATCAACAAAAAAACAATTGCGATAAAACTTGACAGAAGGAAACCTAAGGAGGATGCAATTTGTTTAAAAAATAAAAAAAGTAATATCAAACAAAATAAATAACAACTAAAAGAATGACGATCATTTTAAAATATAAAAGAATTATAAGGGGGTTGAAATTAAGAAATATTTGTACTTTGAGACATTATTTATTGATTAAAAAATAACAAGGTATGAAATTAAATTTTTTTTATAATTTAATAGATTATATATATATATATATATATATAAAATAGTAGGGGTGAAATTGAAATTCTGATATAAATTGATAAATTATTTATAGATAAAGAAAAAAATATTGTAAATTATTTTAAAATTTAAAGAAATAATTAAAAGGATATAAAACAAATACAAATACACACACACACACTAGACAGAATCTGCACATTGCCGCAATAGTTTTGAATTGATTTTAGAATATAAAGAAATTATTAAAAAAAAAGTAAGAAGATTTGGATACTGGAATTATGGAATTCATTGTATTAGGATCAATTCATTATATGATTTAATTTAAATTATTATCATTAATAATTAATAAATTGTATAATAATTAAACAATAAAAATAAGTTGTTCATTTTATACCTATATAAAAAAGAAAACATCATTGAAAATCCATTGTTGTACCACTATTATTATCATGACCATAATAGCTAAAATTACCATTACTGCTTAGACAGTGAATGTTATTAAATTATCCCATAAGAATAATAAAAAAGCAACACACTATAACAAAAGAGCAAGCATGAAACAATTAAATAAAACAATCACTAAAATTATCATTATTATTGCATAAACAATGAAAACCACAAAATCATATACAAGAATAAAACAAAAAACCCAAACACTTAATAAAAGAGCAAACAAAAACAAAAAATGAAAAAACCAAAATAAATATTATTAACATAAAAAATCATTTGTTTTAAGAAGTTATAATATTAACAAAAAAGTATAAAAAAAATAACAAAAGGAAAAAAAAAGAAATATCAATTTTAAAATGATCATCAACGTAAAGTAAAATTTCAGGACTAAATTGAATAAAAATTAAACCCCAACAAAAGAGAAAATGATGAAAATTAAAAACCAAAACTAAACGTATAGATACATAAATACGACAAAAAATAGAGACTATCCCAGAAGGACAAAAAAAAATCAAAATCAAACCAAAAATTAAAAGAATAAGAGCCGAAATGAAAAATAAAATATATTATCAATTTCAATTGGAGGATAAAATTGAAACAAATCAAACCCTCGAGATGAAGAAAATTAAAGGAATTAAAAACAAACCAAATAATAAAAGAATGAGGACAAAAATAAAAAATAACATATATAATCAATTTCAATTGAAGGACAAAATTGAATAAACCAAAACTTCTATAGAAGATATCAGGGCAATAATGGAAATCAAAAGACCAAAAACTGAAATGAAAAACCCATAAACAAAGATGACCTGTATGCATTTTTTGTTGTAGGAGAGAGAAAACAGGGGAAAAAAGAACAACCAACCAACGACAATTCTCTAGCCACCATGAGCTGACACACACACCACCATTCAAGAGACTATGGAGAAGCATCCAGTAAGATGTCAGTTGAATATTTTTAACTATATATAATGCCATGTGCGTTATTTTACGAAGCACGGACGAGAGAAAACTGTCGACGCGCCAGACATACATGCCAACATTTTTTTTTCAAAAAAAAGAATAAAAAATATGAAATTACTTAAACACACTCTAAGACCCGTGATAGTAACAAAAAAACACATGAACATACCAACATATTCCAGTGCCAACTCTCCATTTTTGTCTTTTCCGAAGACGCATTAGAGTTTGTAGTGTTCATCAAACTTGAAAAACCAACAATACCCTCACCATAAACTCTTTTTTTTTTTTTTTGTCTCATCTAAGAGTAAAATAATTATTTAAATGTTCATGAACAAGTTCAAATATCTATAATACCCTTACCCAACCTATTTTTTTTAGTAATCTCCTTCAAGATTGAAATTCTTAATGTGAATTATTAAATAGAAAAAGACTTCTCAAAGGTATGATTTTAGCTCTAATATCTAATAAACCAGCCTATAATTTTATTTATTCGTACCGCATCTTACTTAAGTTTTTTGCAATAATTGGTGTTTAGGTCTATGCCGCAGGGATATATGTAAATCCGTCCATCCTCAGCACGTTGAGCACTCGGAAAGGACAATCAGCCAGTGAGATTCAAGAGAACTCAGCTTTGTTCAGTTTCATTTTCCAATCTGAAGAGGAAGAGCATATGAATATCGCTGATGTAACTGACCTTGTTCCTTGATCGCTGCTCCTTCAGAAAAAAATCATTACAGATTGTTCTGGTGAGAGATTTTGATGGCAAAACTTTCTGGGATGCCTTGGATGAAGCCATAATCCCCATAATCAAAGAAGCCACCTCAGCTGACAAGTCTGATCTGAAAACATTTCGAAGCATCTTCCAAGGTCGACGACCTCTTAAAAAAGAAATTTCGATATTTTTTACTTGTCTGGACACCTCCAAAATGCTAGCAAGTGTGAGTTTGTGCATGCACACGTAAACACTTTTGTAATTCTTTTCTGTTTCTCGGTGACGGGACTTATTCTTTCATTTGTCTTCTGTTTCAGTTTTTCTGCATATTAATTCACACTGTATTGTGATGGGCAAGTTTGTGTCTCATCTGATGGAACTCCATCTAGTCTAGATGCGAAAACTGAGTCGGAAAATGGTACTTCTGCACTTTTTGACGTAATTTCTGGGGATGCTCCAGTTTCCCCTTCCTCGAGAACCTCAGTAGCTAATGGCCTAGAAACAATCCTCAGCAGCTTCAATTTTCTGCATTTTAGTCTCTTCAATTTTGTATTTTCTCATTGTTTCATGTTAACCTCTTGATTACTCGAGGCTTTTGGTAAATCTTGCTAATCTCTTGTGTAATTTTAACTTAAGACTGTTGGGAATCTAATGTCTCTGCATTGTCTGTACCGCCAAAGATTCTGAAAGAAAAATAGCTTAGCAGATTTGAATTATCTTTACAGGGCCTCCTTCCTTGTAGTTCTTACTTGAACCATCGTAAAATGTAGCCAGTCCTATGAATCCAATTCTGGGGTTGGTGTTTTTTAACAAACGATATTATCCTCTTAGCTACTCATTATTCTCATGGAGAATTCGTTTAAGTTGTCTGTTGATGAATATCTATTAATTGACCATAAAGTACACATCAAATTTGCTAGAAAAAGGATTAGTCGATACGTAAATATTCATGCTCTTCCACAGCCCTCTCTGATTTAGCTTGCTCAAGCATCTTGACAATATCAGCCATGGCAGGTCTCTTGGAGGGCTCTGGTTCAAGGCTCATGAATGCAATTCTGAATACTTCGTTTATCTCATCAGCAGGACTGCACTTTAAGCTACTGTCAAGGACATACTCTTCCCTTTTTTGTTCGACAACTGCCTTCACCTGTTCCAAGTTTCATCATCAGCACAACCAGGTAATATATCAATATATGTAATATCAGGTGTTTTCAGACCAGCTCTAGAGGGAACCAGTAGGCGAGGCACCCTTTTCCCAGTTAAACAGCCTGTTCTAAATCCATATAAGAACTTGACAGGCATGTCTGGTGGTTGTACCATGAAACTTGATTTATTTTACAGTTCAGAATCTGATGCACTTGAGATGAGTTCACTGTATTGAATATGGCTTCCACAGACCATTCTCTCGCACAGTTGTTTGATATTTAAATTTGTTTGAGATGACAAGTTTTGAATGATTATCACGGTAATCAAAAAGGCATTCCCTACAGAAGCACCCCAGGAGACTTAGGTTAAATTCAGTAGACTCACCCATGTTACAAGCTTGGTTCCTTCCTCGTAAAACTCTTCATCTGTTGGTTTCCTTCCGGTTAGAATTTCGAGCAGGACAACTCCAAAGCTGTATACATCCCCTTTCACAGTCGCCTTCCCTGTATCAAAGTACTCTGCAGAAGCACATATTTGAATATGTTAAATTTTAAAATCAAAATAAGGGAAGAGGCTGGGTTTACAGTTATCTGGTGCTTTGTTATACCAGGAGCAAGGTATCCAAACGTTCCTGCTACTAATGTGGAAACATGAGTCTTGTCAGGTCCCATCAACGTGGCCAATCCGAAATCAGAAACTTGAGCTTCCAGGTTTTGATCCAGCAATATATTACTTGGCTTGATGTCTCGGTGAATTATGTGGGGGATGCAATCATGATGCAGGTATGCTATTCCTCTTGCTGCACCCAGTGCTATATTATATCTGGATGGCCAATCCAAAATCCTAGTCTCTGCTGTTCTTCCTGCATCACCATCCACTTCAGTATTGAATACCTTTGAAATCGAGCATACTTATGATAAAATTCTAGCCTACACAGAAATCACAGAGCTGGCTATGAAAATTGAACAAGGGATTCAATTAGAGAATATCAGAGTTCCAGTGCTGACAAACATTTAAGCAGAAAATGATTAAATATGCTCATACCATGCAGAAAAGTGTCCAAACTTCCATGAGGCATTAGCTCATATATGAGAAGATTATAGTGAGGGGTGGTGCAATATCCATGGAGAGTGAGAATATTCCTATGCTTTATATCCCCCATGGCCTCCAGCTCTCTCTCGAATCCTCGATCTCTTTCCGCAGTACCCCTGTTTAGTTTTTTCACAGCAAATGCAGTAGACTCGTTTAGCATCAACCTGTACACCGTCCCATACCCTCCGGATCCAATTATGTCCTTGTAGCTCAATTTCAGTGTCTTCTTCCAGAGCTCACCAGATTTCAGAGATTGCATCTTTGCAGACTTAAACATCACCATCTTCCCACCTGGAATTGCCATCACAACATATTAATCTTTGTTTAATCATCTCAATTTCCAAGCTGTTGAATTTATTCTGTGGTCAGTACTGTACCTGATAAGCCATCATCTTCTTCATGAATCAAGTGCTTTCTTTTCCATCGCTTATAGAGAAGGACTGAAATAACTATCTTTGATATTATAAAAGCAATGCAGCATACTGTGATGTAGAACGCTATATACTGAGCCTTGGCCATTTGAGCATGCCAAGGCAGCCAGGATAAAAGTCAACCGTTCTTTGAGATGTAAATCTTCAAACAAACTTCAGCTACCATAAATGAGCTCCCAGAATCAGTTTACACTCAAAACGCAGCCAGCTAACAGGTATAGCTAAAAAAAGACTAATCATCAGTGGATTAACTACAGCAAGAATCCATATCTAAAGAATCTTTATCACAGAACAATCTCTAGATGCTGTTATTTAAGTTCCATGCAAATCTTTATCACAGAAATCTCTTTTTCTTCACAAATAGCATCAACCCACCAAAAACTACAAAACCACTTACAATTTAAACAAAGTAAGTCTACAGAACAAACTAAAGCAAGTAAAATGAAGAATCAGATATAAACACCAACAGTGACTTGGGAGTAAATAGAAGTAAGGCCAGGGCTATGCAGTAGCTAACCTTAGAAGTAAGTAGAGACGATTTTGTTTGTCATGGCATTTCCATTACGACTGATCAGAAAGTAGATGCGAAAGAAACGGTGATGAATGGGACAGGGAGGGAGGGAAGGAAGACTGTAGTGTGATTGAAATTTTCGACACACATGAGAAGAGAAGCATTATTACTCTGCTTTGACAAGTTTTTTTTTTCTATTTTTCGTGTCTACTTTTATTGACATTTTGCCATTTCCATTCCCTCACAACTCTTTGACTCGTGACTCTATTTCGCCACATCATGCGTATCTATAAACTTTATGACACGTGTTTAGCTTTGATCCAGTTCGTGTAGAGAGAGAAAGAGATTGAAATGACTATTATCACTTAACAATAATTATTTTGACAGCCTTTTTGAGAGAAAATATAAAAGAGAAGGGTTCTGTATTAATTGTTTTTAAAAAGAAATTAAAAGTAGTTGACAAGCTATTGTCTTAAATTTTCACATACGACAAAATAAAAAGATATGATGTCGGCGAGGGCCAAAGCCTGTTCCCCATCTTGTTTGTGTAGTTTCACATGTGGAGCAAAGCTGAAAAGACATGATGAACAGAGGGGGAGATTGCCCATAATCCAATTTTATGCGATCAAGATAGCTTTTTAATTGTTTTATCTAAAATAAATTTAATTTGTCTTCCAAAATTAATCAAGAAAACCTTTTATTTCCACAGAGCCATTGATGATTCCTCTTCTGGAATCTTTTTGTGGAAATCGTGAAGGTCATTGATTGCAGATGATTTGGCAACCAGAAAGCTAACGATAAAATGTGAAGAATGATTCTTCGAGTACTTGCTGTCTCCCCATGAAATCTTTCCCACCTGTGGATCAGTTTGAAACCAGGACAGCTGTGCGTTGAGTTGAGTTGAGTTAATCATCGATCGAAGCCATTACTGAATCATGTGAACTTTGACGTTCGTAGTTGAGTTGCTCTTCTCTTCTCTACTTTCGCCATGCATGTCTGGTGTCTTCGCTTCTGTGGTGTACGGCTCTTCTTATTTTGATTGGTTTTCATTTCCTCCTTTATTTCTTATTTAATGATTTTCTTTTTTTGTTAGATGAAAAGTTATACAGTGATTTTCTTGTTCAATGATGTCAAGAATTATTTAGAATACAGATGGCATCTATCGAAGAGCCAAAAGATTGATTCATCAATTTAAAGAATTTATTGGTCATTAGATCCATTGCCGGCTACAATTTGCATGATATATGTTCTAATTTATCTGCCACAACATATATATATATATATATATATAGTTTGAGTCTTTATCCATGATTAAATGTCCTGAACCTTAATAGGTGATTCATCTATGACATGATTTGCTGCTGTTATTTCGATGATACTATGTTTCCAATATTAGATGGAGAAATAAAACTGTTGGATAAAAATATTAAATGAAATGCATTGTCATCATTGAATTTTACCCGAAGGTGTAAAACTAATTGCATAAAAGTGGGTATTTGTTTGAAAATAATATGAGAAAAATAAAATTTTAATATATAAGGCATGATTAGTGTCACAAGGATTTTCACAAAGACCTGACATCAATTACAATGAAACATATTCTCTCATAGTAGATGCAATCACATTTAGATATTTTATTAGCCTGATAACCCATAAAAAATGGATATGTGTATAATGAATATTGTTACATCCTATTTATATAGATAAGTTAATAATGATGTTTATATGAAAATCCCTAAAAAAATTAAATTATCTTAAACATAGAATTCAAATTCCCAGGGGATTTATTCATTCAAGTTGCAAAGATTTCTATATGGTTTAAAGCAATCACGACGCATGTGATCTTGATAAGTGGTGACATTGATGCTCAAAAAATTCACTTGAAAGATAGTCAGGGAGATTTGTTCCTCAAGCATTATCGACTACAATGTTTGAAAAATTGCAATACAATATTGAAATCCAACAACTTAAGAACTTAAATTAATACATTCATGAGGATAAGTTAGTATGTGCTGTAAATGTTTTTCCTTACCTTAATGTTTTTTTTTTCATTGGGTTTTTCCTGGTAAGGTTTTTAATGATATTGTTTTCAATGCATAAGGCTGTTCAATAAACATCCATGGAGGAGTGTTATAAAATCATACATGGTATATGGATGTCTAGTTGCCTGCCTTCTTCCACCTCTGCATTGTCATGTTCATTTATTATTTTCAAGATAATTTGAGTTTCTCCAAGTTCATTTGAATTTACATCTTATTTTCTTTCAGCTTACAAGTATTTATATACGCATGCCTATAAATAAATGCATTATTGAGAGAATGATGTACACACAAATATATTATTTTAAAGCCATGAAATAAGAGTGCTTTTTTCATTTCCCTAATCTACGTTGTTCTTATTTATTTTATTAACTCTTTATTGAGTATATTATATATTTTTAAATATATAGTTTTATAAAATTAATCATTTTCATGTCTACTAAAAACAAGACAAGTTTCCTGTTGGTTCATACTCGAAATGTAAAGAGTTGAATTGGCAAGGCTTGGTTTGACAAAAGCTGAAAGTTCAGGGTGAGCTCGTTTTCATTCTTTTGGATGGCCTCGCGACTGGAGAATATCATGTTAAAAATGCCTAAGGCTGACATTACACCATCTCCCCCTCTGCTTCATGCGACAGAAACATCACAGAAATGCATCTATGAGAGGAGCAGTAACACATCTACAAAAGAATTCCCTGATGCCTAACTATTGAATAAGAGGAAAAAGATGCAGCAGCAGCGGCCAAGAAGAGGTCAAAGAATATACACAGATGATGATTCCATATCACCAAAGAGCAAAATCGGAAGGATATCCCTCTAACCCTCTATCAGGTTCATTGACGTTGTCTTACAATCCTGCATTTTCAATTAATGAAATTTTAATCTTTGGAAGGCAATATGATGCCCCCTCGATGGAGAGAACAAGCACCACTTCATATCTTCATCATAAATAATAAATTAAATCAAGAACAGAATATCTTGCCTTCCTAATCGAGAGAGCTCAGGCTCGGCAAACAGCATGTCTTCTAGTGATTTCCCATTCATCTCGCTTTCCTCGCAACTGCTGCAAGGACACAACATAGGCAACCACATGCTCAAGTCAATAACAAACAGGGCTTCTTTCTCTTCTTCTATCCTCTCTCCCCCATCAAAAAAAGAAGAGGCTAGACATATAAATGTAATGCACCAAAGGGATAAATATTTAACGCCCACGAGAAGGGGGATAAAGAAGAAAGATGTAAGAATGGAAGAGCACACCTGTAGATATAGTCAAGGGAAAGAAGCCTGTGGTGAATAGTGTAATCACTGCCAACGTAGGTCACAATTAAGCAACCTGCGTCAGAATGGGGCCAGCTCCTTGAAGTAGGGAAGCGCAGTACAAATGTTCCAGGCTCTTGAAGACCCCTAGGACCCTGAAGTGACAGTTCTGCTTCTTCCTTTGTAATAAACCCTTCTATCCACTTTGGTGATGTAGAATTCCATATTGTGTTTATTGAATCGCTCGTTAATGTAAAAGCAACAGGGTACAGCCAACGCCATATCTTCTCAAAATTTTCTTGGGCCATATATTCCCCACATCCAGAAATTCTCCTCAGGAGCTCAAAATCCTGAAATGATTATTAACTCAGAATGGTTACCATGTCTTCAAGTTGTGCACAAGTCATACTTGAGCACCATTATAGCATGTTCATCATAAAAAGCTGCCTTTGAAGTTTATTGATTCAACAATTAGTGAATCAAAAGTAAGATACATACTCCCATTATTCTCCCCAAGTACTGTAGGGAAGTAGCTTGCCTGAATATCTTTAACGAAACATTGACTACAAGTTCATATGAAAAGGGGCTCATTAAGTTTAAGGGTGCATGATAGAGTAAATCTTTCAAATTGGATGTCTTGGATTGAAATTCTAATGAGCAGGAAGATTTGCATGCCTCATGCATGGGGCCATATCATTGCACTCCTATCAATGATCCAAAACCAGTAACATTATTTCCAAGCCACCAGTATATGAACCTCAATTTGTAAGCAGCAGCATTGCATGTTCTCATAATGAGGAGACAAAGAAGGAAAAGAAAAGGCAACCTGTTCGGTAAAAGATCTGGTACTGGAGCAGGTAATCCTCATAAATTGCTCTTCAATCTCAAAAACCCCATTCTCCCATTGAATGAGGCGGTTATTTTGTGAGATTGAATTCCAAACTTTGGTTCCTTCCTCTATCAACCTCTTTGCTATCACTATCTGTCGCCTGGACAAGAAAGATGGCATTGTGAGTATTAAAACTGGACAATAGGCATCTCAAATGAATGAGAAATTCTACTTGTGTGGAGTGGCAACAGTTAGCAATGACCACTAGGTTTAGTCAAATAATGAGCTATAGAGCTTTCAAAATGTCTATACCTATTCTACCTTTAAAACAGATAATGAAGAAAAGGACATGAATCTGGATCACTTCCCCAAGTTAATTTCACACAGGTGAGATCGATCAACTTCATAGAGTTGTAGGCAACAATGCAATACATCAATCTAGTGTAAATGGCTGCCATGATTTTTTGTTGTAACTTGCAAATGATAGAAGAAGAGAGACAAAAACTTTGCCCGCACATAAGCAAGCAAAAGTAATCCAGAGAGTTTGACATGAAAATGTGAAGTGAATAGTTTGTCACTAAAATCAACCAATCGCTGTCATCAAAACATTAGCAAAGAATCATTATGCTAGATGCGTTTCAACAAACCTTTCAAGAGATATTAAAAAAATCAGTTCTTGTACTTTTTCTGATATCCATTCCTAGACTGCAGTTTTTTCAATTTGGGTTCCTATAAATTTAAACATTGATCAATTAGGACATTTATTTTGAAAATACCCTTCATATGGCAATGGTTTAAATACTCATGAGCATATTTTTTCAAGAAATGTACTTTATTGATCATTTTTCAAGAGTACTAGAACTCAACTTCTATAAAATATAGCATAGAACTCATAGAGATTTTGATATAGTACAGGCACCAAGATTATGATTACTTTATCCTACTAATAACTAATCAGGCACAGAATACTCAAACAAAACTCAAGCCCGTACATACCTGTGGTGTGAACATCCTGAATACAAAGAAACCTCATTTGCAAGTCTAAAAAGGTCTTCTTCAGAGGCAGAGGTTGCAACCTCCTTCAGCAGAAGAGCCCTATCAGTCATGCCTCCCAAGCAGTATTTAAAAATGATCACATCAGAAATCAAATAGCCGCTACTTGACATAATATTGAAATCCGATAACCTTTCTTCAATACTGTCTGATACAGATGGTGAATTGTCTGCTTCTTCAATATTCTCTGCTTCCCTTGCTAATTGCGTCTCTACTGCATTTGCAACCTAGATTAAAATGATGATGCAGTCAGAATCATGCCAACATAATACAATAATGAAATTTGGGGGAATAAACTTCAACCTCCAACCCAACGCTTCTTAATAAATGAGTCTCTCCAGCATCACATTTTAAAAACAATAAAAAAACATTGATAAACTATACAATATTTAAAGTAAAGGGCCTGCATGGAAAATGTTTTCCAAGTAGAAAATATCTTATCCACCACCCATGCTGCACAACTGGTATGAGATTTCTGAGTCCAGGATCACATTCAGCAAACAAAGTACCCAACTTTATGGTATTGAGTTGAGAGGTAGAGAATAGAAGTAAATAACATCGACTATATGCTTATTTCATCCACAGTTATTACATGTTTTCCGAAAATCTCTTTTCCTTCTCTTACCTAAATACATAATTTTAAGCACCAACTTTGATCATGTCAACAGTGGGCCCCGAGACTTAAAAACAGGCACCAAACAATCTTCTGTAAATCATGTGGAACAAAAAGAAAGAAAGAAACAAAGCAAGAAATAACAAGATAAAAAGCGAAAGATACCTTGAGCAAAATATATAGTAGAAAAGTTTTAATGATATGGGAGCCAAATATTCGAACAATAGAATAAATGATGCAAGGTGATCCCCACAAATATCCTATGGATGGATAGTTATGCTTACATTAATCACTCAACTATTCATACCAATACTACTACAATCACAAGGATGGTGAGAATGATGATTGAATTGAGATACAAGCAAGAATGATGATTGTAATGAGAAATAAAAGCAAGCTCATTTTATACCTGATTAGTTGTCCGAGTATCAGAGTAGCAAGCTACATCTGTCTGCCCCAATGTAGATGTCCTTTCTTTCCCCAGTTTGATCCGTTTTGATGATGGACCAGCTCTTATTTCGTGGATAGAGTTGTGCTGCAATTCCAAGGATCCATTACATAGTCCAAATGATTGAGATTTATTGGAAGGATCAGGAGCAGAGGATGGCCTTTTCCATGTCATAGATGTCCGAGGATTACGGCATCGAGAGATGCAGCGGATTGGATGGGAAAATGCCTCTAGGAAATGATACCCACTAAATTTTGGAATTTCTAGTTTGATGCGGAAAAGCCTATTATCACACTTGGATGAAAGCTGAGATGGGAATGAAAGCAGAATCACCAGCAAATTCCATAAATATTGATAGCAAGAAGCCAAATTGCAAAGCAAACAAATTTAATCTCGAGTGAATTAGCAAATCCAGAATCCCATTCCAGAAATTAACAATTTCCTTGCACCATAAGCAGAATACTGCTTTGTGGCACTTGGGCACGTACCAAACCAAAAGGCATACCACTTTGGTGTTAAGACATTTAATAGCCTTGCCTACTAGAGCATGGGCATGAACCACAAGGTGACCCAAGATCAGCATTGTTTGCATTTAAAATATACTTGTAACAATGGGAAAAAAGAACAAGATGTGCCAAGAAGGTAAGATCAGCCTAAATAAGATATATTCCTGATTTTTAATTAAAGAAAAAAGGTAGCTAACAAACACCAAGACTCGTTCAAGTTGAGGAAACCCAACACAGGAAACATCTATGTTATTATTCAGGAACAATATTGATGATTATTTCAGCTCCATGTAAAGGACACTACTTTAATACAGTTTTCATCAAATTGTGATTATTCCAACAAAAGCGTTTTACAAATATGCAGCAGCATTTGAATTATCTACAGATTTATGTCTAGGATATAACATGACCAGATGGAAAATCATATAAAGGGATAATTATATGCTTATTTATAATGCAAATTCATGGAATGATAAAGGTCAAGAAACAGCTGCCAACTGCAAGCTAGCTGCAGATAAGGTTGGTCCCATTGCTGCAATCTCCATTAGAGGTATATGGTAAGCAGAGTTATTTCAGATAACCACGGCAATATGACTATGTGTTTTAAATCTTGCAGGAAAAAGATATGTATAGAATGCAAAGGACATTTTCTGGGCAAAATAAGAGGAAAAAAATAATAGTGGAAATCACCATAAGAATGTTCACCTTGTCAATGCATAGAAGAAGAGCACTTGTAAGCTGGATAAGTAACCAGAAATATTATTTAAGTCTGACATAACTACCTGGGATATTTTGAGCTTCAAGGATGCACGCCCATGCAATAGTTTTCCTGGTCTATCATAAGAAGCAAATTCTATCCCATCACAGCTTGCCAAAAGGGGATCTTCATCATCAGATGTTTTCTCCACATGAAGCCCACTGTCCGCATAAACCAGTGAAGCAACAATCTATTAAAGCAAGTAATGTGCAAATGTTAGAACAAGAAGAAATGCCAAAAATACAAGTAAAATATGGAAAAATGCACTACTGGAAACCCAGAGATACAGACCTCCAATTCCTTGTTCACAGCCTGGCATATTGCATTTAATAAAACCACATCCAAGGAAAAAATCCTTCGACATGAAGCCTGCAAGCAGAAAATATGAGTAGAAAATCTTAGAATGCTGCTATTTGATTCTTAACTTCAACAATGCTAACCTAACCTATAGGAAAATTAAATGTCTGTTTGTACACACTCCACAACCTTTAGAGAATTTCATTTGACCCTATTTATGAGTTTGAGAGAAATGGAGATAGGAAGATTCTTGGTGTTGTACAGCGCTTTCAATTATTTGGTAAACTATATTTGGAGAGAAAATGTCGAGATAAATATAAATCAATCCTTTTCTAATCCGTTAATTTGGTATGGAGTAGCTTTCTTGGCTTCCTATGGTGCTCTACATCTGAAGCTTTCTGAGTGCTTTCTAACCTGATATATTGTGAGACTGGAATCAGTTTTCTACTTGTAATAAAAAGCTAACATTAGTACAACGCCTGACAGCAAAAAAAAAGCCATAGAAATGACAAGTGAGAAGCAGAAAATGCCCACAAAATTTACATGATTCATGCAGTGCATTGATTCAACCATAAAAATAGGAGGGCAATGGAAAATACAATGGAGGTTCTAAATTAATCACTATACAAACTGAAACACATTTGTATACAACCTAAAGCAATGAATACTAATTTGAGGTTTTCACCTAATTTGTTATGCCAGATCACAAGTTGTTTGACCAAACAAATTTCAAGACAAACCTAGTAGTATTAGCAGCTAGTTTTAAAATTGTGGAAACTTTTTCCTCCTTTCTTCCATTTCCTTAATGTGATTTCTTTTTTCAATTACAATAGAACATGGTATGATAAGATTCATATGTGATAAATGATGAACATTAGTATAATCTAAATTACTTCCCACAAGACTACTTTAAATCTCCAGGTGTTTACTACATAGGAAAATATGTAAGTTGGACTAAAAGGTCACACTTTCTTGCTTTACAGTCCTAATCGCAGCAATTTGTTTTCCCAATCCTACACTTGGGCATATTTCACTAACCTCTTCGGAATTCTACACCATCCTTTTCTTCCTCTAACAGGTGAAATCATCACACACACTGACCTTAAATTAAAACCAAGCAAATGTAAGTGGGATGAGAGCAAGGGAAGCAAAGTTTTAAAAGATTTTCCCTTCAAAGTTTCACCTATCTAGGCCGGAAATCTTGCTACGCTGCATAAGAGAGAATCTTACAGTAAATAATCCCAACTATTGTTTTCTCTTTCTTAAGACCAAACAAGAGAACAGCAAAATTTTAAAAAATTTGCACTAGTTCACTCCCCTTCCAACTTAGCAAACAAAGGGCAAAGAGATGTCCACTTCGCCTATGAAAGATTGAGTTGCAAATACAGGCATCGAAACCTAGCCTTTATGCATAACCTGCCCACAAATCATTTTTTCATGAAAAAGGAAGGTTGATATGCTCAGCATCTTACTAACTCAAGATGACAACTATTATTCTTCAATTTGCGAATAGAGTGAAAATGGTTAAATGAATTACTCGCATGCAACAATTAGAAACTACTTGCAGAAATAAAAGAAAAGAAAAGAAACAGCAACCTTAAAATAAGGCCTGCAATGAAAGATAATCAAATCACTCAAGGCCCAGTGGCTGGCCAGCTGGTTTTGAGATGTAACATGACTCCATAGGAAAGCATAATATCAAGGTACATTCTAATTACTAACCTTTCCTCC
Organism: Salix purpurea; assembly: GCA_027405865.1. Taxonomy (NCBI): domain Eukaryota; kingdom Viridiplantae; phylum Streptophyta; class Magnoliopsida; order Malpighiales; family Salicaceae; genus Salix; species Salix purpurea. The sequence goes on from JAOWLH010000002.1 coordinate 23,190,469, forward strand.
AACAATATTCCAAATGCTATCACTGTCTTCATCAATTTCAGAGGTTGAAGAGAGATCAACTGATAATCGTAGAGGTGGGTCCTACCATAGCATGAGCATATTTGTCAAGTATTCAGTGAATTTGTAGGCAGATTTAAAAGAAAAACACAATTCAAAAAAATATCTTTTATGAACCTTAACATAGTGATCCTTAATGGAAAAGCTTAAAGGCAAGACTTCTGCAAGGTGAATATAACCCTGCAAACCATCATCTACACCAGCACCAGCTAATGTTATCTTCCTCAGTCCATTGGAGTTCAAGCTTTTGTCAAGGGAAAATGACTGAGGCTGCTCTCCTACAATCTCCCCATTAATGTGAAGCCGCAACATATCGGTAACAACCTATAATAAGCAAGATAACATTTAGCATTTCTTAACTTAGAGAGAGCTGGTGAGAGAAAGTGAGAGAGGGAGGAAGGGAGAGCAAAAAAATATTATACAAACGAAGGCAAATTACTAGTAACAAAATAAAAAACTCAAGGATGGAAAAGTAAACCCCTTACTATAAACTTCATAGATGACTAATTGTGTGACTTGACTTCTAAAACATACCTCACATCCAACATGAATCCAATTTTCCAGAGGAAACTCAATCTCCATAGATGTAGAATTACTAAAATTTGTAGTGTCTTTGTGTGCATGGAGAAATGGAAAAAGTGTCATTTTCTTCTTCTCATTTAGAACAAGAAAAGGAGCATTGCTGCTAATATCAGAGCAAACCTGCAAACAAAAGTATTTAGTTCAGAATTCAATTTGGAGGAGGAAAAAAATTGTCAAACAAGCAACACACACTTGTTCACTACATTTTAAAACATAAATAATTTTATGGATTGTTCAGAATTGCCACCCTTATGCTATAGCATTAACAGCATTACTCAGCTCCTTGATTTTGCTGACTGACTCTACTACAGCTGATAAAGCTCGCTTACTCATTAGTATCTCGTAATTAGACTTCCTTAACAGATGACTACAGGGCTATAAGAACAAGGTGGAATGAGCTAGTGAATTTAGAAAAAGTTCACTATAAGTAGATGAGAGCTGATCCTAGAAAATCTTCAAACAAAAAAGATATCATCTGTTGCAATGCCAGAAAAGTTTTCCCTTCATCTTAGTGAGTAGCTAATGCCTGATTTCTGGAAATCATTATACCTATAACTTGCCAAATTTAACGAAGAACAACACTACTAGGGCTCATGACCATACAGAAAACACACTACGCTTTCCTGAATTTAAACCATACAAAATAACGAGCCAGCAACAAACGTGTAATGTACTTGATCAAGACCAACAACCAAAGTCCACCAAAAAGACACAAAATTCAGGATTTAGATGCCACTCCGATTGACAACAATTATACTCAGAAAATGCAGCAACATAATAAATATGTACACAGATTTTGCCTATGATTACATCTAAATCTTGAAAAAGATACAGGCTTTGCCCCGCCACTAAAATACACTAAATCCATCAAAAGAACAAAAAATCAGACATGGGCTACACTTAAAGTGATAGGAATAGACGCTAGAAGTTGCAAAAGACTTGAATATTCAGTTGAATACCTAAGTCCAGGAAAACAAACAAAGTAGAGAGAAAAAGGGCAGTGTTTTCCAAACCTGTTTGATGATTGTAGCAGGAAATGCTGCGGTGGAGGAGTTGATAAGATAAACCCAAAAAGAAATAGAAAAATTCTTTTCATTTTCAACTTCAATTTCCTTTCTGAAATCTTTCAGCAAAATGTAATCTTTTCTGTTTATCACATTATTATTATTATTATCATCACTACCCATTACTGTTTCTTGATCAGAAGAAACCTTAAGAAACTCAAACCCCACCTTCTCTCTTTCTGCCTCTCTCAAAAAACTGACGAAGAAACTGAAATTGTTTGCGCTCTCTCTTAATTTACACTTAATTAATTTGTTTCTCTTACTAAAAAAAGCAGGGAGACAGACACGGCTGTTCTGTTTTAATTAACGGTTGGTTCGGTGGTGGGTTCGGTTTTTTCTCTTTTTTTTTTAATGAAAAAGAAAGTGGGTGGGCGATAATCTGGTACTTTGCGTTAATCCCAACACAGCTACCTGAGGGTTATAATAGGAAATGTAGAAGTTATATGTTGAGCTCATATGATTTGGACAGAAATGATTGGTCCTATCTCATGCTTCCCACGAAGTCAAGGCATCAACTTCTCATTATTTGATTGTTTTCTATAGAATAATTCTTTTTTTAATTTTTTTAATTTTTTATGTTTGACACTAAAATAAAAAATAATTTTTATTATTTAACAATATTTTAAAAAATAACTTATTATTATTTTTTAAATTTATTAAAAGAGTCTTTCACTTATTAACTTTCGTTAAGGGTACAATTTTGTAATGGAGAATTTTTTTTTACAAAAATATATTTTCCAAGAAAAAAATGAAAAATAAAGAGGAAATTCCTAAGAAATATAATTTACAAATTAATTCAAATAAAAAAATATTAATAAAAAACAGGTATCAAATATGACAAATAATAAAATTAAAAAAATAATTTCAATCTCATAAATTATTTTAAATAAAATAAATAGGGAGTAAAAGAATAAGAAAGTTTTTAGCCATTTCACTTCTTCTATTTTGTTAAGAAAGTGTTTTATATAGAAAATAAAATAAAATATTTTTATTCAAGGCCTTTTTTTTTTAATGGAAAGTCTTTCCCTTGATTAGCTTTCTTTAAGAGCACTTTTAATGGGATAAATGATTTACAGAAAAATATTTTTTAAGAAACAAACAGGAAATAAGGGGGGAAATCCCGCTAATTTGACAGAATTAAAGCCCTCTATTCTTTGGATTACATCGTTTTTCCCTCTTTTTTTTTTTTTTTTATCTTTTTGACTTCGATAAACTTCCTGCTCGTTGACTTCAAATTGAATTTAATTATTTTGTTTTTCTTAGAGAAAACTGATTGCCCATTCATTACTCGGCTTGCTAATGATATTTTTTATTTGACAGCGTGAGATCATAACACTTGATATATATGTTAAGGAACCATCTCACCTAAAAGTTTAAGCTTGTAAGTGAGGCTCCATAGTATGATTTATATTATTCTCTAACACATCCCCTCAAGTGAAAGCTCTTTGGGCTTGAAACTTGCACAAGTCCACGTCACCTTGTGCTTAATTTTTATCAAATAGAATGGGGGTGGTGAGATTCGAACTCGTGACCGCTGGGTCAACAAGGCTCTGATACCATGTTAAGGAATCATCTCACCTAAAAGCTTAAGCTTGTAAGTGAGACCCCATAATATGATTTATATTATTCTCTAACAATATATATATATATATATATATATATATATATATATATATATAGAGAGAGAGAGAGAGAGAGAGAGAGAGAGAGAGATTGAAGAAGAAATGATCGAGTCTAAGAAAGTAGTCCAGTTTTGGAATATGCTCGGGTTAGCGGAAATAGAATTCAACTGGGCTGGCCCTGGAGTTGATTTCTAAACTAGGATTCAGCAATCAATTTGAAGTAAGAAAAGCGAAAGTAATATACCATGAATTATATTTTAGAATCTTAATTTAACATATTAAATTTTTAGATGGGATGATTATTTAATATAATATCAGAGTTTTATTGGCCCAGCAATCACGAGTTTGAATCTTACTACCCTCGTTTTATTTGAGAAAAATTAAGTACAAATTATGCAAGTTTCAATCACAAACAACTTTAACTTAAGAAGATGTGTTAGAGAATAATATAAATTATATTCTAGAATTTCAAATTTATAAATGACATAGTTATTTAATATACTTTGCTATGAAAACAAGCTTGTGTGCACATAATTGTATCATTGCACAGAGCATTTCCAAACTTGGAAGAATTTGATCATGCCGTCCAAAGAATTGATTTCTCAAATACATTAAACAACCATTATGATCCTAAACCGAACTGCTTCGCTGATTCATGTTTACTTGCTTAAAATCCTTGACGCAGCAAGGAATCAGAGAATAACAAAGATACTAGCTTCAATTTTTACAGTTGCAGAAGATAGAAACTAATTTAGCCCATGTCATGAATGAATGCGTGTTACTTCTCCTGGCTAACTCAAGGTTGGTCCAGCTCGATTACAGCAACAATGGCGGTAATGTCATCGATTTTGCCTCCAACGTGCTCGATTCCTTCAGACTCTGCAGCGATTGCAAAGGGAGAGTCGTATTCTTGGCTGACTGAATTCATGGAGGCAACAGTTGCGATGCTCCATGCGAGGTCCTGAGGCCAAGGTTCTCCGTCAGATTCTTGAAGAATTTCCTCAATCTCGGAGCCAAAAAGATTATCAAACACTCCATCAGAACCAGCAACCACAACATCCCCCTGCTCTACATCAAATTCACCGAGGAAAACCGAAATCGGGCGCTTACCCTCCCCAACCCAATTCCCCAAGGAAAAAGGACGGTTGAAATAATTCTGCTGTGTCGGTGACCTGTAAACAAGCCTTTTCCCTCTGAAAACCATGAAACCGCTGTCTCCCACATTGGCATAACACAAACGGTCTCCTTCAAGGCTAACAACACAGGCAGTGGATGATCCTGTAGCAGCAGTCTTGGAATGCGCTTTTAACAGTGTTTCCTTCAGATCAACAGCCCGGCCAGGATTTAAGGATCGAAGAGAGGCAAGATAATTGGACATGAGTTCTCTGGCGAAAATCCCAGAATCAATTCCTTTTCTGGCCCAGCCGCCAACACCATCAGCCACTCCAAAGGCTTGTCTTTCTTGGCAGATAAAATGGGCGTCTTGGCCTAGACTTTCTGGGTTCGAATCGAAGTCTTTAGGAAAGTAACAGGTTCCCATATCCATCTTCAACCTCCCACTGCTTTCATCATCGTCAGAAACCGAAACCGTGGCTTGAAAATCAGACAGGCTTCTCTTTTTGATAATCATGTCGTTTGTTGCCTAAAGAAATACCTTTGATGGATCAATTTATAAAACGAACGAAAGTTTTTAATCCAATACTGAATTCGGAGGCTGTAAACAGAGCGATTTGAGAGGAAAACAATCTAAGCAGCAGCGATGGGGTTTGTTTGTTTGGAAAGAAAAATTGATTACGCGTTGTTTCAGTCAGCACTAGCAATACATATATAGTGTAAAGTGGCGATGCGAGGAGGATAGGAACTTTCCTTTCCTTGACTAGGTCGGAGAAATTGACGTCATCCTTCAGATTTTCCTCTGGTCTTAAGAGTTAAGAGGACCAGAGAGCTTTCTCTGAAGTCCAGGTTTCCAAACTGGTAGCACGAGTTTGTTCCACATGCTATATTAACTAACGGTATGTTTGTCATTTTATTTTAAAAATATTTTTTAAAAAATATATATATATATTTTAAATATTTTTATATTATTTTCATGAACTTAACCTGATTGAGTTTGTGACTTGAGCCACAAATTTGGCTTGTTAACTTCAGCTAGTTAAGAATCAAGTTTCACAATTTATTTGAGTTTCATAAATAATTATCAATTTTATTTAATTAAATACATGCATAAAATTCTCATCTTGTGGGGAAAATAAAGGGAATGTCAATACTGTGGAAAATAAAGTTTCATGACTAAGATTTTTTTTATGTCATAAAATACAAAGGAATGCCAACATATTCATTTTATGTGTTGAAAAAATAATTTATCTAACTTGACCTTCATCGCGAGTCAGATAGCTGGTAAGAAACTCCAAAAATTATGGAGAAAATATTGTGCAATCTCCCACATTTTATTCAATTTGTTATGGACATCAAACTTTATTTTTGGTCGATTGCATCATTTTGGGGCTAAATTAAATTCAAATAGCTTCAAATGTGTGGAGAAAGTGCAAGATTGAAAGAAAGAAGATCCAAGTGAAAAGGATAGAAAAATTGTATGACAGTTTTTAAATTGGGTGAAAAAGCTCATTTTAATTTAAACCTTTTTCTTTTTAAATTTAAGCTATCGGTCCACAATATTTTAAAATTTTAATTTTGATCCAAAATGTATTTTTTATTCAGGTTTGAGAGAGGAGAGATAAAATGGGTAGATTCTACTAATAAATTGGGTGCTTTTTATCCTTAACATTTTATATGATGTTTCTTCTTTAATTGCGCTATTAAATTTGTCTACAGGGTAAATCTTGAAACCTCACAAAGCTTAACTCTTTAATTAACTTGAGTTTCCAACTAAACCGCATGGTAAATCAAATGTGAATAAATATATTTAATATCACAATACATGTCATTTACATGGATGTGTTTAATTTATTTATTAATAAAAATCAACTTTAAATAGAAATTAACACACCCACAAGATTTATTGAATGGAATAAAAAGAAAAAAACATATTATGCAATGTTGAACATAATAAAATATTATAAGAAATAAACATTTTCATTTATAAAACAAATTGAATATATATAATATTAAAAAAAATACAAGTGAATTGTATTGATGTATTTAAAAATTAAACATATTCAATATAATTAAAACATAATTACTATTTAAAACATGATAAATAAGAAGAAAACACAAGAAACCAAAAAAAATTCAAAAATAAAATAAAAATAGTTCTAATTAAAAAAAAAAAAAAGATTGAGGTCGGGCCTAGCGTCAAGCCATGAATAAAGAGCTTGTGCACAAGCCTACAAGCTTAGGCCCAATCATGCGGGTCTTTTATTTATTTTTATATAGTTTAATGGGGTCAATGTTTTTATTTTTAAAACAAGATGACTTGTCGTCTAGAATTCATAGATTTCTCAGCCACTATACTGTCCAAAAGTAAGATGCCTGTTTTTTTTTTAAAAAAAAAAACAAATTATTTCCAACTCAAAACACCTTGAAAACACTTTGCTAATTTGAGTTTTAAGAAGTTGAACTGTATAAAATAAAAGCTTAGGGATCAAATTGAAAATAAAAAAAAAAAATCGTTCTTGTTGTATGTGATTAGAAGATGAACAGTAATTTTGAAAAACAGTTAAAAAGCCAAACGTTTTAGCTTTATACCTAATATTCCAGCAACCCTTTGTTTATTTCCAAAAAGGAAATGCTTACAGCCCATTAGCGAAACATGTTGGTTTGAAGTGACGAGTGCATGCATATATGTTGGTCCTCGGCAGTCCTTCAACTTCCTTTTCTTGGCCATGGGTACGGACTAGAACTGTGCGAGCAAGAAAGCATCTCTTGCTTGACTTGATCCATTATCTTCACCTTCTTTCATTACTTACCCAACCCTTTTTCATCGATTCTCTGTATCTCACCCCGACTCGCTCGCCTTCCTTATGATACGCCATGAATTTCCCATTCACTCTTCTTTTCACCATACTATTTGTCTCCTTCTCCCATCTCATTCTTCATTCAAGTTCGGCCATGGAAAAGCTTGAAGGTTCTTACTCTCTCTCTCTCTCTCTCTCTCTCTCTCTCTCTCTCTCTCTCTGCAATAGTAATTGTTATCTGAAATTGTTGGTTTTTTCTTCTTCTTTTTTACAGTTACCGGAAATACCAAAATGGAATCATCAAATCTTAAGGTCAAGGTCAGTACAGGACGTAACATATATGATATTCTAGTCTCATTTGTCGGAGTGAGGTCATCAAAGCTTTGAATACTCGTTGTTTTTCTTATACTCGTTCAGTATCTGGTGAATTTTCAGTCATTCGCAGATCAAGGCGATCATGTTCAGAGGAAACACTTGCATGAAGTGCATTCAGGACCTAATCCTGTCAGTAATTCCGTTCCTCTACGAAAGTGGAAAACAAGGTCTCGGGGGAGTCCATAAATTATTTCTTTTTCATCATTTCTGTCAACTACATCTGCAACATTATGAGAAAAACATTAGTAGATCGTTTAGCTGTGCCTTTTTGAGTTGCCATCATCACGGCAACAATCACCATCATCTTTTGAATTGAGCTGATGAATAATATATAGTAGTCCAAGCGTTATTCAGTATCCCAGCAACATATATAGTTGGGCAGCACTATATTAATTTTGAAGCAATGATGCCAAAATGATGCATTATAGGGTTGATTTAGCTGCCAAGGAATGGCCAACACTGATTTTACTTAATCCACTTCTGTCGCTTGTTAAAGAATAATAATTTAAGTTATTAGTTGAGATGATTCTTTAATATGGTATTAGTGTTTTATTGACCCAACGATCACGAGTTCAAATCTCATCATCTCTATTCTATTTGATAAAAATCAAGAACAAGATAGTGTGAGTCCGTGCAAGTTTTAAGTCCAAAAAGTTTTCACTTGAGAGGATGTGTTAAAGAATAATATAGATCATATTCTAAAATCTTATCAAATAATTTAAGATTTTAAATAAAATATTTCTTTAACCTTTTGTTTCTGACATGAAATCAAAAATCACAAAACGAGGTCTAGCTCATTTAAAGTAGGCAACAATAGTCGAAGTAATACAAGTGACCATACGTTGGCCTACAAATACAAATTAATCTCCAAAAAGAGAAGCAAAGAGTACTAAGTGGCTGTTTGAGAGAGCTGTTGTGGTAGTTTTTTTAAATATTTTTCATGTCGAAATACATTAAAATAATATTTTTTTTATTTTTTAAAAATCATTTTTGATATCAGCACATCAAAATAATCTAAAACCATCAAAATATATTTATTTAAAATTATAAAAAAAATACTTTTATAAAAAATAGCGTTTGAAAAGCCATCCCCAACAGGCACTAGAAAAGTGAGGATGGCTGGCATGTTTTAAGGGACACAAATGAACGCCGTGCATGGGCGCCACCCATGCACAATGTTGACCAAAAACAGTGCAGCTCAATCAACATTTTCATAAAGTTGGCGCCATGTTTCTCTGACGTTTGAGTTAATGTCTGAAATGTTGAAAGCGAAAGGGTTACCTTTTTCTAGCTTTATTTAAAGTATATGCTTGAAAGCATCTTCCACTGTAGCTTGATTTAATCAAGGTGAAACTTGTTTGTATATGTGCATGAATGAAATTCAACTTAGTTTCAATCCATAAATAATTGGGGTAAACTATATAAATTAATCCTCAAATATTATAGTGTCAAAATTGGTTCTACCGCTGTTTTCTAAAAAAAATATCATTTTAATATATTTTTAAATGAAAAATACTTTCAAAAACAACCACAGTTGCCCTCCCAAACAAGCCCAATCATGAAATGAAACTTAGTTTCAATCCATAAATAAATGGGGTAAACTGTAGAAATTAATCCTCAAATATTCTAGTGTCAAAATTGGTTCTACCGCTGTTTTCTAAAAAAAAAATATCATTTTAATATATTTTTAAATGAAAAATACTTTCAAAAACAACCACAGCTGCCCTCCCAAACAGGCCCAATCATGAAATGAAACTTAGTTTCAATCCATAAATAAATGGGGTAAACTGTAGAAATTAATCCTCAAATATTCTAGTGTCAAAATTGGTTCTACCGCTGTTTTCTAAAAAAAAAATATCATTTTAATATATTTTTAAATGAAAAATACTTTCAAAAACAACCACAGCTGCCCTCCCAAACAGGCCCAATCATGAAATGAAACTTAGTTTCAATCCATAAATAAATGGGGTAAACTGTAGAAATTAATCCTCAAATATTCTAGTGTCATGGGGGGGATCTCTTTTCAAGATTTTTGTGATTAATTTAAGAGTAAAACCTGAGTTAAGAGCATGTTATTCCTTTTGTTGCTGTTTGCTTTTAGAAAAGAAGTCTAAAAAGCAAATCCAAAAAGGGTTCTTAAAACTTGTGCTGATGACAATTGTGGTCAAATTATTTCTTCTTATGAAAATGAATGTTTTTTGATAATGTTTTTTAAAAATATTGAATTTTTAATTTTATTTTGATTTAATTTTTTTTGATATTTTTAAATTATTTTTATATGTTGATGTCAAAAATAATTTTTAAAAAATAAAAAATATATTATTTTGATATATTTTTTTTAACAAAAAAAACACTTTAAAAAACAATCGTAGTCACACTCTCAAACAAGCTAAAATGCGGTGAAAATAAAAACTGAGGGGATCATAAAATCTGCATTGCTAATCCCATAGGTTATGAAGTTAATAAAGACTCGAACCTGAGATTACAGAAAAAACAAACTTTTTAGTCTTAAATTTTTATTACTGAATCACTTATTAAATAATTCACATAAAATATTAAATTCGCGAGAGAGAGGAGGGGGGAACAATCGAAACATTCTTTTTAAAGTCGCATTATCAGTTTACAAATGACCCAAAGATTGCAATGACAACCTTTCTAACTCGAACTCTTCTAGTAGAAAAAAAAACCTTCCTACGTATATCAACAACTTAAAGGGTTGTAGAAGCTCACCGGAGCAGCAACAAATAGGTGGTTGAAACTGCAATTCTAGCCATTAACGCCGGTATTCAGACGGCGAATAGAAGATGCATATTTTTATAGTCAAAACCACCATTGACATTGCTCTGCAAAATTAATAATTTTAGACGTACGTAGGAATAGATAGACCAACCATCAAAAGCAAGCGACTTTTCTAACACCAACAAACTCAACCACATTGATCGAGCATATAATGCATATGCCAAAGCCAAATAAAATAGAATCTTATTATATAAGAATGGATTCAATCATTAGAATTACCCTTATTTTAGCATTTAACATACCTTAAATGTTCCTAAAGTGTTAACATTATTCATTCATTCTTTTTTTTCTTTGCCATATGTTTGTTTTTTTTTTTTTTTTTTTGTATTAACAGCGTTTGAGAATATAGAATAAAAAAGAATAACCTACTTGTGAGAATTTGTTTTCTTGTTTTTTGATCAATCATTTTAGTTTTACGTCAATTATTATAACCAAAATGATGTTCCACAATATAAATCTTTTTGTAAATCTTTTCAAGCTAATACAAATAGTCAAGATGAAACATGACAACTATGTTCTTTTAATAATAAAAACTTGAAATACTTGGACCAGACTCTTTTTCATGGATGAACTAGGCCTAACCCAATGACCATATAAGGAAAAGCTTGTTATGGTTTTTATTTATTTATTTGTAGCATAGTTTAAAATATATTTGACAAACTAACGCTAATTATTTATTTTATTTTTAAAAAATAACATAATTTAGTAAAAGTCATAAGTAGAAATTGTGATTTATAAAAAAAAAAAAATGAGTTGAGGATAGTGATATTCTTAAAAAATATATTAAAAATAGGTTGGCACAAACTTTAATTAGAAGAGAGTATAAAAAAAAAAGAAAAAAAATATAATAATACACGAAGCATGTCAAAACTCCAATAATAATATTTCTAGTACAATTACAAATATTTTAATAAAATAAATTCAACGATGTCAATAAATATTACTAATAATGACCCATCCGGGCTATCAAGATTTTAATATGTTTCCCAATTTCTTTTTTTTTTTCCTATGAAATTTATATCGGCTAATTTTAATTCTTTATTTAGATTATTGATATTTCCAACAATAGCTTTTTAAGTGGTTGTGATTTTAATTTATATTTTTTTATCAAACTGTCTGGTTTGCTTCTTTTTTTTCGTGATTAAGTTTTTTTTTTTTTTTATATATATATATATATATATATATATATATATATATATATATATATATATAAAACCAACGACATCTTTGTAGTTTAATTATTTTTAAAGTATTTTTGATTTAAAACATATTAAAATGATATTTTTTGTTTTTTTTTAAATATTTTTGATAGCAATATATAAAAATAATATAAAAACACAAAAAAAAATTAAAATTAAAAATTAAAATTAAAATAATTTTTTTATTTTTTTTAAAAACATTCTGAAAACATAATTACGAACATTTCTTTCATGTCCTTTAAAGATGCAATAAGTGTCTGTTTGGCACGGCATTTGCCGCACAATTTCAATTTTTTTTTTAATTTTAAATAAATATATTTTGGTGATTTTAGATCATTTTGATATGCTGATGTCAAAAATAATTTTTAAAAAATAAAAAAAATATTATTTTGATGTGTTTCGGCACGAAAAATACTTTGAAAAGCTAACGCAACCGTCCTCCCAAACAAGCTAACATATCTTTTCAAAAAGATCTTTCTTTGCACCTAACCCACATGCTTATTTATCTTTTATTTTACATCATTATACATATATATGTATATATATATATACATACGCATATATATATATTCCTTTTTGTTTCTTTCCTAACACCCACCGGGATCCATTGATGGCTCCTCTCTACCTCTCGGGATGTTATGTTATTTTCATCATTTTGTTTTCTGGTAGAAAGCCCTAAAATAAGTTGACCAATCACTTCCCCTGCTGCTGGGATCATGACATTCCATCCATAGCTTCGTGCCCCCAACTTGTCCCTTTTCTAAAATCATATCATTTTAGCTAATTATTGCTTCAAACATGTTTTGGGAAGCTCCAACGGATCCAATTATGACCTAAATGCATGCATGTTTTGAGAATTGTAACTCAATAAACAAGTATTTCAGAGTGTACTCATGGCGATTGTCATTTAATCTTCTCTAATTCTAAACTATCAATGACTCTCTTGAAGAAAATTATTCTTTCCCATGATACTTTAAATGTCTCATTCTAAAATCAGACATTAGAAAATCTTTCATTTTAAAGTATTTCCCGAGTAAAGTGGGTGTTTGTAGTTGCGTTGCAGCCTGTTTTTCATTAAATTTTGATTTTTTTTTGTTTATATATATATATTTTTAAATAATTTCATGTGTTATTATCAAAAAAATTCAATATATTTTTAAACGAACTACTGTATTCTCAAATAACCCCGCAATAATATAATAATATTGAATTACAATGAAATAATTTAAATTCTAATAATTTTAAATTCATCACCTGCAAATAATCGGATAATATTGACTTTATTATGCACCCCAATAAATCCTCCAAATCTTTCTATGAAAACTATATGAATAAGAATGGGACACTCTTTAATAAGGTTAAAGGTCCAGTTTATAAGACAGACTGAGTAGACATATCAAAGAAGATAAAGTAATAAACAAGAAGATAAAGACCAGAAGCAAGGGATGCCATGGCTAACCCATCTAAGCTAACCAAAGTTGTGACCTAAGCTAACCAAAGTGATCACAACTTAACCCTGGTCAGCACTTAACATCGAAGACGGAGAATCTTACAATGACTTATGTTGTCGGAGCTCATCTGACTTGGGCCTTGTTTGTTTCAAGAAAAGTGGTTTTCGGAAAATCATTTTCTAAATTTTCATGTGTTTGTTTGTTTTCTGGAAAGTTGATAAACGGAAAATACTTTCCAGTCAAAGAAAAATTTGGCTTGGTTTTCAGGAAAGTATTTTCCTGAAAATTTGGGCGGAAAACACTTTCCAGAAATTGTGAAAAATTTAGAAATGTCATTATTTGCTGATTATATCAAATTTGATCCTCAAACTTTTGATTGCTATATATAATTTGTTTTGAATATTTATTTTTCAATTCTATCTCTTAAAATTTAATTTTTATATTAATTTTGGTCCTTATTTTTATAATTGCTATTTGTTTTTTTCTTATAATTTTTTTATTGAAATTTTTTATCTATCAAATTTGGTCCTCATTTTTTTTATTGTTACTTATTTTATTTGAAATAATTTATGAAATGTTAATTATTATTATTTTAATTTATTCACCTTTCATTTTGTTTTTAATTTTTTAGATTTGATCTCTATTATTTTGATTATTATTTATTTTATTTGAGATAATTTATGAAATTATATATTTTTTTCAATTTCATTCTCATTCAACTTTTTAATTTGTAAGATTTGTTCCTCATTATTTTAATAAACTTGAAAAAAAATTAATTTATTAATAAATTATTTTCTAGTTCATTTTCCATAACACAAATAAACACTGAAAAATATTTTCCAATTCATTTTTCATAACACTGCCAAACATCGGAATTCACTTTCCAGGAATTCACTTTCCCCGGAATTCACTTTCCAAAAGGAAACCACTTTCCAGCAAACAAACGGGGCCTTGATAACATCCAAAACTCATCTCCTCCTCCGCTACTAACATCTATTTTTATTGTGTTTTTTTATTAAAAATATATTAAATTATTTTTTTACAAAATAATTTTAATATTAACATATCAAAATAATTTAAAAACATAAAAATATTAATTTAAAACAAAAATATAAAAATATGTTTTTTTAAACACACACAAACAAACAAACACTAGTTTATTCTATGAATGTGGTATAGTGAGAGGCGATCAACCGTGCTTGACAAAATATCTTGCTTGAAAAGGTGTTTTTTCCAAAAAAATGATTTTTTTTTGGCTCTAGATGAAATGTTTTAGTGTTTTTTAAAAATTATTTTAACGTGTGAATGTTAAAAATAGTTTTTTAAAAATAAAAATAAATTATATATATATATATATATATATATATATATATATATATATATATATATATATAAAATACTTTAAAAAACAATCACACTTCAAAACACCCTCTCGATATACAAGCACCATCACCGGTTGGATCTCTGGAAAGAGCCTTGGCTGCCACAAACTCGAAAAATATGCTATAGCCTTAAGCAACTAAACAAAGGTTTGAGGAGTTCCGGAAGAGCCCGATGCACAATCTAGCAAAAAAAATCATAATTTTAGATTTGTTTATTATATTTATCTAAAATTTTGATAGATAATTTTAAAATTGTATTAATTCATAGAAATTTAGCTTAGAATTTTTTATATTTTTAATTTTTTTTTCTTGTATTTGGATCACAAATTTTTTAACTTTATTTAGAAATGCTTGATAATACATAAGTAGGCTAAAACAATTACTAAAGAGTTAATTAAAAACAATATTTTTCCTATCTCTACAGTTTTAACGGTAACCCTAATAACCCTAGTTGAGCACGTTTTTTGGGTGCGGTTCCTGTTGAGCCTCACGCTAATACAAAGTATATGCTTTTAAATTATTTTCTTATATCATTTATATATATATAACTATGTCAAAAATAATTTTTTTAAAATAAAAAATTTATTTTAATATATTTATTTTAAAATATTGCAATAAAATAAACGGAAATTGTCGACTTGCGGTGGTCCAACAAAGCATAAAGTATTCAATATTGTGGCACAGCAAAGGCAGCGTGGTTTGAACTTTGAAGAAGTCAGTGTTATTGTGCTTTTTTCTACAGTGTTTTTTTAGAAATTAATTTTTAAATAAAAAAACATAAAATTAAAAACCTTTTGAAAGACAGTAAAAAACAGTACGATGAGCCGACCCCATGCACAACAAACAAAAACAGTGACAGTGTCTTGCCGTCCATGGAAAGGGTCACCACCTCACGTGACGCGTGCATTGTAGTCCACTTGATTATGTCAAGCAAGCGAACAGCCATCTGGCATCATCAAAATCCTCAAGTCAATCTACCAGCTACAGGTCAGTAAATAATTACATATTATTTTTAACATTAATTAATACATCTAAAATGACTAGAAATAATAATTAAAAAACTAAAATATAATAAAAGGTAAACCCAGTTCAACCGTAAACAAAGGCCAAATCTATATTTGAATACAGAATAAATGGTCAGTCGGATGTAAATGACCAGAATCCAACTTCTTTCGTGTCGTCACATGATTAAAATTCAGACACGGCTCGTTTATCGTAGAAAATTATAATTATAATTTCATAATAATATTAATTTGTTTTTAAAAAAGAATTACAGCTATATAATTATTACAAAATATCCCATGCAGCGCACAATAGGGTCGGCTAGCATACGCGGAATCTATGCAAGTCACAAACAATATATATATACTAGCTAATTGCCCGCGCGTTGCCGCGGGTATTTTTTTGTATATAATTTAACACAATTAAATCTACAACGATCAATTTATATGATATAAGTACAAAAAAATTATAGATTAAAAGATAAAATGTTTAAAATTTTGAGTTGAGTTTGTCACGTAAGCATAGATTACTTTAATAATGAAAGGGAAAAAAATAAATGAAAGATGAAAAATATCTTAGAAACTTTAACAAAACATAAAAAAAATTACCATGGCTATTACTGGAAAATTTTTTTATCAAATTATCGGGAGGGGAAAAACATAACAAAAGAGTAAGAATGAAAAATAATTAAATTATTATTATTATTATTATTATTATTATTGTGTTAAATACATTATTATTATTATTATTATTATTATTATTATTATTATTATTATTATTTTGTTAAATACATTTATATATACATGGACAAAAGTAGGAATTAAAAAAAAAAAAGTGTAAGGGCTGAAATGAAAATCAAATATCAAGGGCTTAAATTACAAAATTCAAAGTCAAAGGGCTGAAATGCAACTTACATTAATTGTCAATTGAAATCAGAGGACAACATTGCAAAAATCGGAACTTTTGTACCGAATTGATTGAGTTATATAAAGCCAACCCGGAAATTAAAAGTAGAAGGACCGAAATGAAACTTTGCCATTCTGAAGAGAGAGAAACGTGGCCGGCGGCTTTAGCCGGCCTCCGCCGCGTCCACGGACTTCCGGTGGTGACACGCACCACCGCGGGAGGAAGAGCACACGGCGGCGCATCGTTCTGTCCTCCGGTAGACAATTTCTGTCCACCGGAGGAGACCGCACGCGCCGCCTAAACAGGGCGTGAGGCGGACAGCCGTCTGGTGCGTGCGCCTCACGCCCTGACAGACGCCGATTATAAAATTCAAAAAATAGGGACAATTACCGTTTCACCCCTGCACCCAATGAAGTGTTTTTGTCGTATTAGAGGCTAAAACCGTATTTAGCCATTTCAGAAAATATTAAAAACATAAAAAGTTGCGGCGGACCGGACCGGACCGGGCCGGTCCGCCCGCGCGCAATTACGCCGGTGCCCCTCAGCCCGATGCCTGTTTTTGTCCTATTACCGGGGACGAAATCGTCAATACACTGTTCATAACTGATTATTTAAAAAAAAAAGAAAATTAAATGGAAAAACCGAGAATAGCCCCGGATCAGCCTTTCCTCTCGCCGCGCGCCCGAGGGTCATTTTCGGGCGTGCACTGTTAAAAGAACAGTGGTTTGTGAGGGGGTGTACAGTGCAATTTCCCACACCCTTTATTTGTTTTTTAATTTTAACGGTAAATAACTGCTCATTATATCAAATAACACAGGAAGAAGGATGAAATATCTCCGCCAGAATGGACAGGCAAATTTCGAGGAAATCATTAGCCATGTGAATTCCTTTGTTTGAACGCTCCCTCTCTGAAGTGACACGTATCCGCCGCCGTCCATTTCCAGATGACCAAGCTGCAGTCGGCGTTGAGCGAATGCAGAAACTGCTGTGGTGTAAGCCAAATAGGGTGTTTGGCAAAAACCCTTTTTTTAAATTTTAATTTTACAAGATTTTATGGCCTTCTGGACGAACGAGAGCAACTGAATGCGTGGCTAGGATTTCAAATTGTGTTTCTTCACTTTATTCTGCCTTGGAAATTCTTCTTCTTGATTTCTTTCTTATTCTTCTTCTTGATTTCTTTCTTCAATATATGTATATATATATTAAAACATTGTTAAATAAATAATTTAAATAAATACTTTTTTACTATTATCTAATCGTTAGAAGAAAAAAAATAAAAACGTGAGAAACGCAAGAAATACTAATCGTGAAACTAAGATTTCTTTATATAAAACAAATACTATAAATTTAATCTAATAATAATAATAAAATTAAAAATTAATTAATAATAATTTGTTTAGTCAATCGAGTTAACTTACCAAATTTAATACTTGTTTGATATTGTTTTTAAAAATAATTTTAGTTCAAAAATATATTAAAATAATATTTTTTTAAATATTTTTAACATCAACTACTCAAAATAATCTCAAAGCACAATTTTTTTTTTAATTTAAAATAAAAATAACTTTTTTAAATACTTTTGAAAAACAATGCTAAACATCCTTTTATATAGTACTATATAGTATATTTTTTTGCTCAATTTTTTCAAAGCAAAATTGCAATTTCTTGTTTGATATCATTAATAAAATTATTCTTTTTATATAAAAAATATTAACTTTATGTATTTTTATCATTCCAACTAATTTCAACATCAATTAAGAACACAAGAAATAAATTTTTATCTTAGTTAATTTCAACTAATGTTATAAAAAAATTAATCTTAATTTTATCATAGAAAACTTAAATTAGTTTTATCCCTTTTTTTTTCAATGTAAACGTTCAATAATTATTTTATCATATTTGTTTGTAATATTTATTTATTTATAAATTTTCTGTATTCTATTTAGAAGTAAACAAACAATAACATGACAAATTAATTTTCTCTTTATTATTTAAACAATCACTGGAGCACTCTTTTGAATCTCTCTGTCTCTCTCTTGCTCCTCTTCCCCTCAGAAGTCAGATCCATCCAACAACCCTTACTCTCTTTCTCACAGATCTCTTATAAAACTGCTAAATTTTCACCATTTTCACCAATTCAGAAGTTCTTGCTTCAAAGTTCAGGTCTTTTTGAGTTTTGGTGCTGGGTTGAGAGGAAGTGAAGAATTTGAAGTGGGGGTTTGATTGTTGTTGATAAGAAGATAACTTTGAATCCCAGAGTAAGAAGGCGATAGAATTTGCGGTGGTTGTTAGGCAAATGCAGTTGGTAAAACCGTAAAAGTGAGAGATATAAATATAAAGCCTTTGTTTTTTGATTAAAACAAGAGATAAAAGAGAACAAGTTCTTTTGCTGTTTGTTTTTATTGTTTGTGGTGGATTTTTGAAAATCTAATTGATGCAACAAGATCATCCAAAGAAGGTTAGTTTCTCCTTTTCTCTGTTTTTTCCCCACTTGATCTCGATTTTGGTGTCGTACTTTGACCTCTATTGCTTTAAAGAATTTGGGATCTGGTTTCTTTGATTCAATTTGGTAAATTTGATTCTTTTTCAATTTTTTGAACTCTTAAATTTGTGGGTTCTTTTTTCTTTTTTGGGGAGGGCATAGAAAACTTAAGGGAAAGGAGTTGAATGATATATATATTTTTTAATCAAATTCAGCCACCCAATTGATAAAAAAAGAGTTTTAGGATTTTTGCAAGCAATTTTAAACTTCAGAGACGATGAAAGATCGGATTTTCTATGGTGGTCTGCTCGGTTTCTGGGAAAGTGGGTAGGTTATAGATAATCTTTGTTCGGTTGGCGAGAAGCTGTGGGAAAATGATTTTTTTTTGAAAGTTGAGAAAATTGGGGTTAATTTGATTAGTAAGTAAAAATTTAAGATCGGGTTATTGTACTCAATTTGATTAAGTCCATGGTCCATTGGTTTGGTTTTAAAATGCGGTTTGATACTACTTCTACTTCACTGATTTCGCTGTTTGGATTTGTTTTAAATTTTGAAAATGTAAGCCACTTGTATGTACCTGGTGAGTTTGGGTTATTGATGTTCTAGATAAATTTTAACTAGGATTTTGCCTGCTTATGTTACTTTTATGCGGAAGTACGATCTGTTTTTAGTCCTTTTGCTTTGGGATTAAAACGTGTTTTCAGGTCTGTCTTAATACTTATTGAAACAAATTCAAGCTTAAATTCCCCATTTCCAAACTTTGAAAAACCTAATCGATTGATTTTAGGTTTGATGTTTGAAAATTTGGTTCCTGGTCCTTATTGATTGAGTAAATGGATTTGATTCTCTCTGATGTGGTTTCCCTTCAGAAAATAAAGGAGTTTTTCTTGTTAAAGTATTGCAATTCCTAGACAAAATTCTAGTCTATTAGATCCTGAACTTGATTCTTCACTAATGCATACTGCTGCGCTTTGATTGCTCTGAAACCTGATTCTGTTTCTTAAAGTTGATGTTGCGCAATTTGTCCGCCATTCATCCCTCACTGTTTTTTCCCTATTGTTTTTCTTGTGTATTGATGAGTGAAATCTTCTCTCATCTCTTTCTTCTAGCAATTTTTTCAGTGCTTTGCGAGCCTTGTATTAAATTGTAATCTGATGTATAATTCATGATAAATGCTTTATCTATACCATTATATTATTAGAGGCCCCTCTCCCTCTCCTCCTTTTTTTTACCAGAGGCTATTGGTGTACATATTTCCTATTATTTTGTTAATTTGTTAGTAGATGCTCTTACCTACTTAATCCCTGCAGCTAGATCATTGCATTCTTGGATTTGAAAATTTTTGCGTTGTTTCAGGACTTAAAGGAGATGGACTTTTTCACCGAGTATGGGGATGCCAACAGGTACAAGATTCTAGAAGTTATCGGAAAGGGAAGCTATGGAGTTGTTTGTGCTGCAATTGACACTCATACTGGGGACAAGGTGGCAATAAAGAAAATCAATGATGTTTTTGAGCATATTTCTGATGCTATTCGAATCTTGAGAGAAGTCAAGTTACTTAGGCTTTTACGGCATCCTGATATCGTTGAGATTAAGCGAATCATGTTACCGCCCTCAAAGAGAGAATTCAAAGACATATTCGTTGTTTTTGAGCTCATGGAATCTGATCTTCACCAAGTCATCAAAGCTAATGATGACTTGACTCGGGAACACCATCAATTCTTTCTTTATCAGATGTTACGTGCACTGAAATATATGCATACAGGTGACTCTTTTCTTTCTTATCTATTCTGTCTTTCATTCAACTTATGGGTCAAAATTTGCCATTGCTAATCCTTTCAAGTAGCAGAAGGGTCCCTATCTACCTAGTCAACTTCTTATGTAAATGCTGCCCTTATTTTTAAAGTTTTAAATTGAAGTAAATTTGGTCTACCTCTGTTCTGAATTAAGGTTTTTTGGCTGCAGCAAATGTGTATCATAGAGATCTTAAACCAAAGAATATATTGGCAAATGCAAATTGCAAACTTAAAGTATGTGACTTTGGGCTGGCAAGAGTAGCATTTAGTGACACACCTACAACTGTATTTTGGACGGTATGTATTTCAGCATTTTTTATGACAAATATCAGCTTACCAGTATCTCGCAGTTTCTAAGTTTGCATTAATAAGTGCATATTGCAGGACTATGTTGCTACAAGATGGTATAGAGCGCCAGAGCTGTGTGGATCTTTCTTTTCAAAGGTATGTCTTATTTCTGTCATCTGTGGCCCTTCTTTTCCAGAGCCATCTTGGTTGGAGCATGGTATATGCTATAGTGGACCAACATTTTGGTATAGTTTCACATGTAATTTACTGGTGCTTTGTTCTTAGATACTATTATAATAAGTATTGCTTTTATAGTGGTTCTTTGTTTCAGTTAACACTAAGGTTATTTCTTTTGTTGATTTTTTTGGTTATTATGTTATTTTTTAGCATAAAAAATAGTTTATTTGTATTTCTTTGTTTTCACAATGAGCTTTTGGTATATTAAGCAAAAGGAAAATATAGTACAAAATTTTGTCCTTGTTATGAGCTACAGCATAATATTGAAGCAAAATATTTTCTTCTCTATAAAATAATTGAGTGCTTTATAGTAAGCAGTAATGCCTAGATTAAAATAATTGTTGTTCAGGGAGGACTATGAACTCTCCTGGAAGTTGAAATATCTGTCTTTCAGGTAACAGTGTCAAGTTATGTCTGTTTCTCTGGAGTGGTTTAATTGCATTGTGAAGCTCTATTATTCTGCTTGTTAATTTTTTGTGGTTTTACTTAAGCGCAGTATACTCCAGCAATTGATATTTGGAGCATCGGCTGCATCTTTGCTGAAGTTTTGACGGGGAAGCCATTGTTTCCGGGTAAAAGTGTTGTACATCAATTAGATTTAATTACCGACCTTCTTGGGACGCCCTCATCAGAAACCATTTCTGGAGTATGATTCTTTTCTCTTCCCCTCCCTTTCTATCCCAGTCAGTTATAACTTTTCCCCTTCATGTTGTTGATGGTTGTTTGTATTGGATTAAAATTCAGGTACGGAATGACAAGGCAAGGAAATACCTGACTGAAATGAGGAAAAAAAAGCTTGTGCCGTTTGAACATAAATTTCCTAATGTAGATCCATTGGCACTCAGGCTACTGCAAAGGCTACTGGCATTTGATCCAAAAGATAGACCGACTGCTGAAGAGGTCTGTTCTTTGTCTTACTTCCATAAGAATGGTGGCATGGCATTCAATTCTTGTTGATAGATGAACATAACTTCTTCTGCCACTCCCTACCTTTATTTTCTGCTTTACTGATTGATGTTAGTTTTATATAATAGGCATTAGCCGACCCTTACTTTAAGGGCCTAGCTAAAGTTGAGAGAGAACCATCCTGTCAACCAATCTCAAAGTTGGAGTTTGAGTTTGAAAGGAGAAGGGTAACAAAGGAAGATGTTAGGGAACTGCTATACCGTGAAATACTGGAATACCATCCACAGCTACTCAAAGACTACATGAACGGAAATGAAAACACAAATTTTCTCTATCCTAGGTACTAAATTCTTCCCATGTATAGCTCATCTTTCCCTTTTCTGAGTAGTAGGAATTACCTTTTCCATTTCCTTTCTATGTTTACTTTGTCTATGCTTTGAAATGCAGTGCCATAGGTCAATTTAGAAAGCAGTTTGCATATCTCGAGGAAAACAGTGGTAGAAGTGGACCAGTGATACCTCCTGAGAGGAAGCATGTCTCACTTCCACGGTATGCCTTCACAATTAATTTTTTTTCCTTTGCTCTCTAAGTCATTGATGTGATAAAATGGTTTATGATTTATTTTCTGAGATTATAGAGTACTGTTTTATTTGGAATGCTTGTGATCTTCCACTATAAATATGTTTGCATTTTTTTTAATCTTTTCTTTTTCTCACAGGTCTACAGTTCACTCAAACACAATCTCTCCTAATATGCAACAAGTTACAGAAGACACTTCTAAAAAATTTAGAGTAGCAGATGCAAGTTTTGGAAATCCAGCAAAGGTTGCAAGGCCACCTCCGCGAGTGCCATCAGGTATAACTTGCTTATTTTGCTTGTTTTCTGTAAAGAGGCAATTTTTTCATGAATCAAGCCAAGTGGCTAAATGTGTGAAAAACTTTTGTATTTGACTATTAAAGCCTCTGCAAGTTGTTTCCCTTTCTCAATTGGATGTTGGAGGGCTACATCTTTCATCAGTTACTGTTGTTAAGCATAGACTTACTCGATAACTACAGCAATACATGGCTCATCTGAATGTTCAAGGTCTGTAGGGAATTGTTGAGTCATCATCATATAACATAGTGACTTATGGAATAGCTGGTATCTTTCTTATAATCTTTTCCATTCATGATCAATTTAGTTCCTATCCTGGCAGTTATATGCCATTTTCTTGCTGCAAAAAGCAAATTTTCTTTTGAAGCCTAGAAGCAAGGAGGAGTTTCCTAATTTGTCTTGTGAACTGTCTAGACCTTTTATCCTGCTTCCTGGGATTTTTTGTTTTCCCAGGCTGGATTCCAGCTTGCTTTGTGAACCATCAAAGCAACTAACCATCTTATTTGTTTTTGTTGTACAGCAAAGCCAGGGAGAGTTGTGGGATCAGCTGACAATGGCAGAAATCTCAAAGATGCCCATGATTCAAGGATTTATTATAGAAATGCAGTTCTCCCTCCCCAGACTGTCTCTCCTCACTGCTTCTTCAGGACAAATACAATGGTGCAGGATAAGTCTATCCCCGAGCCTGAAAAAGACTCACAAACCAAACAGCAACCTCCTCTGTGTAACATGGCTGCCAAGCCGTCCTCTGGGATGGCCATGGGTGCGAACACCAACCCATTTTGCCAACCACAAGCTAGGGTGGAACAGTTAAATGAGAGAATTGCTATTGATGCAAAACTGCTGCAGGCACAATCTCAGTTTGGTCCAGTTGGTGCCGCCGCCGTAGCTGTAGCCGCTCATAGGAATGTCAGCACTGTTCAGTATGGATTAACTTAGTCTATTTTATTTGAGTTGGTATCAAGATGAATTATGCAAATGCATTTAGGTCTAGAATTCGAGCTGTAGTTTTATCTTTTCTTAATAGTAGGTTTAAAGTGTTCAGTCCACGTCCTGTATCTAGTCGTGCTGTGTAATTAGACATCTCATGTAATTCAATTCGTTGATCAGAATAAAAATAGCATTCTTAGGAATTTCTGTGGTTTAGTTGAGTGCTCTATTCGCAAATCGCCGTTATCGTTTAAGCAACAAAAAGGGAAATTCCTGGGCGGTGAGAAGAGAGCTGTACTTATCAACCAGGTTGAATTTAAGCATTCAGGCATGTAGTTTGGCTGTACAATTTGCCTAGAATATCTGTTTTTTTTCTCCTTTACCATGGCCGCGTTGTGCCTGCCACTGAGGGCAATACTATTTAAAGAAATAGGCTACAAAAATCGACGAAATAAATTCATGGGGCATAACTATAATATCTT
Source organism: Salix purpurea (assembly GCA_027405865.1). NCBI lineage: Eukaryota > Viridiplantae > Streptophyta > Magnoliopsida > Malpighiales > Salicaceae > Salix > Salix purpurea. The sequence goes on from JAOWLH010000002.1 coordinate 23,214,816, forward strand.
TGCTTGGCCATTTTGCGCTCTTACTCGAGTATCGTTCTTAATTTTGGAACAACAATGTCGAAGTCACTGACGATCCATTCTGCCACTTGATCGCTGCTGATGTATATTTCAGTTCCCAAGTCAATCGAAGGCCAGTGTCTCTCCACAGGCTTAGTGCCTGGATCCTGCATTAAATCAAAGACGCCTATAAAATAGCAAGCAGGTCCTAACTTGGCGGCATCCCAGATTAAAGCCAGCTTCGAAGAAAGATGAGAGATGTACCTGGTAAAAGTAGAGTGCCTGAGACAGCCTGCCCACGTCGAGCTCCCAAGTTCTTGGATCTCCTATCCAACCATCCCCCTTCTTTGTAGGGTACCCATATTCCCCCCATACAGGATGGGGAAGGATTTGCAGTATCTCCTGTGCTTGAGGATTGCTGTATGGATCGCATGGCGTATATGGTTCTTCAACGTGCTCAGCATTGCCTGGAGCACACCAGAGGTGGTAAGCACCATAAGGGTAGTTCTCCTTATCGGTTCTGTGGATTTTGGTTCCATTTGAAATGCAGTGATAAGGTGGGCACAACTTGAGACTTTCTGGTGTGCACCAAGATTTTGTTTCAGGGTTTATGATCATCTCACTGTATCGCGTAATGTCTGTGATCGCGTTCCCATCGCAAGGTTTTCCATTGTTCTTCCAACACCCTCCTATATCCATCAGGTAGAACTGGCTATTTGGACCACCTCCTTGCTTTACTTCTAGCCTGAACTTCACTTTGAAATCTGGTGATTTTGGAACCTGAAGGATATTGATGTTGTGCATGAAATTAAGGTCCCCTTCATAAGATGAGCCTCAGAAGCATATTGCTTTCTAGCCATTTTATAATTTTATACTGTCTCCATAGTATGTAAGATGTTGATTGCCAAGATTCTAAAGATTAAATTGGAAGGAACAGATGCTTACTATTTTGGACATCCCCCTCGTCTCGTAATGATATCCGCGGAGTATCCTTCTGTGGCGTCCGACCTCAAGTACAGCATCAGCCATGGATAATTTGATGATGTCCTTAAGAAATGATGGAAAACCCAACTCCCTTTGCCAATCTCCTTTTCCCAGGTGATGTTGAAGTAAGAAGTGCTGTTACTCATTGCTGCCTTTGAAATCTGATTAGCATCTAAGTCCCACGTCCCATAGAAACTCCCCTCCAATCTACTATCATTATCCCCTCGCAGATCAGTATAGTTATGGTAAATCAAGGGCATGTTCATACAGCCATGGCCGAAGCATGGAAATCCAGATTCTGGTGGGAACGGCATCGATTTCTTGTCGTTTTCGGGACAGGTAGCTGCTAGTGTGTCCATGTTCCCGCTCTTGACCATGATCATCCAAAACTGCCATGGTCTAGGATTGTCTTGGACATGGCATTTATCACCCAAGTATATCTCCTTCTTTGCTGCATACACATCTGCATTTGAAGCATTAATGCCTCCAAACGAGCCATTTGAAACGCCAAGCTTGTTGTCTCTTTCATCTACCATGTGAAGAAGCTTTACTGCATTTCACAGTCATGATAAACATAATGTTAGATTTTAATGAGATTAGCTTTGAAGATAAGAAGATTAGGCAGAGTTTGTGTTTTAGTTTCAGTAATTTACGTAATTTCAGTATTTTACTATTCGTAACAGGTTTTGTGTAAACCTGTTAAGCAATAATCTCTCAAGTGTTGAGAGTCCTAGTTTATTTCAATTTCATGTCCTTGTAATCCTTATATATGGAACTTTCTGATTCAATAGAAGTATGTGTGCAAAATTTCAGCAAATTATAGTGTTGTTCTTCAGGCAAGTATGTCTGTTCTTCAATTTCCAGATTTCGATCTAAACAGTAAATGTTTAGAACACTTACTGTTCAGATCAGAGAATTCCAACACATAACATCAGCAAGGAATAAAAAGAAATGGACTTGAGTCATGTCAAGTAACCAACTCATCTAAAAACTTAAAATGTTAAGTGATGTCCTAGAATATGATTTATATTATTCTCTAACATACCATTTTAAGTAAAAACCCTTTTGGCTCGAAACTTGTAGAAGCCCATACTACCTTGTTCTTGATTTTTATCAAATAAAATGTGAGTGATGAGATTTGAACTCATGACCACTGGGTCAATAAATCTCCGTTATCCTGTCAAGAAACCAACTCACCTGAAAACTTAAACCGCTAGGTGAAGCCCTATAATATAATTTATATTATTCTCTAACAAGTTCAAAGCAAGAATTTACGAGTTTTATCTGGTAAATCACAACAGAATATATACGCATTGAGCACCTTGTGATGTTGAATTATGTACATCGAAACAATCTGCCATCCTAGGACTTCCAAAGCCAGCAACTTCTTCGCCAACCTCATTGCACTGATTCCATGCCTCAATTGCCACCCTAAGGCTGTCTCTTCTCATTCCAGGATCTCCAATTGCAGACATGTATTCTTCCCTAGCTGTGACATAAAATTCGAGGAGGGAAAAAGCAAGCACACAGAACCTTAGTTTCTCCATAGCAAATACTATAGAGCAAAACTAGCTAGGACAAAGATGATTGATTATAAAAGAAGTTATACAATATTTATCCTGGCAAGCTAAGGTTTTGCTCAAGCAAGTGGCTCAAAAATTGTTAATTCTGAGGCTTACTGTTGTCTATAAGTTTTGTTAATCTGTTTTTTTTTTAAAAGATTGAGGCCTTGACCCGACTAGGGTTTTGGTGAGAAAATGTTTTGAGCCTTGCTTGCTCATTATCTTCATCAATTTGGTAACCTTCGCCCATGTCAAGTGTCAATTTCTTTTTTAAAAAAGATAAAATAAAAAAAGAATATTCAATTTTATATTTTATTCGTCAAAGCAAAAGCAAAGGAATGTCATATACAGGAATATTACTAATTGTGAGTGGAGGTCTGGTGGATCATCCAACCAGACTAGTTGTTCAATTATAAATAATTGGGGTCGGAATATGGTTCTAATAATAATAATAATAATAATCAGAGAGAGATAATGGAATTGATAATATTAATTAAATAATTATGAATTTGGCTCCTCAATTCACTTCACTTGAGCATCCGTGGTGGTAGGGCTGCTGCTGAATTTAAGATTTTTTCCGATATAAATTTATTTTGTTGAAAAGATAAAAACAAAGATATTAGAATAAATATCTCTAATATAATTTTAAAATGAATTTCTATATAGATAAAAAAGGATATGTTCTTAAAAATAACATTTATCATTAAAATATCATGGTAAAAACCTTTAAATTTCAAAATTGTCTAACTAAGACATGTAAGATAAAGATAATTATTATCATAATTTTTAAATGTAACCTGACGGTTAATTAGGGGCAAGACTCAGGTCATGGATTGATAAGGTAAATCTGGACCGACTCAAGTCAATTCTTTAAATGGCTTCTGCCAGAACCCATGGCTGAAGAAATCTGGAATGAGCAAATCTGGCTTTAATGCAGTCAACCTCTCGGAGAAGCTGCAGCTTGACATATCAAGGGTTTCGATGATGGAAAACTGAGTTCTACAAGTTCTATTGAAGGATGTTCTTTGCTCTTCTATTTGACCAATATTAGCACGGGTGTTGAACAAAGATAAATACAAAAGTTTCTCTTCGAGAGCTGCTTTGCCAGCTCCATGAAGGGATAACTGTGACTGAGCTAATCATATAAATAATCGAATACTAACCCTGTTTGTAGCTCCATCAAAATCGGCTGTGTGCTCTTTCTTGATTTCAATTTGGTAAACAATGAAAATGAAATGGAGGAGGAGAGGATATAGTGTCTAAAGCAACAGAGAATTGTATCATCTACATGGAACTTTACTTACTTCACTGACAAATCAATCTGACAAATTTTTGAAGCATACTCAATCGTAATCACTCAGCGATTACCAGTGTCTGGAAAAAAGATGATGGCAACAGAAGTTTATAAAAATATTGTAATGATGGAGCATGGCCCTCAGTGCCAGGTCCAAAAGGCATAGAATTTGTTACTTGCAAAATATGTTTGACCATGAAAATATTTCAATCCAACTTGATGATGCCTGCAAATCCATCTTGAATCTTTTTTGTCAATGGAAGCTCTTGCACACAAAATACGCACAAGACTGATACAGCAATGGAGCAGCTTATTCCAGGGAGATTCCGAGAGGTTGGACGGATTAATTAGTGAATGCTTTGATGCCTTATAAACGCTCTTATTTTATATAATATCCCACTGGAGATCTGTTCCAGGACAAGTATGCAGTATCCCCGATATCCCTGCAGAAAGAGCAGACAAAAACAGAAATAAAAACAAGAATCAAATGCAAACTTACAAGTAAATATCCATATTCATAGGAAATTCCAAGTCCTGCTTGGGGCTCAACTTAATCTAGGATGTTTTAGCATGAAAACTGAGGAAATTCAACACATAATAGCACTACCAATCAGCTAAAGTGGCAAAGAGTTTTCTGCAGCAACATGTATCTGGATTCATTCAAGCTGGATCAACTAAAACCTACTCACCTTCGCTTGAAGCGATGAATAATCGCGAAGACTATGGCGAAGAGAAAGCAGAATCCACCAACTGTTAGATACGCAATGCCAAGGAACTTACTTTTCCCACCAAATGCACTTGTGGTAGAGAGGACAAGCAACTTCTCGCCCCCATAACCATATGAGTTGTAGTTGTTCTTTATTTCAACTTTAATTTCCTCATTAGCTTCAAGGTCAACATCTATCCTTCCATAAAGTTTTCTAAAATTCCGCAGAGGTGCCGGCCGCATCCAAACTATAAGGTCATCTTGTTCACTTAACTGTTGTGTGCAGAACCAACAACGGCTATTACTCATAATGACGAATCAAAAACCTTAGAATATTCTTTCAGTTCACACAAAGGAGGAATATACATACAGGTATGCTCGAATTCAGTTTTGCACCTCCAATCACACCCCCAGCCTGGAAATTTTTAGGATACACATCAGATCCAAATCTACCCTTCTTGTCACTTTCCCATGCTATGTTCATTTTGTTGACTATCAAGGCCTTGTCTTTTACAGAAAAACTATAGGTGTCATTAAACATGCTCCATGCAACAAGTCCACAAGGAACAATTGGCTCGTCGCCCACCGTTTGTACTGACCCACAGTTTTTTAATTCACTACCCTCATCTGCTTTGCTCTTCAGCTGCAAATTACTTCGACTACTTTTATATCTGAAAGCAAGCTTTCAAAAGTCATACAGGGAAAAGATTAAAAAATCTTAGAAGTGAAGCAATGGATAATATGACAGGATGAAGTAACTTTTGTATTGTAAGCAACTTGTGTCCTGGATTCTGCATGAGTGTCGGTAAAGGGAAATCTTTTGATTGTATGATACAATTTAGATATACTCACATGCGGTAGTTCTGGTAGAAATCAGTGAGCTGATAATAGATGAAAACAGGACTCTTCATGTGCTTTGGAACCTGATAACAGCCAATTAATGCACGTTTTACAGTAACTAAAAAATAATTACTAAGAGAAATGAAAAAATAATTAAGAATATAACTTCAAACAATCGGACTAACAGTCAATCTCCTGGTACATGTCTTGTCTGTTCCAACACTCTGGATATATTGAAGAATATGATCGCTATAAATGGGAGGAATGCATTCTCTGTCATAGCGTTCCTCTATCTCCACCACCTACATTTCCACAAAATGAAAGTATGATTGCTGGCAACCAAAAAAATAAAAAAATTTGCAGTAACCAAGATAAGGGAATTAAGTGTTAGATTATTTTACTTTGTTCGATGCAGACAAGGCTGCTATACCGATAGGAACGAAGATAATAGCAATAAAAGTGAATGATGCAATGACCTGAATCCCATACATAAACAATAAAATCACAAAAAGATTCTTGTTGAAAATTTAAAGGAAGGAAATGGGCAAGTGGCCATACTAATTTAGGAGTTATGATTGGTTTGCAAGCAGGGAGCTCTTGTTGTGTGAATCTAGAATCTGCAACAATGAAGAAACCATTCTATATTTTCAGCACCCTCAGTTGCCCACGATTCATTGCAATCAAAACTTGTTGTTACACAACATTGCAAATCTTTGACACAATCTTAAATTAGCCAGCAGTTAATTTATCAAGCACACATATACAAGACCGCACGGCGTTATAGAAAAAAGAAGAGGAAGAAGAAGGTCGATTGAAGGGAAGGTGTACATGGGGGTGGTTTCTTGGATTTTGTTTTGGGGGCAGGAATTGGCTCGTAACCGCCATCTTCGATGATGCTTGTGCCATCCAGGTTCACATCAAACAACGTGGTATCATCGTCGAGGAGTGGAGACATGGCCATACTTACAGGTTGCAAATGGAGAATCTCTTTCTTTATTTGTTTCCTCTGCACGCTTTCTTGTTTTCCATTTTTGGGAGCATAGGACCCGTCTGCTTCGTTTTGAAAACAATTTTTTTTTCCGGGGATTAAATATAAATAGCGGAACTTTTGGATTATTAGAAGATTAATGATGAGGATCAAAATTCAACTCGTAAGTAACTGAATACGGTCCTTGATCCAAATAAAAACCAAGATAATAAAAACCTGAGTTAGATGCAAGACATGTGTGCGCCTAGTGGAAAATAAAAAAAGCTTAAATTGGCATTAGGCAATTAGCACGATTTCAGTGCTGAGTGATTCGATAAGATTAGTGAAATAAATGAAAAAAAAAAAATCTACCAATATAGTAATTGAATAATTCAGCAGCTGATTTGATAAGAAACTAGTTGATATGATCTTTGAGGGAAATCTAGGCAGCAGAAGGCCTCTCTCTTCTAGCTATCATCTCCAAGGGAAAATAAAATAAAATAAAATCTGTATGTCCATCCATTTCAGGATAAATAATTGAAAGTGCGGATTCGATAAGAACGAACTGATCAGTGAATCTCATCTTTTGGTACGAGAATGTCAAATTCACTAACAGTCCATTCAGCAACTTGATCACTGCTTATGTATATTTCAGTTCCCAAGTCGATGGATGGCCAGTGTCTCTCTACAGGTTTTGTACCTGGATCCTGTATCATCATTACAAAAGACATGGATGAACATCATATGAAGAAGAAGAAGAAGAAGAAATACAAGGACAGTTCTGAATCCAACCTGGTAGAAGTAAAGTGATTGAGATAGTTTCCCGACATCAAGTTCCCAACTTCTTGGATCCCCAATCCAGCCCTCACCCTTCTTCGTGGGGTAACCATAATGACCCCACACAGGGTGAGGAATGATTTGCAGTATCTCCTGGGGTTGAGGATTGCTGTACGCGTCGCATAAATTATAGGGCTCCTCAAGGTGCAGAGCATTGCCAGGAGCGCAGTACATGTGATATGCATCGAAGGGGAAGCTGGCATTGTTTGTCCTATGAACTCTTGTTCCGTTAGGAAACGTGTGATAAGGCGGGCAACCGGCGACTTTCTCCGGCGAGCACCATGATTCTGTATCCGGGTTTATGACCATCTCGCTGTATCTAGTGACATCCGATCTCACATCCCCATTGCAAGGACTGCCATCGTTTTTCCAGCAGCTCCCAATGTCCATTAGGTAGAACTGGCCTCTTGGTCCACCGCCTTGTGTAATGGTTAGCTTGAATTTAACTTTGAAGTTTGGTGACTTTGGCACCTACATGAACATATGAAATGGTTTGAAAGTATGATACACATTGATTAATCATTGAATTGATGTTATAAGAATCTGAATCTGCCATTTTCAACTGAAAAGTCCAAGATTCAGAAGGAGTATGAGAGGAGTGCCGAGGAAAAAACAAGAATTTACTATTTTTGACATGCCCCTTGTTTGGTAATGATAACCACCGGAAAATCCCTTGGTGGCATCCGATCTGAGGTATAGCATCAGCCATGGATACTTTGAGGATGTCTTCAAGTAGTGATGAAAGACCCAGCTCCCTTTCCCCAACTCCTTCTGCCAAGTGACATTGAAATAAGAGGTGTTGTTGTCAACAACTCCATTTTTGACATTAGCATCCAAATCCCAGGTCCCATAAAAACTTCCTCTCAAGGTATTGTTTCCATGCACGCCGGTATAATTATGGTACATCCTGGGCATGTTCATACACCCTTCTCCGAAGCATGGAAACCGAGATTCCGGTGCAAAGGGCTCTGATTTCTTACCGTTTTCCGGGCATCTAGCAGCTAGAGTGTCCATGTTGCCACTCTTGAGCATGATCATCCAAAACTGCCATGGTCTCGGAAAGTCCTTCACTTGGCATTTTTTACCCAAGTACAACTCCTTCTTGGGTGCATACCTGTCATAACTTCTGGTCTTTATTCTTCCGTAGGTGCCATTCAATAAGCCCAGCCTGTTCTCATCCTCACTCACCTTGTGAGTTAAGTTCACTTCGTCAAGAATCATGGAAAGAAGAAAGAAAACAGCTTAGCAACCATTTACTAACGAATAAAGTCCCATCACATAAAACATAATCCTATGATTTGAAAGATCTTGTTGTTTATTCGGACATTAAATGAAAAAAGTTCGTCAAATGAATTACAGTTCAGAACACATTCCTAGTCTTTCTTTAGTTAATTAGTAACATGGAAATGAGGAGCCTCCAAACTTTTTGTTAGTATTGGTAAGAAAAAAAATACTTAAAAGAGTGATGATCCATAGTCTGCACTCCTCTCCTAGCAGAAATCGCGTTCTTTTCTTGCAATATATATTAAAAAATTGTCGTCATAATAATAAGTCACAGCGCAAAGATGTAGAGGAACTACAGATTTCTCACCAGAAGATGTAGAATGGCCAACATCAAAGCAATCTGCCATTCTTGGACTTCCCATGTCGACAGCTTCTTCTCCAACCTCATTGCACTGATTCCATGCCTCAATTGCCACCCGAAGACCATCCCTTCGCATCCCTGGATCACCAACAGCCGAAATAAAATCATCATTGCAAGCCATAACCACACAAGTGAAACAAGCAAGAAAAAGGAGTTGAAAAAATCTCCACGTGTCCATTTTCATCTTTGTAAAATGAAAGTGCTCCTTGATTACGAGGGCAATACAATATATACATACAAGTGCTTTTGCATTTCTGTTCTATTCATCATTGAATTTTAGCTGAAGATAAAATCAGGTAATGCATCACATATCTGGAAGGATAACGATAATATAGATTTGGGTAAGGATGAAATTAAGTTGAGTTCTTTTTAACTCAGCAGGTGCAAGCTAAGTTTCCTAGATCAAGCCGTCTCCTATGGCATTGGAACATCGCTGGTTTGTTTGGACTAGGCAACCGGGTCGGCTAAAACAAACGTAAGTGCCATTCTTATCCATTTCTTCAAAATGGTAGCTTATGTTAATATTAGTTATTGTGTTGTATTTCTCTTTCTCAGATCAACCCCGCTTGTCTCCAATAAGAAATTCAAGGATCAATTCCAGAAAAAAGTTCCCCTCTCAATCTGTAAATTTCCTCGCCAACACATCCTCAACAGCAAACACACACACTCCTTTCCAAGCTATCAAATAAAGGCATTCTGAAAACTTATCCCATCTTGCTCTAAAAACTCAGGAAGTTCAGCACATAATAGTGCACCAATACATATTGATGTAAATAAATGCATCTCCTGCATTCATATTTCAAATTCTATCATATTGAAGTCTAACAGTGTTGCTCCTATTCCATGACAGTAAAACAGAAAATATTCGTCACTCCATTCAGCATAATGTTTCATATATCTGTTCTTACATAAAGTATTGCAAGTCTTACAGAAAGTTTCTGAACTTCATAGTTATAGCTCATTTATTTCTAACAACTTTTCAAAGCACCTTTTATACATAGTAACTTGACAAATTTTACATATTCATATGACAGAATTTGGCTACATTTTAGGATTGACCATTTTGTATTCTCAATGTATCGAGATAAGATTTTCCTCGAAGCTCACGAGAAAACAGGCCCTGGAAGTACTCTTGAACTGTAACTTCTTTAAACAATGCTGGTGTTTGTTCGGTTACCAGGCTAGGAGCTGGGCATACATTGCCATCAAACCTTGGGGAATGGAATGAAGCAATTGAAAGTCTTTCCTTCTTGGAGTTTACTGTTGCACGATGCTCAATGCTACGATATACACCATTGGTTACAATCTGCCACATAAATGTACAAAAGATGAATTAAATGGCCCGTTCATCTTTCTTTCATTGTCATGCAAAGTTAATGTACAAAATTAGTGTTTAAAATTTGAAGGTTCCTGATTTCAACGCCAGTAAATCCTTAATTACCACCTGTAAGTTAAGCTATATCAACTTCTCCTAATTACTGAATGTTATTGCCTGGAATTCGCAGTTTAGTTTTTCTTAAATTGTAAAGCATCTTTTACCTCCAGAATGTCTCCAACATTGACAACAAAAGCATTTGGGAGTGGCTTTACGGGAACCCACTTTTCATCCTTCCTTAACTGCAGACCTTCCACTTCATTAACTTGTAGGAGAATTGTGAGACCGGTGGCATCAGAATGCGGTGTAAGGCCAATAACTTGCTCCGGTTGAGGACACTGTGGATAATAGTTCATCCTCATTGATTGTCTTATGCCCTCAGTGAAGTCTCTCATTTCTTCAGCTTTAATGTTTAAAGCTTTTCCCATCTGTTCAAGAATAGCTGACGCTAGATTTTTCACTTCCAAGGAGTAGCTCTCCAAGGTGTCTCTGCATAGAATGAAGGTTACCTCAGAAACATGCTAAATTAACTGAAATGTTACTGCAACCACTTACAAACGTACAAGAATGAACTATGGACAAGAGATGTGACCTGAAAGGAAGAGGGAGTTTTGGGAATAGGTGAGGCTTTCTTAATTGAGCTGGCTGGGTGACCATGAAGAACAGATCGCCCCAATCAAGCTTTTGCTCCTCAGACACAACAAAAGCTTGTCCGAAGCCCTCTACTTCTCCTGGAAACTGCCAGAACCTTTTCTTTTCCTCCATTGGGAGGTTGAAGAAATCCTGAAGTTCTGTCTTCAATTTGTCTAACAGCGAAGAGCTTACGCCATGGTTTACCAACTGAAAAAAATCAAATGCAATTGTATAACAGTTTATGTTAGTTAGAAATCTTTGTTGAACTATGTAACTGGAAACCTTGATTTTTTTTAGCATTCATGCCACTTTTGAGAAAAACTAAATCAGAGACAGAAACTAATTAAAAGCATAAATCACTTTCGATTAAATTAAATGCATCATCATCACAAACTTAGGGTCATCTACCAATACATCTCTCATATATCAATTAAACTCCATCCTATTTTGTCAGCTCTGATAAGACAGATCTCTTCATGACGACGACAGACAACTAACTGATCAAACCAAGTAGAAAAAAATGGAAATGATAAAAATTAATGCTAGATACAAAACATTAGTCAAACCAGGTATCCTTGGTGATCCAAAGGTTCATGGTTAAACAAAAACAAGGAAAATCTTGGAATTTAGCCTTCTTTTATAACAAATTATAGGGGAACACAATCTGCTATGGTAGTCACTTACAAAATGCCAAGTAAAGAAAACTAAACAATATATGATCTGGCTGTTCATATACACATGAACATGTCGCAGCCTGCATACCAAGCCAAAATCACAAAGTGTTTTCTGTTTAAAGAACGAATTATGCCAGAGTTTCTAAGAGCCATTAACTATGTACCTCTTAAGTTTTCTTAATAATCTCCCCGAGGACTCGAAATTTTAGTAATCCGTAAGAGTTTTAGAAACTTCATTACATTCATAAAAACTACGACAATTTTCACGACTTGGGTTAAATTTCGATAAAGAAAAAAAAACCCAAGAAATGAAAGCGGGTGTACAAGATTTACCTGGAAGAAACCCCATGTTTTGCAAGCGAGATGGAGGTGGCCCAATTCAGAATCCATCGTTTCTTGATCAAGTAACCTCTGCAGATCAATAACAGGAACATCAGGTACCGGATCATGACTGGCAATGATGGGGTGTTCTTGGTCATAACGGATGTATCTTGGTGGAACAGCGACCAGAGGATCCTTGGCCAATTCTTGAACACAGGGCACAGGCAGGGAGCTTCCAATACTTGTAGCTTTGGATGCCATGTTATTGCTCGGTAATTGGTTACCTCTTTCACTGACCACCCCCTTGTTTTTGCTACAAAACATCTCAAATCAATGGTTAAAAAGCCCCAATCACAAGTCTTCATAGCTTGCAATTTTGTCAACTTTGGTTTGACTTTGATCCTCGTTTTTTTCCGAGAGAACCAACAACCCCATGCTGACACCTCCAAGTTTTGGGTCCTTGTTTTGTTATTTTATCTCTATGGAGTCAGATTTGGAAGCTTGACTTTGTTATATCCGACGAGCCATTTAGTCTGCTTTTCGTTGCCGTAATTTTTTTTATTATATTTTAATATATATAATTTTTTATTTTGTATTTTAGATCTTACTAGCGAAATGCCCGCGCTATGTGCCAGGTTTTTTTTATCTATGTAGAAAATTAATTAATTTTATCTGTATTGTATTTTATTATTTTCATATTTAATTAATATAATTATAATCGATAAAATCAATATAATCGAAATGGAAAGTGCTTCATATATTTTGTAATTGCAGATAACGTAGGTAATTTTTTTTTTCTGAGTTCTTTTTTTTCTCATTAATATTAGATTTGACACATTATAAATTTCTTTTTTCCACAAATAAACTTATATTTTTTGCGTGCTATAATTAATTATTTTAATGTTCAATTACTAAAATTGCAATAGATCAAATATGTTAGAAAAAAGTTTTTTGTGTGGTATAATTAGTATGCTTGCCCGAGCATTGCGTTAGGGTTTTTTCTATATAGAAAACTAATTGATTTTTTACATGCTGTAATTAGTTCTTTAAATATTTAATTAGTATAATTATAATAGATAAAATATGTAACAAATTAAATTTTTCCCCGCCTAAAAGGAATAGTGTAATCAAAATGGGAAGTGGTTCATATATTTTTTAATTATAGATAACCTAGGTGAATTTTTTAATTTTTTAATTTTTTCCCCAATAATATTACATCTGACACATTAAAAATAAAAATATTGTAAATTTATGAAGAAATAAATTTAATTTTTTTGCATGCTATAATGACTTATTTGCCGTATAAAAGGAACAATGTAATCGAAACGGGAAGTGACTCGTATATTTTTTAATTGTAGATAACCTAGGTAAATTTGTCAACTTTTTTTTTTTAGTTTTTTTTCCCAGTAATATTATATCTGACACTTAAAAAATAAAAATATTGTAAATTTCGAAGAAATAAACTTAAATATTTTGCATGCTATAATGACTTATTTGCCGTATAAAAGGAACAGTGTAATCAAAACGGGAAATGACTCATATATTTTTTAATTGTAGATAACCTAAGTAAATTTATAATTTTTTTTTGAGTTGTTTCTTTTTCCCAGTAATATTAGATTTCAAATATTACAAATGAAAATATTGTAAATATTTTTTTAAGAAATAAACTTAAACAAAAGAGTATCAAATTTAAATTCAAAGCCAAATTTTTTTTTATATAAGATTTATTAATCATATTATTATATTAAATGTATTTAAGAATATTGATATTATTTTAAAAAAAAAATTCTAGGTCATTTTTCTCTCCCTCTATATATTTTTAGGCTATAATATTAAATAAGTATTAAAATATATAATTAGTTTCACATACTTTAATTTGACATAAATATACAAATATATAATTAATTTGACATACTTTCAATAATATATTTAATTTAAAGGACAATCTTAGGTCATATTTTTCTCTGTATATAAATTTTTAGGCGATAATATTCAATAAATATTAAAACATATAATTGGTTTCACATATTTTAATTTGACATAAATATACAAATATATAATTAATTTGACATATTTGAAATAATATATTTAATTTAAAGGATAAAATTGAGGTAAATCCAAAAATTAAAATTAAATCATTTAAAACAAAACCTGGAATTAAGAGATTTGGGATCGAAATGAAACTGAAATCCATAATTAACTTGCATAGAAGGATAAAATTGAAAAAAATAAAACTTTGATACCGAAAATATTAAGATTTTATAATAAATTTGCATGGAAGGATGAAATTGAAATCAATCAAAATTTGATACCAAAAATATTTAGAATTCCAGCCCAACCAGCAAAATTAAAAGCATGAGGACCGAATTTAAACTTCAATATATAATCAATTTCAATTGAAGGAGGAAATTGAAACAAATCAAAACCTATATAATAGCAATAAGGGACAGAAAAAAAAATTATAACGTTCAGGGACTGATATGAAATCTGAAAAAAAAACAGCTTAGCTGATGTCATCTGGCGCAGATAGGAGAGAGAAATTGGTGGGAAAATTCAAACGACCATTGACACGTTTCAGGACACCTTCGTGCCACACGCGCCGCACCAGGTGGAAGAGAACATGCCGGAAAACCATTCTAGACGTCGGTTGGGCATTTTTGGACGCCGTATGAAGCCGCACACGCCGTCCGAATCACGCGTGAGCGCAGAAACAGACAGCGCGTCTGACGACGTGCCAGTAGTAACCCGACGAAAAAAATAATAAATATTGGCTAATTACCATGAAGTCCCTCCCACACAGGCGTGTTTTTTGTCCTTTTCGAGGGACAAAATCGTTAATAAACTGTTCAATGAAATATTAAAAAATTAAAAAACCGGTCAAACTAACCGTGTTGGACCGGACCGGAAATGGTGAATTACCGCGGAGCCCCTGAAATCGGCGGCATTTTTTGTCATTTTCGGGGGTAAAATCGCTAATACACTGTTCATGAATGGAAAAAACAAAAATAAAGGTGAACCAACTCGCGCGACACACCGGATCAAATTGCCAGTGAACATTGCGCACGGGTCTGGAGCTACGGTGCATCTACAGTGGAACAATGATCTCTTTTATTGTTTTTGTTATTTTTTTTTAGTTTCGATTCCTTTATTTTTTTTAGTTTTTCTATGATAGTTTTTATGTATCTATATTCTTAGTTTTAACTTTTAATTTTTATTATCATTTATCGTTATATTAAATAATCACTAAAATTATTTAATATTATTATTGTGTAAACAATGAAACTTGTAAATTTATCTTAAAGAATAAAACAAAAAAAATCAACAAAAAAGAAAATAAAAACAATTAAAATAAATGCATTCAAAATCATAAGAGAAAGCAAGAAAATGATTATAGTTTTTTTTTTACTAAAATTAATACTATTATTGTGTAAACAATGAAAATTATAAAATTATCTTGAAGAATAAAACAAAAAAAAAAACAGAAAAAAAAAACAATTAAAATAAATGTAGTTAGAATCATATTTTTTTTTAATGCAAATTAGTTTTTTAAGAGTTTGAGATTTTTTTACAATGCTATAAATTTGAGCAAAATAATAAATTTGTCCAGAATTTATGTGTTTCTAATAAAATATAAGAATTTTAAATTAATATGAATTTATTTATTTAACATGCTTCAATGAAATCACCAGCATAAAACTATTATAGTTTATGCTAATATTTATAAAACAGCTTAAAAGCTTATTAACATGTACTAAAATCCATAACATTTCACTGTATGTTAGGTTGGATTAATATTGGATTTTATAATTTATTTAACATATCTTATAGAAAGTTATTTCAGCTTTATAATTGGGGTTGACTCAACTATTTGTTTTTGTAATTGATATTTTTCTCAACTTTATCTAATTGAGAATTTAATTTTGTATTATATATATATATATATATATATATATATATATATATATATATATTATGAGTTTTGTCAGTTAGCCTGGTTGATCTAGGTTTTTTGGGTCTTTTTTAGTTGAATATTGTTTGTTATAAAAAATATCATCCTTTAACATTAGGTTGATTGAGAATTTAACTCAGATATTTTTTAATATTTTTTTCAATTTAATCCTTAAATTAACCGAGAATTGTGATTCATAATGTTTTTTATTTGTTTTTTCATGGAGTTATCATTGTTTCATTATCCATGTCGCAATTTAGCATAGTTGCGTTATTTTTTTTTTAATTTTATCATTCAATATTATTAGCTGAGAATTGTAATTCATAATATTTTTTATTTGTTTTTTTTCATGGAGTTATCATTGTTTCATTATCCATGTTGCAAGTTAGCATAATTGCATTATTTTTTTTTGAATTTCATCATTCAATATTAGATGATTAGGAAATAAACTTCATAATTTCTTTCTGTTTAGTTTCTATGAGGTTATTGTGGCCTCACAATTTAGGCAACGAGTCTCATCCGTTAACTCATATTGACTTGAATGATTTTTTTTTTGTGTCTTTTTCTACGTGATTTTTTTTTAATTTTATTTTTCAACATTGAGTTAATTGAGAATTGAGTTTCATAATTTGTTTTGGTTATCCTAGTCTCATTACTAAGGTTTGACAGGTTAACTTGAGTTGAATTGATAGTTTTTCTTATTTGGATTTTGTTTTCAATTTCATTATTTAATATTGGATTGATTGAGGATTAAACTTAATATATTTTTTTATATGCTTTCTACAAGTTATTTGAGGCTCAGAACTTGGTTTGAAGATTTGACAAGTTAACTCGAGTTGATCCGATTTGACAAATTTTGTTTGAATATTTTTTTAAAATGATATCGTCTTGATTTTTTAAATAAAATTACATTTTTAATGGTCATTTAAGTTGATTCTAGACTTGTAAAGTTGACTATATCACATCAAGTCAAACCTCTATATATTATTTTTCTAAAAAATGGAGTGGACCACTTCAGCCTATAATGTTACTAGTTATAGTTTACCAAACTTTACACATCTGCTGATACTTGGGAAAATTAAAGAGCTCAAGAAAGGAAATTGTCCACAGCTCTTAAATTCTATTGTTTATGTGTCTGATGTCTAAAACTTAATGGTAATTGTTTTTGTGAACAAATAATTAAGATTAATATAAAATGAGTCTAGCAAATTTTATAAAAAATAATCTAAAAGTTCATTTTTTTAAAATCTCCTTTTCTATCGTGATCTTTTTACTCTTCTTCTAGATTATATAGACTTGTGTTCATAAATAGATCATCAACAAGGTATGCAGTAAGCTATAAAAGACTTTTATTAGTGAATCATGTTCTGTTCCTGGGCTCGCCTATATAAACGACAGCAACTAGACAATTCAAAGCAACAGTACCGAAGATTCTAAAGAAACAATAATGGTAATCTGCTAATATTTCTGTGAAAAAAAAGGAAATTGAAGCAGTAAAACTACTGTGATTGAATGATAAAGGTTCATAAAATGTTGACTAATTCAAATGAGGAGACCTAATTCTAGTGCCTTGACTAACACTGAAGGGCAGGAGGCTCCCTTGATTAGATGTTCAACTTTAAACGCTTGGCCCACAATGCCTCTAGGGCAACATCCACAGCATCTTGAAACCCAGAATAAGTCGCGTTGGGGTGTGCATAAGTGAGTCTCGGCATCAAATTTATCACTGTTCTTCTCATTCTATCCACCTTTTCTCTCTCAATCTTCAAAAGCTCTTCCTCGATGCTAACTACCCTTTCGGTCCCGTTTCCCATCTTCAAAACATTCTCATCTATGTAAACTGAGTACGCACTCCCATCCCCGGCCGGAAAAAACCACTCATACTGAGTATACACAGTGTGAGGTGAGAAAAACACGGGTATGCAACCGGCCAGCACTGAGTCAAAAGTTGACCTCCGGGTGAACGAGTCACCGGGAGCCTGCAAACAAAACTGGGACCGAGACATCACCTTAAGCACCTCAATTGGGTCGTGGCATTTGCTGGGTCCTTTCCCGCATATTAGAAGGTTGCACCGACCTGACTCGCTGCACTGCTTTATTAACTCGTCCCTCACGGCAGCTTTCTCAACGCCCTTACGTGGCCCCCCTATGAAGGAGAAGAGGTGGGGCCTGCTTGATTGTCTCATCCTGTTCTGCCACGTCATCATCTGGTGTGACGTGTACGGGTGGAAATAGGAAGGGTAGGGGATTCCATGTTGATTGTGGACAAGATCCCATGGATTTCTCTCTACAGTCAGCACCGACATGTTTTGCACGTCTGGCAGACTTAGGAGGGAGTTTCCAAACTCGTTGTTTCTTCTCAAGAAATCCCAGGCGGTCCTTCCTAGGACTAAGAAATGATCCTTACCATGATGCCTCTCCCACCACGGTTTTGATCGGAGATAATCTGCTAATCGGACGGCTAGTTCATCGCGTTCCGTGAGATTGGCACTGTGGAACTTGCCAGAGGCATCGAGTCCACCATAAAATGGCACGTAGAATAGCTTGGCATTTATAGGATCGAAAGTGCGACATGGATGGTTCTCCATGCGAGCGTGAAAAATCATCTCCGCAATGAACTGGTGGGTGGCAAACCATGTGGTGGCGACGGCGGACGCCACCATGTAGGGGAGTGGTTGGCCTAATCCGGAATTTGCCACATGAGGACACATGTCAGTGTAAGTATTTAGATGGCTGCAATCTTTAAGCAAACCTTTGTTGAACTCAGCAGGCATGTCGTATAAATACACTGACATTCCTCCTTCACACCTGGAGATCGCAGATGATTCTGATATTGTCTTGACCTTTTCAGCCACGTTTAGTTTCTTGTTGCTGTTTGCACTCGAGGAGAAGGACGACAAGAGAAAACATCTTAGAATAACAAACCAAACAGAAAGTATGACGCAGATTAGTAGAGCGTATCTCAACTGTGGTTTAAGAAAAGAGTAATGTATTTCTTTGATTTTAGAGTACTTCCTTTTGTCCGTCCATGGAGATGAAGATGATATAGATTGTTTCTTGACAACCATTACTGTAGGTAGATGTCTCCAACCCTACAAAGCGAAAGGGAAGGAGAAGAATTGGAATGAGGGTGGGGAGCGGAAGCCTATCTGTTTCAAACTGATCAATAGAAAAGGAGGTTGTAAGCACGAAAAATGGTTGCGTTAATGGCAGATCAAGTCAAAGTCTGGTGAGCTGTATGGAATTTGGTGAGGACACAATTTCCATTAATGAAAGATTGAAAAAGCTGTCCCCCGAAAAGAAAAGGAAAGAAAGAAGGAAAACTTGTTGACATGGGGGCAAGTAACGTTAGACGAATCGGAAGGGGACAAGTTTCCATATTTATGTGCAATCTCCATTGACGTGCCCTAATCTCATCAAATCCATCTCCAAAAACAAGTATGTACTATTTATTAGGAGTTTATCTACCATGATTTGGATTATAAAATCACAAGTGGAATGGTTGCGTTCTCCCGGTAATCATGCTATAATCAATACGGTGTTATACGTTACCACGACTATATAAAACTAATTTCTAATCACTCATCTGCTCTACTGTACTTGTCAAATTATTTTTTTAATATGTTAATATTTTTAGTGCGTGAAAATTAAACTGACGTGACCTAGTCAACATGACAAATTAAAAGTAATCTAGATTATTTTATCAAACCTGAAACTTAGAGCTATGATACTAGAATAACCTGATTAAAAATAAATTAAAAAGTATAATTTTCAATCAATTCATTGTTAAGAGATAAAATTAAAAAAAAAATCGTAAAATCACGAGTATAAATCTTAGGAGTCATCATCTAGTATTAAGGTCACTAGAAAACTTATTAGTCTGCGAGAGTCTGGATAAGAAAATTTGTTGTGCAAGGGGAAGACGTGCATCCTACCTAAGATAAGCTGCTTTGTTGTTTGATTGTTTTTCTAAGTCAACTTTTATTCACTGGTCTTTTCTAAAGTTCAATGTAGATCTCTCTTCGTGAGAATCTCTACCTCATTGCGAGTTGAAAAACTAACCAAAAAGAATTTTACACTACATTTTGAAAACCTCATTTTTAACTATCTGCGAGTGTACTTTACAATGTAATTTTACACTGTGATAGATAAAACAAAATAATTGTTAAATTATTTTGATATTTTGGCCAAATCCCAATAGATAATCATAAATCGATTACGATATCCAATTTTTGTTTTAAAACATGATAAAGATGTAACATATATTTTTTATGAAAGATTTGCATGGAAAAACCTTGGAATTCGACCGTATGCACGAAAACAATATATATATATATATATATATTTTGTTTTTTTTAGTGGGCTGGCTGCCCAGCCTTGATGGGTTGAGAGGCCTGTCATTTGGGGTTGGATTGCCACCCCCAGGTTGGCCAAATGACCCATCCATTTTATTGGCCAGGCTGGGCCTTATCCCCTGACCCAGCTAACCCAGCTAACCCACTGTTTTGCATGCATGGAGAACAGTGGAACGAAGGAGTACATTAATTCACTTCCCCTACTGTTCACCGAATGTTGAACAGTTGCTAGGTAGTCAGGAGAATAGGATGAATGACTTACCTATTGCTACCGCCGGGTAGAGGAGGCCGAGGTGGTTCTGCTGGTGGTGGTGACGTCAGAAATGGAGGCTTGTGGTGGTCGAAGGAGGTGTCAGAAGGTGGTTGCCTTACGTTGTTATCGTCGGTGCTGCTTCAACTGTCTCGCCGGAGGACGTGGCTGGGTTGCTTGCATGGAGGTAAAGATGATGGTGATGATGGTGTGGTGCTAGGTGGTCAGAGTTGTGAAGCTACCGAGGAGAGAGGGCTACCGGCGTGACTGGTTTTAGAGAGAGAGAGAGAGTTATTGATTGAGAGAGAGAATTGCAAATGTTTTTTTTAAGAGAGGGAGCTATCGAAGGAAGGAGAGAGAGGGAACTGTTGTTTGCCA
Organism: Salix purpurea; assembly: GCA_027405865.1. Lineage (NCBI taxonomy): Eukaryota > Viridiplantae > Streptophyta > Magnoliopsida > Malpighiales > Salicaceae > Salix > Salix purpurea. Next base: position 23,235,583 of record JAOWLH010000002.1, read on the forward strand.
TGGAACGCCCTTGGTGCTTAGTGTTGCTGTCGCTAGAGCCAGGGAAGATAATGGGTGGCTGCCACCGGTGGTTATGCGTGTACATGCTTTTGTTCTACAATTTTTCCTTTCTGTTCTAGTTTTGTTACTCGCGTCGTGTATGTGTAAAAACTTTCTCCCCTTAACTATCAAATTTTATTTTCTCTTGTCAATATTTCTCCCCCCATGTTAATCTGCATGCATGGTTTTTATAGGCAGGAAGCAACCCTTCGGCTGCCCATTTGCGTGCAGCGATGGGATGCCTCTGCACCTGAACCTGCAGTGGTGCGCCTACAGGTTCCAAAGATAATGTGGTCCCTCAATTTGTAATTGCTCTAATTGCACTCTCAATTGACTTTAAACTTTTAAATTTATACAATTGTACCCCGTTCAAATTTCAATAACAACCTTAGCCGTGCGAACCCCTTTTAGTTTAGTCCTTGATTTCAAATTTGTGCAATTTAAACCTCAATTGACCATTAAACTCTCAATTGTTTTCAATTTGACCCCTTATTTGTGCTATTGGCTTGGAAAAAATCAATTTGATATCCAAAACTTCCAATCTTCTCAATTGAACCTGAATTAAGCTCAAGAACTTGATTTTTCATCGATTAAGCTCTTAATAAAATTAATTTGACAAATTTAAAGTATAATTAAGTCCTTGCACTTAATTAAATCCTTCATTTGGATCCTAAATTAATTCTCTAACATAATTACACTTTTAAATTGGTCAACGATTAAATCAAACTAGCCCATAAAAATATAATTATATGTTTCGACTTAATATTTACACAGATTTATCCAATAATAAAATACTTTAGCTTTAAATCTGTATTTTCATTCATTTCTGGGCACAAAAGAGGTACGATTGAGCTCTCGAAAACGTCCAAAATTTTCACCTTGATTTTTCTGCGACACCAACCCCTTTTATTTTATTTTTGTTATTTTTTGGTAGATTTGGGGGTTAACATAAAATTGGGTTATGACAAAATACATAACTAGGAGTCATGAGATGAGGATAACCTTATAAAAACAAAATAAAACAAATAACGAAGCCTAATTCTCAATCAACCCAATATTAAATTATAAAATTTACAAATGACAAAATGATTGGTTTGATTAGTCAAGGATTATTTGCGTTGATGAATTAGTTTAGATTGTTAGTGTACCCAAATTAAATAGGGAATTAGTCAAGTTTATCTTATAAGATATAATGAGATTATTTATGTAATTATCTAGTTTGTTTGGATAAATTATATATAAAGTTTAGATAAATTTTATCAAAAGAAGATAAATACAAGTTATCCAAAGATAATCGTTAGAAAAATATTTTGTGAAAAACATTAACAGTTTGTTAAGAACATAACATGCAAGGAAATTGAAAGATAATATTTATCAAAGGTTATTATCCTTATCACTGGATGTGTACATAAAAAAGACAATTGCCCACCAACTAAGGAGTTTCTCATAGTTTTACAGCATATAATATTGACAAACAAGTGGAGCTTGAAGAAAACTCTTAAAAAAAATTGTTCATTGAAGAATTTGAGAGTTTATAGACTCCTATAAGGAATTCCTATGTTAACAGTTAACAATTAGATGCTCCAATTAAGATGACAAAAAATTGAAGAACATTAAGTGTTTTGGACAAAGTAGGGTATTTTTCTTGATTATTAAGATAATATAGATTCAAATGATTTGCAGTAGTGACTGTTTTTTAAAGTGTTTTTTATTTGAAAATATATCAAAATAATATTGTATTATTATTTATAGCACCAGCATATCAAAATAATCTAAAATTACTAAAACAAATTCATTTATTTACGAAAAAAACACTTTTAAAACCCTAAAAACTTTAGCCCAAAGTAACGGCACCAAACGCAGGGGGCGCTAACAAGGGCCGGGCCCTGCAAAAAATTAAACTTCTTCTGATCTGATTTTCTCTCTCCTTATTAACTTTCAATCATTGACGAAATATAAACCTTTCAAACTTGACCTCTCCCCATTAAAAATAATCAGCGAAAATCACTTCCATTTTAGAGCTTAGCTGGCCCTTCGATCATATCTTAGGCTTCCTGCAAGTCCAACCCTCTCACAAAAACAAAAACTTATACAAGCATTTAATTAAAAAAAAATGATAATTATCTATATAAATAAATAAATAAAAATAATTAGGCATAAAAAAAAAACACTCAACTATAAGCTTGGTTATCAAGTTAAGTATTTTGCAATTAAATTTAATTATATTGATATATAAGTTTAGAACCGAGAACAAGACAATAGTTATTTTTTCTAATTTAAAACACAAACTAAAGAGTGTATTTATTTTCAATTTCAGTAACTCAATTTTATTATTTATTAAATATTTTTATTTTAAATTTCACAATATTAGGTTGAGTTATTTTCCTTTATTTGTCTTACAGCCATCCATTTTGAAATAATCACTTTACTCTTATCAGGAAAATCAAATAACTAGTTATTAAGTGTAATACACTATTCTCACAAAAGCTTCATTGATTATTATTATAAGCAACAATTTGATTTTGTAAATTTATAAAGCAACATAAAATAACTATATTATCCATAAAATCAAATAAAATTTAAACTAGTATATCTAAAAGCCTTTTTGTATTTTAAAATTTTCAAGTATAGTAAAAAGTAAAATGAGTTAATTATGCTTAAGAATTATAATAAATATTCATTGGCATCCATAAGTGTTTTTTATATATATATATATATATATATATATATATATATATATATATATATAAAGAGACAAATTGATAATTTAAGGAAAAAATATTGTTTATCATTGATTTTGAAAATAAAACCGGTAATCTTAAGTCTTTTTGTTTATCGTTGTTTGTAAAACAAAAAAAAAAAGAGATTAGAATCCATTTTTTCTATAGGATTTTTCATTGATTTTGAAAATAACATCAATAATCTCGAGTTTTTTGTTTATCGTTGTTTGTTAAATTTAGTTTTTTTTTTTTTTTTTTTTTTTTTTAAAAAAAAAAAAACAATATTAAACAAGCTCAAGTGAGCAAGTCTACACCGTGGGACAACTCAAGTTTTTTTTTTCTTCAATATTTAAATATTTATTAATATTTTTTTAATTTTATCCTTCATAACTAGGTATTCAATGATTTTTCTCACGTAATTTTTTTCTCTATATTCATCCTTTATTTTTTTTAACTGGAAAACATAATTTATTTTGTTTTGATGTTTGTAGGTTTACTTAATTTTAAGTGTTCTGTTATTTAGTTTTAGTTGATTTTCAATTTTCTAAGCTTCTATTTTTGTTATCATAAAATTAAATAAAAAATAATTATAAAAGATAATTGTTGGACCTGATTGAGTCTATAACCAGGGTTAGGAGTTTGGCTAGCTAACTTTGGTAAGTTAGGGATAGAGCTACATAGTTTATTTTGGTTGCACAAATAATATTTAATTTATTTAATTAAATACATGCATAAATATTTAAATTTATGTTTGGGTTTTTTTACTTTAAAAAAGCATGACATGCCATCATATTCTTTTTTTGTTGTATTGGAAAAAAATATTATTTTAAATGAGATAATATCTTATGAATTTTAAATAATTGACAAAGAATTTAGAAAACATCGGACGATTTTTGTGTGGAAAATTTGAATGACATATATAATATAATCCAAATTAATAAATTCTACTAACAATTTCGAAATGACATTCATAGTATATCAAACCTTTAAGCCTGACCTTGCGCATAATCCTTACATTTGTGATTTATTTGGTCAATGGCTTAACAATTAGAGTCAGTGATTTGCTTTACAAATTACTATTTTTAATTCTCAAAATGTTTTTATAATTAGATAAATAAAATTTTTTCACGTATAAATATATCTAATCTTAATAATTTATTATGATAATCTTACCAAAAAAATTAAATTAGAAACTTGAATATATTAAATTAAATCAATTAGAAATATAAGAATAAATTAAATAACTATCCCATTTAAAATTGTACCATTAAAAGTTTTCTTTGTGAAACACTTTCTGAATACATGTTCGTTAAATAAGTATCAAAATTTTTCTTTCTATTTTTTCTAAGTACATAATTGAATCTCATCCTAGTTTATGCCTTTTTTTCAATTTAGCCCCTAATGATCTAATAAATCTTTAATCTAGACTCGATTTTAATTTACTCCCTAATTTCAAATTGATTTTAAAAAAAGATTTACTCATGTTGTGATAGTTATCTTGGTTTTTATAGCCTCGTTAAATCAATTTGGTCATGTCAATTTGGAATTTGGGTTGATTTTTTGAGGTTGTTAATAAAGTTTAAAAAAGGTAGATTAGTTTTGGTGATTGTTGCAAGAATTGTTGTCAATGATGTATTTGTTTTGGAGAGAGAAGGGTAGGTACATGGTAGAAAGAAAGTTTGATATGGGGAAGGAGGTGGTGGAGTATGATGTGAGTGAAGAAAGGAAGTAGAAAAAGATAAAAAAACAAATTAAGTATGTGTTTGGCTCTGCAGTGACTTCTGTGCAGTGACTTCTGTGGTTGAGGCTCACTGCATAATCAAACTGTTTGGTTAACGTCATCTCACAATTTTTGTAATTGTGGGATCCACCAAAAATTGAGATTGTACCTCAATTTACAAAAAACATCTATAAGATGCTTTTCATCCAAAACACAACAACAAAAAACACAACCACATAACACACCATCTTGAAGCAGAAGCCTTGCCAACTCTAATCCACAAAGAATGAACAAAAGGCCACACAGTCTTGAAGCAAAAGCCTTGCATGCCCTGCCCAAATGTGAGTGCTCTGGGGGGAGGATATATATATATCGTGTTGAAATTACAAGTAGTTTGATAAGAGAATAAAAATAAATGTCTAATTTACTTGAGTTATTAATTATATTTTATTATTATAATTATTAAATATTTAAAAAACATTACACACACACTTTAAAGTAATTTCACAAGTTAAAAGTAACATGAAAAACTTAGTAATCAAACACTTAAAACTGTTTTTCATTAATCTCAAATTCAAACATAGTTTTAACCAAAATTTTTAAAAATTATTCATAAAACTATTTTTTTAAAACCTAAAACTACAAAAACAAAAACAATACCGATTACACTTTAAAACTTAAAACCGAATATCAAACAGATTCATAACATGGAGACAAAGCTGCCCATGAAAGGTGTTATTACAATTTCATAACTCGGTTGTTTTGACACGATCCAAATCCAGGATCACAAGTCGGAGTTGTCAAATCATGGTAGAAAGAAAGTTTGAAATGGGGAAGGAGGTTTGAGTCTGGCGTGGGTGAAGAAACGGAGAAAAAGAAAATAAAAAGCAACTTAAGCATACTGGCAACTAGTCTTTTTAGTAAAGAAAGGTTTTGTCCTTTTGTTTTTTCCTTTCTCTAATCTCTTATGATTTCTCTTATTTCCTTCATGATTTTTTTTTCATGTTTTTCTCCTTGATTATATGGTCTATTTAGGTAATGTCTGGTATGCTGGACAATATTGACTAGACAGAAGTGGACAAATAGTCATCTTATCCTATATTTTGTGTGCTTTGGATTTGATTGAACAACTTGCTTTATTTTGTGTTTGGTAAACACTAAATGAAACTTGATTAACATGAGAAACTTGATTAACATGAGGTATAGATTAGTCTGAGTTTAAAGAAAAATAATGAAACAATTAATCTGAACTTATCTAGTAAAAAACTCTGGTTCACCTGCCACCCGATCAACAAGAGATAAAATATAGGTAAAAGATCTTTCTCTCTCTCTCTCTATATATATATATGATTCAATCTCTACTTGGGTTTTAAAATATAAAATAATTATTTTTATTTTTATATTAATCATGTCGATAACTAACCTGACTCGTGACCCGAGCCTTGCTCTTGGTCCACTCTTAGTGAGGTTTTAAAACTATAATAATAATATTTTTTATTTTTATATTCACATGGATCAACTAGATTAACCCTTGTGTAGAGAATCAGACAAGTTTTTTCTATCTCTTTTAGTTTGACAAAATTTTCTCCATTGGAACAACTTGGACAAGAGAAAAATTAATTATTGGACAGTTAAGACATGCACCACACAACTCCCTAAAACAAATTATCTTGTCTAGTCTATCATTATCCGGGATACCAAACACTACATTATAGTCTTTTCTTTACTTATATTCTCATCTTTTCTTATCCTTTATCTACTTATTTCCTCCCTCGTTTTTTTATATCCTTATTATAACTTATACTAAAAAAGATCAGTGTTTTATTGTAGATTGTGAGTGTATTCACTGTGAATTGTAATAGTATTTTTGGTTCGGTTCGGTTTTTGGGTTGGTTTGGTTTAAGGTTTCCGGGTCACCGATTTTATTGATTTTTTTTTATCATTTTTGCACAGTAAAATAACCATTCTACCCTCCAATAAAACAAAAGACAAGAGTTTATGAGGGGTGTCACGGTAATTTCACATTTCTAGGTCATGGGTCATTCTGATTTTTTATATTTTTTATACAATGAAATAACCATTCTACCCCGTAATAAGACAAAAATCGAGGGTTGCCGACGGGGTGCCACGGTAATTGCACAGTAAAATAACCTTTTTACCCTCAAATAGGACAAAAACCAAGGTTTGCTCGCAGGGGCGTTCAGATATTTCATATTTTTTTTTTGAAAATATCTAATTACTAATCTATCTCCAATAAGACAAAATAGAAGAGTTGGTTGTGGGGTGTATCGGTAATTTACTTTTATTTATTTATTTTCCTGCGGCACTGTGGGCGTGTACGACCCACGCGCTGATGTTTTTTTTCATGACACTCCAGTCTAGCGGCGCGTGCAGCGTATTCTGGTGGTAAAAAATGTCCATTCGGAATCTTAATGGATTCATCGTCGTGTCCTCTTCCTCATGGTGGGGAGCGTGGTCGGAGACGTAACGGTGGTCGGTTGAACTCTTTTCCCCCCTTTTCTCTCTCCTTCACGCTAAACTACACGACAACCCCTAGATTTTATGGTTGTTTCATTTTAGTCCCTGATTGTTTAATTTTGTTGTATGGTCCTTAGTTTTGTTATGTAAGTTTTGATTTGTTTCAACTGTGTCCTTCAATTGAAATTTCAGTCCCTGATTGTTTAATTTTGTTGTATGGTCCTTAGTTTTGTTATGTAAGTTTTGATTTGTTTCAACTGTGTCCTTCAATTGAAATTTCAGTCCCTGATTGTTTAATTTTGTTGTATGGTCCTTAGTTTTGTTATGTAAGTTTTGATTTGTTTCAACTGTGTCCTTCAATTGAAATTTCAGTCCCTGATTGTTTAATTTTGTTGTATGGTCCTTAGTTTTGTTATGTAAGTTTTGATTTGTTTCAACTGTGTCCTTCAATTGAAATTGATTATATATACATTTTAATTTCAGTCCTTATTCTTTTAATTTTGGGTTTGGTTTTAAAGTCCTTAATATTTTTAGTACAAAAGATTTGATTTGTTCAATTTTGTCGTTTGATTGAAATTGATATTATATTTGGTTTTCATTTCGACTCTTATACTTTTAGTTTTTTATTTTAATTCCTAGATTTTTTTTATATTTCTTAAATAGTCCTTATTTTTGTCCATGTTTATATATATGTGCTCTTAACTTTGGTTTTTAATTTTTATTATTTTCTCTTTTGTTGAGGTAGTATTTGTTTTGAAAAAAAATGTTTTTAAATCTTAGTTTGTGTTTATGATCATTTGAAAATTGATATTATTATTTTTTTCCTTGTTCTTTCTTTGGTTTTTTTTTTATTAGTTTTCTTACGTCAAATGATTTTTTTATTTAATAATTTTATTTTCTTATCATTTGTTTAATTTTTTTGTTTGCTCTTTAATTAAAGTTTTTTGACTTTTTTTTATTCTTTGATTGAATTTTTTCCAGCTATAAAAATTGTTTACTCAGTGTAGTGCAAACAATTAACTAGTCTTATCCTATAGTTGATTGAAGAGAGACATAAGCTTTCATGTTTATTCTAGTCCTTCTCTCCCTCTAATTTTTCCTTTTTGTTTTTCTTATTTTTATTTCAATATATATTAAAAATAAACATCACGAATTATGACATACAAAATATAAAATATTACTTATTTTATTTTATCTAGTCACCTTGAACATTACAATATAATAATAATAATAATAATAATAATAATAATAATAATAATAATAATAATAATAAAATCTAGAGCTAAAAGATATAACATGGATGATAATATGGTCTACCAACTCTCACCTAATAACGACACCCAAATCCCCTGCTATCAACTATCCCCACTCATGTTCTCATAACATCAAGGTATGATTTTTCATGGAGCTCACGAACAAAGAGGCCCTTGAAATACTCTTCAGCTGGTGTATTTTTAAACATCGCTGGAGTCTGTTCAGTGACTAAACTAGAAGCCGGTCCGATTACACTATCATAATCCGGGGAAAGAAATGTTGCGATCGAGAGCCTTTCTTTCTCAGAATTTACTGTCGCCCGATGCTCAATGCTTCGGTATGTTCCATTCGATATGATCTGCAGAAATGATGAACAAATAATCATCGCAAAAATATTATGAGTACAAAATCAAGTTCCAGGCTACCATCGTATGCAATTTTACCTCCAAAACATCTCCAATGTTGAAAATGAAGGCATTTGGGAGTGGCTTAACAGGAACCCATTTTCCATCCTTCTTCACCTGGAGACCCTCCACTTCGTTGACTTGCAGGAGTATAGTGAGACCTACAGCATCAGAATGTGGAGTCAGGCCAATAACCTTATCAGGTTGAGGACATGGAGGGTAGTAATTCATCCTCATCGACTGAAGCCCATTTCCAAACAGCTCCTCCACTTCCTCAGCCTCTATCTTTAGAGCTTTAGCCATCTTTCCGAGGATTGTAATGGCTAGGTTTTTCAATTCCGATGAATATGCTTCCACAGTGTCTCTGCAAGAAGAAAGAGCTAATTGAGAAACAAAAGTAGCTAGAAGAATTTACAGTGTACAAAGACTGAGAGAAAGAGAGAAGACCTGAAAGGAAGAGGCAGCTTTGGAAACAAGTGAGGTTTCCTGGCAAGAACTGGCTGGGTGACCAGGAAGAAAAGGTCAGCCCAGTCAAGCTTTTGCTCCTCAGACACGACAAATGCTTGTCCAAAGCCCTCTACTTCTCCTGGATACTGCCAAAAATTCTTCTTCGATTCCATTGGCAGGTTAAAGAAATCCTGGACATCCGTCTTTACTCTCTCCAGCAACGAAGTGCTCACTTCATGGTTTACCAACTACAAGAAAACAATCGATCACTGCATGTGTTAATTCTTTTCTGGTCGGAAATGGTGCGGTGTAGAAATTGGAATTATAAGACCTTACTTGGGTCGATTCAGTTCATTGATTGAAAAGTTTATGGTAGTAGTTAATGACAAGTTTGTTCATTCCGTTTTTATTGGTAATTCATTTTTTCAATTGTAACATAATATTTTGGTTTTAGAGTGTTTTGATACGCCATTTCGGAGTTGTACTGTTTATGTATATATATATAATTAAATATATTAATTAATTTTAAGCTCAAATTTTTAATCCGACCATTAAATTCATCTCAATCTAATGGTCGGATTAAGAGATATGATTAATATTGTAAAATTATTAATTATTTAAAAAAACACCACTTAGCTCAAACTACACAGACAAAATGATATCAACATGTTTCAATCGGTATTTAACCGAAAAATATGAAATACACCAAAATTAAAACTGAAATAAAAACGATATTATTTTATCTTGTTTTTTTAACTAATACAAAATGTTTCGATTATTTGAGCCAAAACAAAACAAAACAAAACAAAACAAACAACCCTATTAATGCATGTGACAGGAATTTTCCTTCTATTTGGTTTATTTTATTACTAGAGAAGATGATTTCGGCACGACAACTAGATCTACCGAATATATTCATTAAAGAAGCGAAAGCATTTTGTCTTTAGTAATCTCCATCAACTGTTTGAGCTCGTACCTGTTTATTATTATTGAAATTATAAGACCTTACTTGGGTCGATTCAGTTCATTGATTGAAATTGAATCAAGTCCATCTGAAGTTTGAGATCAAGGGCTTTCATTCATCTAACAGGGTTAAACCCCGTATCAAAAAGTCATCCAACTAGATCAAGTTTTAGATCGGTGATCATTGGATTGACTTAGTCAAAAAAGTTTCATATTTTTGCTACTTATTATAAAATAATATTAGTTAATGTCAAGTCGCACTAATAACCTTTGTTCAGTGCAGTAATGGACATCATCTTAATAATAATTATTATTATTAATTACATGATGAGGCATATATTAATAATTAATTGATAAGTCTGACATCCGTGCACTTGATGATTATGACAATATTATATATGTTTTTTCATTGATCAACATAACAAGAAAACTTCTTACATTTCTCATGTGTTACTAGATAATTGGGGGTGATGATATGATGTGGATATGATCATTTCCTTAATATAAAAAATTATTTAATTATTGTTAACGTGTTTTCTAATAAAAATATATAATCATAAAAATGTTAATACAATGACATATTAAAGAATATATTTTAAACAAATATTGAGAAAAAAATGAAATATTGGATTAACCAGAGTTAATTGGTTAAATTTGTGATCCAAAATATAATACTATGATAACCCTAAAAAATCAAATTAAAATAAATAAATAAATAGATGGTGAAGTTGTGAGGCAAATTAAAATTGAACTTCACTCTCATGATGATAAGTAATTATCAGTACTGGGAAAGTTTGACAAATGGTTTCAGGCTCAATCAACACACATCTTTCTTTTCCAAAAGGTTTTAGGTTCGGACGTCGCACAAAAACAACGATGGACCAACTCCATGACAATAGATGTCATGCTAGACAATAGATGTCATGCTACTTTTTCTTTGACTGTTCTTCACTATATAAAGTTCGTTTATTAATCAGGGAGTTGATCCAAACTAATTAGTACAGTGATGGACTTGGAATATATAATTGTTTGATTGAGTTTATTAATGAGACTGCGACCCATTAGAGCCCGTCCGTCTAAGACTGATTATCAAACAGTTTCAGAACATGGAGACAAAGCTGCCCATGAAAGGTGTTATTACAATTCTTTGAGAAAATATTCTTAAACTCGATCGGGATGGGTTGAGCTTCATGACTGTGATCGGTGGAGGATAGTAATTAAATTGGCTGGGAATCATATTTGATCACTTGTTTCCATGAGTTTGTTCTCTCATGCAATTCTCTCGCCTCTCTAGTAATACTTTGTTACCTTTTCAGTAGATTTTTTGTAACTCAGTTTTGGTTGAGTCAAAAATTGAGCTCGAAAAATCGCTTGCCATTGAATAAAAATAAAATAAAAAGGTGACGAGGAAGAAACTAAGCGAAAATGAGAGTGTGGGTGTGTACCTGAAAGAAACCCCAGTCTTTGCAAGCAAGATGGAGCTTGGCCAACTCAGAGTCCATAGATTCTTGATCGAGTAACCTCTGCAGATCAACAACCGGGATCTCACAGCTGGGAATGATCGTGGGCTGTTCTTGGTGGGGTCGGATATATCTTGGTGGAATGGCTGCCGTGTTTACCTTGGCCAATTCCTGGACACAAGGCACAATAAGAGAGCTTCCAAGCTGCACAACTTTTGATTCCATGTCTCTTTTCTTGTATTAGCGGTGGTTCTTGCAGGTCTTCTCTGCTTTCTGTCTTTATATAGAGGAGGAGGAGGAGGAGGTCCCTACCCTGCTACTATTGATAGATACCCTCAGTGACTATTATAATTGCTTTCTAGTATAATCCAAAAGCAAAGAAAAACTAACGCTTTCTAGAAACTGAGGTCGAAACGCCTTATCTGATCATCGACATGCATGAGCTGAAATGTCACCATGATGTGGCGAGATCTTCCAAAGTCTCCAACCCTTCCACACAAATATATATATATATTTAGGAAGTCAATAATATTTTTAATTAAATTTCTCTCCTTACATAGATGCTCCAATATATTTAATATGAACCCACTTGAACAGAAGCAACCAGCGAAGCAGGAGGATTTTGTCAAGGGGCAGACGAATGAAAGGAGTTTTGCAGGAAAATAAATATACAACGTAAGCGTTTTAATGCTGTTGGTGGAGGGGGGGAGGGGGGGGGGGGGGGGGACAGATATTTTGTTTGCATATATTTATGAGCTTCTTCTGCTTAAGCTCGTTGGTTTTCCTTTCAGCCATGGTGGTAGTTGCAAGGTCAAGTCTATACTCTCTAGAGATTTGTTAAGAAGAAGATGATAAAATTTACAAGACGCGCGTGAGATAAGAGCACCTAGAAGATGGATATAATTAATTAATATATTGAATTACTGGAACTTCACAATCAACCCCATCTGTCAACAAAAGCAATTTCTAGAAAAATCGTTGAAATCTGTTAACAAATGGATGTCATTTCCTGGTAAAAACAGAAGAAATTTGTTTTAACATAATGCTTGAAAAATAAAAATAAATTGTGGATGGATAAATAAATGATCTTATTAAACCCTTATTTACATTCACCTAGTAGAAATTATTAACGTCATCCTATATGCTTGGGGAAATTATGATTATTCAATGAAATGAAAGGTAAATCCAATATAACATATGCAATGATATCAATATAAGTATTATTTGTTAAATATTTACACATTAAATATGAGTCGGTGATCTTGTGAAATGAATATAAGAGATATAATCTTTATTTTTATTATATTTTTTTATTTTCTGTCTTCATTTTAAAACTTAGAAAATATAATCATGTGGTTTCTTAATATAATATCAGAATCTTGTTGACCCAACGGTCACAAATTTGAATCTCGTCACTCTATTTTATTTGATAAAAATCAAATACAAGATGATATAGATCTATGCAAGATTTAAGCCTCGAGGACTTTCACTTGAGAAGGTGTGTTAGAGAATAATATAAATTATATTTTAGGACCTCACTTAACAACTTAAATTTTTAGATAAGATGGTTTTTTAATAGAAAACACATTTCAGGGAAATTTTACAATGCCCTTTTTTTTGTGTGACTTGTAGAGTTATCTGGAACAGCTTCCATTACTTTAATGTTTTTGAACAACCGAAAAGTATTGAGAACAGGAGCTGACATTTTCTAAACAGAGCTTTTCTTTTAAGCAGAATGTTAATTATATATCCAGTTGAAAATTCTGAATCACGACCAGATGTCCTCCGGGATCCGGCCATGGCCGGATGTTTCACCTTGTTTTTTTCCTTTTCACCATGGCCGGATGTCCTCCGGGAACCGGCCATTCTGTTCCAAAGTGGATGAGATGCGTGCCTACGTATGCATACATCGATACATATGCTTGTGTGAATGTGTATGAATATCTAACCATTCTAGAAAGAAAGAAAGAAAGAAAGGTCAGGCAATACAAATCTTGACCGGAGAAATAATGTTCGTGAAATGTCAAAAAAGAAAACCTTGAAACTCTCAACTACTACCTCCAAAGCTGCGAAAGATGCTCTGTAATTAATTTCTCCTTTTGACTAATGATTTTCCAAGGTCATTGTCATCTTTAAGTAGGAGCTTCCTTTCTGTCTCTGGGAGAGCATTTCTAAAGTAGTTTTTACTTGGCAGAATTTTTGAATTTTATCATGCTGACACTTGATGACATCTTTTAGGGAAGATATCGTGGCGAGTGGTTTTCTGAGACAAATGAAAAAATCATTCCACAAAAAAAAAAATACCATTATGTGGATTAGACAAACTATGACTTTCGACAACAAATCCTATCAAAACTCAGAGTTTTTGGTTATGTTTTATAGGAGTTTTGAGGTTGATTAATGCAAGCTTTTGGCTTGTTATGAGAGAGAAACTGTATGGTAAAAACTAGGTTGTACGTGACAAAGCCTAAATAGAGAGAGAGAGGAGTATGACCCTAATTTTATAGGGTTTTTAAACCTTATTTATTATTTTTAGTGATAGCTAGAGATAAATATCTAAATAAATCACTGCTTGAAACCTTATTTTGAAGATCCATTTAGTTTTAATTAAGAGTTTTTGACTAAAGTAATATATGGTCCAATTGAGCTTAAATTTTATAGGAACATTTATGATACAAGACTCTGTAATTATTATGGTGAGGATTAAATTTGGATCGATCCAACCTAATTGATGTTTTTAGTCATGAATAGTAAACATGATTTTGTGGTTAAATCTTTCTAGAATCCTCTGTGGACTTTTTGTTTTTTTTATTACCAATAAGTTGTTCTTAATATTGTAAGTCTCAAGTTCTATATAGAGACAACATTTCTAACCATAATTTATTGATAATGAAGTTTTGAATGGACTATAGTTTTATGGTTTTTTCTTAAACACTAAGGAATTTTTCCAATATATTTATTATTTTGTGTGTGTGGTTTTGGTTTTTATTTGATATCAGTATACTTTATTTAAATGTTTCCTCACATTTATACAAAGAGAGAAATTACTCTCGTTGTTTTATTTATTTATTTGGGTATCCCAAATTAGTCAATGATTTCTCCTAATAAAATGGTATGAGATCCTGGATTTCACTAAATTTCTTGTGTTGAATAATGGAAGATAATTTAAGTAGATTGGTTACATAAAATTATCACACTTGTATAGAAAATAAAAGATCTTTATCTGTAAAATAATTTCATTTATTGATATTTGTTATTAAGAAGCTTGGAAATAAATTTGATGAAGATATGTTCATGAAGTACAAGTGTTCGTGTTTCCTTGGTACTTTGTCAAACTTTTGAGAGACATTCAAAATGTCATTGTCCATCTCAACTTCAAATGGTGTAACTAACATACATCTAGCAAACAATAGTGTTTTGAGTAAAAGGATGAGAAGAAAATCACTTGGTTTTGTTTCGTGATGGAAGTTTTAGTTATGGAAAAGAAGAGGATGGGTAAAAGTGTAGGTTTAAAGATCAAGAAAAGTCCAACAATTTTACTAAAGTTGAGTTTCATCATTTTAGAAGAACAAGATATATTATAAAACATTGTAAGAAAAATAAAAAAAATACTAAAGAGTGAGGGAATAAAAAGAAAAATGATTATGAAAAAGAGAGTTATCTAGTTTCTACCACAAATATAAAAGACTTCTTCATTGTTTATAATAGTGTTGTTATCAACATTGCATGTCATAAGAGTAGTTAGGTCATTGATAATGGTGTCTCTGTAAATGCAACATTCTAAAATGACTTTTTTTCATATTCTATACACCCGATAACTTTGGGATACTATAGATGAGCAAATGATGGTTTGGCTAAAATCACAATTATTGGAGATATGTGTTTCAAAATGAATGATGGCATGATGTTTGTTCTTTAAGATGTAAATCATATTCTTGATATATGTTTGAACTTGATTATTAATAGTAAACTTAATGATAAAAGGCATTGACACACCTTCGATGATGGACATTAGAAGCTTATAATAATTGTTATGGTTGTAACTAAAAAAAAAGTTTTAAACTTTGTACATATTCCAACCAATATTCTCTAAAGGTATTATTAATGCAATAAAGAATGAAAACAATAGAAATAAAACATAAAAAGGCTTTCATAAATAAGTGAGAAAGGGTAGATGATATTGGCTAAGAAGAAGCATGTATCTGGAATGAAAAAAAGAAGAAATGGAATCATTATTTGGTAGGGAAACATAATAGAGTTTGTCTTAAGAGTTTCCTTTCTTCATAAAAGTTAGTATTTTTAATCTTATTTATTAGATGTTTATAACCCTATAAAAGCAAAAACACTTGGTGATTCATTTTATTTTGTGACTTTCATAGATTATCATTCAAGAAATTTACGGGTTTATAACAAAGATAAAGTATTAGATATGCTTAAACAATTTTAGGTTTTTAGTTGAGAAAGATTGATAATAAATTGAAGTGCATTCAAACTTGTAATAGGAAAGAGTATTCAAGTTAATTTGATTATTATACATGGTATTTAACTAAATACTCCTTAGTTAAATGGTGTGCAAAGAGGTTTAACAAAACTCTGATTGAGAAAACAAGTTTTTTTCCTTTTATAAACATACTTGTTAGCATCGTTATAGGGTGAGGTCTTAAATTTTGTTAAACATGTACTTAAGTTACAGCATGTGTTCCTTTTTATTTTGATTTACCAAAAAGGTTTTGGATTAGGAAATATTTTTTTTGTGATGATTTATATGTCTTTAGATATTAAGTATTTATGTATATTCTCAAATATGAAAGGTCTAAGCTTAGTGTAAAGACCCGACAAATTATATTTCTTGGTTATAATATGGATGACTTTAATTATGGATTATATGATCTAATTAATGAGAAACTAGTAATACGCCAAGAAATTTTGTTTACTAAAGATCAAACAACACGTGATGTTAAAAAGATACAATACGTAGTATTTTGATATAGTGATGGTCTAATTAACTCGGATCTAGTTATCTTGATAGACTTACCAAAACAAGTTGAAAATGATGCTCAAAATGACTAATAAGGTTTTTATAATGTAGATGTTCCCTTATAAGATGATATAAATGATGAGACTATTGATCAATTACCAACACTAAATCTATCATCAAATGCTCTAATAAAAAGGTCTACTAAAGACTAACATCCCTCAACTTAGTATAATATAGAGAAGTATGCATATAAAAAATCTTTGAAGAACAAGTGGGTTTATATGGTGAAGCAAGATGAAAATACTACATGATTATGGTATAAAACTAGACTTTTTATTAAAGGATTTAGTCAAAGAAAAAGTATTGATTTTCATGAGATTTTCTTTCTAGTTGTAAGAACAACTTTTGTTTGTATGGTTCTTAGCTCAACAACTAGTTTGGAGTTAAAGATTAAATAGATGAATATGAAGATTACCTTCTTTATATGGTGAGTTGGAGGAAAAAAACATATATGAAGCAATTAAAAGGTTTTAGGATGATTATGTTTGTTAGCTAAATAAAATTTAAATGGTTTGAAACAATAGCTCAAACAATGGTACAAGAAATTTAAGAATGCTATACAAGAGCAAGGTTACAAAAAAACCAATTTTGACCATTGTGTATTTGTGCAAATTTTTTATGATTATGAAATTATTATCATATTGCTTTATATTGATGATATGTTAATTGTTGGTAGAAACCTTTCAAGAACTCACAATTTAAAGAAAAATACTTAAGTTAGCTCTTTACTATAGAAGGATTGGGGCCAACAAAATAGATTATTGGAGTAAGAGTTTACCAAGACAAAAAGAGAAGAAGTTTTATTTTTAATAAGAGCAACTTATTAAAAAAGCTATTAATAGATTTGATATGAATACATGTAAATAATTAATTCTTTTATTGCTACTCATTTCAAGTTAAGCTTTAAACAAATCCCTTTTTAAAAATAGAGAGAAAAAAAGACATGAAAGAGCTTCATATGCCTCAATCATACAAGTTTAATGTACACAATGGTATGCATGAGGTTAGAAATAGCTCATGTAGTTGGTGTAATCAATTGATTCCTTTCAAATCTAGAAATAGAGCATTGAAATGTTGTTAAGTGGATTTTAAAGCATATTTAAGGCACTCTCAAGCTAAGACAACTTTAAAAATGACAGATTAGTGTTAATTGGCTATACATATACAAATATAGCAAGAGGTTAGGAAACTCATAAGTCTATTTTGGGTTATTTAATCTATTTTTCAAGAGGGGTTATTTCTTGTCAGTCAAAATTATAAAAACGTGTTACATCTCCTACTATATAAACAATTCATTGTAACTTATAAGAAATTGTTATAGATGAAAATGTTCTTGAGAGAACTTGGTTTTTAACATACAAAAATATATGGTATTTTGTCGTAGTCAAAATTTTATTTACTTAACTAAAAACTTTACATTTCATTCAAGGTTGAAGCACATTAATGTGAGGTACTAGAAGCTCTTAAGACAAGTTGTTAAGACTAAGAAAAATCATATTGATGATAATGGTTCTAATATGTTTAAAATCCTAACAAGAAAAAACCTTAAGACTTGTTCCTCGACTGTTGAATGATGTTTGGTTTCGCCCATTGGAAACCATTAAGCTCACATGAAGAGAGGGGTTTCAACCATTTTGTTAGTATTTCTAAATATTATTTAAGTTGTTTTATTTAGTAAAAAAAGAGACATATGAAAAATTGCAACCTCCCAAAACAATTTAAGATTCATTCAACTTTGATCAAATGTTTTAATTGGAGTCATTTGTTATTCAACTGAGCTGAAATTTTATAAACACAATCACAACACAAGGATCTATAATTTAAATAGTGTGAATCGAATTTGGAGTAGGCTAACAAACGCTTTTAGCCATGAACAATAACCAATTTTATGGTTTGGTTTTCTTAGAATCCTTTATGGACTCTGTCTTATTGCCAAGAAGTTGCTATACACTGTCGTTCTATCTAGAAGAAGAAAAACAATTACTACCTGCTATATTTAAAGGCTCTGTGACATTAAGTTTTATACAATTGGTCACTAATTTCATAATCGACTTGCATATACCAAATTAATCTATGATTTATCCTAATACAATGTCCCTGTCGTGTTAGGCTGAGCCAAATGTCAATTCAGGAGTTGGTGGATGCCACTACAAAAGATGTAAACATCAGTAGACTCCTCGGAGAAAAAGTTTCAATTGATAATGGAAAGCTGCCGTTCTTGTTAGCAATCATTCAACAGTTTGATTCACTTTATCACTTAAATAAAAATTTAGCCGTTCAAAATCCATTGAATATCAAAAGGTTAATTGTCAATCACGGGCACTGAATCCGGAGTTTCGATCTTTAATATCGTACATGCTACGGGAATCTGACCTTCACGCGTTCGCAGAAACAGAACAAAACCCTCACCTTTTTCAGATGTTTTTACTTTCTGGCACAAAGGGTGGTGACACCAGTGTTATCCATTCCGATGTGTTATGTTTGGAATGGTTTATATATATTTCGTTTCAATAAAAAAATAAAAAAATAGAGGAAATTAGAGAAAATTTTATCTCGTTTAAAATTTCGACTCATTTTGAAAATTTTATCAGTTTCATTCCGTTGATTCTTTTCCGGCCAAATAATATTTTTTTAAATAATAAATAGTTTTATAATATCAATCATATCTTTTAATCCGACTGTTAGATTAATATAAAATTTTACAATGAGTCTTTTGACATATTTATAAATATTATATTAAAATTTCAGAACAATTAAAGAATATAACAATCTTGCGAGATTAATGATAACATTCTTGTAATATTATACATGTTCGTAATTTTGTTCAGAAAAATTATTTTATTGTGTCTTTTTTTTTGAATTTTTTTCTTCTCAATTTCATTATTCAACAACAAATTTATTATGAATTGAAATTTATAATTTGATTTTAATTTGTTTTATTTAAGGTTATCATAGCCTTATAATGAAGATCACATTTGAAAGATTAATCTAGATTAACCCAAGATGATTCAATATATCACAGTTTCAATATTTTTTAAGATTTCAACTTGATTTTTTTTAGTTAAGAATTATTTTTATAAATTTTTCATGTTATTTTTGAACTCATAAAGTCAATCAAATTATATTAGTTCAACTCTCATTTTTTAACTTATATTTGAAATTTAAATTGTACAATTTTAAATAATTTTATTTTTAAATTTAAACTAATTTGTTTTTTGAATTAATATATTTAATTATATACATATAAACATAAATAATACAAACCTGAAACAAAGCGCAAAAATACTCTAAAACCAAAACATTTCGATTCATTTAAAAAGACAAAACAACAACCGAAACATAATTTACAAGATATGATGACACAACAAGCAAGCACGTTACATAGTACTTGCGATAAGCATCCAGTGCCTTGAATGTCATAGCAGTATAAACTGGCTGCCGCTTTCATGGTAAAAGGCAACAAATTAGATTGCCATTTCAATTTCAAGAATACCAGATATTTGTTCAACAAGATTAAAAAAAAAAAAAAAAGAAGTAAATTCCAGTTAAACTGCCTACTATCTCCTAGCCGAAACTCTCCCTGCAACAGTCGACAATGAAACAGGGCTAGCAAAGTTCTTATGTCAATCAAAAACTAATTCAATGGAGAAGAAAGTTTTGAGAGTTAGAAGGCTAGCCACAAATTACTGACATTCAGAAGAGAAAATTACTGATATTCAGAAGAAATCAACTAGACCATTAGATGCATCACAGAGAGTAAAATTAATTGTATAGGTCCAGAACATCAAATTAGCAACCTAAAACCTAATAAAGATGGCTATTTTAACAACATTGGGAGGAAAAAAAACTGTAATTTCCATCAAGGACTAACACGTTCTCAATATGACATTCAATAGCAGACCTAAAGCCTCCACTTAAACAGTTACTTTCTATGTTCTTCTCTGGCTACAATCTTGAACTTCCCTGACTGTTGTTGCTGCAAAAATAGGAAGAAAAAACATACAAATATGATTCAGTCTTGCAATTAAAATCTGAAATTAAAAACAAAAGGACAACTTTTTCTTACCTTGTCCCATAATTCAGTGTGGCTTTTGCAGAACCCAGCAACGATAGTCTCCTTCTTCTTCCTCCCTTCTTTAAACTCGATGCAAAGATCCTCTTTCAACCCACAAGTAGCATGAAAAGCCAGAGGACACTTGGGTTCAGAGCAGTCAATAACACACCCTTTTCTCCTCTTACAAACATAACATTTCCCTTCCCATCTCCTTTTGGGAACCTTGGAACAATGAATTCCTTCACGGCCATCTGGATCCTCGAAGAACACCTCAGGAATCAAAAGTGCACACACAACATGAGCCCATGACCCTTCACCACCCTTTGTTGTGGTGGGTTTCAAAGCGCCACCTTTTGTTGGACACAAGCAACAGGATAAGGAGGATTGCTTACTTTCTGACCTGTCAGATTTAGAAGCCAGACACTGAATACAAAACCATTCACCATCAGGAACACCCTTTATTAAAGGATTCCCGTAGCAGGTTGTGTGAACCATTAAATCACACCCATCACAAAACACTATAGGATCTATTGGATCCCCATCAGTGCTTCGACAAATAGCACACAAAATCCCATCATCCTCTTCTTCCTCTTCTTCCTCTTCCTCTTTACACTCTTGGTTGTTTTCATCAGGAACTGTGGCTTGCTTCTTTTTTTTTAAACCTTCTTGTTCACTTTCTATTGACTTATCAGTAACAATTGCAAGTGGGGTTTTCTTGTTTTCCTCGTTTGTTTTAATTTCTTCATTGAAAGAAGGAATGTACTCAACATTGAGATTGAAAGGCGAAAGTGGCTTACCGGATACCAAATCAGGATGCAATGCCCAAACCCTCTTCTTGGTTGGCAAACAATATGCAGCAGTGGTAGTGACTTGGGGAGCAGCATCAGCAAGAAGTGGGTTCCGGGACTCCTTTCGCTTCTTGGCCGGCAATTGCAAAGCGATGGGTACATTTTCTTTGTTTTCTTGTTGTTGTTGATGTTGTAAGAGTCTGTGTCTTTTGAGAGGAGGTAAGGCTTGGAATTTGGTATCCATTGTTGTTTCTGTGTGTGTTTTCGGATATTGCAGCAGAGAGAGAGACTGGGTGGAGAGGGCTTTTCGATTTGGTGGGTTTTTTCCCTTTTGAATGATGAAAGCAAATTGATTGTGGAGGGAAGAGAAGAGAACCCGGGAAGGGTAGTTTGTTATGGCGGGAAGCTAAAATTGTAAACCCCCTCCATTTTTTTGGTCCCATAATTTGAACGAGGAAATTTGGGTTTAGAATCTTACTGTTAAAAAACATCGAAGTCCGACCCTCTAACTATCAGTAAGGTTTCGTTTTGGTCCCCAACTTCTGGTAATTTTAGATGAATGAATAGTCGATCAAAACTAAGGAATACCTGTTCTTGTTTTCTTGATGCTCTAACTAATCACAGCATGCATGATTGTTATCTAGGCTCTAAACCCCAACACTTCGAACACTAAGATTTTGTTTAACTTTGTGTTTTAAAAATATTTTAATTTTTTTTTTATAAATTAAAAAATTTGGGTGCTTTTAGATCATTTTGATGTGCTGATGTAAAAATAACTTTAAAAAAAATAAAAAAAAAAATATCATTTTGATATTTTTCTGAACAAAAAACATTTTAAAAAGCAATATCAATCACATTCTCAAACATGTTTGTGCTCATAATTAACTCGGCTTTTCGTTCTTGTATTTATTTAAGTGGAATTGGCATAAAATTGCACCTAATATTTTTTAAAAGATATTTTATTTAACAAATGAGTTACGAAAGTTGTAATTACACTTCCACAAACAAAAAATTTCACCTGATATTTAATATTTTAGCTAAAGCAAACACTCATTAGATCTTGTCAATAATTTCTTCATTTAAGACTTCAGTAAGCTTAGAAAGTAGGAGAGCATAATAGCAAGAAAGTGAATGTGTCACTCTTAGAAGTCTCTTGAATTTACTAAAAATGAAACACAAGACTGTATTACTTTATAGCACAAAGTAAGTATAAAACATCATAATACATGGTTGAGGATTTGATGAACCTGCTTAGGATACAATTTTGCCTATATCTTTTATTTAATTTTTCCATATTTATCTTTCTTGAAATGTACAAAAACAAAACAGTGGAAATAATAATTTAAGGTCAATTTTTTATTTTTTATTTAATTTTCAATGTCAATAATTGATATTGCATTAATTATGTGTATTTCTTTTATGTAAGAAATTAGATGACCCAAGAAATTCAGACATGTTAGTATTGAACCTTCTCTGAAGTTTAAATTTGACAAAATACATTCCAAATTGTTGCTACTAGAGAGCATATGTGGGAATCATCATCAATATTACTTGGTGGCAATGATGGTGTTCATCTTGGCATCAACAATGCCAACATTGATGTGGCTGATTTGGAGAAAGGAAACGGTGATTTAGAGAAGGATAGAATTCTAAATTTTAAGAATGATATTTCTCGAATGGTTGGTGATGTGAATATGTTAAGCAACAACAACACAAGGAGTACTAGAAAAACAAAAGGAAAAGATCCTTTTGAGGCTCGAGCAAAAAAAAAAAAAGAAGACGTTTGGAATTGACGTACAACTACTGTCAAGGTAGGATCAACTACTTAAAAGCATGTCGACTAGGAGCGGTTCTTCTTCTTTGTACATGAATCTAAAGCTATAATATTTCAAAGGTTATGGTTGACATCCACTCAGTTTCTAGAGTCTCAATTGATGATTTCCATGATGTCGCTACAAAGTAAATGAGTTTAAGAAGAAAAAAAGTGGTTTAATATAGGTCTTAAAAAGAAGTTGAAATGGCTAAAGAAAATGTATGCATAAAGTACATGTGCTTAATTGATACGTTATGACTCTCTTTTTCCAAAGCATTAATTTATTTTATTATTTTAAAATGTTAGCTAAATTTACTGTGTTATGTTATTTGACATGCTTCATAATTTTGTATGCATGTTTACGGTTGCAAATTAATGAGCTGACATATTTGAAAAGATTAGTTCTAACTTAATGCATCCTTGGAGTTGGTTTTCATTTTTTTTATTATTCAACATTTGAAGCTGTCAAATGTAGGCATACCCATTTGATTTTCTTAATTATTTTGTTTAAATATTGTTATAGTTATGAACTTCTTAAATGAGCTATTTTCAAGATCGCGCATAGAGACATCAAGGCCACCAATGTGTTGCTTGATGAGTATCTTGACCCAAAGATGTCGGACTTCGGGCTAGCCAGACTTGATGAAGAGGACAACACCCACATAAGCACCCGAGTTGCCGGAACCTAGCGAGTCTGCTCTCTACTATTGTATCTTGCTATTAACTTTTTTTATTTTTAAGTTGAATACAATGTTAAGTAACTCTTTTATGCTAGAGAATAATATAAATTATATTCCGGGACCTTATCTAACAACTTAAACTTTTTTTTCGATGAAATAACAAGCATAAGATAGTGTGTATTTGTGTACAAATTTAAAGTCCAAAAAGCTTTCACTTGAGAGAATAATATATTCTAGGACTTCACCTCAAGCAAGTAGGTAAGCCGTAGAATATCATTTATATTATTCTCTAAAATTTTACAACCAAAAATTATAAACATAATGATTGGTGCTGCTAATGTCCCTGAGCAATCCACCGTAAGATTTAAGTCCATCGAATAGAACTCATTCTACACTACCTCATAAAATATGGTATCTCTGTATCTTTGCAGCGGTTACATGGCTCCTGAATACGCAATGCGGGGTTATTTGACTGACAAAGCAGATGTCTACAGCTTTGGAATTGTTGCCCTGGAAATTGTCAGTGGGAAGAGCAATACTAGTCATCGAGCAAAGGAGGACACCATTTATCTTCTTGATTGGGTAACAGAAGTCTCTCCCCATCTTCAATTTTTTTTTTGTTTTCCCTGTTGTTACTTGATTATGATATGTATCTTGTTTTCTAGGCATTGTTCTTGAAAGAGGAAGGGACTTTGCTGGAGCTTGTCGATCCAAGTCTCGGACAAGACTACGACGAGGAAGAGGTGATAACAATGATTAATGTGGCTCTGCTTTGCAGTAATGTCTCTGCAGCAGTCAGGCCTGCGATGTCTGCAGTAGTAAGCATGCTCGAAGGGAAGGCTGCTGTTCAAGATTTCGACATTCCAGATAAAAGTAAGTCAATGGATGAGCAAAAGATTGAAGAGATGAGGAAGCATTTTCAAGTCATCAACATACAAGAAATAAGTGAGACTCAAACTCAGAGCATGTCAATGGATGGACCGTGGACTGCTGCTTCTACATCTGATGGTGATCTTTATCCAGTCTCTTTGAATTCTGACTATTGGAAGGGCAGAGTTTAGAGAAGTGTGCCCTTCTACCACCACCACCACCACCACCACCACCATCTTATTACTTTTGTTTTAAAACATGTTTTGTTGCCTTGCTATTATTATTTTGGTGTATACTTGTTGACTTATTCCAGGTGAATTACATTTGTTTCTGTTTGGCAGTACTTTTCAAAAATACTTTTAAAAAAATTAAAAATTTTGTATTTTGTATTTGTTGTTTTAAATTAATGGGTTTTTTTGTACTATTAGATTATTTTGATGTTATAATATCAAAAATAATTTTCCTTTAAGAACTTTTGATTTTTGCACCTCACACAAGAACATCTAATTTTCCCTAGTGATAGATTTTTATCAATTGAAAATAAAAAATTCATAAATCTTCTTACACCTACAATATAATCAGGATTAAGACGATCATCCATGAGATGACGATACATCCACGATCAATCATCAATATTAATCTAGTTAACATGATAACACAAAGAAACATTTTAAAATATTATTTCATTTCGTATTACCCATAAGCTAAATTAAAAATATTATACAATAAAATATATTGAAAAAAATAAAATGATTATTTAGATTATTATTCAATTTTTCATGGTTCTCATCAAGTTTAATTTAGGTTTTTATGAGTATGTTTTTTTAAAAAGAATAATTATTATGCGCCTAGAATAAAAAAAAAAGTGTAGATATAAGGTTCCTACATGATTCATTCATAGTAAATCCATAAATAATTTCTTGGAACCATCTAATTTTTTAAACTCACCCACATCAGAATTGTAGTCATAATAAATTTTATCCTCGTAATACTTTAACCTTAAAATATTTGTCAACACACCATTATGTCAGGACAGAAATTCACCATCAACATAACAGCAGAAAATCAAGAAGTTTACCAATAATCAATTAAATTTAAAACATGTTACACTCTATTCATTCCCTGAAGGTTGCAGCTCGGAACTCAAACTTTGATGATGATGATGATGACAAGCACTCAGAGTAACATGGCAGTTCAATTCACTTGGGCACTGGTTTTCATTCTCATCACTGTTAATCCTGCATATCATAACTCTACATCTTTACACTGTTAGTTTCATATATCCTAGCAAACAAAAATCATAAACCTACTTTTTACCTTTTAATCTCTTCTAAGCCCCATGCGTAATTTACCACACACAGATATAATATATATGTTCAGAGCCAAAAATACATGACATTGTAGAGAAACAGAAAATAGCATATCCACAATAATCCAGCAGGCAAATAGCATTATCCAAACCCACAACAGAAACAAAAGCACTTCAGCAAAGCTAACCGAACTAGAACCCCAAATTCATCACTAACCTCATTGCAAAAAAACACAAAAGTGCGGCTATGTAGCTTTTACGATGATGATTAAGCATTTCAGCAGACTTCACAAACGAAAGTCAACACACTGTGCAATCCCAAAATCAATGTCCAACCAATCCTGGAAAATATATATATATATATCGAAAACAAATGGTGATCAAATCAGTTCCTCAGGGATTTTAACAGCACAATACACAAATCCGAATATTAAACTAAAAACAATCAAGAAATTTAAAGAAGTATAACCATTGAAGATAACATCTTAAACTACCCAAACAATTGGAAATTTAACATCCATATCCAGAGCATATTGATGATTGTTTCATTTTCATTTTAAATTGGAACTCATCATAGCAGTGGCAAATATTGCTCTAAGACGAATGAAAATGTTTCATTTTCACTTCTATGGACGATTGTTTTCATAACTTATTATGAAATACTAATATGAACACTGGGGCAGCTGCCTTACGGGTAGTCTGGTATCTCAAAGGTAATCCGGGTCAGGGAATATATCTCAGACATAAATGTGATTTGCAGTTAAATGGATGGTGTGACGCCGACTGGGCCGGGTGTCCTCTGACTCGGCGTTCTCTTACTGGTTGGGTTGTTTTCCTTGGAGATTCCCCGGTGTCTTGAAAAATAAAGAAGCAGCATATCATTTCTCATTCCTCTATTGAAACAGAATACCAATCTATGGCAATGACTACGTGTGAGTTGACTTGGCTTAAAGCCCTTCTCTCTAGTCTCGGAGTATCTCATACCCATCCTCTGTCTCTTCACTGTGATAGCTAGGCGGCTTTCCACATTTCTCAAATCCTGTTTTTCACGAACACACTAAATACGTTGAGGTCGATTGTCACTTTATTCATGATGCCATTGTCGCTGGGGATATTACTCCTCTGTTTGTTTCGTCGTCCATGCAACTTGCTAATAACGACAATATGAGTTTCTAAGATTGTATTTTAGGAAGATAGTGATTGAGTCCAATAGTGTATCCTAAGTCCACGGGAATTAGCACATATTTAGGAAAGGAATGCCTAAAGATTAGGGGATTGTTTTGTATATTAAACCCAATAATACAGAATGACAGACACGGTTTTCTTTGGCTAAAACACAAGATCAGCCTTGCTTGGCTGTTTTGTTATCTTGTTTGTTCTGCAATAACTATTCTATCCCCGATGATATTAAAGATGATAATTAATCGATTGAAAAACAAATCGACAACTATCTGTAAATTTGCTTTCAACAAGGTCCTCTCCTTGTCTGCAGCAGTAGACCCATGGTCACTCAACTCAACAGTTCAGTTTTTTTCTGTTAATTAGAATAAGCTTACAATACTTGGTGGAGAAAAAGAGACTACCTTCAACCTCGGTGGTGGTGGTCACAAGTCTATTGGAGGAGGTAGATCAGATGATGAAGAACACGATTTAGGAAACAATTGGATCTGTGTTGATTATAATTCTTCAATTGCAGAATATTAATGAATAAACTGCAGACGTGAAGAACACAGATTTGCAGAAGTTGTTATTTTATTGAATTCTAAATACTCTTTAAATAGAGATAGAGTTTTACATGGAAGCAAAGACAATTCAAAATTCAAAAATAAAAAACATGGATAACATCAGATCAATTATGATCAGTGATTTATTCCTAAAATCTTGGCCTTTAGCAGGACTCCTTATTAACTAAAATTGCTCAGAATGCAACAACTCAGCTTCCTGGTCTTCTACAGCTTCGAAGACACCTCATCAACACTCCTCCTTGTCTTGACAGCAGCAGATGCCAAGCTTTCTTCATAAGTCTTCAAAACTGGCTTTAGGGAGTGCTTTTGTTAGAACATCTGCAATCTGATCATTAGTTCTGCAATATAGCAGAACAACTTCTCCTTCTTTTTGTGCTTCTCGTAGAAAATGTAGCTTGATTTTGAAATGCTTGGTTCAGCCATGAAACACTGGGTTATTTGAAATAGAAATTGCAGCCTGATTGTCAACATAGATTTTTGTTGGTTCCAGTTGATTCATATGCAGATCAGCAAAAATCTTCCTTATCCATGTAGCTTGATTAACAGCAGCAGTAGCTGCTGCATATTCAGCTTCAACTGTGCTTTGAGCTACATTTTCTTGCTTCCTTGAACACCAAGAGAACATGCTTGATCCAAAGCTAAAGCAATAGCCTGAAGTGCTCTTCATGTCGTCCACTGATCCTGCCCAGTCACTATTAGAGTATCCATGCAGCATGAAGTTCTGAAGATGAGTAAACTTTATCCCATAGTTTATTGTACCTTTAACATATCTTACTATTCTTTTTGCAGCTTGAAGATGCAACTCACTTGCACAATGCATGAACCGTGACAGTAAGCTCACAACAAATGCAATGTCTGACCTTGAAGCTGTAAGATACATTAAACATCCAATTAGGCTTCTGTACTGACCTTCATCTACTTTGTTTGTTCCATCATTCTTGCTGAATTTCTCCTTCAAGTTCATAGGAGTGCTTGTGCTTTTGCAGCTTTCCATGTGAAATTTCTTCAATATCTTCTTGGCATAATTCTGCTGACCTATGAAGATTCCATCATCACTTTGCTTCACCTCCATTCCCAGGAAGTAAGACATCAACCCAAGATCTTTCATTTCAAACACATCACCTATTTCTGCCTTGAACTCTTCAATTTGTGTCTTGTTATTTCCTGTAACAAGTAAATCATCAACATAAACAGACACAATAATTAAATTTTCATCAACTCCTTTTACATACAACGTGGCTTCACTTAAACTTTTAGTAAAGCCTAGTTGATGTAAATGATCATCGATTCTGCTATACCAAGCTCTAGGAGCCTGTTTGAGGCCATACAAAGCCTTCTTCAACAAGTAAACCTTCTCCTCTTGTCCCTTTACTTCAAAGCCTTTTGGTTGTTCTATGTAAATCTCCTCCTGCAGGTATCCATTCAAGAACGCAGACTTCACATCCAGCTGATAAACTTTCCACTTTTTTGTGCAGCCACTGCTAGTAGCAGCCTGATTGTGTCCATGCGTGCTACTGGTGCGAATGTTTCTGAAAAAACCACACCAAACACCTGAGCATAGCCCTTCACAACTAGTCTAACTTTGTATTTGTTTATAGAACCATCTGCATTTTGTTTGGTTCTATAAACCCATTTAACTCCTATGGTCTTCTTGTGTAAAGGCTTGTCCATCAGCACCCATGTATCATTTTTCTCGATCATTTTAAGCTCCTCCTGCATTGCTTTAACCCATTCTCTTTTCCTCACTACTTCTTTAAATTCTGCAGGTTCACAAACAACAATATTGCTACTTTCATAAATTTCAGCCAATGATCTTGTACCTCTTACTAGTTCATCATCAATATTGTCATTGATTATCTCCAAGATTGGAGATTCTTGCTGTTTTGTTGATGATTCCATCTGTTCTTCAGATTGCTCCCACTTCTATTGTTGATCTTCCATAAAGTTCACATCTCTACTTACCAGAATTCTTCCATTTTGAGGTTGGAAGATTCTGTAAGCTTTCGATGGACTGCTATAACCAATGAATACTCTAGGTTCTGACTTCTTATCCAGCTTATCTCTTTTCACCTGTGGCACATGTGAAAAACAAACGCAACCAAAAAAATTTAGATGTTGCAGGTCTGGTTTGTATCCAAACCAAGCTTCAAAAGGAGTTTTCTTGTGCAAGGCTCTAGTTGACATTCTGTTCAGCAAATACACTGAGGTATTTGCAACTTCAGCCCATAACTTCTTTGGCAACTCTTTTTCGTGCAGCATACATCTTGTCATTTCCATGATATTCCTGTTTTTCCTTTCACTCACACCATTCTGCCGAGGTGTGTAGGGTGCAGTAAGTTGATATTCAATTCCATATTCATCACAGAATTTCTGAAATCTCCCCCAGGTATACTCCTTTCCATTGTCTGATCTTAAAGTCTGAATCCTGCACCCACTTTGGTTTTCCACCCATGCTTTATACTTCCAGAAAATATTATCAACTTCAAATTTAAATTTAAGAAAGAAAATCCAACAGAACCTGGAATAATCATCAATGAAGATGATATAATATCTACTGTCATTCAAAGAAACTGTACTCAGAGGACCTCCAACATTTGTATGCACCAGCTGAAGTTTTCGTGTTGCTCTCCAAGTTGCATGAGGAAATGGCTTTCTAACTTGCTTCCCATATTGACATGTTGCACAATTTGTTGCCCTGCTCTCGAGTTGTGGTACTCCTTTTATAAGAGCATGTTTTTGCATATACATAAGCCCTGTATGGTGGAAATGTCCCACCCTTTTATGCCATAGTTCATCACTACATATTTCTGCAAAAAAACACACTCTGCTCCTTCTCCACTAGGTTTAAGAAAAAACCTTTTGATTTCATTCTCACCTTAAACACATTGTTGCCCAAGTTATCTTTAATCAAACACCATTAATCTTCAAACATTACTTTGAAATCTTTCTCCATAAGCTGCCCAACACTAAGCAGGTTGTGATAATGTCAGGCACATATAAGACATCTGGAATATATTTCATACCTGACAAGCTATTTAAGACAACAGTTCTTTTGCCTTTGACATCAATATAATCACCATTTCCAACTTTAACTTTGGAAACAGTGGTGCTGTCAAGTTTTGAAAACAATTTCTGGTTGTTTGTCATATGGTTTGTGCAACCACTGTCAATCAACCAGGAAATCATTAGAATTATTGTTTGTTGAGAAACTTGATGCAATAAATAGCTGCTCCTCTTCAGATTATTGTGCAACAACAACCTGATTTGCCTTCTCTTCATGTTGTGATGTCTTGCAAATTCGTTCAACATGCCCAGTTTGTCTACATTTTCTGCACTTGATATCTGGTCTCCACCAACACTTGATCGGCTGATGATTTGTTTTTTTACAGTAGATACATGGTGGAAATGTTTCCACCTTGTTTCTGTAAATTTGAACATTTTTCTTCTTGAAAAATCTCCTGTCTTTTCCTCCTCCTTGATATTGAGTTCTTGCTTGAAAGGATCCCTGCATGGATTCTTCAAGTCTCATTGATCTTCTCTGTTCTTGTGCCTGCAGTGCATTTGTTAATTCTCCAAGAGAGATGTTGGTTAAGTCCTTTGTCTCTTCCAATGAAGAGATTTTGGACTCATATTTTTCAGGCATGGTAACCAGTATTTTCTACACAATTCTATCATCAGAAAATTCTTTTCCAAGCAATCTTACTTTGTTTATTATGCTAAGCAACCTGTCAGCATAATCTTTGATTTTTTCGGTTTCCTTCATCTTCTGCATTTCAAACTCTCTGATCAAGTTAAGAACCTGTATATTCTTAGTTCTTTCATTACCTTGATATTCCTTCTTGAGATACTCCCAAATACCTTTTGCAGAATCCAAGTTCATGATTCTTGTGAAGATTGTGTTGGATACTGCAGCATATAGGCAAGCTTTGGCTTTGGATTTCCTTGTCTTCTTGTCCTTGTGGATCTTCAGCTGAGCCACTGTTGGATTTGCAGCCAAATCAGGAACAACATAGTTCTCCTCTACTGCTTCCCACAGATCCAAAGCCTCTAGATGTACTCCCATTTTGATGGCCCAAGTTTCATAGTTTTCAGCATTGAAAATTGGTGGTGAACCGTGTGAGATGATTGTTTCAGAATCCATTCTGGTTTTTTGGTTGTGTTTGTGGTTTGATTTTGGTTTGTGTTTTTGTTTCTCTCAACTCACAAGTCCCTCAAGAAAATCTATTGCTCTGATACCAATCTGTCGATTATAATTCTTCAATTGCAGAATATTAATGAATAAACTACAGACATGAAGAACACAGATTTACAGAAGTTGTTATTTTATTGAATTCAAAATACTCTTTAAATAGAGATAGAGTTTTACATGGAAGCAAAAACAATTCAAAATTCAAAATTCAAAAATCAAAAACATGGATAACATCAGATCAAATATGATCAGTGATTTATTCCTAAAATCTTGGCCTTCAGCAGGACTCCTTATTGACTAAAATTGCTCAGCATGCAACAACTCAGCTTCCTGGTCTTCTGCAGCTTCGAAGACACCTCATCAACAATCTGTGAAATTAATTAGCACAAAATCTTCACACAACGGTCGCTGGGGAGAGGACAGGAAAGATCAAGGATGCTTCGTTGTGGTTGTGATGGGTCTAGTGGGGAATTGAATATCGGAGCCGGTGCCTGCTAGTGTAGAGATCGACGAAGAACTTGATTGCTATTTTCACTGTTAATTGGTTTTTGAGGTAGATATGTATCATCTGAGCAAGAGGAGAACGATATGTATTAAAATGAGTTTAAAACAATATTTTAATCAGTAATCTGTAACAGATTATCGGTTGCAAATTTGATAAATACTTTTCTAAAATAAATTATTATTATTGAGCAACAGAAAATTCATTGCTAAACATATTTCTGTGCAAATGCTCTTAGGATAATTAAAAATTGCTTCTATACAAAAAGCAATCTGCAGATTTGGAAAAATGGTGACATACACTGGCTGACAATGCCAAATCGAAAGACTCCAATGTTTTTTTTATTAATAAATGTAACTCTTGATCTCTCAGGAATCCTATTTGCAAACTCAGAATACCAGACCAAAAGAAAACGAGGGACTATTTCATCAATTTCCGTTGATCAGTCAAAGTTGACGTCGTAAAGATCCTCTAGAAGCTTGGACGATGAGGAATTTGTGATCTCATCCGTACTGATAGGAAATTCATAATCAATTGATATGCTTTTCTGTATCTGACTGCTTTGCGATCCATTTGAGACGTGTGTTTGGCTATCTTGTGAGAGAAGCTCGAAGGCTTTGAACCTTGCATCCTGGTTCATGGCACTGCGCTTGACTATCGGGGCCTGGACTGGAATTTGACCCTCAACCATCCTCACTGCAGAAGACATTGATGGCCTCAAAGTGGGAGACGGGTTGGTGCACAAGAGAGCCAAGTTCAGCATCCTCATTGCCTCTATTTTTGAGTAGTGTGAACCAAGGCCTGGATCCACTAGCTCTAGAAGGTTTCCTTGTTCTTGCAGGACGTAGGCCTACAATTATCAAATACCATGCATTTTCCATGAGTCTACAATCATGCTCATCGGTGATGGTCAGTGTAAATGTGAAATGTGTAGACAGAATTTGAAAGGAAATGATACAAGTTACCCAGTCAAGAAGATAAACGAACTCCTCTTTCGGCCTGTAATTTGTGTTGCTCTTCCCGCTGACAACTTCTAAAACAACTACTCCAAAGCTGTAAACATCTGCTTTATCTGTCAAGTAACCCCTCATTGCATATTCTGGAGCCATATAACCTCTGGAAGAGAAATTAGAAAGAATCAGCAGAGTAAGGATTGTCCATGAGCTAGTGAAATAAATTTGTATGTACTTTTCATAGTATAATCATATACAGGGCGATAACCATCTGTGCTGTTATTAGATGCCATCAAATAAAATGTCTGCATTTTATAATATTTCCATCTGATATCCATATTGTTTATAAAATCATTACCAAAAAAAAAGGGTTTAATTATCCCTTTACCACTACCAAGGAAATTATATTGAAAGAACAAGGGGGAGGAAGAACTCACATTGTCCCAGCAATCCGCGTGCTGATATGAGTGTTTTCTTCTTCGTCAAGTTTAGCTAAACCAAAGTCAGATATTTTGGCATTTAGATCCTTGTCAAGCAGCACATTGGTTGCCTTTATGTCTCTGTGTACAATTTTCAGCCTTGACTCTTCATGAAGATAAGCCAATCCCTTCGCAATACCCAACAGTATTTTCTTTCTTGTTTGCCAGTCCAGTTTAATCTGGTGTTCATCACGACCTGGTACAGATGAGACAGGAAAGCTATATGATCACATTCCCATTCTATAGACTATATAAACTGATACATTAAGGAGTCGGTCAAGCAATTACCAAAAAGTGCCCGAGCAAGACTATTGTTTTCCAAGTATTCATATACTAACAGCAGCTGATTTCCTTCAATACAGCACCCATACAGCTTCACCAGATGGGGATGTTGCAGGGCAGAAATCATGCCTATCTCATTCACAAATTCACGATTTCCTTGTTTTGATTTGGCTGATAACTGCTTCACAGCGATTACAGAACCATCTGACAAAATACCCTGCAATAAAACAGATTGAAATTTCAGAATGTTCAGAAAGATAATGCTTCCCTTTTATCACAAGCTTTTGCATGTGCGATAAACTTTTTATACAAGGCCCCATATAGTAAGAACACGTTGTCAGCACATGAATTAACTAAATTTTGAACTGGAAAACTCATAATAAATACCTTGTAAACTGGACCAAATCCTCCTTCTCCTATCTTATTTGCAGGGTCAAAGTTATTGGTCGCATGTTTAATTTGCCTTAAGCTGAAATAACCAGTTTGGAGATCTAGAGCACGGAGTTCTGTGATGAGCAGAATTCAAAGTCAGCATGACAAGGATAATCAAAAGTTCTACAACAACATACTTCTTGTTCCATTAATCTTACCTTTATCTTCAAGGTCCTTCCCTCCCAGGCAACCTTTTTTCCGGAGGACAAGCAAAACCAATGTCGCAAGCACACATGAAGCAACTACAATGCCAGTAATAGCTCCGACTGATAATCCGCCACCATTATCCACCTTAAAGTCTACAAGGAGAGAAATAAATTAAATAACAAGACCGTTGATGGATACAAAAAACCCTCTTGATTTCATCATGACTTACTTGGAGTCACTGTAATGGCAGATATGAGAGGTCCATAGACACCTCTTTCAGGAACGGCAGTGGTTCCTTTGCCTGACCAGTACAAGTGTATCTGCAGTGTGCTACCATTAACAATTATACCATCATATACCTTAGTGATGCCAATACCAACACCTTTAGCTTCCTCGCTAATATTGAAACTTTCCTCAACTACCTTCCCCTGCAGGAAGAATTTCCGAGCATAACTCTTACAGGTTTTAAAGAGTGTGACCACTCTTTTCTAACGAAACTTGAAAAGGATCCATAACACATGGTAGGTTTCATGAGGTTATTTAGAAATACAACCACAGATAAAAAGAAAAATCCTAAACAAATACGCTACTTGAAAATGATTTTACTCACTTGAATTGATATATCAAATATCCGCCTCCCAAGGCTGCTAAAAGACTGATTATTGGAAAACATAATTTCAGCAAAGTGGAGCTGCACTTTGTAACTGCCCGCCAGCATGCACAGGCCATAGTACTTGAGTGATTGAGGAGCAAGGCGAGCAGTTTGGTAAAAACCGGTCACATTCAGACCAAAAGAATTTGTTGCTCTGTAAGCACCGTTATCAGTGCCAATATAAGCCCCTGTAATGCTGTAACCCCATCTTTCTGATGAAGATGCAAATTCAGCTGCCCCCCCTGTAGTTGCGTCATCTTCATATTCATTACCACCAACAGTCTCACTGCTCCCTCCACAGTTTATGAACAAGGAATGGTCTGTAGAACAAAGGATCAATGTCATAAGCTGCCTTCCCTAGGACAACAAGTACTCTATTTATTTAATTACACTTTCATCAAACACCAGAGTACTGTTTCTACACGCTTACGTTGAGGTTTTCTTGTGCAGACAAGGTCCTTGTTCAAGCACCAAGGAATCCTGTAGAAAAGAATGAGGGTTATCCGTAAGTCAAATTTCTAGACTTTTTAGAAGGCATCTTAGTGAAGGAGGAGCTTACTTGTTATTCCCAGTTGAGACATGACTAGATACCAAGTTCCTATATAATTTCAAAATACGAGTTAGGAATCAACATGAGACAAGGGAGAAGAAACAAGTAGTGGGAAAAAAAAATGCCTACACTGGTAGCTGTTGACAACTTAGCTGAGCTGACCCATTAAAATTGTTGTAAGATAAATCCCTGAAATAAAATTTCACGGGAGGGGTAAAATAGTTGATGATTGAGGAGGACAAAGATTGGTGCATTTCATGTATAAAGAAACGTAAAAAACTTCTGCAACTTCTATCAAATCCCGGAAAAACATTGCAACCAAATAATACAAATTTGTAATAGACTCACAAGTCTTTCTTGCTGTCCAATATCCAAACAGGCACTTCTCCGGTTAGAAAGTTGTTATTCAGAAACCTACACATTAATAAACAGGTAGTGAACCAGCAGGCTGTCAATTTGAGAAATATATTAGAAACGAAGGTCATGTGCTTTAAGCAAGCGTTTATTGACTTACATGAACTTTATTTTTGTCAATGATATGCCAGGAATCGTGCCTGTCAACTTGTTAAAGCTCAGGTCTCTGAAATGAAATATATACAAATTAATGAAATCACGTGAAAAAAGTACCAGATAAAATTTGCTCTGGGCATTACAAACACACTGAAATCTGATTCACAGACTATCGGGCCAGTCCAAGTTGTCGGACTAATAATATCCAAAGTCCTATTACATCCTCTGCAGCATGGATTTTATGAAAACATGAGCCCCCACCATCATGATTTTGAATAATGCAGACCATCTGCAGGTCTAGCTCATGCTCACAGAAAACAAATGGATTCTTTTGTAGCCTACATAGTTTATTACTTTGTTATAATGTTGAACATCACCAATAGCTGTTAGAGAATAATATAAATCATATTCTGGGGCCTCACCTATCAGCTTAAGCTTTTAGGTGAGATGGTTCTTTGACATGGTATCAGAGCCTTGATGACCCAGCGGTCACGAGTTCGAATCTCACCACCCCCATTCTATTTGATAAAAATCAAGCACAAGGTGATGTGGGTCTGTGCAAGTTTCAAGCCCAAAGGGCTTTCACTTGAGGGGGTGTGTTAGAGAATAATATAAATCATATTATGGGGCCTCACTTACAAGCTTAAGCTTTTAGGTGAGATGGTTCCTTGACAATAGCATCTCATGTGACATATCAAGATTGGTTTGTAAGCAATCCGACCTCACTCAATGAGAATCTAAAAACAGGAAGTTTTAAAAGAGGAAAAGACTGGAGCCTCATGGTTAGCCACTTAACTGTTGGGAATGATCCTTGTTCAACCAGGATGAATAAGGAATCAACTTATTTCTATACCTTTACTGATACACTTTGCTTTATCTTACATTAAATGAGACCAAATGATAGAATAAAGTGTTGTCAATCACTTAGCACATCTTGTCATTTTGAATCCGAGTAACATAATGTGACGCAAATAAAACTCATGAAATTAAGCATTGCCATAAAGGTAACTGTTAGAGAAACTTACAGAGTATCTAGCATTGTCATTTTTCCAAGGTCTTCTGGGATTGAACCAGTCATTGAGCAATTTCTCAGAATCCTGAGTAAAAAAAAAACACATGTATTGAATTACTGATTTAAAATGGCCGGAGGAATCTAAAAGTAATTAGAAAGCATAAAAATATGTTCGATCAGTCTCATTCAACTCACAGTTTTTCCATTTCTGTCATATCTTTCAGATCAGGGAAAGTTGAACCCGATCCTTTCAAATCCGATATTCTCCTGAAAAAAACAAGACAGTAGAAAAAATCAGTTCTCTCAAATACAGACTTTCCGAAAAGAAACGAGGCAAAAAGTTTTGAGCTGAATGTGAAGCTACAAGATAGGGAACGTGAGCTCACAAATTTACTAATTTTTTTAACAGTGAAATGGTAGAGGGAATAGGACCCTCCATGGATGTTCCCTGCAAATTCCTGCAAGAGAAATATACCACTGTTAGGAATGAAAGAGGGAAAGGAAAATGGAATTCCATTCAGATTGTGTTCGAGGACACATTGGCAGATAAATGGAACAAAGCAGATACTCACAATGTGGTCATGTTGGTCCAGTTCCC
The DNA here is from genome assembly GCA_027405865.1 of Salix purpurea. Taxonomy (NCBI): domain Eukaryota; kingdom Viridiplantae; phylum Streptophyta; class Magnoliopsida; order Malpighiales; family Salicaceae; genus Salix; species Salix purpurea. Next base: position 23,273,671 of record JAOWLH010000002.1, read on the forward strand.
GATAAATTCAGGTATCTTCCCTGACAGTTCATTTCCATCTATCCTACTGCAGGAGCATTTGAAACAGATGGTTACTAAAGCTCAGCATAGTATGTACTGTAAGTAAAATTGCGACCCACATCATCACTTACAAATCAGTTAAACTCTTTAAATTGCCAAATGTGTCTGGTATTGTTCCTGTAAAATTGTTTGCGGAAAGAAGACTGCAGGGGTAAATAATACTAAGTTACAAATAAATTTCTCTGAGTGAGCATCATACATCGTCACCATAGATAAAAAGAGTTAGATTGAGTATGATGTAGTAGATAAACTCAGATAGAAGATGAAGGCATCTGTCTTACAGTCTCTCCAAGCTTTTCAAATTTCCAAGCTCTGGAGGAAGAGACCCTCCCAGCAGGTTATTTTCCAGGACCCTGCAAGATTGTCAAATTCAAGATTTAACGTTCTAGCTTAGTGTTTGATTTAAGAAGTTCGTTTTGTGACTTACAGCTCCTCCAGTGTGGTAATGTTGCCTATTTCCGGTGGAATTGGACCGGTGAGACGGTTAACGATGAGAGACCTAAGACATGAGAAAATTGGCGAACAGGTTAACTTGTACATGAGAAAAACAGCCTCACATATACAGAATGCACGAAAAAAACTTACAGAATCTTAAGTTTAGGAAGCTGAGCAAGTCTTGGAGGGATTGTCCCACTAATATAGTTGCGAGTCAGATCACTGTCCAACGAAAAATGCTTCATCTCAGTCATTCTGTAATTCCTTATAGTTTTACAAGTCACTGTTTCTCTTAGCCACTTGGACAAAAACCTATTCCCGTTTGAATCATCATAAAACTTTTATTTGTTTTAATAAATTAATTAATTAAAATCCTCTGTGAAGGTGCCAGGAAATGTGAAGAAAAGAAATCCAAATATATAGCAATTGATCTCTAATCAATAATGATATTAATGAAGTTGACTAAGAATCGTAGAAAATGCACTCATCACTTGCATTTCAACCAGTTCCGGAAGGTCTCCTAGTTCCTCTGGTAGAACTCCATTCAAATTAAATCTTTTCACTCTTCTGTCAAAAACAAAATATAAGAATTAGTAGTAAATAAAAAAGAGCAGAAAATGGAAGTATCGATCACCAATGTATAGACTATAGACTATACAGAGACTCTGCTCTCCATTAAATATTATTTTTACTCCCTAGCTGTTGCATGAACAAATTTTTGCTTGTGTTTTTATTATTAAAAGAGTAGCATAAATTCATATTTAAAATAGAAAAACGTATCGCCATCACCATGAACTTGTTAAAATAAATATATAAAATAGAAAAGTAGTGTTTTATTCTACTCTTTCACAAAACATCAAATTTATTCTGAAAATTATATATAAATCTCATGGTTTTTGCAAGAGGGGAGAATTACAATTCTTGAATATTTCCTATATATATATAAATAAATAAAAACATACATGTTAGTGACATGACAAACGGTCTCATTCTCGAATGTACAGTTGCATTGAACAATGCTTTGAGTATTGTTGTCGGTTGTGGTGTAGTTCCACCACTCTGCCTTATCACAAGAAGTTTGATCGATTGTGGCCCAATTGCTGATATTCAACTTCTCGGATATGTTTTGAAGCGTTTGTACTGTTACATACAATTCAGGAACTTCAATGATCCATAAAAACAATAATAATATTAATTATCCATAAAATATTGTATGAAGGCCTTGCTAAAACACAACTAGATAGTAATATTATTATTATTATTATTATTATTATTATTATTATTATTAGGCAAAGAAAATGCTGACAATAATGTCAAATTATATTTTTCAACAAATTATTTGGATAAGCATAACTCTTAATTGGATACCCCACAAAGTTCGAGACATTTGACAAAAAAAGTGAAAACGTATGCTTGATCCATTTGCATTTTGGCATTTCATTGATTTATCATATCTAGTGGCCAGTTTCTGCTATTAGTTTTAAATTTATTTTCATCCGTTAACAATTGATAACGTTTTTATCCTCAAACTTATTTTTTTCTCTTTGAAATTCATTGGAATTCTTTAATTTCAAATAATTATGTACAATGATTCTTAATGCCCTAACATAATTTACTAACTCTGCAACAAAAATCACAAAATACTCAAAAATATTAGGAATGAACTATTTATTATTAAAAACAATAGTTCACAACACCAAAACAACTCTTACAAAGCTCTCTGTCAACTCTTAATCCTAACATGTTTGATATCAGAACTTGCAAAAAAATTCAGCTACGCCCCTTCATAACTATTGTTAAACCAAAATGACAAAATGCTTTATTTAAATTTTCTAATTATTTCTTTTATTTATATTTTTTGAAATTGTTCTTATTCTAATTACTTCAAATAATTAGTTACTATAATTTATCTCGTACCAATTTTAGTTCATAATTACAACTAAGAATATCTTTAATGGTATATTTTTTATTAACAACTTGCATTCATGTGTGTATATGTGTTAGTTAGATAAAAATCTAAGCATTATTTTCACAAGTTTTAATCTAAAACACTCGACAGAATCATGAATTTAAATATAAATAAAATATAATTCATGGTGTCAAAGTGTTTCATTCTATTATAGAATTTTGATTGCTATATGTTTTGTCTACAAATATGCCTAAAAAATGAGATTCCATGTCGTTTTTATTTTTTATTCGGATGATTTTGTTTTTAAGTGATTTCATTGTTATATGGTTTAAAGTATATGTTATGGTATTTATTAGGTATTTTGGGGTAAAATAGGTTGAAAAACATAATATCAACATCAAAATCACACTCCTTGGATTTCCGACAACCATAATATGGTCAGATTTTGGCAGTAACAAGTGATGTGTCTCCTACAATTGTTTTTTGAATAAAAAAAGATGAACGACATATTCATCAATTTAAAAATTAAATAAACATCAAAACATCTAACTTTTTTTAGAATTTTAATTTTAAGTTTTTTATATATATATACATAAGAAAAACTCTTTTCTTTTCTAATTGAAAGACCTATTTTAGTCCAATTTAGGCCTTGAATGGCAAAAAAATCAAATCTGGGGTTTAATTTGTAATTTTAAAAATGATTTGGTCTAATCAGGGGTTTAATTACATAAAATTCGAAGTTTGTTAGTCAAATGAGAGCCAAATTGCACAATTAAACCAAGGACCAAGCTGGAAAAGGCGCGTAAACATAGGGGCCGTATTTAATATGAACCATGGACCAAATCAAAGAAATTAAAAGTTTGCCAGACAATAAAGGTCAAATTGTACAAATTCATAACTAAGGACTATAATGAAAATGACGACCAACTTACGGGTTGAAATTTTGTTTGACAAGGTAAAATTGAAAGTAATTGAAAGTTTAGATGTAATTAGGAGTGTAATTAGAAGAAAGTTTAAAAGTAGGAACTTCATTGAAATTATCCAGTATCTTAATCTATAAATGTTGTTTGTGTTTGTTTTTATTGCTTATGTTTGTTACTCTCAAAGTTTTATTTACCTTTTGTTTAATTCTTGTATTGTTGTTCAAATCATTGTTGTTTAAATATATTTTTTTGTTCATTTTTTGTTTTAGTTTGATATTTGGACATACTTCATGCTTAGCTAATGATTGGATGTTCATCCTCATCATAGCTAAGTTTGTTCATGTACAAAGGGACTTAAGAAAACAATTTTTTAATCCAGGTTACACGAACACAAAAGATGTGTTATGTTTCATTGTTTTAAGTTTCACTACCATGGGTTCGAATGTGGTATTCTGATGTGGTTTTTTTTTTTATCCACTTGTTTTGTTATGTGTTATCATGACCTGTTAGGATGATAAAATGCATGTTTATGAAGCCAAAATGCTATTAATTTATTTTTGTTTAATCACACCCTTCAATAAAAAAAATATTCTATTTTGTATTTCAATTTTTTATCTTTATTCTCTTAATTATCATTTTTTGTTTGAGATCCTTTTGTATAATTAACAATTATTTTCCAAGTTAATTCTTCAGTATTTAATTGGTTTGGAATCGCATTTCATAATTTTTCTAGATATGATGCTTCTAGTCTAATGCCCTGAATTATGGGTTTAAGAAGTTAGCACTTATTAATATTATTATTATTATTTACTTATCTTCTTTTTAACTTTGTGATAGAATGCTTCAAGCCTAATTATTCGGGTTATGAGTTTAAAAATTTAAACACATATTGATTTTTTTTTAAATAGGTTTTATAAAAAAAAAATATTTTTTCTATCAGGTTATTTCAATTTTATGATATATTTTCTTAGGTTTTCTTGTTTATTTTATTTCATCCTTTTATGTTTAATAAACTATGAATTTAAATACATTGTTGGTATCATTTTTTTAATATTATGTCCTACTGTAAATATTTACTTTCTTCTCTTATATATCCAGAGGGAGTCATTTAGTATATAATCCGAGTAATAATAATTTTTTTACTACAGTTAACAGTTTTTATGGGAAAACAAAATCAGTCTGCGGTGTAGATAGGTAGTTAAAGGCAAAGAGCCAGACTACGTGTGCAATAAATAAACCAGAAAGTTGCAATAGTTGTCTATTACATAAGGTCACTTAGCATTATCGAAAAGTTGCAATAATTGCTTTGATGACGTCGACATACCATATATTATTATTATTATTATTATTATTATTATTATTATTATTATTACAATATGAATATTTTAGTGATTTTCAACCTTCAAATAAACCAGAAAGGTAGGAACCTTCCGCCAAATTTGTCTATTACATAGCATTTCGAAAAGTTGCAATAATTGCTTTGATGACGTCGACATACCATATATTATTATTATTATTATTATTATTATTATGGATTCTTCTTCTTCTTCTTCTTCTTATTATTATTATTATTATTATTATTATTATTACAATATGAATATTGTAGTCATTTTCAACCTTCAAATAATTGTTGAAATATAGTTTCAGAAAGAATATTTCAAGCCAACTTCGAAGAGAGTGGATGAACTAATCTCCACTCTCTCTCTCTTCGATCAACACTATTCTTCATTTTGATTTGCTTAACTGTAATTAGAGATCGTCAATAACTCTAAGCCTACTTAATCTTTGATTTTATACAAACTGCTACATGGATAACAAGATATATATAGCTGGTTTAAGATGAATATATATATATATATATATATATATATATATATATATATATATATATATATATATATATATATATATATATATATATATCAAAGCTGGTTTAAGATGAAAGAAATCGAGGGGAAAATAAAATTTTAAAAAATAGATGTATTTTTATTATTATTATTTCATATGTTTATTTATAAGTTTTCATGGAGATAATTCTTATTCTATAAAATATAATTAATAAATATATCTTATTTATTTGTTTAAATTTCTGATAAATAAAAACCTTGACCCAAAGTGTTATTTAATAATTTATGTAATTATTTTCCAGTAAAAAAGGAAGTTCCAATGACACTAAAGAAAAAGGTGAGACTATTGAATTGTTAGGAGTACGTACGGACCTTCATGGAGTGGCAAGAGTGGAGTGACTCCTTGAGCATGACATCCACATCTGTCCCCAACAAAGCAATTCAGCGCCACAAATCCAAAAAGCAAAACAGATAAAGTCTTCGACAGTAGCGATGGCCACAACGCCATGTTCAAGCAACTCCTTCTCTTGGCAATGGCTGTGTTTCCTGGGAAAATCTTGGAATGACGATTCGAAGAACAGCAGACCACCAGTCGTTCAACGACAGAAACAGTGTGTCGGGTTGCTTGAGGGAAAGAAAAGAAGAGATTTTCTTTTATAGAGCGATTGAAAAGGTGAGATCAACAGCACCACGGTTTGCTTTAATTTGCTTGTGGAAAGTGTTGCCGGTGGCTGGCGAAACTTCAACGTCTTATATAGAGCGATTGAAAGAGAGTGACAGCTGCATGAGGATAATGATGACGTCGGAAAGTCCTCTCTGGCAGCTGGAGAAAAATCAATGACGGCTCGAAAGAAAAGGATGAAGCTTGTTTTTTCATCTTACAAACTTATCAATCCCACACCTTTTCTTAACAAAAATTTAATGATGTTTTTTATTGGTGTATAAAACATAAAGAATATTATAGATCAATAAGATGCAATTAAGAAATCATATATACAAAATCATTTGAAGATGTTAACAGTTTATAACTACAATTGATATTTTGAGAGAATAATATAAATTATATTTTAGTATCTCACCTAACAGCTTACGTTTTTAGGTGAAATGGTTCATTGAAATGATATTAGAGTCAAGTTGACCTAGTAGTCATGATTTTAAATCCTACCACCGTCATTCTATTTGATAAAAATTAAGCACAAGGTAGTGTGAACTTGTGCAAGTTTCAAGCCCAAAAGGTTTTCACTTGAGAGAGTGTAATAGAGAATAAAATAAATCATATTCTGGGATCTCAACTAATAACTTAAATTTTTAGATGAAATGGTTCTTTGATAGATATAACATCTTATTCCAATAAATTGAAAAGTTCTTTGTAATTTTCTCATTCTCACATTGAAATTTCTTTCTCCACAATTTTATTATTTTATATTAAATTTATTATGGTTCCTTGACATATATAATATCTTATTAGATTTTTTTTCAATTTTATTATTTTACATTAAATTATTTACCCTTGAGCTTTGTCATTTTCTAACTTTTCTTACTATTTGGTTATTTCAAGAGTAGGCCCTTAAAGTTAATCCATATTGGCTTAGGGGTTTTTTGATGTTTTTTTATTGAACTTTGATTTTTTTATTAGGTTATCCTTTTGAATTTTTTTTTTATCCAGCTCTCATATTGCAAGTTTGTCAAGTTGTCTTCAGCTAACTTGTGTTTTCTTGTTTAACATTGTATTTTTTGAGTTTTTTTTCATCTTTGACATAATGTTATTAGACCTTGAACTTTATAACTTTTTTATTTTCCTTATTAAGGGTTCTTTTGGTCTCATATCTCATGTCATGTTTTAATTAGTTTTTTTTTTTTTGTATAAACCACGTGGTGTCCTAGGCGCTGACCCAGACTAATCCACGTTCACACCGGGTGAGCCCTGAAGGGGTAAAGTGCTGGCCAAATAAGTGTCTTCATACAAGAGTAGGGGTCGAACCCCATACCTCTTTTAAGGTGTGAGAGCGTCGAAGCACTCACACCAACCACACTTGGTTATGTTTTAATTAGTTTAACCTAGGCCATATTGGATTATTTTTGCTTGAATTTTTTTTTTTAGCATTGGAAAGAGTTAACCTTGGCATGCGATGTAGCGTAGGCTACCTATCAAGTATAAACTAAAAGAGTTGATGATTTCCTATTCATTACTGTTTAACCAGACTTATTTCCATTATGGATTTCAAAAATTAATTTACTAAAAAAATTAATTTAGTCCTTGAACTTTTATTTTACATAATAGAGCTCTTTTGATCACAATATAGCATCCAATTACATATCTTTTAAGAGTAAATGTTGAATTAAAAGACAGACAACTAAAGTGAAAATAATAATAAAATAGGAGACGACTTTGAAATTCATTTAAAACGTTCATTTTAGTACACTGTCTTTTTTAGATATTAGGAAAATTAGTCCCTCTAATTTTCAAAAATTAATTTTGGTACCAAACTTTATTTTATTTTATTCTTACAATTTTTGTTTTGTGGTGGAGAAAAAGGGCTAGCTAGATTTCATCGTAGAAAGAGAAACAAGTTCAAAGCTGGCCAAATAGTATTTTTTATAGTTTTTTTTTTGTTTTTAAATTATATTGTTTAATTTTACAATACTAATCATATATCTTAATTTGATTGTTGGATTAGGCTAAAATTTTATAAGTCTCTTGAAATATTGTTATATCTTAGGTTTAAAGTTTAGGGAAATCGGAGTTAAGAAAGGTCTTGCAAGACTATCAATGATATTCTTGTAATTTTATTCAAATTCATGATTTTTTTAAATGTTATTTTTTTTTAGATTGGATTTGTTTTTTAATTTCATCATTCAATAAAAAAAATTATTTATAAATGAGTTTTATAATTTGTTTTGATTTATTTAAGGTTATTAGGATCTTATGACCAGGGTTATGAATTTAAAAGATTAACTCGAGTTGACCTGTATTTATCCAATATGTTATTATCTTAATATTTTTTTTTTAAATATATGTCATCTTAAATTATTTAATTAATTCAAACTATATTTCTACTAGTTTTTTAGAGTCAATTGAGTCATATCAATTCAACTCTTAGTTTTGTTATTTATGTTTGAAATTTAAATTGCATACTTTCAAATTAGTTTATCTTTAGATTTGAGTTAAAATTATGTTTATTGAATTAATATTTAAATTATGTATGTATAACAAGATAGGCTTGAAATGACAAGTTGAAATACTCCACAACCAAAATATATTTTTCTAATTAAAATAAATAAAATTGATAATCATGATGATAACATATTACTTTACCATCTCATACGGTTTTTTTATACAATGTTCAAAGTCTCAAAACCATCACAAATGTATTAGTATAATTTTGTAAAAAAGTTGACTTAACAATGTCACTTTGACTTTCTTCAGAGCCACCGACAAAGAGGAAATGTCTATTAAACGAGGATAAAAATATGTTAGCTAACCGCCACTTCGAGTCAAAGCTTTCCATGATAGTCATTGGGCATCCTCGCTATCCATAAATTTAATTATGTAAAGTCGTTAATATATTTATAATTCAATTATTTTGTGAATTTTTTGTTTTTAAGTTTACACGGCATCTGGGTTACCCAATGAGAGTAATTCTCCTTTTCTATATAATAATGAAAAAAAATAAATTATTAAAACAAAAAACAATGGTTTTATTCGTGGTTTTGTTATTTTATTCGTATTTTATTCCCATATTTGTATCAAGATTAGCTATTATTATGGGCATGTGTAACGTAGGCTGTGCTTTAGCTAAAAAAAAAAAAAAGTTGACACGACAAAGAAGAGGACCGCGTACAGGACGGCCCAGTGGCCAAGTTGTGTAGTAATGAAATATGGTTGGTTTGTTTGTTTGTTTCCATGTTTTTATTTTTCTGTCACAGCCATCGATATGGATTAGATTGCAGTCAGACTCTTAGCTATGGGCAAGTGCTGACTTTTAGGTGTAAATGATAAGATGGCATATATTATATGTTATCTGATCTCTTCAATTTTAAATTTTATTTTTATGTTTTTAAATCATTTTAATATTAAATTTTATTTCTGTATTATTAAATCATTTTAACATGCTAAGGTTAAATTCTATTTTTAAAAAATAAAATATATATTATTTTAATGTATTTCTAAATAAAAAAACACTTTAAAAATTTTAATCAAAATATTCCAAATGTATACTTAAAAACATTTGAATCTATTTAATTGGGTTATTTTTTTCTCATTTTATAGAAATTATTTTCTCATTATTCTTTCTTAAAAAGTAAATAATTATCATACTAGGTTTGTTTGAGTGTGTTTATTTTATGTTATATGATGAAAGTATTGTTTGGTACTATGTTTTAAAAGTATTTTTGAATTAATTTAAAAATTTTAATTTAAAACTTTTTAATTTTAAATTAAATTTTTTAATGTTTTTAGAATATTTTCATATACTAATATCAAAAATAATATTAAAAAATAAAAAAATATTATTTTAATATAATTTCTAATAAAATTATATTTTAAAACAACATCAATTATACTCACTTATACTGTCAAATAGTCACAGACACGAAATTCCCAAATCTAAACCTTTGGCTTGGATGGTCACTGGAATTTAGAAACTTTTTGTAAGGACAAGAACTTTATTATACTGACTCATGATTTAAATATCTCCCACGACACCGTTCTGGGTACAGCTAGTGAAAATGCTGACATGGTCAAGGACAGGGCTCGTGTTAACGTTTCGACCACACACGGTCCTGATCAAGTAAGAAAAAAATTATTTTTTTTTTATTTTTTTTATGAAAAACCCAGTACCTTTTTAAATATGCACGTGACAACGGACCCGCTTGGGTTTTATAAACCCGATAATGTATTAAAAATCATCCTTGCACTTATTCACGTTCTAGCTTCTTTCAACTTGGTCAACTTGTTTTTTTTATTTGATAAATAAGATTACTTATTTTGTTTTTATATATAAATTCATACGTTGTTAGATCCATTTGTTTCGCACAAAGCTTTAAACCCAGTACCTTTTTAATTAATTTTATTTTATTTATGATAAACCCAGTACCTTTTTAAATATGCACGTGACAACGGACCCGGTTGGTTTGAAAAACCCGACAATGTATTAAAAATCATCCTTACACATTCACGTTCTAGCATCTTTCAACTTGGTCTTCTTGTTTTTTTTATTTGATAAATAAGATTACTTATTTTGTTTTTATATATACATTCATACGTTTTTAGATCCATTTGTTTCGCACAAAGCTTTATCATTTTTTTCTGTCATTAATTCTCGAAAATATCTTTTATATTTATTTTCCAAAAATTATAATATAAAAATATTTTACAGTTAACCTTTAAACTCAGTCCAATGGCTACATAATATTTTTGATTTATGAAGTTCCGTATAATATTCTACAAATAATAATCAATTTACAATATAATTCAAGTATTTCAACCATCATTAACATCTATTCTCATTTTATTATTATTATTATTATTTTTATCACCACCACGACTACCATTTTCTCTACCACTATCTTTTCTTTCACTATTATCATAGTCACCTCATCAAGATCTCCTACACCATCACCACCATTAATATTGTTTGGAAATGTTGTTAAAGTTGATTTTAAAAGTGTTTTTTATTTATAAATACATTAAAATAATATTTTTTTTTATTTTTTAAAATTACTTTTAATATCAACACTTGAAAATGATCTAAAAACACCAAAACTTTTTAATTTAAAATAAAAAATAAAAATAAATTTTTTTTTTCAAAAACACTTTTAAATATAATGTTAAACGCCCTCTAAAATATATCTAAGAAATTTTAAGAAATTTAAAATATATCTAAAAAGTTGACACGACAAAGAAGAGGACCGCGTAGACGACGACCCAGTGGCCAAGTTGTGTAGTTATGAATTATGGTTGGTTTGTTTGTTTACATGTTTTTATTTTTTTGTCACGGCCTGGTTGTTAAAATCGCAAGTTGACTCGTAAAATCGTACGATTTTGCGAGTCCACTCATCAAACCTTGTTAACTCGGGTTGAAAAATCAATTTGAGTCAAACTCGGTCAAACTCAATCAAATTCATAAAATCGATTGGAGTCAAACTCGGATCGGTCCGATTTTACGATCCTAAATGGTTCGGATTTGAAATTTCTGCTCCTTCTGCACCCTTCAAGAATCACGGTCGAGTCTCGGTTTGATCTTTAAAAATGACCAAATCGGGAAAACTGAAGAAGAAAAGGAGCAGAAATGTTATGAGACGTACGCATATATAGGCTGAAAGAGGAGCGGAGGTGATGTCACGACGTCGTAGAGAACGGAGGAGAGCGGAGGTGGCCATTAGTGAAAAAATCTACCAGTTTATTTTGGGTTGGAAGGTGGAGAAGGACGCAGAGACTATAGTAGTTGTTTGTAAAAAAGAGTTTAAGGTTTTGTGATGCAAGGCTTTTTAATGAAGGCGCAACACAACTTGCAGGGGATTTTTCTAGCGCGAGACAGAAGTGTCTAGAAACACAGACCCCTACTGCAAAATACACAGAATGGTTGCAAACTTGCAATCTTCGTTTGGTCCCTTTACTCTCTTGATTGTTTTACTTTGGTCCTCTTTTTATTTTACTTATATATATATATATATATATATATATATATATATATATATATATATATATATATATATATATATAACAAATCAACAAAAAAAATGAAAAAAAAATCATTACTATTACTGAAAAAAATTATTTGCTAAAAACAATCATTTGATGTGAAAATAAAATAAAAATTAAAAAATTAAAAACCAAAACTAAATGCACATATATATAAACAAGGACAAAAATAGGGACTATTTAAGAACTATAAAAAAATTAAAGGAATTAAAATACAAAATTAAAAGTATAAGAGCCGAAACAAAAACCAAATATATTATCAATATCAATCAAATGAAAAAATTGAAAAAATCAAATAAAGTATAACATCTATACATGCAAGGTTTGATATAATGAAACACATCAACACACACTATTATAACAACAGGAACATCAAAGTCTTATCATCTAAAAATATCATTACTATTACTGATAAAATAATAAAAATTATTAAATTACTCTAGAAAAAAATCAAAAGCATTAACAAAAGAGGAAGCAAGAAAAAAAAGTAAAATTATTTTTATTATTGCGTTAATAATGGGAAACAAATTCAATCAAAGAAAAAAAAAGGTCAATAACTTTAATAAAAAAGCAAACAAAAAATAAAAATAAAATTATTACCTAAAAAATCAATTGACGTGAAAATAAAAAATAACCAAAATAAAGAAAAAAAATGCATAAGTGATAAAAATATATAAACAGGGAATAAAAATGATTACCTCCACCATATCAAAGCTCTTTCTTATTCTCCCTGGCGATCAACATTTCTTTTGTCTCCCCATCCCGCGCGCGGCCTAATGAATGCAAGCTCTAGGGAAAAAAAACAAAAAATAAAAAGGTCAGGAGCTAGTCAAGTTCAAACCCGTGGCTATCTCCTTGGAAAACAAACACTCTAACCACTGAGCTATAGACGCTTCTTTGTATATGATTGTGAAAAAATAAGGAAAAACCAATAAACTAGCGAGTTGAACGAACCAAACCGAACCAAACCGATCCAAAAACTTAACAACAATATTGTAATCCATAGTGATTTGTCTCACAAGCTACAGTAACTGAATCATGACCTCTTTTAGTATATAGTAAGTATAATAATGACAACACTTATGATGGCAAATATTATATGTTATATGATCTCTTCCGTTTTTAATTTTATTTTTGTGTTACTAAATCATTTTAACATGATGAGATCAAAAATATTTTTTAAAAAATAAACAAAATATTTTAATATATTTCTAAACAAAAAATACTTTTAAAAAAAACTTCAACCAAAACACTTCACTCAATTTGTATTTCTATTGTGAATATTTATGGAATTAATTAAAATAGAGCGCAACATTTGAATAGGCAATTTTTCAAATGTTTTCTTATTATGGTTTGTGACCTTGCTATAATACCAAAAAATAAAAACAAAAAGCATGAGAAATAGTCTTGTACAATAGCATAATTATTGCCCAAACAAGACAACAAATGATTGCATTGCTTCGTGGTTTACGAAAATAAGGATGACAACATAATAAAAAATGAAATAAAGGACCGAGCAAAAATTAAAGACAATTGGCCAAAACATGAACAGATAGAAAAAAGGTTGACAATGGTAAATAGATAAGGATGACGAAGGTTGCCAATGAAAGCCTCTTTGATAGAAGGCAACACAGAGGCTAATGTCATGGACTCAAATATGAAATAAAGTATTTGATGGTTTTTAAAGTCTAATTTTTGGAAAGGTAACCAACCATATAAGCAAAAAGATTCTAAAAATATAGGGACAACAAATCTAGAATAATAGAAAAGGAACACTAACTTGCCAGAATCCACATGAAAATAACAAGATGTTTGATATGAAAATACATCCATATTTCATTTTCCAACTCATATGTATCAGAACTTGTGCAAAAAATAATACACAAAACAAAATTTATACAAAAGATACGTAGATAAGCTTATTTAAGAAATATCGACAAACAAACTCAAATGACTTCTTGCAAGTCATCATTCTTTCTATATAAATGAGAGTGTTTCTATTATGTATTCCAATAAACTAACTATCTTAAGAACAAATGTCTCAACTAAATTTGTTATAAGAAAATGAAAAACTCCAGTGGTTTTGACAAGTATGTTGTAAAGTTATTCTTACCAAGTCTTTGTTTTTTTATATTGAATATTATTTGATTTAATTTATAGTTTTTTATTACAACTGTCAATTTTTTTTTATTTACATGTGTTGGAAGATATGGATGATACATGGTTCAATGTTATATCTGACAAAGATTTTGATGATGATTATTAGAGGTGTAATCCCCACTGAGATCACACCTAAAACATTTTATAATAGTAGAATGTTAAGTTTTGACAAGAGCTCAAAAGGTTGTATATATCCCAAAGAATTCATAACCATGTTTCATCAAATAGATCTAATAATAACGAGTATAATCATGAATAAAGGAAACATAATATTGAGCCCCTCCTTTAGTGGAAACAAGAGAAGGTCCCCATACATTACAATGAATCGAATCAAATGGAGAAGAAGAAATAGAATTACAACAATTAGGCAAAACAAAAATTTTTATTAGTTTACATTCACTACAATAAGAAATATCACAAGTTTTAAAATTTCCTAAAGCTGTTGTGGATGCTAAAAATCTCAAATGAGAAGACAAAACATGACCTAGACAAGAATACCATAAATAAAAACTAGAAGAGGAATGACTCTATCAAAAAGAAAACAAATCAACACTAGTAATAACAACAACAGCAACAAGAAGAGGCACTGTTAACTCATCTAGAATATATAGTACATTCTCTCTACAGCCTGTCTCAATCATCTTATGAGACTGTAAATCCTACACAACAAAAAGAAAAGGAAAATATGAATAAATAACTACTAGAATCACATATTTGACCAATAGAAGCAAGATTCAATGTTACGTTCAGATGAGGTAGCCATTAGAAAGGGACAGGTGAGGTGTAAGAACATAAACAAAACTTGCTAAAGGCATAGGAATGCCATCACCATTCAAGACATGAATAAAGGGCGAAGGGGACACGGACGCAAAAGATGAAGGATACGAAGACATATGATGTGAAGCACAAGAATCCAAAACCCATTTGAATTGCAATATACCTGAAAAATTATTAGACAACTGACCTACAGAAGAAAGACAAACATAGTTTATGGTTGTAAGGAAGAAAATTGGTTTATAATATATAATTGTGTGGTGGTTTATAACCTTGAGTTGGTTATAAGCATTAGAATGTGATTAGTTGTCATGTTTTTAGAATTGATTATGTTGTCTCAACTTAGGACACTGAGGTTTCCAATTACCCTTCTGCTTATAGAAACTGCACTCATCAAAAACAACCCTTGTGTAAGGCTTAGACTGACTAGTGAAAAATAGTTTGGAAGGATCTACTAGCACAGAAGGATTAGAGAGAATGCCTTTTTTTCCGATAAAGAATGGAGATGTATTTCTTCAACCAATAAATTACCTACAACGGAATCAACAGAGGGAAGAGGGGAACGATACAGAGTCGAACCTCTCAATTCTTCAAAATCACTGTGAAGTTGTAGTGTTTTGAAATTTTTAAAAAGGAAAATACATGAATGCCCTTAGTGGCTTAGAATTAGGTTAAGGGTGTTGTAGTAATTGCATAAGCTTATAAATATAAATAGAAAAGAAAAGAAAAGAAAAAAAGAAGAAGAAAGGAAATAGATCTGAAATTTGAGAGAGAAACGGGAAAAGAGAAAGAGAGAAGAAGAAGAAGAGAAAAGAGGGAAAGAAAAGAGGATGAGAAAAGAAGAAGGAGAAATAGTTGTTAAGGTAATGTGTACGTTTTAATATGTATAAATGTGGTTATTAGTTATGATTTTTGCTTGTATTGATTGTTAGGGTTTGAGGATTTTATTTGGGTTTGAAAGATGAATTAAGAGAGATGTTAAGGGTTGAATGTGTTGGGTAATGGTTTAATTAGTTTGATTGTAGATGATTTTGAAGTTAATTGATGTGTTTGGTGTAAGAAATGTTGATAAATGGTAAAATAATGTTGATAAATTTCGAAAATCCCTTGCTGGAATTCTGGGTTGAGGTTGAAGATGATGAAAATTCATTTTGGTCCTTTTTGTGAAAATTTCAGTTTAGTCCCTAAACTTTGGAAAAATTACAGTTTGGTCCCTGGAGTAAAATTGGAGATTCTGGACAGAATTAAGGTTGAATTAGGGGCAAAATTTCAGTATTGTTATGAAATTATGAGGAGTTCAATTGGTCACTCAATTTGGTAAAATTACAATTTGACCCTAAAAATACGAGAAAAAATCAGAATAGTCCCTAGGTGAAATAATAGCATTTCAGATTGGTTTGATGGATAATTGAATCTTATTTGATGAATTATTATCAATTTTATGAGTTATGTATTTGGAATTAGATTTCGGAAGAAACCTTTGTTTTAGGTTTTTGCGAAAAATAGATAGTTTGATTCAAAAACACATAGGATTATGAGTTGAACTCTTAGATATGTTATTAAAGGTATTTTACTTCTTTTGAGTCATTTTGAGTATATCTTCTTTTATATATTCAGATAATCCCGAAATTTAACCTGCGGGACATCAGTAAGATTTTGTCAACATTCTACCTCTGAACCTTGTTGCTTTTCAGTCAAGTGAGTGGATAATATTTAATATGCATGAAAAATATTATAAATATTTGATTTGCTAGTGTTTGGATTATGCTTCTTGATAATATATACATTGAGTATTATTCTTGATACAATAAAGCATAATCATTTGTTGAATATACGTTCTTGATATGAGCCTATATCTGTTTGTGAATTGATAGCTCCTCATTTGATTGATATCATGAGTTGAGCCTTGAGATATGAATATGTCTGTTTAATTATAAGATATACCTATGGTATGCCAGTCAGAATACTCATGCTAACAGGGTAGTGTTAGCCTTTGTGCACATCATATCTGAAACCCTAGTTGATCGGGGGAGTCACCAACCTGTGTGGACTGATCATCCCACAGTACGAAGCCTCATGCTCATTGCATTCTGATTTTCTGACGAGCTTTACCTATTAAATTCTTGTTATGACCTATTTGAGAAACTTCTTGTAAGAACTTCGAGCCGATTTGATAATATATTTCTCATTGCTATATTATCTTGTATGTGTATATTGGATATTATACATCTCACTGAGTTGTTGAACTCATCCCCTCATTATTTATCATTTTTAGGCTTGTAGCTTGCTAGCAGGTCATTTTTGTTGCGCTCTCAGAACCTGTTATTTTGGTTGTAGTCGACACTTTTGTTCTTATGTCTAGTTAGTGCTCCATAGTTATAATTGTATATAATCAACTCTTGTATAAAGACAATAGAATTATGTTATAAAGTTTACTTTGTTATTTCCGCTGCGTTGAACTTTGAGATTGAATGATAAGTTTGTGTATAAGTTTAGGTTCGCATAGGTGTGGAACCTTGGAGGGGGACCATGCCTATGTGCCGGTCACGGATCCGGGAATCGGGTCGTGACAGAAGTTCTGTTAAAAATTGTATTAATCATTGTTGCTCTCTATGTTCAATATAAGCACCACATGCCTTTAATTTTATTGATTCTATAGGAACCAATTGATCTCAAAGATTTGTCATGGAAGAATAAAACTCTTGAATACTCATCTTCTTATGGTGAAGAGCTCATATATCATTCTCCAGTTGATATTGTTTTGCAAAATTCGATTGAGCAAATAACCTTTGCAGTTGGTCTTATACTTCCTTTGTTGTCTCATACTTTGCTAGTCCTGGAACAAAATGCATTTAAGTAAAAATATACATTTGCCAAAGCTTCCTCTTCCTATTGGCTCCTCGCATGAACCATCATATCTTTAAAACGCAACTTTCTCATCAATGACAGCAAGAAGCCAACAATCCTGTGGTAGGTTTTTAGCACAATACTTGGCCACATATATTGATGACCAAATTGAAGGATGATTCCCGGCTGCTCTAACAATAACCATTGTTGCTCTATAAGATTTTTCTTCCACAGAGATTGAATCTTTCTCGTACCTTTTTGTTGTCCACATAGCTTTGGATTTCCCTCATTAGCAGCCCTGCCACCCATCAATCTAAACACATTGTTGGATGGAATGGAACCAGAGATATCATCAAAAGACATGTTTAAAAGCACTAAGCTTGAAGAATCATTAAACCTCACTTGTGATTGCTTTTAAAATATTATGAAAATAGTTGTTTGATATGAAGCAACGGAGTACTAAAAATTAAAGGCTGCTGTTTTTAATCTTGGTATCTAAAAGGGCTTGTCATTGTTATAGGTTCATCAGAATGTTGAAATCTTTCTTCTGTGTAGATTTAATTAACTTTATTGATCCAAAACATCCGGTCCATTATTACACCTTGAAAATAAAATTCTAAATAATTAGGAAACGATTTCTTCTCTTAGCAACAATAATATTGTGACACCTTGAAAAAAAAAACACGGGTTTTTCATCTGATTTCCATCGGTCAATCCATGCTGAAGGGATAAAGATCCTTGGTCTCATCTTGACTTTGGAGGGAAAATGAGGAATCGATCCATGGTCCATCCCTTGATCTGCTTCTCTGCACCTCACTGATTTGAGAGGAAGTGGAGGCCTGTGTTTGGCTGTCTTGTGATAGAAGCTGGAAGGCTTTGAACCTTGCCTCCTGGTCCGTGCTACCATGGTTGATTATTGGAGCTTTAACTGGAATATTTCCCTCAAGCATTCTCACCACGGAAGACATTAATGGCCTGAGAGAGGGAGATTGGTTGGTGCACAAGAGAGCCAAGTGAAGCATCTTCATTGCCTCTTCTTTCGAGTAGCTTGAACCTAGCCTTGGATCCACAAGCTCTAGAAGGTTGTTTCTCTCATGCAGGACATAAGCCTTCGATTCAATGTCATGGGGGGAAAGTAAGCAGTTAGAATTCATGGAAAAGATAGATAGCTCAAGAAATGTTTAACAAAATCAAGTCCATGCATTTTCCATCAAATGTAAGATAAACAAAGTAGAAGATATATATATTACCCAATCAAGAAGATAAACAAAGTCCTCTTTAGGCCTGTAATTCGTGTTGCTCTTCCCGCTGACAATTTCTAAAGCAACCACTCCAAAGCTGTAAACATCTGCTTTATCAGTCAAGTAACCCCTCATTGCATATTCTGGAGCCATATAACCTCTGGAAGAGAAATTATTTGGTCATGATATAGCAGGGTAAATCTATATGCAGTTAGTTCTTCCCAGTAAAACCATACACTACAAGAAATTATAAGTCTGATTTTTATAATTTTTCCAAATTAATATCAACTTTGTAACACTCTATTAAATTGAGAGATCAAGGGGAGGGGAGAACTGACATTGTTCCAGCTATTCGCGTGCTTATATGAGTGTTTTCCTCTTCATCAAGCTTGGCTAAACCGAAGTCAGATATCTTGGCATTTAGATCATTATCAAGCAGCACATTGGTTGCCTTTATGTCTCTGTGCACAATTTTCAGCCTTGATTCTTCATGAAGATATGATAACCCCTTCGCAATACCCAACAATATCTTCTTCCTTGTTTGCCAGTTCAGTTGAAGCTGGTGTTCCTCGGGACCTGAAAAACAAAGATACAGAGGAATAGGGCGAACAGCTCGATCGTATTCTCATTGTATGTGAAGCAGTTGGTCAACTAAGCAAGTACCAAAAAGTGCGCGCGCAAGACTATTGTTTTCCAAGTATTCATATACTAACAACAGCTGGTTTCCCTCAATGCAGCAGCCATAAAGCTTCACGAGATGGGGATGTTGCAAAGCAGATATCATGCCTATCTCATTCACAAATTCACGATTTCCTTGTCTCGATTTCGATGATAGCTGTTTAACAGCAATTACAGGACCATCTGACAACACACCCTGAAATCAAAGGCGCAAATTTTAGAATCTTTCAAGATGATATATGCTTTTCTTTTGAATAAAACTTTATCTTGCAAGAATGGTATATCTTCCGCGTGCATCACCAAGTAGTTAATAATAAATTGAAAATGCAAGAATACCTTGTAAACTGGCCCAAATCCTCCCTCTCCTATCTTATTTGCAGGGTCAAAATTATTGGTAGCATGTTTGATTTGTCTTAACGTGAAATAACCCGTTTGGAGATCCAGACCGCGAAGTTCTGTTACAAAAAGAGAATCTCAAACTCAAAAGTGTTATACCATACGCACAATCAAACAAGCGAGATACCTGTGCCTTCAGTCCTACCTTTGTTTTCGAGGTCCTTTCCTCCGAGGTAACCTTTCGTTCGCAGCAGTAGCAAAAACAGCGCAGCAAGCACACATGAAGCAGCTACAATGCCGATTACAGCTCCGGCTGATAATCCTCCCTTCTTCAAGTCTACAAGTAGAGAAAGAAATAGTTAGATGAGAAGTTCGTGGGTTGAAAATCATTAAAACTTTGGAGATTCCATGACTTACATGGTGTCACTGCGATGGCAGATATGAGTGGTCCATGGACACCTCTGTTAGGAACGAAAGTAGTACCTTTGCCTGCCCAATATAAGTGTATCTCTAGTGTGCTACCGTTAACAATTATATTATCAAATACCTCAGTAATGCCAATGCCAACTCCGCCAGCCCTCTCAGCAATATTGAAATTCTTCCGAAGTGTGATACCCTGGGCCAAAAAGTTAATTATAACTTCAAAAAGTTTCAAACAGTAGTATAAAATCTTTTCATTGGCATACTAAACTTGTTAGGGACCAAACAAAACTTGTTAGGTAGGCCTCATGAGGAAATATAGAGATTAAAATCATAAGAAACAAACAAAATCTTAGACGAATATGCATGCTTTTCGAAAATCATTTTGCTTACTTGAATTGATATATCAAATATGCGCCTCCCAAGGCTTGTATATGTCTGGTCATTAGAATACATAATTTCCGCGAAGTGAAGCTGCACTTTATACTTTCCCTTTGCCAAACACAGGGCATAGTACTTGAGTGATTGAGGAGCAAGGCGAGCAGTTTCATAAACATCTTTCACACTCAGATTATAATCATTTTTTGCTAAAAATGAACCTGTATTATTTTCCAAATAAATCCCAGTACTGCTATAACCCCATTCTCCTTGTGAAAAGAAAAATGATGCTGGCCCACCAGCAGTTAAGTCTTCATCATATTTATCATGATTAAAAGTCACACTGCCCCCTCCACAGTTTACGAACAAGGAACGATCTGCAGAACAATCAATATCTTTCAACAGGGCAGTAAACATGGTGTTTTTTTGTAATGACTCTTTCATAGAACATCAGTACTGTGTGGTTTCTTTCATACTTACGTTCAGGGTTTTGTGTGCAAGGAAGGCCTTTCGTGAAGCACCAATCATCAGTACTAAAAGACAAGAATTCAAGCTGTCAGCAATTCATAGTTCCAGAGTTTTCACAAAGCATCTCAGTGAAAGAGGAACTTACTTGTTATTTGATAAATAACTAGAAACTAAGTTCCTGTTGAATTTTAAAGTAGAATAATGAGCAACATGAGACAAACTAGGAAGAGAAAATAAATACTGAGCAAAATAATGCTTACAGTGTTTCCTGCTGCTGGCATCCACCAGAAGCTGGCCTCCTAAAATTGCTAAAATTGTTGTAGGACAGATCCCTGAAATAGATTTTCCATGGTATGTATAATACAGTTCTTGATTGGTGAAAAATGAAGATTAACGTATTTCTTGAATGACGGGAAACAAAAGATTTCTGAAAATTCTATCAGAGTATGAATAACATGGGAACCAAATAGTAATACAAAGATTGAGAGCATCACTGTCGACTCACGCTTGCTTGCTGGTGCTCAATGCCCAAGTAGGTTCTCCAGTTAGTAAGTTGTTGCTCAGAAATCTACACATATATTATAAAAGAAGTCAATCAACAAGTTGGCAATACGAGAAGAAAATTAATTAATTAGTTAAGGTCCTATGTGTTTCAGCATCTGCACGTATTGACTTACACCGTCACACTTCTCAAATTCTTGAAGATAGAGATATTGCCTGTCAACCTGTTGATGCTCAAATCTCTGTAAAGAAATATATACAGATTAATGAAATCTTAACATTGCTAGATTGTGGCTCAGGTTTCGAGGAAATGGTGAGAGAGTCCCATGTCCTAACTGTGCGATCATTAATATGCACAACCTATGGCAACTCTCTCTTATTTCTACAAAAATAAATAAAGGGATCAGCTCATCGCTAGACCATTCTGATGCACTTTACTTTATCCATCATCAATCAAAAGCCAAACGATGGAATAAACTTATGTCAATCATTTGCCTCTTTTGGTTTCTTTGAATTCAAAGTACATCTATAGGGAAGAAGTACAATCCATGAAATTAAGCATTTTCACAAGGATAACTGATAGAAAAGCTTACAAAATATTCAAAGACGACATATCTGCAATGTAGTTTGGGATTGAACCAGTAATTAAGCAATTTCTCAGAATGCTGTCGCAAAAATATGAACAATGATCAATTAATTATAATTAAGGCAATCCAAAGGTAATTAGAAAGGATTTTCAGTACAGATGAATCTTGATCAGGGTTATTCAACTCACAGAATTTCCAGGTTTTTCATGGCCTGTAGATTAGGCAAAGTTGAACTTGATCCACTCAAATCGGATATTCTCCTGGAAGAGAAAAATCGGTTACTCATGCGTATGAACTTTCTTAAGAGCAAAAGGGAAGAAAATTGCAAGATGATTGGAAAGCTACAGGAATGAATGAACTTGTTTATGCTCACAGATATTTTAAACTTGTTAGCTGTGAAATGTTAGATGGAATAGGACCCTCCATGGATGTTCCTTGCAAATCCCTGAGAAAGAAGATGAAGCTGTTAGGAATGCGAAATAGAAACGAAAATGAGATTTAAATTAACTTGTCCTAGAGGATACCATGAGAAGATAAATGGACAAAAACTAATTACTCACAATGTCGTAATATTGATCCAGTTCCCGATAAATTCAGGTATCTTCCCTGACAGTTCGCTCCCATCTATACTACTGCAGCAACATATATATAAATCATGAATATTGAAAGCGAAAATGATTGCAGCCGACTTCATCACTTACAATTGAGTTAAACTCTTTAAATTGCCAAGTGTCTCTGGTATTTGTTGGAATTTAAAGCTGATTCCAGACCTGCCGCAGATGCTAACAAAGTCTGTGAAACAGGATCATGAAGAACTGAAGAATTGAAGATCAAGCTTTAAGTGTTTTTTGTTTTGATATTGTAATTCGGATTATTAATATCCTTAGTGCTCTTAGTCTATTACAGCATTGTTTAGCTTAATTCAGTTAAGAGTCAACAATTGTAGAAAAGTCAACTTTAACAGATTTTTGAAAAACTAGCCGTTGTAATCGTTTGATTCTTATAAATAAGATTTATGGGATGGCAGTAACCATATGAAGCTATTCTGCCAATGTGTGATTGTTCTCTCTACTCAAAACTATCAATTTAGTAAAGTTCTTTTTTCTGGAAAAATACATTCCCAGTTTTCAATCTCTACAGTAACAGTTTTCTGGAGATTTTTAGAGTTCGTCCGTACGAATCTCTACAGTACTTGTTTTTCACGAAATTCTCAGAAATCTTTCGTAAATTCCAACATGGTATCAGAGCAATTAGATCTTTGAGAAGGGATTTTTGAAGAGAAACACGAGTGAGTAGAAAAAGTAAGATTTTTTTCAAGATTGAATAACATCTTGAAAGGGAAAGAAGGATTTTTTTTAAATTGGCAGATTGTTAAAATCAAGAATTGAGTCTTGATTTGTTCTTTAAAAGGATAAACAATTGACAAGAATTATCAATTGGTATCCTTGTTGTCCATTCGGTGAAGTCTTGATCAAGAAAGTGCAAGACTAAAAGAAGAAACACCAACTGACAGACATGGACTCTTTCTCTTCAAAATCTCCAGTATTCACAGGTGTGAATTATGGAGTATGGGCTGTGAAGATGAGGATGTATCTGAAGGCATTTGATTTGTGGGATGATGTTGAGAATGAAAGGGAACTGAATCCCTTGAATGAAGATCCAACAATGGCCCAACTAAGATACTACAATGAGCAAAGAACAAAGAAGTTCAAAGCCCTTACCTGCATTCACAATGCAGTGAATGAGGAAATTTTTTCAAGGATTATGGCATGTGAAACAGCCAAGGAAGCTTGGGACAAGTTGAAGGCTGAGTTCCAAGGTGATGAGAAATCCAAGAGGATGCAGATTATGAACTTAAGAAGACAATTCGAAGGCATAAAGATGAAAGGATCAGAAACTGTCAAGGAGTTTTCATCAAATGTGTCAAAAATTGTAAATGAAATGAGACTGCTTGGAGAAGAGATGCAAGAATCAAGAGTTGTAGAGAAGGTTCTGGTCAGTTTGCCAGAAAAATTTGAAAACAAGATTTGCTCATTGGAAGAGTCTAAAGATTTTACTACAATGAGTCTTCAAGAACTCATTAATGCACTGCAAACTGTGGAGCAAAGGCAGGCATTGAGACAGGAGAATATAAGTGAGGAAGCCTTTGTTGTTGGATTCAAAGGTAGAGCAAGGTTCCAGAATTCCCAGAATTCACAAGTGTTCTTCAAGAACCCAGAAAACTCAAATTCTGGAAATTCATGGCAGAAAAGAAATTGGCCAAATAATCAAACACAAGGCAACAACTTCAATGCAAGGTGGAAGGAAAGAAGAGAGCCACTTCCCACCTGCAAGTACTGTCAGAAAAACAATCATATTGAGTCATCTTGTTGGTTCAAAAATGTACAATGCAGAAAGTGCAAGCAGTTCGGCCACATTGAAAAAGTTTGCAATGAAGACAATGCAAATCAAGTTCAAGTTGCTGAAGTGGAGGAGAACAAAGAGGAAATGCTATTCTCAGCCACTGAAGCACACAAATGCAACAAAAAGGAGGTAAACATTCAAACTTGGTTAATTGATAGTGGTTGTACAAACCACATGTCTGCTGATTTAAGCTTGTTCGAAAATCTGGATTTAAAGTATAAATCAGGAGTTAAAACTGCAAATGGACAGTATGTAAGTGTAGAGGGAAAGGGAGATGTTGACATAGAAACTCTAGTAGGTACACGAAATTTTGAACATGTTCTATATGTACCAGAAATTGCACAAAGTCTAATAAGTGTAGGTCAACTGCTAGAGGATAGTTTTTCATTGTTCTTTATAGATGATGTATGCACAATTAAGGACAATCATGGGGTACATCTATTCACTGCTAAAATGTCAAATAGATGCTTTAGTATTCAACTAGAACACCAAAGCACA
This sequence comes from Salix purpurea, assembly GCA_027405865.1. NCBI lineage: Eukaryota > Viridiplantae > Streptophyta > Magnoliopsida > Malpighiales > Salicaceae > Salix > Salix purpurea. The sequence continues at coordinate 23,298,839 of JAOWLH010000002.1, forward strand.
AACACAAACACAACTGATGAGAATGAAGAAGGAGAAGTAGATACAGAGTCATCTTGTGAAAGTATTGAATTGGCTGACCAGTACAAGTACAACTATGATGATTATGTTAATGAGTCTATGTGGAGGGATGAACAGAGGTCAGAAAGGAAACATGAGATGTTGAAGGATTATGTGAATATAGATTCACAAATCTTGTGCAATTCTGAGATTGCAGACATTAATAGTGATGGAGTAGCTGAAATGAGTATTACAAGTTCATATTACATTGATCATGAGTGTTATGATGAACCTGAGTATGTGAAAGAGCTTGGTGATACAGATGTTGGGAAATATGCTGCTAGTTCTATTGTAGTAATCAACCTTGATACAAAGCAAGTTAAGTGGAATCGACATCTAGAGTTAAGTGCAAGTACTGGAAAATTTAGTGCATATATATACTCTTCACCTTCAATGGTTGATTTGGATGTTGATGGGAATTTGAACACACTTGTTGGGACTTCAATTGGCTTGGTCTATGTCCTGGGTCATCATGGAAAATCTAGGAAAAACTTCCCTCTGAGAATGGCTGAAACTCAAGGTGCTGCAGCTGCAGCTGATATTAAAGATGATGAAGAATTGGTTGCTGAATTTAGAACCAATATGAAAGGCAAGTTCGAAATAAATGAACTTGGATTTTTAGACTATTGTTTGGGAATAAAACTAGCAGATGAAGACTGCTGTGTGTTTCAAAACCAGTTCACAACCAAGCTACTGAACAAGGCTGCAAAGGAAAAATTCAAGGCTGTGAACGCATCAAAGGTGCTGGAAAAGAAACTCTCCAAGGAAGATGGTGCTACCTGTGCAGATGGCAGAACCTATAGAATGCAAATTAGAAGACTACTATATCAATCATTCACTCAACCAGAAAGAGTATGCTCTGCTATTGTCAACACAAAGTTCATGCAAAACATTATTCAGTTACTCTACTCTACAGCATTGGTAAATGCTGACCAACCAGGTTGGTTAAGGAAGGCTTTACAGGATTTGAACCTTGATCAAGGAGAGCCAACTAATGGAATATGCAGCTCAGGAATCAAGGGGGAGTGTTGGAATTTAAAGCTGATTCCAGACCTGCCGCAGATGCTAACAAAGTCTGTGAAACAGGATCATGAAGAACTGAAGAATTGAAGATCAAGCTTTAAGTGTTTTTTGTTTTGATATTGTAATTCGGATTATTAATATCCTTAGTGCTCTTAGTCTATTACAGCATTGTTTAGCTTAATTCAGTTAAGAGTCAACAATTGTAGAAAAGTCAACTTTAACAGATTTTTGAAAAACTAGCCGTTGTAATCGTTTGATTCTTATAAATAAGATTTATGGGATGGCAGTAACCATATGAAGCTATTCTGCCAATGTGTGATTGTTCTCTCTACTCAAAACTATCAATTTAGTAAAGTTCTTTTTTCTGGAAAAATACATTCCCAGTTTTCAATCTCTACAGTAACAGTTTTCTGGAGATTTTTAGAGTTCGTCCGTACGAATCTCTACAGTACTTGTTTTTCACGAAATTCTCAGAAATCTTTCGTAAATTCCAACAGTATTGTTCCTGTAAAATTGTTTGCGGAAAGAACACTGCAGGGGTAAATAAATTTCTCTGAGTGAGCATCATACATCGTCACCATACATAAAAAGAGTTAGATTGAATATCATGTAGTAGATACACAGATAAACTCAGATAGAAGGTGAAGGCATCTGGCTTACAGTCTTCTTAAGCTTGTCAAATTTCCGAGATCTGGAGGAAGAGACCCTCCCAGCAGGTTATCTTCCAGGACCCTGCAAGCTTGTCAAATTCAAGATTTAACGTTCTAGCTTAGTGTTTAATCTAAGATGTTCGTTTTGTGACTTACAGCTGCTCCAGTGTGGTAATGTTGCCTATTTCCGGTGGAATTGTACCGGTGAGACGGTTAACGATGAGGGACCTAAGACATGAGAAAATTGGCGAACAGGTTAACTTGTACATGAATCGGCTATATCGGGATATAAAACCCCCCTCACATTTACAGAATGCACGAAAAAACTTACAAAATCTTAAGTTTAGGAAGCTGTCCAAGTCTTGGAGGGATTGTTCCATTAATATAGTTGCGAGTCAGATCACTGTCCAACGAAAAATGGTTCATCTCAGTCATTCGGTAATTCCTTACAGTTTACAAGTCACTGTTTCTCTTATCCACTTGGACAAAAACCTATTCCCGTTTGAATCATCATAAAACTTTTATTTATTTTAATAAATTAATTAATTAAAATCCTCTGTGAAGGTGCCAGGAAATGTGAAGAAAAGAAATCCAAATATATAGCAATTGATCTCTAATCAATAATGATATTAATGAACTTGACTAAGAATCGTAGAAAATGCACTCATCACTTGCATTTCAACCAGTTCCGGAAGGTCTCCTAGTTCCTCTGGTAGAACTCCATTCAAATTAAAACCTTTCACTCTTCTGTCAAAAACAAAATATAAGAATTAGTAGTAGATAAAAAGAAAAGAAAAGAAAAGAAAATGGAAGTATCGATCACCAATGTATAGACTACACAGAGACTCTGCTCTCCATTAAATATTATTTTTACTCAATAGCTGTTGCAGAACACATTTTTGCTGGTGTTTTTATTATCAAAAGAGTAGCATAAATTCACATTTAAAATAGAAAAACGTATTGCCATCACCATGAACTTGTTAAAATAAATATATAAAATAGAAAAGTAGAGTTTTATTCTACTCTTTCACAAAACATAAAAAATATTATGAAAATTATATATAAATCTCATGGGAAGAATTACAATTCTTGAATATTTCCTCTATATGTATATATATGACATACATGTTAGTGACATGACAAACGGAGGCATTCTCGAATGTACAGTTGCATTGAACAATGCTTTGAGTTTTGTTGTCGGTTGTGGTGTAGTTCCACCACGCTGCCTTATCACAGGAGGTTTGATCGATGGTGGCCCAATTGCTGATATTCAACTTCTCGGATATGTTTTGAAGCGTTTGTACTGTTACATACAATTCAGGAATCCATAAAAACAATAATAATATTAATATTAATTATCCATAAAATATTGTATGAAGGCCTTGCTAAAACACAACTAGATAATAATAATAATAATAATAATAATAATAATAATAATAATAATAATAATAATAATAATAATAATAATAATAATAATAATTGGCAAAGAAAATGCTGACAATAATGTCAGATTATATTTTTCAGCAAATTAGTCGGATAAGCATCACTCTTAATTGGATACCCCCACAAAGTTCGAGACATTTGACAATAAAAAAAAGTGAAAACGTATGCTTGATCCATTTGCAATTTTGCATTTCATTGATTTATCATATGTAGTGGCCAGTCTCTGCTATTAGTTTTAAATTTATTTTCATCCGTTAACAATTGATAACGTTTTTATCCTCAAACTTATTTTTCTCTCTTTGAATTTCATTGGAATTCTTTAATTTCAAATAATTATGTACAATGTTTCTTAATGCCCTAACATAATCTACTAACTCTGCAACAAAAATCACAAAACACTCAAAAATATTAGGAATGAACTATTTATTATTAAAAACAATAGTCCTCAACACCAAACATCTCTTACATAGTTAAAGAAAATGTAAAAAACAATATTATTGCATATTATTATCAAGGCTAAAATAAAATAAAATGTATCAGTTAAGCAATTTATTATCAAGATTTTCGAAATTTTAAAATATTCAACTTAGTTTTACGTGTTAAAAATTGTTTATAAATAGGTTTTTGGTTGTTAATAAACAGTAACAATCTCTTCACTTGTTCTCTAGCCTTTGTATGTTTTGATGAAACTATTGGAGTTTTCTAGCCGTTAGGGTCAGTATCGTGTTTCATGTTTATTTTTGTTAGTTTGAATAATTCCTCTTCAACTTGAGGAACAAGATTGCTTTCTGTTTAATGTAGTCATGCACCACGATTATAGGACTTGTTAGATCGTCGGTGGTTGTTTTTCCTTTCTATCTCGGTGTAAGGCTATTTATTAGTCACAGTAGTTGTCCAATTTAACAAAGATTATCCTAGCCTTCGTGCAATCATACTTTGCAAACCTCTCTGCCATCTCTTAATTTTGATGTGCTTATATTAAAATAGGTAGTGTGAATGAGTCTTGAGCTACAGTAAACGACGGAACTTTTTAGGCTTTTTGTAATAAGGTATTCACGGTGTCGATAGCTAGTTTTTATTTGGTATAAATCATGCGGTGTCCTGGACGCTGGCCCAGACTAATCCACGTTCGCACCGGGTCAGCCCATATAGGGGTAAAGTGCTCCCCAAGAGAGCATCTCCATACACAAGCAAGGGTCGAACTCCGGACTTGCATAAGGAAAGAGAGCGCCGAACCACTCACCCCGTGCCCTCTTGGGTTGTCGATAGCTAGTTAAAGGCAAAGAGTTGTGCAACAAAAAAGTTGCAATAATTGCTTTGATGACATCGACATACCATATATTATTATTATATTATTATCAGTCCTCACAAAAAACACTTTGCAATAAAGCATCACAGTATGAATATTTTAGTGATTTTCAACCTTCAAATAATTGTTGAAATATAGTTTCAGAAAGAATATTTCAAGCCAACTTGGAAGAGAGTGGATGGACTCATCTTCACTCTCTCTAGGATCAGCACTATTCTTCATTTTGATTTGCTTAACTGTAATTAGAGATCGTCAATAACTCTAAGCCTACTTCACCTTTGATTTTATACAAACTGCTACATGGATAACAAGTCAAACTAATACACACACATAAATATTTCTTATGTATATTTATAAGTTTTCATGGAGATAATTCTCATTTTATAAAATATATCTTATTTTCTGATAAATAAAAACCTTGAGCCAAAGTGTGATATAATAATCTATGCAAGTTATTTTCCAGGAAAAAAGGAAGTTCCATTCACACTATAGAAAAAGGTGAGACTATTGAATTGTTAGGAGTACGGACGGACCTTCATCGACTGGCAAGAGTCTTTGAGCATGAGATCCAAATCTGTCCCCAACAAAGCAATTCAGCGCCACAAATCCAAAAACCAGAACAGATGAAGTCTTCGACAGTAGCGATGGCCACAACGCCATGTTCAAGCAACTCCTTCTCTTGGTAATGGCTGTATTTTCTGGGAAAATCTTGGAGTGACGATTCGAAGAACAGCAGACCACCAGTCGTTCAACGACAGAAACAGTGTTTATGTGTCTTCTTTTCAATAATGAGAGTTGGGTTGCTTGAGGGAAAGAAAAAAAAAAGCGATTTGAAAGATGATCAACAGCACCACGGTTTGCTTTAATTTGCTTAGGGAAATTGTTGCCGATGGTTGTCGAAACATGAACGTCTTTTATAGAGCGATTAAAAGAGAGTGATAACGAAGTCGGAAAGTCCTATGTGGCAGCTGGAGAAAAATCAATGACGACTCGAAAGAAAAGGATGAACTTTGTTTTCCATCTTATTAACTTATCAACCCCACACCTTTTCTTAACAAAGCTTTAATTATGTTTTTCTTAGTGTATTAGTTAAACTGTCCGCACTACATTGATAGAGTAAATAATTTTTATAATTATTGGGATTGAAATAATTAATAGATTTTACCGGTTCAAAAATAAAATATAACATATATACATGGAAAGTTTGATAAAATAAAACACATCAACATACCTTATTATAACAGCAGAAACATCGAACGTTTAACATCTGGAAATATCATTACTATTATTGCTAAAACAATAAAATTATTAAATTATCCCGAAGAAAAAAACTCGAAAACATTAACAAAAAAGAGGAAGTAAGAAAAAAAAACTAAAATTATTATTATTATTATTATTGCGTGAATAATAGGACAATAAATTCAATAAAAAAAAAAGCCCAAAAACTTTACAAAAGAGCAAACAAAAAATAAAAAAAGTGAAAAAAAAATTATTAGCTGAGAAAAAATCATTTGACATGAAAATAAAATAAAAACTAATAAAAAAACCAAAACAAAGAACAACAAAAAAAAAAACCAGAAATATCAATTTTCAAATGATCACAAACACACTAAAATTTGAGAACATTTTTTTTCAAAAAAAATGTTACCTCAACAAAAGAGAAAATAATAAAAATTAAAAATCAAAGCTAAGAGCACATATATATATAAACATGGACCAAAATAGGGACTATTTAAGAAATATAAAAAAATAAAAGAATTAAAATCAAAAATTAAAATATAAGGGCTGAAATGAAAACCAAATATATTATCAATTAAAATCAAATGACGAAATTGAAAAATCAAATCTTTTGTACCGAAAATATTAAGGGATTAAAAGTCAAACCAAAAATTAAAAGAATAGGGACTAAAATGAAAACGTAATATATAATCAATTTCAATCCAATTACACAATTGAAACAAATCAAAATTTACATACTATAAATAAGGATCATACAGCACAATTAAAAGAGAATGGACTAAAATGAAACAACCATAAAATTAGGGGGATGTCGTGTAGTTTAGAGTAAATGAGAGAGAAAAGGGGGAAGTTCAACTGTCCACCATCACATCTTCGAGCACCATGTGAAACCACACGTTATACCATGAGGAAGAGGAAATGGCAGCACATCCACAGAGATGTCGGATGGGCATTTACCTCCATTGGAAGACACCGCACATGCCACCTGAAGAGTGCATGAGGCCGAAGATTGTGGGCGCGTGTCCACGTGTGACGCACATGTCCACTGTATTTAGAGGAAAATAATTTTAAAAAATAGTAAATTATCATAACACCCCTAAAACCAACTTTTCAATTTTATCTTATTTGGAGGCAAATTAGTATTTAGTCATTTTAAAAAATATGAAATACCCATGACACTCCTACCAGTGCAATTTTTTTGTTTATTTCAAGAGATAGAATAATTATTTTACTGTATAAAAAAATATAAACAAATCACTAAACTAGTTACCCAACCCACTAAAGAAAATATAAGTTATTTTCTAGGAAAAAGGAAGTTCCAATCACACTAAAGAAAAAGGTGAGATTATTGAATTGGTGGGAGTACGGACGGACCTTCATGGAGTGGCAAGAGTGGAGTGACTCCTTGAGCATGATATCCAAATCTGTCCCCAATAAAGCAATTCAGCGCCACAAATCCAAACACCAAAACAGATGAAGTCTTCGACAGTAGTGATGGCCACAACGCCATGTTCAAGCAACTCCTTCTCTTGGTAATGGCTGTTTTTTTCTGGGAAAATCTTGGAATGACGATTCGAAGAACAGCAGACCACCAGTCGTTCAACGACACAGAAACAGTGTGTCTGTGTATTCTTTTCAATAATGAGAGTTGGGTTGCTTGAGCGAAAGGAGAAAAAAACGCGATTTGAAAGATGATCAACAGCACCATGGATTGCTTTAGAGTATGTTTGGTATTGCGTTTGTTTTTGTAGTTGAGGTTTTAAAAAAACAATTTCATGAAAATCACTTTTAATTGTGGTTCATAATTGAAATTGAAGTGTTTAGTTAAAACTATGGTTGAGTTTGAGATTGATGAAAAGCAGTTTGTGTGTTTAGTTATCATGTTTTTCATATTGTTGTCAACTTGTAAAATTACTTTAAAACACACACACACACACACACATATATATATACTTTTAAAATTTTGTAGATTAATAATTATAACAATAAAATATAATTAATAATTCATGAAAAAAAATATTTGTTTTTATTCTCCCATCAAATTACTTATGGTAGGTGTTTGGCTCTGTAGTGTGACCTACGGTTGAGGCTCACAACAGAGTCAAACATGTGGGTCTCGTTAGAGCTATTCATGGAAATGATCCCACACTTACTTCACATTCCAATTCTGCAACAACAAATCAATTCTCCCCACCAGAACCAGTGTGACCAACGGCTACTTCCTTTTCTATTATGCTAAAGTCTTGTTTTCATTTTGTATATTTCCATACTTAATCCCTGTAAATCTGCAAGCCCTTATTAGGATGTGTAAAGGTCTGCTCTATTTAAATGCAATGGTGGAGCAGACAAACAACTCAAGTTTGTAATTCAATCTTTACAGTAATACATTGTATTATCAGTTCTTACATGGTATCAGAGCAGTAAAAGCTTACGCTCAAAACACGATCTTCCAATATCTGCTTCCGCACAATAACAACACACTGGCCTCTTCTCCACAAACTCCCCAGTTCCCAAAATTGGATGGCCCTAATTTTCTAACATGGCGGGTCCAATTTCTGGTTTTTCTAAAGAGTCACGACATGGTTGGTCTCGTTGATGGAACCAACCCTGCTCCAACCAAGACTCTCACTGATGGATCATTGAATCCTGCATTTACAAGTTGGTCCAAGAAGGACAACAGCGTTCTCAGTTGGCTATATGCCTCTATTACTGAAAAACTTGTTTCCACAGTCCTTAATCTGGAAACTTCAAAACAAGTATGGGATGCTCTTCAAGCTAGCTTCTCATCAACTTCACGGTCCCGTGTGACCTTCCTCAAAAGGCAACTTCAAACAATCTCACAAGGCAATCGCAATTGCCTCTCTTACATCAAAGAGGCCAAACTCTTCTCAGATCAATTGTCTGTTGCAGGCAAACCAGTGGACGAACAAGACCTCATCTCCTACCTCTTGAGTGGTCTTCAGCCACAGATCATGCCCTTTGTCACTGCCTTCACCTTTGCAACCAGAGACAAGGAACTCTCCCTAGATGAGTTCCAAACCAAAATACTCAATTTTGAAACACTAATGGAAGCCTCGAACTCCACTGTCACCACTGAAACAAACCTAGCATTTGCAGCCACTTACCCCAAATCAACAACACCAAGAAGAGCCAAAACACCAAGTTTCACAGACCCATCCCGTTCACCCAACTCCTATATCCGTTCACCCAACTCCTATACCCGATCTTCAACCCACACTGGACCCCCAGCCAACAAAACAAACACCACCTCTCACCCCGGTGACAACAGACCCATCTGCCAAATTTGCACAAAACGGGGACACATGGCCCTTAATTGCTATAACAGATTTATTTTTTCTTACCAGGGTCGCTTTCCACCGTCCGATCTTGCTGCTATGGCTGCTGAAGGTAACTTCTCTCATGCTCAACAAACGTGGTATGCCGACAGTGGAGCCAATGCCCACATTACCAATAACATGGCAAACCTCACCAACCCACAGCCTTATGAAGGAGAAGAGACAATCACAGTTGGAATGGCTCAGGTTTAGTGATTCAAAATACGGGTACCACGTGTTTAAGTCAAATAATTCTAATTTTACTCTATCTAATGTTCTTCATTGTCCAAATGCTTCGTCAAATTTAATCTCTATAAACCGATTTTTGCTTGGATAATCTCTATACCACCCACAACACCAACCGAGTTATTACCCGCTCCATGACTGGAAATTCCAAAGTCAAAACCTTATCAGATTTTACTTCTCTATATTCGACTCAGCATCCTCTGCAGGTACTCTCCACCGTGGTCACTGACACTGAGCCATCTACCTACACCCAAGATGTTTCTTCTCCTCAATGGCGTGCTGCAATGGGTTCTGAGTTTGACGCCTTGATGGTAAATGGGACTTGGTCTCTCTGTCCTCGACCACCAGGTAAGCAAATTATTCGCAACAAATGGGTTTTTAAACTTAAAAGACTGTCAGATGGTAGCATTGAGCGCTATAAAGCGCGATTAGTAGCTAAAGGATTTGATCAACAATATGGCATAGATTATGCCGAGACATTTTCACCCGTAGTAAAACATACTATTGTTCGAATTGTTCTTGCTTTGGCAGTTTCTTTTAACTGGAATATACATCAATTAGATATCTCAAATGCTTTTTTACATGGTTGTTTAGATGAGGAAGTATTTATGGAACAACCCTAAGGGTTTATTGATGAAAATTACCCAGATTATGTCTGCTGTTTGCACAAATCTTTGTATGGACTTAAACAGGCACCGCGTGCTTGGTTTCGTCGCCTGTCTCAATCACTGCTAGAGTATGGTTTTATTGAATCCACTGCTGATTATTCCCTTTTCATCTATGATATTGATTCAGTTAAATTATATGTGTTGATTTATGTTGACGATATACTAGTCACTGGTTCCAAACAAGATGCAATTGATTCTTTTATTTCATCTCTTACTGACTCCTTTAATGTTAAAGATTTGGGTGAGCTAAGTTTTTTCTTAGGTGTCCAAGCTAGCCGAGATTCACATGGCCTACACCTTCGTCAAACTCGGTACATCACTGATCTCCTACACAGCACCAACATGGTAGGTGCAAAGCCTATCAACTGTCCAACAGTCTTGGGTCCAAAACTCACTTCCTCAGAAGGAGAACTCTTATCTGACCCCACTGAAAATCGCCGAGTTGTTGGAGCCCTTCAGTATTGAACCATCTCACGCCCTGACATTGCATATGTGGTTAATCAGTTGTGCCAATTTATGCACAATCCAAGGGAGCCCCACTGGACAGCAGTCAAGAGAGTGCTTCGCTACCTTAAAGCAAGTGTTGACTATGGCCTCTATTTCTCTCCTGGCACTGTCAACTTACAAGCCTATTGTGATTCCGATTGGGCTGGCAACCCTGATGATCGTCGTAGCACCACTGGATATGGGATCTTTCTTGGGAAAAATCTCATCTCATGGACAGCCAAGAAACAACCCATTGTGTCTAAGAGCAGCACCGAAGCCGAATACCGCAGCCTAGCCATTGTCACTGCTGAACTATACTGGCTTAGGATACTTATGAAGGAACTCGGTGTACTCCTATCTTCAACTCCCACAATTTGGTGTGACAACATCGGTGCTATTGCTCTAGCATCGAATCCGGTGTTCCACGCTCGCACGAAACACGTTGAGGTCGACTACCACTTCATCAGAGAAAAGGTCCTCAACAAAGATATCCAAGTGAAACATATCTCTACACATGATCAAATTGGTGATATTTTCACAAAAGGCCACACTGTTGCTCAGTTTACATTGCTAAGGTCCAAACTAATGGTGATCTTAATCCCCATCACTTTGAGGGGGGGTGTTAGAGCTATTCATGGAAAGGATCCCACACTTACTTCACATTTGAATTCTGCAACAACAAATCAATTCTCCCCACCAGAATCAGTGTGACCAACGGCTACTTCCTTTTCTATTATGCTAAAGTCTTGTTTCCATTTTGTATATTTCCATACTTAATCCCTGTAAATCTGCAAGCCCTTATTAGGATGTGTAAAGGTCTGCTCTATTTAAATGCAATGGAGCAGACAAACAACTCAAGTTTGTAATTCAATCTTTACAGTAATACATTGTATTATCAGTTCTTACAGGTCTCACCTAAACACCTGTGGTTACACCGCATTTTAAAAAGCATTTGTCACAGCACGCCACACCGACTACACAAAACACACATAGTCTATGAGAGAAAGAAGATGATGACACTAGAAAAAACAAATAACATATGTTTTGTTCATCGTCATCTACAGCACCGTCTTCTTCGCCATCATCTTGCTCATCACCATTTTCCTAAACCCATTAGTTAGTAGTTAATACTAAAAAAATTCTCACACAATTAATATTTTTTACAATGAAAAAGCATGGTTCAGTTGCGACGAGACGCAATAAGTTGCTAATATATATGTATAAAACAAGACATGCTTGAAATGACAAGTTGAAATACTCCACAACTAAAAAATATTTTTTTCTAATTAAAATAAATAAAATTGATAATCATGATGATAACATATTACTTTTACCATCTCATATGGATTTCTTATACAATGTTCAAAGTCTCAAAACCATCACAAATGTATTGGTATAATTCTGTAAAAACGTTTTCTTAACAATGTCACTTTGACCTTCTCTAGAGCCACCGACAAGAGGAAGTGTGTTAAACGAGGATAAAAATATGTTACCTAACCGCCAATTCGAGTCAAAGTTTTACATGATAGTCATTGGGCATCCTCGCTATCCATAAATTTAATTCTGCAAAGTCGTTAATATATTTATAATTCAATTATTTTGTGCATTTTTTGTCTTTTTAAGTTTACACGGCATCTGGGTTACCCAATGAGAGTAATTCTCCTTTTTATATAATAATGAAATAAATTTAAATTATGGAGAAAAGAAACCATGGTTTTATTCGTGGTTTTGTTATTTTATTCGTATTTAAACAAAAAAGAAAGAAAGAGGTTGGCATGATAGTGGACTTGGCTTGCCGCATCACCTTCAAAGTACACTCTGTCCCTTTCACGTTCAAAGCAAGTCCCTCGATCTCTCTTTCTTCCTTTCTTTCACAATCCACACAAGACATTCCAATACCATTTCCCACTGCAAATCATTCCCATATTTGTATCAAGATTAGCTCCATTATAGTTGTGCATATGCAAGTTATGTGGGAGATAATTTGAAAATATTATTGAACGATATAGCTCCATTATAGTTGAAATAATAATTGGAAAGCATTGAAAAATTGAAGTATTTTTAACATTATTGTTTTTTTTTTTAAAGTAGACAGAGAAGGAGAGAGAGGGTATATTTAATATTCAATATGAGCTTACTCAACTATATAATATTATTATTATATCCTCTAAAATGAAGCTGTTCTTCTGCGTTTCCAGGAAGAACACAAACAAGAAATTAAGATCCCAATAATCAAGACATGATAAATGTCAAGAGTTGAACATGGGTTGTGCTCGAAAATCCCTTCTAAAAGCTACAAAACTTAAATCTCTTTCTTAGAACAAGTAAACTGGATGCTAAATCCTGTGAGCTATACTCCTGCTCCACGTAATTAATATTACTAACTTTCTAAATCCAGCTACTGCCTTTTCTTTTCTTTTCTTTTATCTTTTGGGCTGCACCCAAACAAAGAAGTGCATTTACAAGTCAAACACGCCGTACAATACAACGTGGGCATGTGTAAGAAAAAAAAAAAGTTGACACGACATTTGAAAGGGCAATTTTCACAAGCTCTCTTATTACGGTTTATGACTTTGCTATAATACCAGAAAATAAAACAAAAAGCATGACAAATAGTCTTATTCAATGGCATAATTATTGCCCAAAGAAGACAAAAAATGATTGCATTGCTTCGTGATTTACGAAAATAAGGATGACAACATAATAAAAAAATGAAATAAAGTACTAAGCAAAAATTAAAGACAATTGGCCAAAACAGTAACAGATAGAAAAAAAAAAGGGAAAAAATAAATGGTAAATAGATAAGGATGACAAAGGTTTCCAATGAAAGCCTCTTTGATAGAAGGCAATACAAAGGCTAACGTCCTGGACTCAAATGTGAAATAAATTATTTGATGGTTTTTAAAGTTTAATTTTTGGAAAGGTAACCAACCATATAAGCAAAAAGATTCTAAAAATATAGGGACAACAAATCTAAAATAATAGAAAAGGAACAATAACTTGCACATGAAAATAACAAGATGTTTGATATGAAAATACATCCACATTTCATTTTCCAACTCATATATATCAGAACTTGAGCAAAAAATAATACACAAAACAAAATTTATACAGAAGATACATAGATAAGCTTATCTCATAAATATCGATAAACAAACTCAAATGACTTCTTGCAAGTCATCATACTTCTTTCTATATAAATGGGAGCGTTTCTATTATGTATTCCAATAAACTTACCATCTTAAGAACAAATGTCTCAACTAAATTTGTTATAAGAAAATGAAACACTCCAGTGGTTTTGACAAGTATATTGTAAAGTTATTCTTACCAAGTCTTTGTTTTTTTATATTGAATATTATTTGATTTAATTTATAGTTTTTTATTACAACTATCAATTTTTTTATTTACATGTGTTTGAAGATATGGATGATACATGGTTCAATGTTATATTTGACAAAGATTTTGATGACGATTACAAAAATATAATGAACCTTGTTTTAGAACACATTAATTATCATGATTATGAAGGTATTGGTGTCTCAATAAATGATGGTAATGCTGGAGATAATAGTAAGAGAAATGACAACCACGATGATAATGATGACAGTATGATTAAAGTGCTGAGGATGTTGAATGTTTTTAGACAATTTGATATGAAGAAATTATTTATATGCATAGTTAAATCTATAAACATGTATTATATTAATTATATGCATAAGAAACCATGTATGTTTCTATAATGTAAGGTTGTGGTGGTTAAATAAAGTTTTAAGAGGTCATTGAAAACATTGTCTTATCATAACCACTTTGTTGACTTTTAAAGAGATATTTAAGTCCTTATAAAAGTGTGATGTATCACTTACAAGATTTTAGGTGTTATGAACAACCAAGTAGTCGAGAAAAAATTTGTTATTATGCACACTCATCACCACGTAATGTGATATAACATACCTTTGTAGTATAGAATTACAGATGAAGAATTTTACGAAACACATCTATATATCCATACAAAACACAAGTTTTTATTGTAGTTGCATCAATGGCATTACATAGTTATATTGAAGGTGATCGCAAGATAATGTAACTTTTGTTAAATATGATTGATCATAATTTTGTTCCAAATGATTTTTTACTATATGTTATTGCTCACTCAAATAGTCAATGATCACAAAGGCCTTCATTGCAAGGATTTTATACATGATGGAATTGCAAATAATTTGATGGAACAATAAAAAAACATAATGCACATGGATTATTCATTTCATTATATAATTATAACAATATATATATATATTTCACAATCAAACCTCAATATAAAAGGTATATTAACCAAACACATGTAATGATGTTTTATTCCACCACATTTTAAACCAAATACTTAAATTTAACTTATAAAATTAAACTAAATTATTTTTTTATGAAACCAGTTTTTTTTTTACCACAACCATAACAGCAACCAAATGTCAAAGACGCCTAAATGCTAATGGATCCTTTCTTGTTATTTATAGACCTTATTCAGGGTTATTTATAGACCTTATTCAGGGTTATTTATATACTATCATTGTGATTTGGACTGGTAGTTTTTGAAAGAAAAAAACAAATAATAACAACGGAGAGCTTTCAGCATTGATATAAAAGTTCAAGTTTGGAAAGTTCCAATTCAACTCTTTGATTGGTTTGGATTTTAAATTAAATTGTATAAAAATTATCTCGACATTATCTTAATGATTAGGCAAATTCAAAGACAAATAAAAAAGAACAAATAGACAAGGTTAATCCTAGTCAACCCACCATACTTACAGTTTGAATTATTAGCTCTACAACGTTGGATTAATTTTATTATTATTACTATAACATGGTAAAAAATATTAAAACCAATTAATAATCAAGGTAAAATTAAATGATAAAATTCAATGAAACTGTCTCAAATCCTCGGCTTTTCCTTCCTTATTTTTCTCCTTTCAGCTGCTATAATATGACACACACACACACACTACAGAAGAAAACTAGCTGGATAAACAAGAAAGGTCGCCTGCTCAAAATGACGACCACTTGACTCCTGCAAATTTTACCAGTGTTATGCATGGCGTGACCTTGAAGGATCCAAGATAGACAGAATCGAAGAAGAAAATCATTATATTGATTCTTTCTTCAATAACAAACTGAACTTTTGCCAATCAAACAAGGCCTTGCACATCCTTGCCAAGAAACCTTCTCCAAATGAATTGATGGAAGCCTCAAAAACTAATTGCAACCACAGATGTTGCTGCCACTGAAATTGGCAGATTATGGTGGCAAGGAGAAGGGTATACTGGCTCGATCCCAAATTAGAGTGCCAAATATGACTTTGTTTGCAAATTGTTATTTGTGCCTCTCAGACAGCAGAACCTGTGAAGAGAATAACTTGTTAAATGTGATAGATGAATGCTACCAATATGAAAATAAGCATGCAAAAGTAAACACGAAAAACATTTAAGAAATCGGATTTGATCCAAATTTTATTAGCAAGCAATCTGTAAGTCAGTTGGAGATACTGATAAATCTCTACAAAGAATAAGAGGCATAACTAGATAAAAGAACGATAGAGCAAATCTTTGGCTGCTGTAAGGCTAAAGTATGTGAGCAAATACAAAAGCCAAAGATTTGACTTGGATGAAGTATTTGCTCACATTGACCGAGCAAAACTTGACCAGAAAAGAGACAAACAACTGGCAGTTCTAGATATCAGCCAGTCGAGCTGGCATGAATGAAAAAACATTGCTTGAAGATTAGAGCAGAAGGTCTTGCTTATCTTCACAAGTTTTTACATTTACCAGCATGGATCTGCATATATGGTCTAAAAGGCCACCAGATTAATGGCCCCAAAAGTTCATAAGACATTCTTATCCCAGCAGATCCCAGGAAAAGTAACTCCATTTTGGAAACCCGCTTCTCATTCTACTAGTGCCCCAACCAGAGTAGTACAACCAGCAAGTTTTCCAAGCAAAGCAAGCTGCTTATGAAAACCTTGTATTTCAGCTTAATAAAGTATCAGCTTGTGTATCAATCCTAACAAAGAACTTAAAACTAGATTTTGCACCTAATATACTGATGCACCAAACTTAAACAAAACCAATACTGTCTCATTTACTCTCATAAAAAGGTCCAAAGCAAGCTCTTGAGTAAATCCACTATCTATGTACTCATATTTTAGTTATGAAACTGACATTAGCTTCTACGAGAGGGAGTGAGAGAGAGAGAGGGAGAGAGAATGACATGACATACCCCATGATCCACCATGCCGAAGGCAACAATTTGATGGCCAAAAGGTCATGAGCCCTAAACAAGAAACATAAAAGTATCAATCACACTTTATTGTAGATAAGATAACAGCACTGCTGAAATAAATAAATAAATAAATATATATAGATATAGACATGAGAATATGTCAAAGGAGGAAAGAAACATAAATGCTTGACAAAAAAAATACTGGCATCCACCTAAGATACAATTAATTACCATTCTCAAGGAAATATATATATATATATATATATATATATACACAAATGCGTAACACCACCACCAAGTCTTACATTCACTACTTTGACAGACAGCTGTTTCAACATGTAGTATGCCAACTACATGACAATCTAAAATCACATCCAGCTAATTAAAAAAACTGATCTGCATATCAGAAACGGTAGGCTACAGGCATTTGGAAAGCAATGCTTGCATTAAAAAAAAATCTAGGAAAATCCACTAACAAAAAATAAAAGAAATGGATGGAGCATTATAACTTATATGACCCTATCCATCATTCACAAAATATAGTAAAGAACAATGCAACTATAGTAAAATGTAGTGGAAAATATTAAAAAATAAGCATCAATACAAGCACCATTTATACTTAACATCTCTGCAATATAAAGTAAAATATTTTGCTTAACACAGGCTGCTCAATCAAATATTAGCTTTTCTAGAGACTAAATGTCAACAGAAAAACTAACTTTCAACTTCAACACACGATATATTGAGTTGACAAATGAAAATCAAGATAGGCAATGAGCCTATAAGAAAAGGCAAAACAGCAGCGTGTCGATCGTCCTGAAGTGGTTGTTGTAAACTATAGGCTCACAGCCCTACTTGATTTTTCAATCTGAATCTAGCCAACTAAAATCCTACCAGTTTAGATTTTTTTTTATGTGGGTAAGAGGGATTGATTCCTATTCAGATTGCAATGTTTACAATCATACCAGGGACACTCTCTCAACTTAGCCAACAAGGACCAGTTTTAGATTTTATCAGATCAAGAAAAATGTGAAACACGGAGTGAGTGAAAAGTAGGACAGTTCTCCAACACATGCTTATAACACCTATCCAAAATCAACAAAAGAAGCACTGATATGACCAAGACAATGACCAGTGATGCTGCCAGCATATTCACATCTGTCAGGATACATATGAATTCAAAATCACAACACATTTTCTAGTTTTATCCTTCCAGCAGTATAACTCTCTCAAGATGCTGCTTCCTAGGAAGTTCATCACCATCAATGCAAATCCCTTCATTTAATTGATTCTCCTAATATTTCTTATTCTCCTGCACTACCGAGATCAGGAAATGCCCCTAAAACTTGCATGCAAAAAAAGAAAAATAAATCTTAAGAACAAAATAATGAACAAAAAAAGAAGAAGCAAACCAATAGCTTCCCAATCAGAGAAATACAATATATAATGAATAAAACATAAGACATCTAGCAATATCCAAACATTGCAACCAGAAGACAGCTCAAGCAGTCTATTTTCTTGACTTTGAAATGCCTCAACCATTGTTTACAAAAGGCTCCTATCATTCGCTACAACCAAGATATTGGCACCAAGCTACTAGTGTACTTACAGGGAAGAAATTAAAAAGATTTTGACTGGGAAAAAAAAAAAGGAGGGAATGGAGATACAAATAAAAGACAGCATGCTCACAGAAATTTATCACTTACTTGACCATAAACCTCATCTCGCAGCTTCACAGTGGAACATGTCTCGCCGCATGACCAGCATACCTTGGCCAATGAATAAAAGTCTAACCAACACTCAGCCACTGATATTTTAAACGAGATGAATTCATTTCATAGGGGAAAAATGAATGGTGTTTCTCCACATGATAGACTAGTAGTAGAGGAGAAGGCCTCCCGTTCAGGAGCTGAGAGCCTCCAACTTAAAAGTTCAGTTCCATTTTTCAATGCTTATTTCTCACCTTAGTCATAATGGGAAATTCATTGTTGCAGGAATGACAAATCATCTAATGGTGAGGGGAGGTGTATCGTCTACCTTGGCAAACAACGTAATTTTGTGATAGAAAGCGTGTTTTCGTGTTTTCTTTTCTCCCTTTGTGGAAAGGGGAGGGGGGCATGGAGCTCTCCCTCAAAGAAGAACAAACTTTGACTAAATCCAAATAACTAAGCCTGATGTCAGTGCTCTAAGATCCCAGAAGAAATAAATGCAATGCCATCATAAAGGAAGAGGAGTAAAACAAGCCAGCTAAGAACTTTGCCAAAATGCTAGAGGTTTGCTTGACTGAATAGTCCTGGTCGCTGAAGGTGAAGAAATGAAAATGGTATATATGTACAATAAAGCTAAATTAACATCTATAAACAAATTAAATGTAAAACTAGGTCAACTCTAGGATGTTAGAATATTACATAAGCCAATTCACTTTTGGACTTGGTTAATAAATATTAAGAAATATTTGCATGAAATTTTGGAAATAATTACCATTTTAGGCCTAATTTAGGCTTGTCTTGCTGTTGACTAAACCCTGCATTTAACACCTTTTTGAAGCCTAAAACCTGATTATTTGGTAACTATCAACCATCAATAACCCCTTTTAAGCCTAAATTTGTTTGTCTAGCAATTCCTGCAACCCAATTCTCAAATTCCAAATGCAGCCATTGAGTTCCTTTAAACCCTCAACCAATTCAAACCAAATCAGACTAGCCCTAAAATCATATTATTATCATTTCAAACCTTAAATCCTGATTTTTCATATTTACTTCCAAATCAGAATGTAAAGTATAATAGAAGGATTCTTCAAGACAGTTTGGCATCAAAACAACTACAAGAGCATCTTACTCTGAATAGTAAGAATCCCATACCAGTTAGAGATTAGTCAAAATTTGAGTGTAATGAGAAGAGAATTTGCAGAGCAATGACACAGTGCAGATGTCAAATGGACTTAGAAGTATAAAATATAAACACTAGACTGAAACATCGAAGTACAAAGCATAAAAACTAAACTGAAACAAGGTTGCTAACTGAAGAACTAAGCAAAGATCTCAAAAGTGGTAATGATTTGAATTTGATCACACATTGTAGAGCAATTTTCTTGGTCAATACAAGAGAATTTCAAGACAAGAACTGCTTGAAATGTAGGCGTATCGCATGTCAGCAGGTCAATTGATTTAGCTTTACACTCGTCCTTTCTCCGGAAACAGAGGAAAAGGAGAAAAGAGGATGGTGGGAAAATGGCATCCTAGAGAAGAAGCTATAAACTTAATGAAAATAGTAACCAAATGATAGATGATTTTCATCACCTGCTCAATGGCAGGTCAGGGGTCCCCAAGTTTACTTTCACTGTACATTGAAGATGCTCTCAAAACAGCAACACTATCCTAATGGTTAAGGATGCATCCTAACAAACCACCAGTAAACTTACTGGAAGTTGTAACAGATAAGTATAGATGGCTCATCGACAACTCAATGGCAGATCAAACATCACTAGTTAAATTCATTTGAACCTTGAAGATGCTCACCAAATAGCAGCTTTATCCTCATTTTACCATTTTAGTTGCCAAAACTACCAACAGATTCCAGAGATCAATGTTTCTTTCTATATTTAAGAAAGAAATTAATATCTGGGACAACAAAAAAACACTCAAGCAGAACCTTTAGAGCTAAGATCTGAAGTAAACCAACTAAGGTCTGCAATAAAGTGGAGCTAGGTGAACGGTAAACTTCACAATAACAATTATCAGAAAGTGCCTCAAAGCAAACTCCAGAAGTTCAGGAGATCACAGAGCAAAATATTTAACATAACCCACTTGTTCATCCACCACACGGTTCCCTAAAGTTCAATGCCCCCTGAATATGGTGTTTGTCTCAAAAATTGATTATTCACAACCAAATGTCTCACAACTAAGAAACATAATAAACAATATACAGCTGTGAAGCATGAAAACTTGACCTTTTCAGTATATGAATTGCAATTAATGAGTTCAAGCATGGACAAAATACACACCATAATGCATTAAAAGAAGGGTTTATGCAAACATTGGCAGTAGAAGATGACAAATCAATGTAGTGCACTGCACCCCGAAAATAATATGAACTGTCATTATTAGCAGGTACAACTTCATCAAGTGAAATAGATGAGCAAGACTCTTAAAATAAGCATACTGAGATAACAGTTCAAACCCAAACCCAAGTATCTAATAAAGTGCAGCCTAGGATACCATTTGAAACACATCTTAGCTTGGTTTGAAAGCCAATCTATCTGGGTCCTTGTGCTCGCTGCAAATCATATGCACCCCAGGAACCAGGTCCAGCTCCATACTGAGGAAAACTTTCAGCATTAGCTTGCACCTGAAATTTTCCAGAATGAGAGATATTGAAACTCATTTCCCAAAACACAAACATGTGCTTGCACATAAAAATAAATTTGGAAACACACATTGAGATCTTACAGGATTCATGCTGTAAACAGACTGATATGGATTTGCTGCATATCCAGTTTCCGGGTTTCCGTAATTTGCATTATAAGCTGCAGCTGCATAGAAAACTTCAGATTATGAAAACTAAGAGCCAAATGTCAGCAAAAGTGATGCACCAATCTCTAGAGTGAAAATAGAAACTAAAGGAAGGCAGTCCATAAACATTTCCTGTTTAAGAGATTGGTCTCATTTAAGACACTTCATATCAGACACACCAGTTGACCCTATCCATCATCTAAGAGGAATAAAATCATCTACACTTGCCTTTAAAAGCAGTTAAAACAGGGGAGGGGGGCGGGTATATACAAGTTTGAACATTTGATTTCTGTACTTTGTTTTTCACATTCAAGGTACACATTGACTTGTTTCCAACCTCACTAACCAACTCAATCAATTAACACCACGATCCCCATTAAGTATTCAAACAACAGAGTACCTGGATTTCCTACAGCGGCGGCGGCACGAGCTCTCTTCTCTGCATTAGCAATCTCTGCCCGAAGTTTCTCCATCTCCCGAGCCATGCCAACCAGTTTTTTCTCCATCACCACACCATGCTCGTAATTCTCCGCATAGCCTTTCTTCTCATACTCGATGGCAGCTCTACGTGCAAAAATAAAAAAATAATAAGAAATTTAGGGCTCAAGTTACATCGCACTAAACAATAGAGATCATGCAACTTTTACCGCGCACGCTGCAGTTCCTGCTTCATATTTTCAATTTCAGCCTTCACAGCTGGCACTTGTTGCAAATCTACATTATACCTAGACAAGTCTTGACCCATCGCCTGCATCCGACCCGTAAGCTCCTGCTTTGCATCAGTAAGTTCTTTAATATCAGAACGCACATGATGAAGCTCATTCCGCATAGCTTCCACCCCACGAAGATCCATCTTCATCCTCACAGACTTCTCATGCAACTCCCTCATCTGAACATCCTTCTCGGCATGAAATGCATCCCCAAAATGTGCCATCCTATGCAACTCATGCTGAGCAGCTTCCAATTCCTGCTTTAATGCAACATGGGTCGCAGCAAGGCGCTGGTTGTCAGCTAACAAAACTTGAATATCTTGGTGCTGGGCTGCAAGACGATCCTCAAACATAACGTGATGAGGAGGAAGGCGCCTGGGGTCCATCCCAAACTGGGGTTCTCTCATATCCTCTAATAAACCTGGATGGGGAGGCAATGGTCCAAGTCCCCTGGCAAAGCGAGACTCATGTATGGCAGCCGGTGGTAGTGAAGGGTGAGGTCCACCTTTCATGGGAAGAGGCGGTCCCCGATTTCTCGCAGACATATTTCTACTGTTTATTTATTAAAGAAAAATCCAAACCTGAAAATTAAAACCAACAAAACCATAGTAATAAATCTTTAAGACGAAATCAGCATAGCAATATTCTAAATTTCAAATTTGTCAAAGACTAAACCCTAAAAAAAAGAGATAGGTTGATTGAAATAATGAATAAAATAGGGAAATCAAGAAAATGTTAAAAATAATAATAACAATTAGTAGCAGTGTAGAGATACTGACCTTTGGAGGAGAGGAGAGGAGAGGAGAAGAGAGGAGAGGAATTTGGATGGTTGAAAGACACTATAAAGAGAGAGGAGAATTATAATCAGAGGGAAAATATATATTTATAAAATATCTACTATATTTCTTTGATACTAATTAGTTAATTAATTTAACTAATTAAAATCTAAAGTCAAATTTGGATGGAAGCCTGGGTAAAGTACGAGAGGAGATGTTGAAGAAGAAAGAAAACAGAGGTCTGGCAACTCAACTGATTGAAAGCCCAGATGAAGAGAAGACAGGTTTTATTATTCTTTTCTTTTTTTTTAAATATTCTAATTAATATATCGTGCGTGGTTGGGCTCAAATATTAAAACGGCCCAAATAAATCCCATTAGCTAATGTAAATACTAATTAAACATTGAATTACATTAAAAAATAAAATAAAATAAAAAGTCGCTGCACAAATACTGTAATGTAGCCCTAGATTCATGGGCACATGAGACTGCAATACCAAAATTACAATTTTGCCTTCCTCAACTAAAAATCTGGGCTTGTTTTCTATTATTTTGTTTTCCACAGTAAAATTACTAACATATATTTTAAAGCTGGAAAAGAAAATTGAGCATAGGAAAATGACTTTTTTTTAATAACATAGGAAAATGACTTAATTGTTCTTGATTTCAAAAACTTCAAGCTTATATCAAGGGGCAATTCGGTCTTTTCCCTATGTTTTTTTTTCAATTTCCTGGTTTGGCCGAGGGTAATTTGGTATTTTAGCATTCATAAAATATTATTTAATATTAAAAAGTTCATGGTGTGTATTGTCCATGTGAGAGTTTGGGGCAATGTGCGCTTTTTTGGAGTGATACTTGTAATGTTCGTTCGGTATCCAACCGTCGACTCATGTGACATCACTAGAACCTTCATGGCAAACCCTCCATCATTAGGGGAGTGTGTGATCAAATTCCATCTCGATTAGCGTCAACAGCTCTTTTTTTTTTCCTTTTCTTCATGATTTTCGCATTTATCCCTACAAAGTTTTAAAATTATTCTTCAATTAGTTTTTCTTTCATACTTGGTCGCTCTTATTTTTATTATTGTTTGTCTTATTCTAAATAATTCATGAAACTAAGATTTTCTTTTAATTTCATATACCTTTGATTTTTTTATTTGTTAGATTTTATCTTTATTTTTTAATCATTTAAATTATTTATTTTTTTCCAATTGCATCTCTCAGTATTTTTATCTCAAATGTGAGCCTTATTCTTTTAATTATTATTATTATTTAGATCATTTTTATTAAAAAAAAATTAATTTCATCTCTTGGTATTTTGTTGATTAAGATTTGACTTCATGATTTTTTTATGTTTGTCTTCCATGGGATAATTATAGTCTAAGAACTCGAGTTACGAGTTTGGAAAGTTAGACCTAAGTCCTCTGAATCTTTTTTACAATTAATTTTTTTATTTTATCTTTTTATAAGGTTATTCAAATCTCATGTGTCGAGTTGTGAGTTTTGCGGCTTAACTTAGGTTAACTTGAGTCAAATATGTTTTGTTCAATTTATATGTTGTTGTCTAGGACCAAGTTTTTATTTTAATTCAAGATGGTTTTTAAATTTGATTTTTTTAAGGATTTCATCCGTCTTTAGTTTTATTTTTCCTATCAGATTTGATCATCATTCTTATTGTTGTTATTTATTTTACTTTAGAAAAACTTTTTAAAATGCTATTTTTTTAAAAATTCATCCTTAAATATTAAATTGATTAGGAATTGAGTTTTTTACTTGAACCTAGATGTAGGATTTTTGCAGTTACTGTTTAATGCTTTTAAATTTTTTTTTCCCTATCAAGTTTAATCATCATTCTTTTTATTATTATTTTTGTTTATTTTTGAAAAAACATTATATTGACATTTTTTTATATCACCTTTCAATGAGTTATTGATTGAGCCTAGATATAAGATTTAAGAGTTTTTGAGATAAAATCAACTATAAGAAATTTGCACAAGTTCACTCTTTTTTTTTGAGGTCATAGTTTTTTAATATCATCATTTATCTCTTATTCCATTAGAGATTAGACCGTGTTATTTATATTTATTTGAGTTTATTTTGGGATTTTTTTAAATATAATTTTGTTTTATTACTCAACATTAGATTGGTTAGGATTATTTTTTTTCCATTTTCAAACTTCAAGGTTAAATTTTCTCTTATATTTGGCTTCATTATTTTCTTCAATTTCTTTTAAATTCATTTATCATAGTCTCATCATGTAAACTGCAGGCTTGATAGGTTAGCTTGGATTTACTTTGGTTTTTTTAGGATTTTTTTTAATTTAATATTCTTTATATTATGTCCTTCATTATTAGGTTGTTTTTATAATTAAGCTTCATAATCCTTTTTGGTTTTATCTTTTATTGAGTTGTTTGGTTTGCGTGGTTTATGCGTTGTTCTTTTCTTTTTTTAAGTTCATCCCTTGGCATAAGATTTGTTTGGAGTTGGGCTTTAATTTTTTTTTCTTTATGTTAATTTATCCTAATCTCATAATTTGATTTGCATGTTTAGTACTTAGATTGATCTATATTAAATTTTCTTTCTTTATTTTTTTTTCAATTTTCTTTTTATTTCCATTTGATTGGATGGAAATTTAGCTCCACCGCATGTTTTGTTTCGGTAATTATTTCTTTAGGTTCCTATTATATGTTTTCTTAATCTAATTACTATCATTATTTGGTTTTTTATTATCTAATTAAATTATAGTAGTTTCTTGCCTAATCAAATTATAGTTAATTTAGATTTGAGCCTAATTATTTGTTTTGTGTTCATTTTTTTGGGAGGTTTTCATGGCTCAAAAATTGAGTTAATTTTTACTTTGCAAAAAATAGTGTGAATTGATTGTTTGCAGGGGGGTCAAAATCGAAAGTTGGAAAGTTGGAAGCCCTTTTGTTTAAAAAGATGATATATGTTTTTTTACCTTTTTGTACTCATATTCTCCTTCTTCTCGTTAGTTTGGCTACTGAATTTGTTTTTTCAAATTCATTCTTTAACAGTAACACTAGGTTAATTGATGATTCAACTTCATGATTTTGCTCCTATTGTTTTCTTTTGACTTATCTAAAATGAAAAAAAAAATGATGTTTTGTCCACAATAGAGATGATTTTCTAGCGATGAGAGCATTTGGGAAGCACGTGAAAAATGCTTTTCAAAAAAGTTTGATTTTTTTTGGTTTTACATTAAATTATTTTTAGGGTTTTGCATTTGTAATTTCTCCAGCCAAAAAAATGTCCATCTGGACCCTTTTAACTAGTAATATATAGACATATTGTTACACACACACTGTAAATGTTAAATTACGTCTTCTAGTCTTGAGTCAAATTAAAATTAAAAATTAAAATAAAAATTAAAAAAAAGAAGTAGTATCCTGCAGGAGGAAGCCTAATGATCTTCCATTGTGTCATACCCTACAGAGTGTTTTACACTGTATTTTAATAGTGTTTTTTAAAAAATAATTAAAAAAATCATTTTTATTTTTTTTATTTTAAATTAAAAAAATTAATCTTTTTAGACCATTTTCACATGCTAACCTCAAAAATAATTTTGACAAGGGTAAATGAAATAAGAAAAAAATATTTTCCATTCTGCAGAAATTATTTAAATTTTGTTGATTGATTTATTATTTTTTCGACCTTGATTTACACAATATTTAATTATTTAACACCCCTTGAGTTATACAACTGCAATGCATGATCTATTAACTTCTTTTTTAAAATTAAAAAAAAAAAAAAAATAGTAGACATTACAAACATCTACCATTATCAAGTGACCCAAGTAATGCCGTGTCCACTAGCACAGCATCCAATAAAATTTTATTTCTGGAAGAATAATGATGTTCATCACAGATGAAACAGCATTACAATAAGGGAGGGGCAACTGATCAGACAACATTAAAATAGGAGATCAGGAGGAACAGATAAGAGGAACATACGAGGCTCCTACGTCTTAACCAAGTGATAAAATCAAATATTGAAATAGCATTTGAGAAAAGGTAAGAGTAGAGTAACTCAATAGAAAAGGCTGCGACTTGGAAAGCAGACCTCAACAAATGGATGCCATTACCAGGGAGAAAAAAATATTCTCAGGAATCTGGCTCCCAATCAACACAATACTTGCAAGAGTTTTTGTGCAAACATCTCGGAAACCACGGCCAGCTTGAAAAAGCAAACAGCAACCGATCGAGACACTGCCTTGGATAACAACAAGCATACAGAACAAACGTTAGCTTTACTAGCTGCTAGTTCAACCATGAATTCCATGCAGGAATAAGAACAGCTGTTAATGGATTAGATTTCCTAACATTCGATATGAGACAAAGATATATATTCAAAACACCAACAACTAGTAGCATATTTATCCAAAACGGAGAGCAAAGCGACTAAACTCATGAGTTGACATCCTTTTCTCTAAAATTTTGAAAGTGGAGCCAGTAAGAATTATAAGGTGATTTCTTTTATGCTCTGCATTCAGCAATCCAATGGACTTTTGACTGTACAATGGAGGCCTTAACCTCTTTTTTTATTCAAAGGATGAGAAAAAACTATACAAGTTGTTCTTCTTTCTTCTTTCTTTTTTTGTTCATATGCCAAATAAGACTTACTGTACACATTGTATTAAGGATTTTCAAAGTTACTAGAATTACAGGCTTAAGACAAGGGGATTGTGTTTCTCATTTATGTCTTAAAGCAGAGAGATTCAAAATATGAATATTGAGGTGAAGCATGTGCTAGGATGATGTATATCAACCCTGATATCGAAAGGATGGGCAAGGAAATAGATTTGACGATTTAAGGCAAGAACAGAAATAGTGGATGCACACATCAGCAGTGCACTGAAAACATGAACAAAAGAAAAAAACCACCGCTGCTGGATTGAATTTTGATTACCAACATGTGCGCGCGCACACAAAAGTGACCGAAGAGCATAAGATTGGATCATGTTGGCCATGTATATGTTCCTCTAGGGCCTTTACTCTTCTTAAACACATTCCTAAACAGGCAGCAAGAACTGTGACGCTTTACATCCCAGCACCTCAGAACTTACACCTTTAAGTGAATACAGAGCCTGATAATTTCATTTTCTGGAGTTGGAACCCTATTGTTGGCAAGAAAATTGATGATATTTTCTTTGACAAGGGTGATAATTTCCTCTAGGGCCTTTACTCTTCTTATAACAGTTGCACCAGAAGCCTAGATTATCGTTTAATTAGGAAGTTGGATATACTGATCGATTCGTATCAATTTAAAATCATACAAAATATGGAAAGAAAGACAGCACACAAAGACTCCTTGAAACAAGAAGTTCCAAAGCATCCATTATCTAGACTAAGTTATGAATACACTCCTATTTGAAGCATTGCCCAGGCAAATCAACATGCCCTGGCACCCCAGCATTATATACCACAAGCATCAAGATAGATCAATCTCATACAATGGAAAATAATCACAAATAACAAAACAATTGAATTGAGGCATTACTGGTTCCTCACCTTCTTTTGCCAGCATGTCCATGTTATGCATGCGAAACTATCAAGGGTTCTTTGGACTCTTGTATGGATTTCTTCTTATAGTGGAAGTATAACAACAATTGCATAATTCCCAAAATGGTACCAATGCCATTTGGAACCTGAAGTTTAAATGGAAATCAAACCTGTTAGTGGGCAAACTTACCCAGGCTAATATATATACGGCTTGTAAATGAAAAGCATAAATATAAATTCATTCATATACAACTACATAGTTATGAAAACACACTCATAAATTTATGTTACATAAAGAGGGGCATAATCGTTGGAATTTATGGCTTAAAATAAATAATGACTTTGCTTGAATTGATTTGTTGATTTAAATGAGAAAATTGAGATACAATACATTGCTCCACAACCATGAAAACCCTAAGATTTGGACTTTGGCTTGACACTTTTTTCCTGGATGGATATAATCTTATGTGACTTGACTTTGATTGTGTACACACACACACACATGTATGTTGCATAAATTTTAGAGGGAGGATAGCCGAAACTTCTTGTGGCCATCACCTTTGTTTGTGATTTTTCCAGCAATAGAATTACTGTAGTATTTTCTTTAGTGATTTCTTGGATGTAGTTGGGTTTTTGGGTAATGAGTTAATTGTGTGCTTGATTATTGATTGTAATCCCCAATATTTGATAGTGAAGTTTTGTAGAGGCGGCTTTTCCGAACCACATTATATTTTATGTCCCTTTTATTTTGTGTTATTGTTTGGTTTGCTTAGGTGTTGCACAATAACTGGTATCAAATTCTGGTTGATTGAAGAATTAAGCAAATCAAATGGAGATGATGAGGACACGAATTGGTGTAATGAAATTAGAGATCAAATTGTTTGATGGGAAAAAAAAATTCATTCTTTGGCAAAGCACAATAAAGGATGTTTTAATAGCTTAAGGACTTGATATTGTTGTTGAAGAGACTAAACCTGAAATGAAGGATGTTGATTGGAACTTAATTTAGAAGGAAATGGCGAGTTAGATTCAATTGGCATTGGCTTCAAAGGTTAAGTACAATGTCCTAGGCAAGTTGACAACTAGAGGCATCTGGGATAAGTTTGAGAGTATTTATGCTTCCAAGTCATTAACTAATCATTTTCTTTTAAAATGGATTAATATTTGATGAGGATGGATGAAGGAACGAGCATCCACATCCATCTTTCAAAATTTAACAGGTTGATGACACATATAGTTAGTTAATGCTGGAGAAAAGATTGAGAATGATGAGCAATCCCTCCTTCCACTATCATCTTTGCACATCATACAAGTCATTGGCACAAACAATTGTAGTTGGATGGTAAACTTTGGGTTTGAATGATGTGACTACAATTTTAATAGAGAATGATACGTTTTAGGAGTAGAAAATAATGTTAGAGATGACAAGGCTTGGTTGTGGAAGGTCATCTCGAAAACAAAATTATGATTATCATGGTAGAGATATGGCATGAAGATTTAGACTTGATAAAAAGGATCTAGATTAAATTATAGACCTAGAGTTGATTACAATAACACAGAATGCTTTTATTGTCAGGGAAAAGGCCATATCCAATAACATTTTGAGAAGATGAAAACCAACATAGAATAGATGAAACTAAACTGCAAGAAGTTTGGAGATGCTGCAGTTGCCATGATGACAATGTTTTCATGGTTAACAAAGGTAAGGAAGTTTGAAAACTCCATGAATTTTAGATTTTACATGCTTCTTCCATACCTTTTCAAAGAAAGAATGGTTTGATAATTGTGAAGAATTTGGCGGAGATTTTGAGTGCTAGTAGATGATAATGAAATTAAAGTTAATGGAATTTGTATTGTTAAAATTAAGATGCATGAAGGTACATTGAAGATGTTTGGTGATGTTAGCCACGAGCCAAAATTTGAAAGGAATTTAATTTCAATAAAGCTACTTGATTCGTGTGGTTATGCGTGCTCAATTGAAGGTGGCAATATAAAAGTTATTCGTGGTGTTTTGGTAGTGATAAAAGGAAAACTTATGCATAATAATTTGTACAAATTGATAGGAAATGCAGTTCAAGGTGGAGCATGCAATGAAGTGAGTAGTTAAATATACAAAAAAGTAGTGTGTGGTTGCATCCAAGAAAAGCGTTAGTTTGCTTTGATAGATAGTGGAAAAGAAGATTATCATGCGAAAAAGTTTCAAGGTACAAGCAAGTGTGTGTGTGTGGAGAAGAGTAGAGTTGCATACTTAAACGAAAACAAGGTTGAAGTAGAAGATGATTTGTCCCAATTTAAACCAAGGTGGAGATTTGTTGGAATTTATGGCTTAAATTGAATAATGAGTTGGCTTTAATTGATAGGCTGATTTAATTAAGCGGGGATACAATAAACTGTTTCATTCCCCAAGAAAACCTCGTATAATCATAATAAGTTTTGGACTTTGTCTTGATACTTGTTTCCTAGTTGGATATAGACTTGTGTAACCTTACTTTAATTATGTGGGCGTGTGTACACATCTGTATGCGGCAGAAATCGGTAACTTGTAACCTTGGTTTTATTTTTTTGTCAACAGAATTAATGTGGTATTTGTGTGATCGGTTTTTTTTCAGTACTGAGGTATTTAATTGTGTTCTTGATTAGTAGTTATAATCCCTAATATATAATAGTGAAGTGTTGGGGTGGGGTAGACTTTGCAAACCGCTCCTTTTTTATTTTGTGTTATTAGTTAGTTTGCTTGGGTTTTGCACAACAATTGTAACTACTTGTACATTAAATCTGAAGCACTAAAATATAGAGGGAAAAGGTAAAGGTTGCAGGAAAAGGAAATGCATGTGCCAAAGGAAGCTTACATAGATAAAGGCATCGAAATTCAATATTCCATATAGCAAGAAAGAGGTGCTCATCAAGAAAGTGGAAAGGGAGAGATAAAATGGCATGAATTCAACACTCTTTGTTCGGACCACCAAATTCTGTAGATATACGCGAAAAGCAATAAGATATTAAGCAATTTAAGGAAATATTAAATTAAAAGGAAATAGTTGATTTACTGACAATTATAAACAATGGGGACGCGAACATTGATATGAGAGAAACGACAGTCAATGACCCAACAGAGATCCACCGTATCATTTGATCATGAATTTGCAAGCTTCCTACAACTACCATTGCAAATACGCCGAGCACCCCTAGCAGTAATGCTAACATACTAACCTGCCAGCAACAATTGATAGAAATGTAAGAGAGCGAGCACATAGAACCCATAAAATGTTGATAAGTTCTGCATATAAAAGGGGCTAAATACCTTTGTTTTTCTCTCGGCATATATTATAAACAAGATGAGGTAGGCTGATTGAAATATAGTGCCAATCGAATTGACAGTGACAACCAATAGATTATCAGCAGATATGAGGGGCGTGCCGTACCACATGCAGATCAAGCAATTCATTAGTGCATATATATACGGCAACCCTGAGAACTGTTCCGTTGAACGGTTTCTGATGATTCTCCTATATGTTGGTCTGACATTTTCAACATGAAGGGGAAAAAATGGTAGTCAAAGGGATGATTATATCAATCTCTGTAGTCAAACAGCACCGAGGACAGAAGAGCAACTTACATAGGCGATACAAACAGCCCAAAAGCAAAGATATTCCCTACAACAATCAAGTATCGGTGTCAAAGAAACATTCTCAAATGGTATTCAATTCCATTTCATATAGCAAAATACATTTATTTCATACCTCATATCATCTAATTTGACATTTGTTTCGAATTGATTAAGCAAAAATTATAGTATCCAATGCACGCATAGAATTTAAGAAATCCCCCCCCCCCCCCCCCCCCCCCTCTCTTTCTGAACAAACTGTACATGGATTCCTGCTGTAAGAAATAAAGATGGAAAAGGGAAAATTGATGAGGCACTAACCCCCATATACAGCCATATGAGATGTCTAGTTTTTTTCTCTTCTGAATCGATAAATTGTTACGAAAAACAGAACAAAAGGGTCATTTTTTAAGCTGGAAACATATGGAAGAAGTAGGAATTGAAAGAAGATTACCGGCGATTCCTGCTGCATCCTTGCAAGTGGCCCAGACAGGATATTGAAAAGAATCACTCATCAATCCTTCCTTCACTAAACAACAACCAACCTCTCTTTCCTTAACCCCGATTAAAACCCAGCCTTGAGCTTTTATCTCAGCCTTACGAACAAAACCCACCTCCCCCCCTCTTTATAATGCATATAGAAAAGTCATTCTCTCTCTAAATTTTTAACGTTTTCGAAATAATTGGGAGAAAGAGAGGGTTTCCCCACCTCTCGTAAAATTAGTACGACAACACTTCTTTCCATGTAAGATTTTTGTTAAATAGGGCCAGAGAGAGGGGACCCTTGTTTTCTTTCAGACAAGGGGGCTGGGGTGAGCTGGCAGAGTCCGGTTGGTGATATCCTCATCCACTTATCATCCTCATCCATATCCATGACGACCCATCATATCACTCAACTTTTTTCTTTTTAATTCATAGATTCGGTTCAAAGTTGCCCTAGTATATATATTTTTTAAATAAATTATTTTTTAAAAGTATTTTTTTAATAAATTATCTTATTTTAAAATATTTAAAAAAAATTGTTTTAATATACTGTATCAAAAATAACTTTTGAAAAATAAAAAATATTATTTTAATATATTTTAAAATAATTTTCTTCAAAAAAATCTAAAATAAAACACAATAGTAATCGGAAGATTCTTCAGATAGCAAACCGTACTCTAATAATTAATTTGAATGGTTGTTTCATGATTATTGTGTCTGTAGCTGGAATTAGGCAGGCATAGTATTTTATTTTTATCACAATATTTTGTTACTTTATTTTTATCAATCAGGTTCCCAAGCTTTCAACAATCCTCAATCAAGTCCTTCAATTTAAAATCATTATAAGTGTGTGTTATAAACAGTTTAAAGATTTGTAAGTAATGAAATAAAAATTGATAAGAAAAAAGATTGGGGACTAATATGAGGTTACGTTTTTATAAAAAAAAACAAATATGATGTTACTCTTTATTTGTGTGTTTTATTCTCTCATAGGTGGAAAAAAAAGCTGATTTTGATACTATATTCAAATATCAATAAAGAGGGGAAGAGTTAAATAACAATGAATTAGTTGGAACATTATTTTTTTGGAGCTATGATTAATACTTAGCTGATGTGTGGCACTGCGTTTTAAAAGTGTTTTTGAAAAAAAATGATTTTTTTTTATTTTAGATTAAATTTTTTTGATATTTTTATATTATTTTATGCATTTATGAACATAAAAACACTTTCAAAGTCTTGTAATTAAGAAGGCTAGCTTACTCTCTTATTTGATTTCCTAAATTTAAACTTTAAGATTAACAATATTCAAATACAATATTAAATTATTGAAAACTATTTTGATAAACTATCATGTTAGAATACACTTTATTTATTTATACTTTAAAATACTTGCATACACTGGCTTGATGGGCAATGAGGTTTATTCTCTTATTTTTATATTTTAAGACCAAACTTTAGGACAAAATTTTAGGAAAATATATTGTGTTTAATACAATTAAAAGCGTTCAAAAAATAGTTTTCATTAACACACACACACACTAATTAGGAAAACATTTGTGGTAAAATAAAAAAGTATGTGTGTGCAAGCTTTTTCATTCTATGATCAATTAATTTTATGAAAGTAAAATATTAGTAGATAGAAATCAATTATGATTAACAGCACACATTTGTATTTACCATCTTGACTCTCTCTTTCCAATGCATGCATTGATTGGATTGATTTATCGTGAAACTCCAATTATTGTTCTTCTTATATCGAGGGCTCGTTTGTTTTAGGCTTCGTTTGGGAGTGCGTTGCAATCGGTGTTTCTAAAAAAATTGAATTTTTTTTCATTTTAAAAACCGGTGGTTTGGTGTTCTTAGATCATTTTGATGTGCTGATGTCAAAAATGATTTTTAAAAAATAAAATAACATTATTTTGATGTATTTCAGCACGAAAAACACTTTAAAAAGCTACCGCAATCACACTCTCAAATAGGCACTTAACATTTCAGCTTGTTTTTTGGTAAGAAAAAGAAGAAGGTGAGAAAATAACTTTCTTATCACATTTTCAAATACCAATATGGACCCATTTACTAATAAGATTTGTCAACAAAATGCTTGCACGACTAATCATTACCTTAATTATATATATATATGTATGTATGTATGTATGTATATTAATTTGCTAGCTATGAAAGTGACATATACTATAAAATCTCGTCCCATAAGATACGCAGGAGGAGGAGGAGGAGGAGGCCAAAATCCATTCCTTCTTCTTCAGAAATTAAATTGGAAAGTGAAATATAATTAATTCTATATGTCAAATTAACATGTTTTTCTTTTCCTTTTTGTTTGCTGATGATTGATGCTGGCCCACTGCATGCGCATCTTAGAATCAAGGACGTTGAAAAAAGCAAAGATATTAACTCTGACCTGGCTTGCCGGGTTGTTTCAGAATTTGTGAAGCCTGTTCTTTATTTTAGACCTGATAATAAAAATAATTATAGTTTATAATTGATTTAGTTTAACTAATTTATTGATCAACTTGTGACCATTCAAAATATAGCTGGACTTTTTTTTTTCTTTTTGCAAAACAACAACATCATCATCATCATCATGTTGACATTAAAAGCAAAATTCAAACGATATGCTATAACCCGACTTTTATCTTTTTATATTTTTTCAAAATAAATCTAAAAAATATATAAAATAATAAAATATATATTTGATATATTTGCAGTATTTATATATAAAAAAAACTAAAGTACTTTCAATGCGTTTAACGTTCCCATTTTAAAATCATTACTAATTTATTTGCTTTAAAAAAAAACATCAAAAATATAAAAATATATTTGGACAAGAGGACAAAAATGCAAACAAAAAGGACAAATGAACAAAGTGTTTTTTTCTAATTGCTTGGGACCATGCAATTGAGAGAGAAAAAATATTTTGTCAATAAATAAGTGGTTATACCACACACAAAAAGAAGAATTTTAGGTAGAGAGAATCAGCCATAAAAAATAGAGAGATGATTAGTTAGAGAAAAAAAGGGCTAAAAAAAAAGAGACACCTCACCTTTCTCTCTCATATATATATAACAAACTTGTGACCTCACTCAATGTTGTCAAAATCATGATTTGACTCATAAAATCGTACCGAGTCAAAAGAACAAACCTGGTAAAATCGGGTAGAAAAATCAGACCCTGTTAAAATCAAATCTGACTAGGTAAATCATTCAGAATCGTAAAATTAGATCGAATCGGTCTGATTTACGATCCTCGTTTCCCCCTCCTTCTGTTAATTAATTTTCTTTTCCCCAATTCTTCTTCTCATCCCTACAGCCACTCAAGCTAGACTAACCAGTTGTCTTCTCAAATGCTCGTCTCCTCTTAGCTTTCAAATCATCATCTCCTCTCAGCTTGTCTCCATCATTGTTGTCATCACCTCTCATTTGTCGTCGTCGTCACCTTTCATCAATCTTCAATTCATCACCTCTTAAGGTTAGTTAACTTAGTCTATGTATCAAACTCCAACAGTTTATGGGTTATTGATTATTTCTAGGTTATTGATTGAATGGTTTATGGTTTCCTTGGTTACTGATTGAATGCTATATTTCGTTGTTGATCATGCATGGTTAAAAAAGTGAGGTTTCTTTATTTCGTTGTTGATCAAAAGCTAAACTGGGTGATTGTTTTCTTGAATTTCACCTGGGTTGATTTACTGAAGCAAAGAATGCTTGAATTTCATTTGGGTTGTCCTGCAAGAGTTAGTGATGTGAATATATTTCTGGCATGACTTTTTTCCTTTATGAATATCAGTTCCACAGCATGCCCCCAATAATGTAATTGCAAATGTATCTATTATTGTAAAATTGGCTCTTGGAGCCTATCTGCTTTGATGTCAACTTGATGTTTCAATCAAGTTCATTCAGCTATATCAGTTATGAATATGCCTATAATTATTGATGAGCTACCTGTTGCATCTCTTCTTGTTTCTCTGGTCACTGGCTGGCTGGGGATGTAAGAGAGTTTAATTGTTAGGAAACTAATAATTTTGGGGTTTTAATATGTAGGGTTTTGAAAACTTTGAATAGGAAAAAGGCATTAATACCCTTAATGGCTTAATATTAGGTATAAATGAATTAAGGATTTAGTAGTAGCTTGTAAAATATAAATACAAAAAGAAGAGAAGTAAAGCTGAAAATTTTAGAGTGAACCGGAAGAGAGGAGAAAGGAGAAGAAAAATAGAAAAGAGGAAGGGAGAAAGAAAGGATGAGATATAAGTATTAAGGTAATGTGTATGTGTTATTATGTAATTTATTAGTTAATCTTTTGCTTGTATTGGTGATTAGGGTTTGTAGATTTTATTTGGGTATGAATGGATTGAGATGTTAAGGGTTTAATATGTTGGGTAATGGTTTAATGGGCTTGATTGTAGATAATTTTAAAGTTATGTGATGTGTTTGGTGTAAGATAATTTTGAGAAATGGTGACAAAATCTTGCTGGAATTCTGGGCTGGAGGTTGAAGATGATGAAATTTCATTTTGGTCCTTTTTGTGAAAAAATACAGTTTGGTCCTCGAACTTTGGAAAATTACGGTTTAGTCCCTGAACCTCAGAAAATTATAGTTTGATCCCTGGAGTGAAATATTAGTATTTTAGATTGGTTTGATGGATAATTGAATCTTATTTGATGAATTATTATCAATTTTAGGAATTGTGTATTTTAAATTAGATTTCGGAAGAAACCATTGTTTTTAGGTTTTGTGAAAAATAGATAGTTTGATTCAAACACAGGATTACAAATTAAACTCTTAGATACATTTATTAAAGAGATGTTAATTCTTTTGAGTCATTTTTGAGTATGTTTTCTTTTAAATATTCAAATAATCTTGATATTCTGCCCGCGGTATGTTAGTATGATTTAATCATCATTCTGTTTTTGAATTCTATTATCTTGTGAGTCAGGTGAGTGGATAATATTTCATGAGAAATATTATAAATATTTGATTTGATAGTATTTGGATTATTCTTCTTGATAATATATACGTTGATTACAATTTTTGTTACGATAAAGCATAATCAATTGTTGAATATACGTTCTTGATATGAGTCAATATCTGCTTGTGAATTGATAGCTTCTCATTTAATTGATGTCATGAGTTGAGCCTTGAGATATGAATATGTCTGTTTGAGTATGATACACACACACACACACCTACGGTATACCAGTCAGAATACCCATGCTAACAGGGAAATGTTAGTATTTATGCACATCGTATTTGAAATCCTAGTTGGTCGGGGGAGTCACCAACCTGTGCGGACTGATCATCCCATAGTATGGAGCCTCATGCTCATTGCATTATGATTTTCTAACGAGCTTTACCTACTACATTCTTGTTATGACCTATTTTAGAAACCTTCTTGTAAGAACTTTGAACTGATTAGATAATATATTTCTCATTGTTATATTATCTCGTATGTGTATATTAGATATTATCTACTCACTGAGATGTTGAACTCACCCCCTCATTTTTTATTATTTTCAGGCTCGTAACTTGTTAGCAGATCATTATCGTTGAAATTTCATAACTTATTATTTTGGTTATAATCGACACTTTTGTTTGTATGTCTAGTTAATGCTCCACAATTATAATAAGATGTTTTCAACTCTTGTATTAAGACAATTGAACTATATTATAAGTTTACTTTGTTATTTTCACTGCGTTGAACTCCGAATATGAATGATAAGCTTGTAAGTTCGGGTTCGTATAGGTGTGGAACCTTGGAGGGGAACCATGCCTATGTGCAGGTCACGGATCCGGGATCGGGTCATGACATAATGAGATTTTGAAAAACAGAGAGAAGATTTGGTCTAGTATGTTGTTCCTTGGTTATCAGCCTTATTTGCCCGACCACAATTAAATTCAGCATAAAGCATGCATGTGTCATGGAATACAGAAAGGCGTGAGAAAAATTGTTTGAATCATACATTTTTCCTTACTTGATAGCTTCTTGTATTTCATAACTAGTTATGATGAATTGTCTGAAAATTATGGTATCTGCAACCAAGTCTACAGTGACCACTTTCAGTAGGATATTTATTTTAAATTTGTTAGTTTCTACCTAATAAAATTCTATGGACGTAATTGTTTTGTAATGTATTTTTAAATTATTTTAAATCATGTATGAACCTTAACTAATTAAGTTTTATGGCCATAATTATGTTGTATTGTATTCGAAAATATTTTACTTATGATTTTATGATTTTTCTACCAGAACGATTTTACTTGTGATTTTATGATTTTTGTACGAAAATATTTTACTTACAATTTTACAATCAGATTTTATGATCCGAGTTCAAATGTCAATTATGTGTCATGTCAAAAAAGCAAGTTTGAGAACCTTGATCTCACTGTCTCTTTTTGAAAAGAAGAACGATAATGTGAACTACACATAACTTTTTCTAAAAAATACAAGAAAAAGTTACATAAATAAATAAATAAATACCACAAAGCAAAAGACTCTCTAACATTTCCAAGAAAAAGAAAAGAAAATTGTCCCTCTCTCTCATTTAAAAACACTAGAACAAAAACCACTATATTATCATTCATTGTCCATGGAAAATCAGGGACCTATAGATTGTTCTCCCTTGCTCAGTAACCGGCAATGAAAATCAGATTATCCAACACCCTCTCTTCCAACCATACCTGTGAGTTTCGTTTTAGTTAGAGTTTTGTTTTTTCTATTGGTACGGAATATTTCGGTTTTAGAGTGTTTTGGCGTGTAATTTAGAGGTTATACTGTTCATATATGATTAATTAATTATATATATGAAAAAAATTAAAAAGGAAAAAAATATAATTTTTATTTTTATAAAATCAAAGTTGACTTAACAAATTTTTTTTATAATATATATTTATTTTTTTGTTGTTTTGATTTTGGTTCTTATATATATAAACAATGGCATAAGCTCATTTAAAGACATGCGGTGATGACAACATTGAAGGTTGTTGTCCAGCAGGAGATGAAAAGCAAAGTGACAAGTGGCAACAATTTGTCCAGGCGGCGGGAGATGAAAAGCAAGAAAGTCAAGTCAAGCAGGAGATTTTTTTTTTTGTAAAATAGCATAAACAAAGTAATACCAGCATGTTTAGGTCGGTATTGGGCCGAAAAATTTGGAACGGGCCAAAATTTAAACCGAGATAAAAACGAAGATGTTTTGTCTTATTTTTTTGAATGGTACAAAACGTTTCAGCTGAAACGAAACAAAACTAACATCTATGCTTCCATCCAATACTAGTAGATTAGTAAAACAACAATGCTAACCTATAGGTTTTTATTTTTCTTTCGTAGCACCAACCACACAAACACATGTCTTCTTTACCATCTCCTTTGATAACCAATAACTATCAACCTTTATTAGCCATCAACAGCTTTAAAAACATCATTTTAAAACAATCTTCCCGTTAAAACTTATAAAACAACAGCCCAAACTCCACCATGACCATCTTCTCTTTCATAAAACACTCAATTCACTCATACAATCTGATAAGGCATGCCTAACATGATACTATATCCCTCTCACTATAAAGACTTGTTGTTTATAATCATTATAACCTTTAAACATCCTCCACAACTGACAACACCTTCTCTACAAGCAACATCATCACAAGTTCCTAATAACAACATCCATCAATTCCTCCACAAAATTGTCAACCACCAGGACAACAACAACAACTCAACCTAAACCTCTACACTGGCTTTAACATCAATTTTCTCTTTTAGTTACCACCGACCCAGTTTCAACAAAACCATTAGTACCAAGTTTGTGGCTCTAGCCTCTATCATCAGCAACCCAACACTAGTTTCCTTTTTGTTTCCTCTTATTACCAATGACAATCACAATCTTCATCAATGTTGTATATTAGTTCAACTCTTTTTTTTTTTATTTATGTTTGAAATTTAAATTGTATAATTCTCAATAATTTTATTTTTGAATTTGAACTAAATTTTTTTTGAATTAATATATATATATATATATATATATATATACACACACACACACACACACACACACAACCCCAAAACAAAGTGACGAAACGCTTCGAAACTGAAAGATTTTGTTCAAATTGAAAAGGCAAAGCATCAACCGAAACGGAATTGACAACATTGTTTGAAAATGCTTTTCGTTCAAAAATTCATTAAAATAATTTTTTTTTTTTTTGAAAACGCTTTGAAACATGTCCTGAAAACCAAAACGATTTCATGAGTACGAAAAGAATCTCATGATTCATCGATGTTCACGTGAAAGACTGTCTGCCGGTAACAGTTCAGTCGCAGCTTATTCCATCTGTGGCCCCTCCTCAAATTCCATGCATAAAGTTCATTGGATCTGCAACGTTCACATGCAAGCTTGCTCTTTGGGTGTGGGTGTTTGCTTTGCTTAGAGCTTAAAGGCCTATAATAATAATAATAATAATAATTAAATAAATAAATAAATAAATAAATAAGCAAAAGCTCTACCCTATGCACCTGAGTTTTCAAACATATACTTTTTAATTCATTAATTTATTCTCCTCTACATTAATTATTCAAAATGTATATTATATTTATTCTATACTAATTTAATATATTTATTCTATATTAATTTCACAACAAACACCTATTTTAACCCAAAAATCTCTCTCTCTCCACCCAATCACTTGTTCATTTTGCCATTTTAAAAGCTCTAGATTAAATTACTGTTTGAAAACATAATTAGATTATTTTTTAAAGTTTTTTTCATCCAAAATATATAATATTTTTTATATTTTTTAAAATTATTTTTTACATTAGCACATCAGAATAATCTAAAAACAAAAAAAATCAAAAATTTTCAAAAGTATTTTTCTTCTGTTCCCAAACATCTGTGAGAGGTCATGCATGTTACAAACTTAGGGTAGAAAGAGTTAAATATAAGACTTAGGGGACCGTAGTGGTAATTTACCTTTTTTCCCCTCTTAATTAAATATCTGACCAACCCAAGCCCGCCTCAACATCCACTCTAAACAGCGACACTGGTCAGTCAATTACTTGGCTAAAAAATATTAAATGGTCCTCCTTAACTGTCTCAATTTTTAGTACTCGCGAACAGACACTATACATAACAAGAACTCTCCCCAACATCCTTCTCCGTCACACCATTTCTGTCCCAATTTCATCTCTGTCTCTTAAATTTCCATTGTTCCTGGGATTTGCTTGATCTTCACGTGATTTAGATTTGTAAGTATATCCTGTCACTTCTCTCTGTTAACAGCTCTCTCTCTCTCTCTCTTTCTTATTTTGTCTTGAAATGTTTTTATTTCCTTACTAAATTGGAGCATGGTTTATGCAAGTTTTGATCTTGATCAGCTGCTGTTGTTTTCAAGCTGCTTACGCTTTTTTATGATCTGGGGTTTTCTCCATTTTGTTAGATCTTTAATAAAGGTGGAACCTTTATGTATAATCTGTTGCATGCTATTAGATTTGGATGATCCACATTTGTTGCGTTCGATCTGGGTCCATTGTGCTAAGAAAATATAATTTGGAACTATTGTGAAATATCATTTTTATGTTTGTTTTGTTGAAATTGGTTCTTGGAATCATTCATTTGCGTGCCACTTTTTGTGGATCTTTGATGTATTGTTGCCTTATTTCCTATGTATAGGATCTGATGATTGGGTGGTGATCCTGTAGTCATCTTACCTTCATGTTTGCTAATCGTTCTTCATGTTTGCTTTTCATAAGATTTTGATTGCATATATAACTGAAGTATATAGGTAGTTTCTTGATGACATGGAAATGCCATTGCTTTAGATTTAGTTGAACACTAATGCTTCATTATACTGGAAGATAAAACCGGGAAAATTGAGATTTAGGACTCCTTCGGTTTATTGATGATTGACCTCCTCCCTAGATCGCACTCGGATTTATTGTCCATTTCTCTCGCTCATTCTCTCTCTGTTTATTCTTTACTTAATGTGAGCTGTGGTGTTTGGCTATTGTTTTTCTCCCAAAAAATATAATTGTGGACCCATATTTAATTGCATTCCTTCTACTTTGTCTTATACGGTGATCTAGATCTACATTTCCCTATAAATTCCGGGCCAAACCATTGCATTCTTTAACTTGCGGTTCTAGGATCTAATTTTTTTTTTTTTAGAAGTTGTATCGGCATGGCTACCTATACTCCGAAGAACATCCTCATCACTGGAGCTGCTGGGTTTATCGCGTCCCATGTTTGCAATCGGCTTATCCGTAACTACCCTGATTATAAAATAGTTGTTCTTGACAAGCTTGACTATTGTTCAAACCTGAAAAATCTCCTCCCTTCGAAGTCATCCCCTAACTTTAAGTTTGTCAAGGGTGATATTGGAAGTGCTGACCTCGTCAACTTCCTTCTGATCACGGAGTCGATTGACACCATCATGCACTTTGCAGCCCAGACTCATGTGGACAACTCTTTTGGTAACAGCTTTGAGTTCACCAAGA
Source organism: Salix purpurea (assembly GCA_027405865.1). Lineage (NCBI taxonomy): Eukaryota > Viridiplantae > Streptophyta > Magnoliopsida > Malpighiales > Salicaceae > Salix > Salix purpurea. The sequence continues at coordinate 23,341,657 of JAOWLH010000002.1, forward strand.
ACAACATATATGGAACTCATGTCCTTTTGGAAGCTTGCAAAGTAACTGGTCAGATCCGGAGGTTCATCCATGTGAGCACAGATGAAGTATATGGGGAGACTGATGAAGATGCTGTTGTAGGAAATCACGAGGCCTCTCAACTCCTCCCAACCAACCCCTACTCTGCAACCAAAGCTGGAGCAGAAATGCTTGTTATGGCATATGGAAGGTCATATGGGCTGCCTGTGATAACCACTCGTGGGAACAATGTTTATGGTCCCAATCAGTTCCCTGAAAAATTAATTCCAAAGTTTATTCTCTTAGCCATGCAAGGGAAGCATCTTCCCATCCATGGTGATGGTTCTAATGTGCGAAGTTACTTGTATTGTGAGGATGTTGCTGAGGCCTTTGAGGTCATTCTTCACAAGGGAGAGGTAGGCCATGTTTACAATATTGGGACAAAGAAGGAAAGGAGAGTGATTGATGTAGCCAAAGATGTTTGCAACCTTTTCTCAAGGGACCCTGATACAAGCATCAAGTTTGTAGACAACAGACCATTCAATGACCAGAGGTACTTTTTGGATGATCAGAAGCTGAATAATTTGGGGTGGTCAGAGCAAACTACATGGCAGGAGGGTTTGAGAAAGACTATGGAGTGGTACACTCAAAATCCTGATTGGTGGGGTGATGTCTCTGGAGCCCTGCTTCCTCATCCAAGAATGCTCATGATGCCTGGTGGGAGACACTTTGATGGCTCTGAAGAGAAAGATGCTTCTTATATCTCAAATAACTCAAATCAGACCCGGATGGTGATTCCAGTTTCAAAAGGAAGCAGCACCGACTCTCCTCAAAAACCTTCACTTAAGTTCCTGATCTACGGCAGGACTGGGTGGATTGGGGGTTTGCTTGGGAAGTTGTGTGAGAAACAAGGAATTTCCTATGAATATGGAAAGGGGCGCATGGAAGATCGATCCTCACTTTTGTCAGATATTCAGAATGTTAGGCCTACCCATGTTTTTAATGCTGCTGGGGTCACTGGCAGGCCCAATGTTGATTGGTGCGAATCCCACAAGACAGAAACTATACGCACCAATGTTACTGGAACTCTGACATTAGCAGATCTTTGCAGAGAGCACAACCTCCTGATGATGAATTTTGCTACAGGCTGCATATTTGAGTATGATGCTGGTCATCCAGAGGGTTCTGGCATTGGTTTCACCGAGGAAGACAAGCCCAATTTCAGTGGTTCTTTCTACTCAAAGACTAAGGCCATGGTAGTTATTTTCTCTTAGATTCCGTCTCCCTCTTTCTCATATCCCAAATTATATTTCTAACTTGCATCAACTTTCTTTGAAATTTAAACCAGGTCGAAGAGCTTTTGAAAGAGTATGACAATGTGTGCACCCTAAGAGTTAGAATGCCAATATCATCAGACCTAGAAAACCCACGCAACTTCATCACAAAAATTTCTCGCTATAATAAGGTGGTGAACATTCCAAACAGCGTTACTATCTTGGACGAACTTCTACCTATCTCAATTGAGATGGCAAAAAGGAACTTGAGAGGCATATGGAACTTCACAAACCCTGGTGTTGTGAGCCATAACGAGGTTTTGGAGATGTACAAGAACTACATTAAGCCGGACTTTGCATGGGCTAACTTTGACCTGGAGGAGCAAGCCAAGGTGATAGTTGCCGCCCGGAGCAACAATGAGATGGACGCCTCCAAGCTGAAGAACGAGTTCCCTGAGTTGCTGCCGGTCAAAGACTCATTAATCAAGTATGTCTTTGAACCCAACAAGAGAACCTAAGCCAGAGATTCACTTCCAGACCCTATTTTGCATTGCTTTACCTCCAAGTTTCCTAATTATATTTAAAAAAAATCTGGTCTACCTGCCATTCATTATTAGATTCATCCAATTGTTTCTGCCATCTTAGAGAGTAAGGAGGTTAATTCCATTACCAGTTTTGGTACACATCCCAGTTATTTATCTCGGTTTGTATTTTTACTTGCCTATTATCATTCCTTTCCGCAAGAAACTCTTAATAAGCTATTTACAAATGTTGTGTTTTGATTCTTTATCGCTGAGCTTTCCAATACAAGATTGGTACTGTGTTGTTATGCTCTAGGGTTTCAGGAAATTTGACAGGACTCGGTACTTGTACAAGAAAAACTTGTTTTTGTACTCCAATAAATCCCCGGATTTGAGGACTAATTATACTGAATTCTTCATTCAAGGACCTATTTATGCTTTAACCAAATAGTTAAAGGGTTCCATGCTTTGAGCTTGAAATTCCATTTCACTCAGCTATGTGGAGTCCAGTTGGACAGTGTGGGGTTACGCGGAGTTAGAGAGGCATGTGGTTTCCACGACTTCCATGAGCAAGAGTCGATTACTTTCCGCCTCTCTTTTTTTAATTGCTGGGATTTTTCCTTCTTCTTAGCAGCCGTCAGACGGCAAATATGACTTTTTTGCCCTTTGAAACCAATTTCTTTATTAACGGGATTTAAAATTTATTTTCGTTTATTCGGAGCCTTTGCTGGAGCTGTTTATGTAACTGCGGGTAGTTGTTTTTTTGTGTCGATGGACTCCTTAAAGAAATAGTGCAAAAAAATTTCATCACTGAACCAACTTTTTTTTTAAAAAAAAATAATAATAATCAAGGAAGTCCCATCAAATAGGACTTGAAATTCAATTTTGATCAGATATCACGAAATGTTCAATTTAATCTTTAAAGTTGTACTTTTTTCATGTACATATCATGGTTTTTTTTTAACTGTTCCTTTTTTTACATTTTTCGTTTAAATTAAATTTAGTAGAATGATATTTAGATAATTATATATTATGTTATAGTTTTTAAATAATATTAGAGTATTGTATGGTAAAACTTTGTATTGAGTGGATAATGACTTCGCTATCCTCTTCAAAAGATGATAGGAACACATCCCAATGCTGTATTTTATTTCTTATGAACTTCCATATTAAATAAATATACGAGAAGACCAAAATATCTCATAGATTCTTTAATTTGTCTGTTGAAACCGGCCTGATATTAATTTAAATGTCTTTAATTGAATAAAAAAAAGAAAAAAGAAAAAAGAAGCTCAAAGAGCATTATTTTGTGGGCTAAAAAATTAAGGGTTGTTCTTTCGGTACTTTTTATACAAATATATATGGATTGTCTGAAAATTGAGGGTGTGATGTGATGATGTTAAGACGTGTCGCGTGTCCTATTTTTTAATTACTAACCTAACTTCACAGAAGAAGACCGTGAGTTTTTCTTGGGAAATAAGTTGGATAGAGGCTACTTGTTATTTTTACCACTAGTTCCTCACATTTTACACTGAAAATAAACGTTATCAGCGATAGATAGATGCAAAAGAACAGAAATGAAGAAATTGAGGCCTTAAGAATTCACGCCCTCAATCTCTCAGCAAAGGTCACTTTCAAAAACCATACCTGCTGGTTCTTGAACCTCGCGTGCATGCCAAGCAACCTGCAGGTTTATCAACTTTCAGCACGGCGTGTCTCACGGAGATGCATTGGCTAGTCTCGTCAGGAAGGAGACGACCTCATCTGACGAGCCCAGTTGATAGCGAGCATGGGTACGAGTTCGACCAACAGCACAGGAGAAGTAGTTATCGCCCTTGAGATCAAGCACGTTCCATGAAATCTTTTCTGCTGATGCCCGCCGCGAATTCCCACAGCTGTGGTTAGGATTTCCCTTCTCGGGATTTGTTGAAGCACGTTGTGCCTTGCTTTGAGATGATTTTGGCCCGCTTCTGCTACTGGCTGTAGGAAGCTTCGTAGAAGGGCGTCTTTCATTGGGTGATTTTTGTCCATCATTTTGCTTTGTTCTTGCCGCACCTAAGCCGTCAGAAGGGAGCTCTGGCTCGAAGAAGGTGTACACATCTTCATCCTGATGATCAAGTGCATGACAGTGAGATTCCACCATTGAAGTACAAGCACACCATTAGCTATTTAATCATTTCAGTTTTCCAACCTAATCAACTGCACAATAATCTCCATTCATTACACAATAGAAGCCCATTAGAGCTGAATAATCATTGCGCAAAAACAAATCCAAGCACACGAACCGCGTCTTGAAAACCATCATCACATGTAAGATCCTGGTCTCACCAGGATTCTGCTTAGTATTGCAAGTGATAGCTGAAATTACCTTTCCCAGAAAATGGCCAACGCATAAGACATAATCAATTGGTGCTGTCATGGATTTACTGTGGACAATCTCTCCAAGTATACGATCGATAGCAGCGCCCTGAATAAATAAATAGGAAGCTGTCATATAAAGAACAGCCACCTCCACTACTCGTACATTGAGAATTCGGGAATGTCAATAATTTTAACCATGCATTTACCTTTGTAACACCAACTGATCGGACCTCAACTGATCGGCTCCCTTGGACCACATCAACAGAGGCATTTGAAAATGGGCCTGTCCAGAGGTGTTGCAACATGTCCCTTGCTTGAAGCCTTCCAAACTCAACATCTAGCAGAAATATAATATTAGCACAAAATATCAAGGAAAAAACAAGCAGAGATACATATCTTCGAAAGATTAGCTGGTCCAAACTCCAAAAACACAGGTACCTGCGTACTTATAATTCCATACAAGGGATGTTTCACGGGGTTCAAAGTGTGATCGGGGTGTACGTTCTGTGAAGTACTCAAAAACATGCTGAAAAGAAATGAAAAGTGTCATCTAGCTATAGGCAAGAATCAATGATTAAAAATGAATGCTATTATAACAGAGGTACCTTCACACTGTCAACCCATTCCATATTTAAGTGTTCAGGCATTGTTGTCATCCATTCTCCATTTGTAAGTCGCAAAAACATTCCATGTTCTGCTGCCAACCACATGTCATACTCTCCAAAGTTCTGAAGAAGAGAACATTTGGTAAGAACATTTTCATAACAGTGTAAGCAGAAAATGAAAGTGAAATAGGGAAAGTACTTTGTCTAGTGCTTTTCTGTCACTCCCACTGAGAACAACAACGGTGGTCTTTCGATCACTGCAAAGTGCCGTCAGTGCTTCTTGTAACCCTGGGTGCAATTTAAGTTCCATTTCCTTAATTTGGTCACCTCTTTTCCCAGGAGTGTCCACTGGCTCAGTCAACGTTGCATTGAATCCCTGTGTACGAGGGAAGAAAGCAGCCACAGAAACAATTTTATGACCATTAGAAATCAGGTACTTAAACATCTACTACGAGATACTATATGTTTCTAATACCATTCAACTTTAATTTCTGATAATGAGAATTATCCAAAAGCCTCGTTAGGATTTCATTAGCATGGTGGAAAGAAGAAAATCACGTGTTTAGAATGACAGGTAACTCCCATGAGATATTTTTGAAGGTTAAGCTTTGATTCAGAAAAATAGCAGATCATTGATTTTATGAATTCATTTTCTTACAAATTATTTGAGGGAATGGGTGATGCCAAGATAATCACCATGTAAAACAGATGAGAAAGTTGACCTTATTCACTACTGCCAGCCTGCTTCACTCACAGCATTCAGATGCAATTTTTAATACGGTTCTAGTAGACTTCAAAGCATGGAATAGAGGTAGAAATTGGTGCTTCTCCAAGATATAAAATTTTCAGTTTCAGCTCAACCTCAAGTGAATTAATGTTTATTTAATTGCATTTGGCATTTGGTGCGCGCGCGCGCGTATATTGGCTCAGGGTACTCATTGATAAAATGGGACACAGACTACCATAAACTGGCTGAAAAAAAAATGAAGTCAAAGAAACAAAATTCCTTCACTAGAAACAGATTGTGTAGCTTCATCAGAGTTAAGTTGCACAACTTTCGGTTTGTATTTGCAAACCATTCAAAGAGCTTTTTAAAATATACTGGTAACTGGATTTCTCATTCTGAGCTGAGAAACATGATGACTTGTTCAAATTAAGAAGAGCAAACCAGTATATATATATATGAAACAGGAGCATACCAGTATGAGCAACCGGTTAGTAGACCGCAAATAACGTCTAATGGCATCATCTTCTGGAAGTGAAGGTGGCACTTGCCTGGTCCTTAGTTGTGCCTCAATAACTGTATCATTTAGTTCGCTGGGAAGAAATTATTCATCAATCAAAGTTTAGTACCACAAAACGATAGTTGAAAAGCTAGAATTTTCTATTCTTGTTTTCTTACAAAATGCAAAATATCAGAAGAGCTACATTTAGTATTGAAGTTTTCATACAGCAGCACTATACGTTGCAAAGTTGAATTATGACTACTAGAAATATAAGAGCTTGACCATCTTAGCTGAGAAGATGCACCAGGTGATAATCATTTTCACATTATTAACTAGTCTATTCATAACTATTTAAATGTTATTGGTGCTGATCAATTATTCCCAATTATACTTCACTCTACACACACTTGGTATGCCAGATGCAGCCATTTATTAACATGCACCAACAGCATTCAAGAATAAAAATAAAAAAATATGATAAGAGACAACAATATTGAAACCAATGTTGCTCATCCAAACTTAATTTATCCTACTTCAAAGGCTCTACAGAATAACTCTGTGGAACAACCTTATGTAGAGGGAAAAGGTTATGATTACGCCTGGGGATTGCAATTAAAAGGTTTCCACAGTGCTACAAACCCATAACCTCAGTAATCACGAAAGACAAATAATATCAACAATTTGTGTTGAAAAAGGTTTCAAGACCTAACCCAGTAATCACAAAAGACAAATAATATCAAAAACTTGTGTTTGGAAAGGTTTCAAGACCTAAAGTACTTTTGGTCCATTTGTCAAAGATAATCTATGCTTACTTAAAACACTGTTATAAGTGTACCTCACAAAAGTTTCAGCCCATTCTTGAGCAGTGTGGGTTGTCACATGGACAAAGTTGTGTTGGTGTCGCTTCTCTCTTTCTTCAGGTGTCATAGTTAGAGCTTGGCGTATTGAATCAGCAACTTCCGTGATGTTCCACGGGTTCACAAGGATTGCTCCAGCACCCAAGGATTGGGCTGCACCTGCAAACTACAAAATACAAAAAGCCTATTTTTTTAGACTGAGACATATAATGCATAACATACATAAAATATTAATTATTCAAATATAAATTTACTAACAATTTATAGTAAATATAATTTATTTTCATTCCAAATCATTGCAGAAAAACACAGCATCAAAGGGTTGGTGTTGATGCGCTTTGTGGAGCTTGTATTTTGTCATCAGTAAACAAAAAAATCTACAAATATTGCTGAGATCATAATCATGGAGCTTCACTATGAAATCCCGCACTAGTTAAAATTATATGCTATTTTTTTTTTAAAAAAAAATCTGCTGCCTCTGAAGTTTGGAGAAGTAAGTTACAAGTTTGAATTTAAGTGTTTGGTGGTCTTTACATGTTCATACAGTTACATAAGGAATGAAATTCCATTCTCATTGCTTACCTAATTATTTCACTGGAAGAAAAAAAAATGTAATATGTTTTGAAAGCTGAAATTCGCTGTCCATTGTCTATTCGCAGGAAAAAGAAACATTAAGTTCACTAACTTTGAGATTAAATGAATTTCCTGAACAATTGGTAATCATGTTTATGAAGTTGCTGCTTGTTATTAAATCAGCAAATATCATTGAAGGTGTCAGATCCAGCCACATAAGGCCAGATCGTTAAAAAAAAGAAGAAAGATATCAGTTAGAAGGATACAAAAGCAATAGTTAGATAAGATTACAAGAAGACTAACAAAACTGCATTTTCACAATTGCAAGAGATAAACAAAATCACAAATATTAGAGAAAATCAGACATCACACAATTTAACTGATGTTTAATTACCTCACTAAGAATGAGCACACCTTTCTTCAAATCTTGGCATGCTACAAACTCATAACTGACAAGATTCATTCCATCCCTCAAAGAAGTTACAAGAGCAACATCTGGAAAGAGAGAAAAGAACATCACGGTGAATGACATCAGCTGAAAAACAGACCAGGTTTCTTCTGTGTTCATCCCGTTTCCAATAACAATACAATTAAATCAGTGAGAGTTACACTTTTAGGAGAAAACATTTTGAATTTTCTGTGATTAATACTGCTAACATTCTGAGACAAAATTCCAGTTCTTGAAGTTTGTCCAAAGTCTAAAAATGAAAGCATTTTCAGACCTCTACTGGCAGATGGACATTGATACATTTACTTATTTCAAATTTTCTAACAACGTTAATTTACTAGTTACTGCAGTAGTTCTGACACCATCTGGTACCCTAGAACAGCTGGCATGCTTTCATATTTACTTCTTGGAAAAATGCCATTTCACAAGTAACAAGAGTTAAACAACGGCATACAACCCTACTTGAAAGTATATCATTAATAGTTGAACAAATAATACACAAGGAAAGGCACATATTCAAATAGTGAAGATGAGAAGAGTAAAGTATGGGCGTGTGAATAAATTTATTTCTGAGAAAGTAGGATTTCATATAAAAAGGATTCACTCATAGAAATATATACATACATATGTGTTCGTGTGCGTGCATAAATGTATATGCCAACTCCATTTAGAAGAATATGTGCAACATGGCTGTTCAGATAAGCATTGTATTGAACAAACACCATATCTTTCCTGATAATGAGCTAGGATCTAAGTGATGCAAATGTATTTGGAACAGTTTATAGGAGCAAAAACCTAAGTGATGTCAATTTTAGTATCATCGTGTCATAACCATCATCTTGGGTTTTGATACTGTTTATGTAAAAATTCTCAACACAATGGATAACCTACTAAACAAACACGTGCATACACGGTGCACACACGCAATTCGATGTCCCAAACTGATAATTTTCTAGTTACATTCCACTTCAGAAGTTTCAACTCATGATATAGCTTTTCTAACGATTTGGCTTATGAACAATCTCTGCTTATATTCATGCAACTATCTAGGTAATTTTTTCGCTTCCACTTGCATATCCACTCCATTAAATACAAATGAGTGCTGTGTAGCTTTTCAGATAGTAAAGATTCAAACAAGGATCATGTCCAACACATAAGCTAACATGTAACTGATGCAAGAGTTTCAATGGCTGCAGTATGAACTTTATGGGCTGTCATTTCCATCTCTACCTTGTCATTATTATTGTTGTTTTCGTTATGATATTTATTATTGATAATTTAATCTGCAGTGCTTCTGAATGATGGTGAATTTCTTCTTTTTGATAACATTATGGCCACATAGCAAATTTTATAGTGGCAAAGTTAAGAAGGATTAAAAAGTTTACAAATAGCTGGTGAAGGAAAAAGGAAAAAGAAATAAATTTGGAAGAGAAAGTAGAGCAAATTAAGGGAATTAAACATTCTATTCTGAAGATTATAAGCTATAGCTCTTGATCAATCTATATAGGTTGAAAATATCTCAATCAAAGACATTTGTGTGCTGCCCATATATACAAGAACATAGTAGCTGCCAAAATAGCAATGTTTATCTCTTGGAAGCTATATTTAAGAAGATACTTGTTAATTGCTGGTAATAGCTCATTTTGAAGATTGGGTTTCCCGTAAAATAGGTGTAGAAAGGTTAAACTAAGGACATCGTGACTACGAGTCTTTCGTGACCCATCTTGAGAAATGGTAATAAGAACCACTAATATTGGCTTGTCCATTGTTTTCAGTAGAAGAAATAACAAAAGGGCAAACCTTAACCAGAAAAAAAGAAAAATATATATAAAAGGATTCCAAAAAGAAAAAAAAGTTGGAGAACCCAAGCTTTGAAGGACAGAAAAATTACCAGTAACTGCATATAATGCACACAAGGCAAAGAAATCGAGAGAGCGATCCTGTAAGCACAAAAGAAACTGCTTCAGAAACTTCCCATTGATGATACTCAGATGCAAGATTAAATCATTAGAAGTTGACTCAGAAAAACTAGGCATTTTTCCAGGATTAGATCGAAAATATTTAAATAAGTTCTAATACTATGCTTGCTCAAATAAAGTATCCCACAAGCAAAGCAGAAACCCAGCCAAGGTCGTCAGTTTTCTTAGTTATAAACAACCCAGCTCAAAAACTGGAATATCGTCATCCATTTTATCTTCATGCTGTTATGTTTTGTTGAGGCCTGAACAGAACTAAGTGCACAAAAACTTGTCTCCCAATAGTTTTCTCAATGGCTTCCACTTTACTTGGACCTAGAATGTTAAAACATCCAATTATGTTGGGCTACAGCTTTGTATGTCAGGGTTTGCCGTTCAATATGAAGGCCAATTGGAGTTCCTTCCTTGAATACATACTAGTCTGACTGTGAGCTATAAGGAAAGGAGAAGAGAACAGAGCACTCAGCATTACAACATTTGATCCATGTGTGTGCCCAAGATCAAGGGCTATGCCTCAAAGGTCAGACCTAAGAAAGAGATATTAGGTGATAGCAAGTCTGGCTATGAGGTAGGCCCTTTGGCTCTTCCTTTACTTTTGAAACAGAGATCTGCATGAGTTCTTATTTTTACATTCAAATGTTTAGATTAGAGAGAAACAGGTAGATTTTCTGAAACTTGATAGATGGAACTGGTCATTATTCCTGAGCTGTGTGTTGCTATCATCATGTTAATTAACAAATACAGCTAATATTGGTCAACTGACAGGTCTCAAGAAGATACACAGGCATGTAAAAAAGTTCTGGTTGGAACTCTACTTGACCAACAAGAATAGATTTGCAGTCCTAACACATCCCAACAAGTTTGATTTCATGGATCTTATTCTTATGGATAGAATGTTACACTAAAATAATGTTAAGGAAAAATATCAAGCTTGCTTCACATTCTAAAATAAAATGTTACACTAAAGCTAATTACTAATATAACTACGGATATAGTAGCCTATTAAGGTTTAACTGCACATAATTTGAATTCTTGAAATGGTTCATTAATTTCTGGATAATGTCACGGCACCAAAGTCTGTGACGTTATACAATTAAGTCAAGTTATAACAATATGGACTGTCCTTAGCTTTACTTGGTCCCTTCCTCCCTTCTCAGCTATAAAACTTAATCCTGCCATTCTCTTAAAATTTTCCAGCAGATATACACATCTGAAAGTATCACAAGAAGCTAGAAACAAGATCAACATAAAGCCAATGATAAATTTTACACCCTTCAAATAGTTTTTAATTTGTCAAGCCAACAAGCTATGTATAACAAGCTTTCATAATCCAACTGAGTTCTCAAAGTAAAAACATACCAGGTGATGTATTGGAACTGCAGTTAATGTTCCAAATCTTCCATTAATGCGTCCAACAATTTCATGAACCTGGCTTGTTAGCTTTTGATCTGTGAATATAACAAGCAAAACGTACTGGATTATCTTTTTTGCTAAGATACAAAACCCACAGTTTGGTATGCAACACAAGGCCAAGAGTCAATAATGTATTTAGCAAGGAAGAGACATGATACAATGACATCAAAGCTGAGACCCAGCTTTCATGCTCACATCCTCATTTGCTTTTTGAGCGCCATCTCAAGGCTCAAGCTGAGTTCTACTTTTAGGCCCAAGGTTAGGGTTTCCACAGAGACATTAGGTTCAATTTACAGTGATCTAGTGTTGTTTCTACCATTTAGGAAAAATACATATGCTATGCAAATTGGAACATTTTTGTACACACAGGGCATCACCAGTGCTTAAGAGCAAAGATCTAACTTCCATGCCCAGACCTTTTCTTTCGTAGTTTATATTGTTTAGGCATATGGGACCATATAACTCTTTCAGACAAATAAATTTCAGAGAATAGTCAGTTTAAAATGCTGACAACATGATGAGCAGCACCGTAAAAGAAACTGTATCAAGGGTGTCAGAAATCATACACTCTGGAACATCTGTTCTTGTTGGCACAGCAATTTGCAGTAGAACAACCTTATCACACCAGTAAGGATACTCCTCGAGAAATTTTTCAAATGCAAGAAGCTTCTGTGGAATTCCTTTAATCATATCAAGGCGGTCAACACCTAGCATCACCTGTTAATTATAAGAATTTCAGCAGTAATCAGATAAGAGAATATAATTTAAAGACATGGCTTGTGAATCAAATGGATGACAGTAAAAGCGACAGTGTGAGAGAACCTAAACCATAAAAGTTAAAACACATAAGATAATTACATTAAAGGGGCAAATTCAAAGGTTCTCATGGAGAAGTGTTCATTTTCAGATTATGCAAGTGTTGGTGCTGGGTCCTGGAGGTAGTTGATCATTTTAGAAAATAACATGGGTCAAAACAACCGACCATTTTCTTCTTTTTCTTTCCTTAAATACTTAGATAAGGAAACATGAAACAATATTCAAGGTCTGACCGCTGGAACTGTTCAGGAGAAAGAATATTCAAATGACATGAAACAATACAGAAACTCAAATATGCATGATTTCGCAGCTAGAACTGGAGGTGCTCCTAGTTTCCATGACCAACAAAAATCAGAGCTCCAATGTCATGCCAATTGCATATGTCGCAAGTACTTCAAACCATATACATTACACGTGCATTCAATGTCAACCTAGTGATACTTGAAAAAACTTAAAGTTTCCACCACCATATTGCAGAAAATAGAGACCTTAATCAAGTAAAAATCACATCTACCTTTCGGCCAGCAAATCTTTCCTTCAATTCGTTAACGTGCTCCTGGACTTTAGGGAGTTCAAGAGCTTTTATGAACCGATCTGAGTCTATCCCAATTGGAAACTGATCTCAAGAAGATAGAGCATAATTATTATAACAAGAGTAGAGTTTTGTTTGCTCATTAAACATTTTAAAACTTTGACATGCTATGGTGCTACAACAAAAAGAACGGAGTTGCTTAGCGAACCAACACAAGGGGATTTCAAATGAATAGTTCTCAAACATACCGCAGCAACTCGTGTCAGCCTCCCTTGATCCTCAACCCCTTCAGGTGTGCCCTCTAGCCCAAGAATACGAGTACAAGCGCTAACAAAATGTCTTGCATAGTCATAGGTGTGAAATCTAGAGGACAATATTAATATGTTAAACTATAGTGTTGGGAGTAGTGACACAAGTCTTAGCAGATACTGAAAGAATGCTCTTACATCTGAAGCAAAAAACGCAAAAGAAAAGGGGGTCCTATTCATCTTACAACAAGATTGATTTGCAGCAACAAAGTTTTATTTCTGAGTTTGAAAGCGATGTTCCTTCTGTATTTCAATCAATAATGATAGATTTAAAGATCCTACATCAAAATTGTTCAGAGCAATGAATTCTATGTCTCAGGTATGTATGGAACCTATTCCTGAATTACTGATTTCCTCTAGGTTTCCCCATTAACTATAACTGCAAAAAATTAGATGAAGTTCAACCAAACAATTTCAAGCTTGAATGCAGTCATATATACACACCAGCTTTTTGTTTGTCTGCTATAAGAGACAGACAAGTGAGATGAAGTTCGTGAGATCATTCGTCGCTCGTCTCTAAACAGACAAGGGAGTTCAGCAAAGAGACAGAAATACAGTCCCATCCATCAACCACGTGTACAGTGAATTAGAGATAGTCACTCAGGTGGAGGATGCAATACATGAAAATTAAAGAATAAATGGACCATTCTAGTTTAAAGTGAAGTTCAAACAATTTACAAATCCAGCCATTTTCCCTTGCCAATGTTTTAACCGTATCGACCATACTTGCAAAGCTAAAATGGTATGCTATATATGATTTAAGACACATGCATTACATACGTGAACTTACCCAACTAAATCGGCAGCAAGAACAGAACGTAATAGGTCTGATCGAGATGGCAGTGTCCTGTGGATTTCAGAAGAAGGAAAGGGTGTATGGAGAAACCAACCAACTTTCATATTATTGTTGCGCTCCTTTAGGCATTTTGGGAGGAACATCAAATGGTAATCATGGCACCAGACAACATCACCCTCCTCATAATGCTGGTGAACCACATCAGCAAACATTTGATTTGCCTTCTTATATGCCTCGAACTGAGACTGGAAACTTCTGGTTGTGGCGAGTCGATCTTCTTGTGGAAGCCCAAGATAATGAAAGAGAGGCCACAGTATATTGTTGCAGTAGCCATTATAATATCGATGAACAATCTCTTCATCAAGGAATACCGGAATGCACCTCTGCAATAATTGAAGAAGAAGAGAGAATCATCAACTTTCAAGTTTTTACGTATAATGTGCGAGAATCCGCAAGGAAGAATTCAAGTTCGAAAGGTTTCTCGGGGCAGAACCTTTTCACCCAAAGCTTTAGTAAGCGCCTTCTGGCCAACTTCATCTGGCACGTTAACCCCAGCCCAGCCAATCCATCTCGCCTCAAACTCCTTCACACCTTGTTTAACATTGTCCAAAACGCATTAGGTGCATGATGACAAGAGGAACGAGCTAATGCAATAAAAAAATAACTTCAAAAACGATGAAGTTTAATGAAGTGGAGGACAAACCAGATAATACGGAAGCCTGAACAGTGAGAATGAATAATTTAAATAACAAACCCAACTCAACAAATTCTTAGTCTCAACCACTTTGGGGTACATTACATGATTTGTTATTCTCCATTCCAAAAATTGTTTAGAACAACAATCAATGCATCAAATATTTTACTTGCTTACCTAGAAGAGCGCTGACTAGGCCCCCGGCACTCATCTCCAAAGACCATGAGTCTTCACCTTTTCTGACAGCAGATACAGGCAGTCTGTTAGCTACCACCAATAGGCGTTGCCTTAAAGGCCTGGCATCTGGCTTTTCACATCCCTGCGTAATAGCCCCTTCCAAGTTTTGTTCGATATAGGAATTGTTTAAGCTGTCACCTTCCCGCGCTCGTAAATCATATTCACATGGTTCAGTTCCTCTATGGTTATCAGTTAACTCATTTGAATAGGCAGACTTGTTTCTCTTTTGCTCTCTTATTTTTAAGAGCCGTCCGACACGACCTGAGTTATGGCTGGAATTACCGTTGTACTGGTTTCCAGGCATACGCTCAGTTTAGTAACCCAACCTCCAATCACCAATTCTATGGGCTCCTGGTGTTTCTAGAGCAATTGAGCCTCCTACATTTTTATTTGAAAAGTAAATTGAGTGTTCAATGATCACTATAAGCCACACAGAAATCTTAAATCCTAGTAAGTTAGACACTAAGAATACAGCATCATATCATTTTCACATCTTAAAACAGTGAAACACTTTTCTACTGCCGTATAAAACTCAATAATCGGAGTGAATTTAATTAGCATGAGCATCTTAAGCGTATTCATCAAAACAAGACAAAACAAAATGACAGAAGGGCAACGAGAAAGAGATAACACAGACAATGGGATCCACAGAACTGCATTGAAGCAACAAAAATGGGGTCTACAAAAAAATCCTGGCTATTTAAGCCCAAATATTTGAACTTTCTCATTCGAAAAAAAAAAGCCTCAAATATCCAAAATAGCATCACCACCCTTTTTTCAAGTTCATGAAAACAAGATTGACAGATTGTCAGAGGGAAGACCAGACGAAACATAAGATCCACAGAAGCAATTTAATCCAACACACAAAAACAGAGCTTTCTCTTCGTTTTCACATAGATGAAGAGGTGAGCACATCGCATTGCATGTAAGGATACACAAAACACTTCCAGCTTGGATATCAAGTTGAGCTCAAAAACACTGACACAAGTAAAAGAATTCCCTTCATTCCCTTGTAACCAAACACACAAGATGAATATAACTCGCACAAGTAAGACATCAAGAACCCACCTATGCAGTAGGCAATAAAAGAACTGATTTTGAACAGAAGACTAAAGGAAAAATAAATTTAAGAAACACCAGGGTTCTGCAAGAAGCCTGCTTTTTTCACTCAATTTTGAAGCTATTATTGAATATGGGGGGGGGGTTGTAAAGAAGAAAGAGAGGGAACACAAAATCCCCGTGTCAGCTTGCTTTAAGGTGCATAAAAGCTCCAGAGCCATGCAAGGATTTTGTTTTCAAGAAACTAATTTTACTATAATAAGTAAAAATTTATATTCTCTGCACTGCATCGAATAGATACTAAATAAGATTAATGTACTGTTTAGGTAAAAGTAAGTATAAAGATCGATTATAAAGATTAATAAGCAATGCTGCCCTTAGAAATGGATAAACATCTTTTTTATCACCGTACCGTTCTGCTGCCATTAATTATAACTCCGTGTAACTTATATTCATACATAGTATAGATACAATTTTATCTACCTTGCAAATCCCTGTTTTTGTGTTGGGCGATGCTAAGTGATTCTTGAGAATAAACTTAAGACCACTATTTCTTGGAAATAATATATATTATTAAATCATACAGTAAAATTTATAACAATCCATGCACATGCATCATAATAGATGTAGTTAGATAATATTTGTTAGGTGTTGTAATGATATTCCAAGGACACAGCTAGCTTTTTGTGGTTAAAATACCACGTGACAGTGCTATTATATCGAATAATTATTACAGGATTGTTTTGGGTTTAGTTTATTAAGATTGTTACTTTATCAAGCTATCATATCCTGCTACCTGAATTGTTTTCCGATCCAACAATGGTGTTTTATTTTTCAAGTTTATGGTGTTATATCCTACCACCCGAATATTTTTTCCAAAAAGTTTTGCATCAATTGCCATCACCTGCGAAGCTACTGGTGTCACTATTTTTGTAGATTTCAGACTCTGTTTGAAGCACCACTCCGTACCGTGGACTCGTCTTTTTTGTCTGACAATTTTTGTCCAGCCCCATTCTCCTAAGCTTCCTGCAACGCTGGTAGCACGCGGAGAGTACGATCCATGCCTTCAAATCCAACTAGCCTAGTCACAATCCGTTTTGACTGTTTCCAACAATTTGATTGGGTCTATCAGTTCAGCTGGTTTTTGCCATTTTTTTTCTTGTTTAAACAATTTCCTGAGGTTTATGGGCATGCTACTTTTGTTTTCGCCTTGGTTTTTGTGGTAGAATCTATCTCTACAGTCATGATAGTCTTAAGAAAATAGCCTAGCCAAACAATTTTTAAGAGATCTATATGATGATTTGAAGCCTGTTCATGCTACTCTTCTTCAAAAGGAACAACTTCTCAGACCTGAGGTCGTTTTCTTATTGGTAACATCTATAGATGTTGTGTTCTTGCTACTTCATCTGTCAAGAAGATCGACGCCTTGAAGAACAATCCGGGTATGTTATTTTTTAATTGTCCTTGCCTTTAAAAGAAAGCAACTAAAAGGACATATTATCGGCAAAAAGCCTACTTGCTCCCCTGTTACTGTTGAGGGGTGCTTTCTTCTCCATATCTGCATGATCTTATTGATCAAATTGATTTTGGCACCCTAAACTAGCTCTAAGTAAATCTCACTATGAGACTATGCCCTCTTACTCTACCCTTTCTGTTATCCCTCTCGAGAATTGTTTGAGATTATTGCTTGGGTATTTAAAAAAAAAAACATCAAAATATATTTTTTTTTCAGATTTTTTTAACAGTGACATGTCAAAATAGTTAAAAAATATCATTTCAATATTTTTTTTCTAGCTAAAATCACCTGAATAAAAATGAAAGTGGATTCTCGATTGCATGTCAACTACATTTTTGTCAAACCCTTCACTTCATATTTCATTTTTAGTTCCAAAAGTTACTTCAAGTCTTATATTAATCATGAATTGGTTGTTTATTTGAGTCTGTTTCTTTTCATCTTTCTACTTTGTTCTTTGGTGTCTTGTATTTCCTCATTCAATTCCAACACTTGACATTAATTCTAGATTAGATGATGTTTTATTTTAAAAATTCCATCCTTAAGAAACTTCATCTTAAAGAGCGTAAAATATACAAAAAAAAAAAAACCATGAAAAATGTTCTTTCAAAGAACAGGTTTTGCAATAATTATATGAAAAATATGATGATATTAAACTGTTGATGGTGTTTTGTTGTGATGAGATGACGATGGCTTGTACAAGCTTTTTCTACAAAATACCTAATTTGCAAATAAAGTCTGTACGTTTATTGACACCACCACTACCTGACAGAGTCTTGGCATAATGCTGTTCCTATCCACTATTAGATTCGATAATAATAATAATGAAACCCTAAACCTTCCCACATCTACCCAGCTGTAATTTCACTTTGCAATACTCAATTACTTTGCGATAAAGATTCTCTAATGAAAATGATGTCAACTTCAACCAACCAGGCCCACATGCCAAAGTTGGGGATTAAAAGTGGAAGAAAGCCTGTAGCTTAGAACAGCACATGCAATGAAAACTGAAAGGATCGCTCAACGTAAGCGACCAATTAATGGCAAAAGATTTTTGTGTCCACTAGGGCCTTGCTTCAATCATGAACTTAAATTGGACCAAGAAAATCACAATGACACTTTCCTGGCCAGCAACAGGGTAAACACATTCTCTAAAAGTGGTTAGCTGAGTGAGTGGTATCCAGCTCCCCCACCACTTACAGGTACCAGAAAAGACTTGGCCCTTCAGGGAGGACGCATGTGGGGGGAAAACACTTCTGAAGGGGACCGAGAAATATCTCACTCGTTGGCCATTTTTGAGAAAGCACTAATAAGGAGACGAAATGTTTGGTTGGAATTTATTTCTCATCCAATCCCCACAGAGAGAAAGTTCACGATGACATATTTGCTAATGTATGTATGTATTATTATTTTTAATTAATAGCAGCCAACTTAGCTGACAAATATAAATTGACTCTTGCCCTACCACCTCCGCTATTGAAGACATGAAGACCAAAACTACCTAATAATTTCTTACCTGTTTTATGTTCCACTTAATCTATTTATCACGCTACTCCTTTTGATTTGCAAGGGAAGACTAAAGACTGATTTCTTGTGTAATTCAACACTGTCCTAAGAGTAACAATAAGAAAAAAGGATTTGATCTGCAATTAATTACCAGATTCAGTATTTTCTAAATCATCGTTTTCTTATAACTTCAAAAGATGTGCAGAGCACGGTGAGATGCTCCTCTCGAGAGGGGAGTACTTGACTACAGTAGACCATTTGAGATTATTATATGTACCATCTTAATCACACAGTTGATGTTTTGAATCAGCTGAACTGATTCGACGTGGAGTTCATACATATCACTGGTGGCAGTTTTACTTTTTATGTCAACAGTACTATGGACGCCAAATGCAGTATGCTATGGCTGCTGAAGCCTTACATTTGGAAAAAAAGCTCACATGGTAGCACAGATTGATCATCTGAAAGCTAAGTGGTCCATACCCTATGCTATAAGGCTACCGTTGTTATAAATGCAAATTAG
Source organism: Salix purpurea (assembly GCA_027405865.1). NCBI lineage: Eukaryota > Viridiplantae > Streptophyta > Magnoliopsida > Malpighiales > Salicaceae > Salix > Salix purpurea. The sequence goes on from JAOWLH010000002.1 coordinate 23,360,892, forward strand.
ATGATCTAAGTGAGCTTTTTGTATGTTCCATAACTAATTGGCATCATTAGTTTGATTTGTTCAAAGCATAGTGCATGCCGATACACAAAGGCAGGCTTTAATTTTACCTACTCTGGATTCCAGTCCTGGAATATAACATTTGAAAACTAGGCTGGGGTGCATGCGTGCCCTAGGCATGCTCAGGGAAAACAAATGCCAAAAGAATTGTTCATGAGAATGTAAGGAGCAGGTAAAGCGGACGCAGTCAAGATGAAATCACTAATCCAGAAAGTAACCCATAAGCAAAGAAGCTTAGATCCCAAAACGATAGCAGAAAATACCATATAACCCGTTCAAGAAGCACGTACCTTCATTGACATGTTGATGCCGGGGGGAAACTTCGAGTCCTGAGAAGTGACAACAAGAAATATCTCTGAATACAAGCAACCCTCTTCTCCACCGCTTGTACTTAAAAGAGAAGTGCCATAATAAATGTGACTAAATGAATGAATAGGCCGAAGGAGACTCAAACATAATCAGATATTGACAGAAAAAGACTGGCATTCAGCATGGTTTCTTCAGTGCTAAACGAAGGCGAGTGGACTTGAGTGTCATTGCTGCTGTCAGTTACTTGGGATTCTAGAGGAGGAGAGCCCGTGAAGACCAACAGACACCCAGGAATTTGCAGCAAAACCATAAATTTGTCACGCATGCAAGAAGGTATGGCACTCAAATTTCTTGTGGGTCCCGCTAGGAAGATATCTTAGACTAAGGCTTTTGATCTGATGGGATGATCTCAGCCATTCATTTTTAAGCCGCCCTTTCCAAGAGTTGTTTTTTAAAATTTCACAGTAAAATATCAGCTGCATAATTAACCAGGTGGTGAAAAGGAAAATCTTTCTCAAGGCCAAAAAAGTCTTGCAAAACAGTAAATGGGTGACGTGCATTAGCCAACACTTCTTTAAAAACAATGTCACTGGTGAGCTCATGATCAGGCGACAGTAAACGGCCTAACATTTGTTTTCCTTGGGCTGTTGGGAAGACTGTCCATTTAAGAAGACTTGCTATGTTATATTCATGTTATATTGTTTTTTAAAGTTATTTTTATTTAGATATATATTTAAATAATTTTTTTATTTTTAAAAATAAATATTTTCAACATCAGCATATAAAAATAATTTAAAAATAAAAAAAATAGATACAAAACAACCACACGGTAGCCTGATAGTCAAGTTTGCAAAAGAAGGTAAACTTTCTACTTCTCTCACCAACAATTTGGCTTTGTTCATTTTAGCACAATCCCTTGGTTCAATTATTAGGCAGGCTTTCATGTATCATGTATATTTGAGTCACATCATAAATGTTTTTTTCTTAATACAACATTATAAAAAATATATTTGTCAAAATAGAAGCCCATTTTTTTCCCAAAAAAAAAATACAGTTAAAAAAATATATTTAACTCGAGTCTTTTAGTGTCCTCTCTTAAAATGTAGTAATAGTAGAAATTGCATTTCAAAATGATTTTTATTTCAAAATTTATTAAAATAATATATTTTTTATTTTTAATATCTGCCAAACAATCCAAAATATAAAAATAACTTATAAGCAACAAAAATTCAAAATTATATTTTAACTACGAGAAAGAAAGAAAAAAACTCAGAAGTGAGTTCTGCTTTCTTGCATTTATTGAAGTGAGTTCTGCTTTCTTCTGTTTCATGCATTTATTGAATGTTTTTAAAAATATTTTTTGATATTAACACACATGGAAATAAAAACAAAACAATAAAAAAAATTAATATAAAATTACAAAAAATCATTTTTTTAAAACATATTAAAATCAACTTAAAATCTTTCGAGACCGTTATGTGACCTGGAAAGCTGCAGCAAATCACTTTAACAGTCAGGTTGGAAACATACAAGGCAGTGCATCCACTGAGCAACTTGTGAGGAAACTTAGGGTCAATAAATAGCTATTGGCCTCGGATGGATCGCGGGGAAATCTTTGGTGTAATCTAGAATGACAGAACCAAAATCAGAAATGCCTGATACCACTAATATGATCTTCATAATCTGTTTGGCACGGCGTCCTGCCCCCCGCCCCCTAAATATCTGCCAGCACACCTTTTCCTCCGGTGATGGGTACTCACTGTGCCGGTGTTACACCAACCCTCTGCCGGAATCATGACTATTAACATCCCTATCCTCAAGATTGGAATAGTTTCGGACGCCCATTAGTTAAACTATAAACTAGAAGGGACAGAGAAAATTCGTGCTCTTGACCTGAAGGACCATCGTTACAGAAATTATACAGCGGGCTAATAAAGAAAAAAAGAGGATGGTCAAGTGACATTGACCGGAGTGGGATGAGTAACGAGTCACCGGATTTAAAAGTTTATACGTTAGAAAATAGGCAAAGAGCGATATGGTAATGGGACAATTAATATTCTTTCAAATGTCCAAGGAATAAATGACGAGGGTCCATCTTGGACTCCATTATTGATTTTTACTTCGATTAAAAGATGTTTAACAACGGTAACAATTACATTTTTATTTGAAAATATACTCATATAATATTTATTTTTTAAAATTATTTTTAATAACAATACATTAAAACCATTTGAAAACAATAAAAATAGTTAATTTAATACAAAGTATTTTAAAAGAATATTTTTAAAACACAACTATTAGATATTAACATGACCATAAAAGCCTTTTATATTTTTAGATATTGCAGAAGAATCACTCAAAATAATATTAATATGTTTAGTGGGTACTCGAGAATATATACATATATATCAAAACTTTTTAATATAAGAACTGATCTTTGAATTTCTATAAACCCGTATTTACGTGTATTGTTAATTTAATGAGAGAATGGAGTTATAATAATTGAATTCCTAACCGCATAATTGCTACAACTTTGATACGAGATGTTGAATTTCATAATTGAGATAAAAATTAGAGAGGATTGAGAGTGGAAGGGAAGATAGCAGAGAAGAGGATGTATTTTTCTCTCTATTATATGTTTGAATAATGTAATACAAACTAAAATTTTGCTTGAAAAATGTTTTTTTGCTAACTCTCGGAGGGATTGATTTTGGTGGGTGAAGGTACCCATTTTGTCTCTATACCAAACATGGGAATCTGCCCATCCCTTCGAAATTTCTTTCCTCCCGAAATCAAACCTAATTTCCAAACATTATGATAGCGGTTGAGGAGTGGTCAAAATTTGGAGTCTTCAATGAGCCGTCGGCTTTTTAAGAAGCATCACTGCTGTGATGAATTTTATGTGGTTAAATTATAGTTTTATTTAAAAAAAAAAAAGTAACTTTTGTTGTGAGTGATTTATATTAGCTCTTTAAATAAATAAAAAATGTAAATATATTCCATTTCCGATGCAAGATATCGCCGCTCAAGAATCGTTGTAGCCATTTGCTTCTTGAGCACATCTACCCTTTGATTGCGGCTTAGGGTTGATTCCATTCCTTCGGTCAGGGACGTGTCCTTGTTAACCAACTTGGAGTATAATGCGAAATTCAAGCGCTCGCAGCGAGATGGGGGGGGAGGGGGATGAGAGGTTAGATTTTGGTGCATTTCTTCTACAATTTCATAGCCATTATCTTCTTTGTAATCCACAAAGTTTTATGCTGAAGAAATATAGCCATATTTCATGGCTTTGGTCTCATTCCGTAGCATCCCTCTTCTATGTAATGCTTTTTTTCAAATGAAACGCTTTAAAAAATAGAAAGTGGTATTTATACTTTATTTATTTTTCAGATTTTAAAATATTAAATTAAGTATTCATTCATATATATATTAAGTTAGGTTTTGAGGTTTGATAATATCAATAAACTATTTACTCATTCAAATTGTATCTGTCCAGTTAATTTAGATAGATATCATTCATACTTTCATGCTTCACTTTCCGTTATCAATAGTCACGAGTTTTAACAGTAACGAAGCATGCATCATAAAAATTTCACAAGATCAACCAGTTGAAGAAGCGATCAGTGCTAATCAACATGAGCTGTGCAAATTGTATATATGTACGTATGCTGTACATATACGCAGAAAGTAGTGAGTAGACAAACTACAAGGCATCCATACGTCCATACTAAACTAAACTCAGATTCAATCTGTAGTCTAGTTAAGATTGGAAATCTTTCGAGAAGAGTAAAAAAGCTAAAGATCTAATCAAGTAAAAGCTAAGTTTCGAAGATTTAAATAAAAATGTTTAATTCAATGCTGAGAAGAATGGAAGGAGGAGGAGAAAACGACGAACCTGGAGATACGATAAGCTGTTTGGATGGAGTGTCGCTGAGATGATCAAGGATCTTCTTGGAGATAGAATGTACGCTTGCAGAGAGAGAGAGAGAGAGAGAGAGAGAGATTTGGAAGAAGAATGAGAAAATAGGGAGAGAGAGAGATGGATATTGAAAACCAGGTGTTGAGAATGGTTTATACATGGGAGACATGATTCCGCCAGCCAGGTTAGCTTTTTTATTTTTGTTTGTTCTTGGCGGGCGAGGGGGGTGGCTTTCTTCTTTTGCCCAATCGTTTGGAGGGAATTTGTTCTTCTTTCATCTGTTTTGAATTTACTATTCGCGCATCTTGTGGACTCTACTGCTTCTCTTCCATTCCTGCTCTTGTACGAAGCCACAACCCATTCTTCACCGTCCCTCACTTTCTTTCCGTCCATCGTGTCTCGAGAAATTTGTCCCTCCATCTAATTCATTTTTTATTTTATTTTTTACAAAAATAGTTTTTTTATATATTTTAATGCACATACATTAATGTCAAAAATAATTTTAAATAAATGTAAATATATATACTATTTTAAATCATTTTCAAATGATTTTAAAAAAAAAAATATATATATATATATATATATATATATATATATATATATATATATATATACCATACTCTCAAACTCAAACACCTCATTTATTTCCTTGTAAAGCACGATGAGATTTAGTGCATGTTTGGGAGTATGGTTGAGTTTGCTTTTGAAAATATTTTTTGTTAAAAAATACATTAAAATGATATTGTTTTTATTTTAAAAAAATTATTTTTGACATTAACATATAAAAATAATTTAAAAACATAAAAAAAATTAATTTAAAATAAAAAAATAAAAGACGCAATGCCAAACACCCCTTAGTTATACTTATTTCCTCATTTTTGTTGTTTCTTTACGGTACTCTTTCAAAAACTTAATACTCCAATGCGAAGTTTCTTATTAATGCAAAATTAATTTTGTTCTGCAAGAAAATGAAACGCGTCTATGCGTGGTAGAATGTAGTAATTAAGAGTCGTCGTATAATTAGTAGAAACTATATTACAAATTTAATTATAATTTTAACTTAGTTTATATAACTGGATAGATGGAACTAATATAAGCTTAGGCGATTAACTTGGGCATAGGTCTAAAAGAACCAAGGATGATCGGATTTAGGTCTAATTTTCGAGATCCTTATCTATCTTGTTCTAAATCGTACGAATTTGTTCTTAACTTGATGAATAATTTCCTTCCATTACATTGACTCCATTCCATTACATTCCTTTTATTATTATTATTATTATTATTATTATTATTATTATTATTATTATTATTATTATTATTTCTACTATAATATTATTCGTCACATTACTTTTTACCAAATATACGCTATATATATATATATATTATGATTTACAACCCATGACTAACTAAGTTGATGAGAATAGAAAGATGTCACAGTTTATAGTTTAAATCATGGCTAGAGTAGTTCCCTCCGCTACACTGCGACCTGTAAAATAAATAAATTAAAATGATAGGACAATGATAAAGTTAATTCAAGTTAACACCATGATATGAGATCTATTTAGTATTATAAAAAGCAAAGTAAAAAAACATACAGAGTTTATGTCCCAGTAATCAAATGTTAAAGGACAAAAACAAAATAAAAAAATCAATTTAAAAAAAAATCTCAAATCAATTTGAGTTAAATTTATCAACTTGATGAGCACAATACGAAACTGGGATTAAAAAAAATCACAAACAAAACTAGAAAAAAAACCAAAGTTAGACCAATAAAAAAAATTCACAAACAAAACTAGAAAAAAAACCAAAGTTAGACCAATAAAAAAAATCTTGAACCAATACATGTTCATGTTGTTAAGGAACCATCTTATCTAAAAATTTAAATTGTTAGGTGGAGTCATAGAATATAATTTATATTATTCTCTAACACACCACATAAAATGAAAGTTATTTGAGTTTGAAACTTGCACACATGATAACACTACATTGTGTTTTATTTTTATCAAATAGAAGAAGAGCGGTGAAGTTCTACTAATACACCTAGAATAACATTGCATAGTTTTCAAGTGGTGTGACGTGGTGGCAAATGACTTGAGATTTGACTTACAGCTCTCAGGGTAGAATCAGGGTGTGCTCACCTTGTAAAAGTCTGGGACAACCAGAATTTTACTCGTTTAACCCGGGCTCATAAAAGTACCTAAAAGAGGGTGAAGTTTCCTCAAATTTAAAAAAAAAAAAAAACATTGCACGGAGAAAAGTGAAAAAAAAAATCACAATGCCCGGGGGTTAATAATTTATTGTTAAAAGATATAATTAAAAAAAAATCAATCTAAAAAAACAAAATAACTAGGGTTAATTCAAGTAACTCGTGATATAAGATATGAGATAAGAATAATCTAAAAAAAAAATAAAGTTCGAATTTCAATAATTTAATGTTGAATGATGAAAATAAATAAATAAATAAATTTTTAAAAAAAATCTTAAAATACCAAACTTAAACTGGATTAATGTTCAAAATTGAATTGATGGACTAGGTTATAAGATGAGGATTACAATGTAGATTACAAACAGGAAAAAATACGAATCAAAACTCTCAACCATAAAAGAAAAAACAAATAAAGTCTAGTCAATTTCAATCAAATAAACGTACGGAGAAGTGATGAAATTTTGTAAATTAATAAGAAAAAAAGGGCCAAAATATGTGGCAAGAAGATATCCATAGACAGAAATGATGATTAATCAATCAAATGGGTATAAGATTTTGATTTAAATTGACTGGCCTCAGTTGTTCCAGCAGCGGGCATCGGCAAGCCTATCGAGCTAGCGAGGTACCTTTATTTTCCCCACCACCACTACTTTTGGACTCGCACGAGAAACTACAGTGTATTATATCAATGAAAGAAATATTTCAGTGAAGGAGCGGCTCCGATAAAAATGTTACTTGAAAATATATATTCTCCTCAGCTGTCTAGTGAGATCTCCTTCAGATTTCCTTAACATCATGCATGGTGATCGTCAGCCCAACATGATCTCAACTTTATGCCTTCGTATCTCATCCTCTTTTTCCTGTCAGTACTCAGCTCACATCTTAATGCATCTACTTTTCTTTGCCCCCCCCTTTTTTTTTCTTTTCTTTTTAATTATTGGAAATTTGGAATATAGAATAACATGCCTTTTGCAGGAAGCATAGAGAGAGAGAGAGATGCTCTTAATATCTCTATGATATCAAGATAATAATATATTGAATTGATTGTATTTAATTACTCCAATTTGTATATTAAATATGTGATCTGTATCATAAGACTATAGTAATCTCGTGAAAAGTAAATAAAAATAAATTCTGAAATCTAATTTTTAATCAATCTAATATTTAATGAGAATATTAAAAAAATTAATTAAAAAACGAATATAAAAGGTGACCCAAGTTAATCTATCATACTCGTGATTCAGATTATAAAACTAAGATAACTTTATAGAGAATAAATTTAAATAAATTATAGATTTAAATTCTCAATCAACTGAACATTAAAGTATGGGATTAAAAAAGAACATAAAAATAACTCGAGTTAATTCACCAAATTAATGACTTGGCTCATCACACCAAGATAATCTCATGAATTTGTTTTTTTTTGTTTTAAATTGATTTAACCCAGATTGACCTACCAAATCCATGAATTTAGTCATGAGACATAGTGTACACCATAAAAAGTATATATAAAAAAATCAATTATTACTTTTTTGGGAATTTTATGGTACTCATAAAACAACTAGAGATACCCTATTAATTATTACTTGGAATAATTGTTTTTTTCTTCTAAAAACCAATAGGCACAAAGAAGAGAGAAAAACATAAAATGGATGATTCACTAAAAAGTAATAAGATTGATCCAAAAAAATAATGAAAATGACAATAAAGAATTGTCCATCTCTTATTGCTCAAGGCAGCATAGGCTGTGATGCATTCAAACTTCCATGGGGGTGGGGGGAAGCTCTCGATTTGAAGAGATTATATATTTGCATGCACGTATAACAGTCCTCTTGTTTCCTCTTTTTATACCTTTGCAGTACAAAAAACAATGCATGCAATTGATGAAGACAATTTATCTCCAATATCATTATTAGGTTTTTAATGTCTCTCTCTCTCTCTCTCTCTCTCTCCCCTTTTCTTTCTCAGCATCTCCATCAACGTGTCGTTTTCTAAAGCCACCAAAAGCTGTCTTATCCTAGAGAGTGGTGCTAGATTCTTGCATTTAAGTGCCCCCCACCTTTTCTTTTTACACTGGGGAAAACATTGACATGATATAAGTAACAGGCAGCCGTGTTTGGAAATTATTATTTTTTGTTTTAAATGGATATATTTTTAGTATTTTTAAATTATTATAATTTGCTGGTATCAATAATAACTTTTAAAATTAAAAAATATATATTATTTTCATATATTTTTTTCCTCACAATTTCGCTTGATGTTTGAAATTAATATATTGGTAAAGACATATTCTATCTTTTAACCATCAGACCAATATTTGATAATAAATGTATCAATCTTATCTTATTAAAAAAAAAAAACAACATTGAGAGACAAGGCAGATACAAATAATAGGCTATACCCATGACCATTACTATAAATGTTTGATACTGCATTTTAAAATATATTTTTAAAAAATGAATTTTATTTTTATTTTAAATTAATATTTTTAGATCATTTTGATATTTTCATATCAAAAATATTTTCAATTTAGATCATTTTAATGTGGCAAACCGGTAGTATGAAAAATATTTTTTTTAAAATAAAAAAACAATTTTAAAAACAAAATCAACCAAAATAAAAAAAAAAATAACCAAGCAAGTTTCCACCATTAAAAGGAAATCATCCACATCCCCTGAACCATGCTTCCTTGTCGGTCTGCTTGGATTAGGCTGAGTGGGTTATCACTAGGAGATTTAGACCTGGCACTCTACGAACTCCATCATATACCTAGGGCAACAACTTGACAAAACAAAGGCAAATGAAGAATCAGCAATTCCACCGCTTCTTATGGCCATACCAGATGGCTACACGGCACCGTTCTGCTCTTGCTGTGAGCCGATAGACCAGCTAGCTCCACGTACAGACAAACACATATAATTGAGTAGGGAAATTATTAGCACAGATGCAGATGCAGATGCAGATGCAGCCATAGATGGATCTTTCATTGTACCGGAGTATCTATTCTCTTACCGATACGAGGACGGCTCAAGTTGGCAAGTGGATGATTGTTCAGCCATAGAAATTATAATTATCTCTTTTCTTTTTTCTTCTTTTCTTAGAAAAAATAATTAGTTATTGTCTGGTTGTGTACGTTGTTTAAGCTGTTTTTCTAAATATTTTTAATCTGAAAATATATTAAAATATCATTTTTTAAGGATTTTTTTATATCATCACAACAAAATAATTTAAAAACACTAAAAAATTATCTAAAACAATAAATAAAAATAATTATTTTTATTTTTTTAAAAAAAAAATTTAAAATACAATATCAAACATACACTTAGTTGCATCGCATAGTACCATGAGGTTTTTATTATAAAGTTGTTAAATAGCTTGGCAAACCAGTATGGTGCCCAACTGACCTAACCTTTATCTTGGCTTGACAATTACGTCAATGATTTGATTAAGCATCAAAATAAAATTTGATTTTTTTTAAAAAAATATTTCAAATCAATTTAAAATATTTTTAATACAAAGCTTGATCAATTCAATAATTTGTTTAAAAAAAAACAGAAATTCATAGAAATTAATAATGGAAGAAAAAAAATGTTTGTTTTGAATAAAACTTAATAAAAATAACCTAGTTTCCCAACTCATGTATTTTCTTTGTTTTTTTATGGAAATATTTTTTTTTTACATGGGTGTTATTTTTTAAGAAAAAACCTATTGCAATTGTGAAAGTAGGTTTCAATTAAAAAATCATGAATCCATCATCTTTATGTACTTGTATGTAAAACAAACATGAGAATGATAATTTAAAAAAAAAACTTATCATAAAAATTAAGAAAATAGATAATTATCACTACTCAAAATTAATAATATATTATATTTAAAAATACTGCATGTGAGGGTAATACATAATTATTCATGATGAAATTGATAATACAATCATAAATAAACCATGATCTTATTGAACCAACGGCACAATATTTTATTAAAAATATTTATTTTTTGTCAAAAAAACTAATTATTTTAAATGAGGAGAAACATTTCTCTTACCTAAACCTCATTTCTTTATTAATGCATACATTTATTGTTTCGATGAAAATATATTTTTTTAATTGAAAACATTATTTTTAAATGATAACTCACCATACTACTATAAAGGTTAAAAAAACCAGTAATTGCCTTCATATCCTGCATACTACTATAAAGTTTACGTTTCTAGCCTTTTTAATTTTTTTTTTTTTTTTTTATGTTTGAAGATAGATTGTTCTCTTTCAAAAAAAGAAGAAGAAGAAAACAGAAAATAATTGAAAGAAAGTTAATATTCATAAAAGCGAGGTTGAAGTGAAGTTAAAGTTAATATTACTAAAATAAAAGCAAACGGAAAAAGAAAAAGAAAATAAAAAAGTATTTCCTCCGCTTTTCATATTCCATAATAAAAAGGGTTAAAGTGAATTGTAACCCTTTATACATATGTTACGTCGTAAAATACCATTTAAAATAATTGATGACAGTGAAGTATAACCCTACACCCAGATCTGTACCTTATTATATTTATATTTTAAATAATAATAAAAATGAAAAAGAATTTGTTCCCATAAACACTGAAGGTTGAGTCAAACCCTTTTTTTATCTGCGGATATATTTATTTATTTATTTAATTGCCTTGGTGGTTTTTAATTTACCACTTGGTAATTGTTAAGTGGGAAAAAGTGTACTCTTTTGTAGCAATTACGGGGACATCTAGTGTGAGGACCATTGTATTTTGTACTAAAGAGGAATCTCCATCTTTTTGTACCCTGATATATATGTAAAGGAAATCAAGTTACCGAACGATATTGTATAAAATAATCAAATTATTGTTTGACTCTGTATTTTTTAAAATATTTTTAACTTTTCTAGTTTTAAATTTATTTTTTATATATTTCTAGATAATTTTGATATAATCATGTTAAAAATTAAATTTTAATATTTTATTTGAATTAAAAAAATAATATTTTTATATTATTTTCATGCGATAATTTTAAAAATATTTATAAATAAAAAATATTTTCAAAATCAAATTCAATCCCATCAAATTAATGCTAAAAAGCAGCCTATCTTAGAAAAAGGAGTTAGCATAGGGTGGACAAAAGATTCAGAAAAGAGTATTTGACGAAAAGAAATAATCACTTCAGCAGATTTCGTGGAAACCACCAGGCTATTTTCAGACAAGCACCATGGTTTGTAATGAAGACTTTTTCAGACATTACATGTATCATTGATCCTTTAATTAGACGAACCTTGTCCAGTAAAAAGGGGAAATATTCAATGATGACCTTAATTCATCGTATCTACTCTCAGTTTTCACATATTATCTACAAAGAAATCTTGCCCCGGGCATATTCTAGAGACCATCCCTGTTTCCGGAAGGCCTGAAGCATGCACAGATTGTTTTTACTCTGAAAATATTTATATTGATATTCAAAGATATGTTGTGTTGATAAAACAAAACAAAAGGAGAGTTCTTACTAGGAAAATATCTTTCGCATAAAGAAATATTCGAAAAGTTTGAGCATGTGTATGGACAGAACATCGGGGCATGGTGGTGGTGGTGGTGGTGGTGGGGCATTGACTAGGGTTCCTCTGCTCTATCATCACTTGTGGCGATGAACGACATGAAAATTATCTAAAAATATTTAAAATTAAAAATATATTTTTTTTAAAGAAACTATTAAAATAGAGGGACAAACTCGGATTCACTTGGTCTATAATCTGTAGAACAGATGGGTCCGATGAGTATGATGATAGGCTTGCTTTGTTCTTTCCGATAAAGTTTTTTTTCCAAAAATGTTCACAAACGTAATATTGCGAAGCAGAGTGGGGCGAGATAGTGATTACTGATTACCATGTCCGATGGAATCTATGTATCATGTGACCAGATATGAAGCTGTCCCCGCACCGTGGCTAGCTGAATGACGGCAACTCCTACTGCACAGTGGAAATAATAATTATCAAAAGCTATCTCAGTTTCTCATGGTATTTTAAAATTGTTTTTGAAAAAACTGATTTATTTTTATTTTAAATTAAATAATTTTAGTATTTTTAGATTATTTTTTATATTGATATAAAAGATAATTCAATTATATCTTGGTTCTTGGCAAAATCACTCAAGGTAGAACAGTGGGTTTTTGCTAATTTCATTTGTGATTTTTATATTTGTTCGGGAGAATCTAAGTATTTTCATTACTTGGTTTTGCACAGTTAAGTTCCTTGGTTACCATTAAAAGTAAGAAAAAAAAAGATTTAAGTGATTTTTTGAAATCTCTTTTTAGCATAGCACAATGTAACTGGTCTCTTGTACTTTGTATTAAAAAGTTTTAGGATTTGATCAGGGTAGAGTAGTTCTAAAATAATAAAAAGGAAAAAGCTACTGACATGCTCGTGGAACGCAACGATAAGTGCACTAAGTTCATGTTTATTTGGAGATATAATTGATATTGTATTTGAAAATATTTTTTTAAAAATAAATACATTCAAATAATTTCAATTTTTATTTAACATTAGCATATAAAAATAATCTTATAAATACTATTTTTATATTTAAAGCAAAAACTAATACTAAAAATAAATATTTTTATTTTAAAAAACATTTTTAAAATGTAATGTCAAACTAAGACTTCATTATCTTCAAATATCGCATGGGGTGGCACACAAGAGGTAAAATTCAGCTTCCTTGGTATTTCTATAGTTACTTGTCAGTGCAACACGTATGAATGTTTGACACTGCGTTTTAAAAATATTTTTGAAAAAAAATTATTTATTTATTTATTATTTGAATTTATATTTTTGATGATTTAAAATATTTTGATATGCTGATGTCAAAAATAATTTTTTTAAATAAAAAAATATCATTCTGATATTTTTTAAATAAAAAATATTTTTAAAAATATTCATTAACAATACTATCAAACATAATGGTCAATAACAATTTTTTTTTGTTTTCTTTAAAATTCTTTTCTCTTTCTTCCTTGAAACATGCCCTTACAACATTTCACTATAACTCTTCATATTTTTTCCTATGGACTTGGTATTTTCTATTTTATTGTTTGAATTAGTTTAATTAATTGAATTTGATTTTATTCTCCAACATTCCCTTAGGCTTTTTTTGTTGTTGTTGTTGTTTCTATATGATTTTTCATTTATTTTGAAAATAATATAGGTTATTTCAGATCTCTTTCATTGTTACTTTTTTTAATTATATTATTAAATTAACCTAATTTGATAGATTCAATCAGGTTATTTACCCAAGTCTCAAGTTTCCTTTAAAAAAAAAAAAACATTGGTTAGAGAGATGCCATAGTGTGCGAGCCGTTCTAGGTTTGATCGAGTCATTTTTTTTATTAATTTTTTCTTCTTCATCTTATGCCTTCAATATTTGATTAATTTGAATTGAATTTTTGAATTTGAATTCCATGGTGTTATTATGAACTCATGTTATATATCGAGAGTTTCACATGTTAAACATAGTTGATTATGATTGATTGAATATATTAACATCTTAATATATATATATTTTTTTAAAATAAGTCATGATCTCAATATTTTAAAAAATCTTTATCTATTATGGATTGAACATTTAACTTAGTATTTTTCTATTTTTTATAAGATTATAAGAAAAAAATAACCCTCACGTGTAAGAAATAGTAATAATGTGCACGTGAAGTCTCGGCCTAGCGGAGACAGGAGCTTGTTCCTTCCTCTGCATCTGAATTCAAGTCTTTATTTGCATGCCTGTAACCCCCGGGGTGCTTTGTCTGTTCACCGTGCTTGCAGGATGTTTAGTTGATCTGGGAATTAGTTGTAGTGCACGTAAACTAGCTCAGATACCCTGGTTATAAAAAAATTATAGTAATAATGCCACATCAGATGCGACACCAATACATAATATATAGTCATGACATATATTTTGATTAACTTGTATTTTATATCTTGGGATGGATCTTGCTTGGTTTGAAACATTTTATTACGCTAATATTATAAAAAAATAGAAAACATCATTCTTGATATTTTTTGAATGAAAAATATTTTATAAAACAACATTAACTTTACTCTTGTACTTTAAAACTTAAAGCCCTTCAAAAAATAACCTAAAAGCACGATGACTTCAATTATATAATCAAAGAATGACAAGTTGGTTAGACATTCATGAACTTGCAGGATCGCTCTAATTATATAACTTTCTCAAGGCAGTATTTAAGAGTTTAGTGTTCTCTCTCTCTCGGAATTATAGGACTGCATAATTTCCAGACGACCAGACTTCTGCATTAATATAAAAACTCCTCCACTATTTGGCAACAATGCAGCAATGGAATATACATCGTGTAACAACAAGGGTTTTCACCACGCCATCCACTAGGTAAATGGCGGGTAACATAATCTGTCGAAACTCAAAATCACTGGATTCACTCGAGAACATAATCTACGAAGATGAAAAGTTGGAGAGTGCTGTACCAAGATCATCCACTAGATGTAGATTTCCAGGAATCAGAGATCTGCACAACAGAGGCTTCAATTCTTAAAATTCAAGCACAGGATACCTTCAACATATCCCTGCATGTCCTTTAAACATTTTAGTCACTGTCCTCGAAATGTACATTTAAGCTTCTCGATGAAGCAATTGCACCCATGTAGCAATCTGGTCAATGCAATATGAACATAGAGGAGAAACTTTTAACCATGCTACACAAAACTCTGGAGGTGCAGGCGTAGCGCAGCAATCAGGAACCATCATATCCATTAACCTTGCATGGCAAGACCACAAAATAAATAATAAATAGTTATAACCAGAAGCATGTATAAAACTAATTGCAACTCAAGTAACTCAATAGCATACCATGAACAGACTAATTCGCATCAACATAGAGCGCTAAAGCAGACGATGAATTGTGATCTGGTACAATTACAGCACCAGAATTAGCAGCAGCGTAGAATTTATGGTTCAAATAGATATATCAAAGTAGATTCAAAGATTATGCACACACCTTCTGATTCCACTTGCAACCAATCCCGTGCGCATATCAGAGCTTGTCGAGTGTCTGGATTAAGGGAACTGCGATAACTATCAAGAACCCTGCCTCCCACACCAAAAGCCAACTCTTGTGAAACAGTTGACATGGGAGTCCCCAGAATATCTCGTGCCATCATGGACAAGATAGGGTACCTTGGTGTGTGGACTTTCCACCAGTTTAGTATGTTGAAATCACAATTGCGAGGAAAGACAGGCTCTTCCAAGTATTTGTCCAAATCAGATATTGCACTCTGACTTTGAGAAGATTCGTAGAGGAATTTGTCAAAGCCCTTTAACCTGTCCCTACTATCAGTACTGGCACTAGGTAAACTGCTGCCAGGTAAAGCTGACCCTTGATCAACCAAAGTTGAGCAAATAGAGTACGCATTAAAAAGCTCCTTGATGCCATCAGAAACTTCCTTGATTCGATCCAGGGCAGTGCTACCATAAATCTGGGAATAGTAATACTCCACCAATTTCATCTTGAATCGAGGATCTAAGATGGCTGCTACTGCCAAAGCCAAACTGCACTTGCTCCAATACTTATCAAACTTGGCTTTCATCTTCGATGCCATGGAACTAAGAAAATCATCTGGGTTCTTGCACCACTCAATTAACTGGATGTGAACATCACAAATTTCAGGAAAATATCTGTTTGCTGTTGGACATTTATCCCCAGAAAAGATATTAGTGATTTCAACAAAAAGTTTCAAATAACCAGTGATGGACCTGGCCCATTCCCACTCTATATCACTTAAAGCTGATGTGTAGGCTGGATCATGCTCTTGCAAAAAACAAAATGCACTCTTGTATCCTATGACTGTTTCGAGCATGAAGTATGTTGAGTTCCACCGAGTTGACGAATCAAGAACCAAATTCCTCTGACTGCTGATTCCAATTTGCTGGGCAATGTCATTGAACTTCCCTTGTATTACTTGTGAACTTTTAACATAACTAACACTTGCTCGAACCTTTTCAGTCACCTCTCGGAGTGTTTCCATGGCATCTTGAACAATCAAATTCAGAACATGCATGGCAGAGCAAACATCAAACAATTGACCATTACTCAGTAGTGGCCTGTCTTGAGAGATCCGATCCTTAATTCTAAGCACAATATCATCATCATCAGAACATTCATCAAACGTCATGGCAAATAACTTGCATTCAACATCCCATTCCATGAGACAATTTATAATCACTTCTGAAAGCACATCTTCAGTATGGGAAGAGTCCAATGTCACAAAATTTAGAATTTTCTGTTGTAATTTCCAATCCTCGTCGATATAGTGTGCTATCAAACACATGTATTCAGCATTTTCTGGAGAAGACCACATTTCAATAGCAAGGTTAATTCTTCCATGCAATCTATTTATCATCTCATACACTTTCTGCTTCTCTTTCAAATAAAACTCCATACAAGAGACTTCAATGGAGCTATTTGGCACAAACTCAAACAAAGGCTGAAGATTCTTCACAAATATTTTGAATCCGACATGCTCAACCATGGTCAACGGATAACCATGCAATATAATCATACGGGCAAGGTCTAGCTGACTCCGTTCTTGATCAAACCTACAACTTCCAAGGCTAATAACCTCATCTTTTCTCTGCTCAAGATCAGACTTCATAACCGTAGGCTTAAAATATTCATCTTTTCTTTGTGCTTCATCATAACTGGCGTTGACATTTGCAAGGCTAAGAGAAGTGTCCTTTTTCTTTTTTTTTGCCACAAGCAGTTGTGACACGTCATAATTAGATCTTTTAAGACATCGCAATAAGTGATTCCTTAGATGCGTAGTCCCACTATTACTTGACCCACTGAGTTTCTTGTCACAATGCACACAAACTGCATAGCATACATCAGCCTTCCTAATCCTTTGAAAGTGATTCCACACGACAGATGTCAACCTCTTTGGTTTCTTAATAGCTAACTCATTTGATACTTCCATTGAATAGGTTTCAACTAGCCAGAGTCTGCATTTCACAAGAATCAACAGAAATTATGACTCATTGTACCACCATCCTATATGCCACACCCGACGTAGAAATAATGTTCAGGTCATCATGTGTACACATCAAAAACATAGTTTACAACTGATATAGCATAATTTATAAACCCCTCAACATCCAAAGGCGGACAAAATGCAGTTGCAAACATTCAAGGAACTCGATCAAAATAGACAAAGAAAATACCAAAAGGGGAAAGAGAGGAAAGAACTGCTAATTAATTATGGTCAAACAATCTAAGTCGAGGCATGCAAAACCAAAATATACAGGGCCAACGAAGAACATGGCATATTACAAATGTGAGTCTACCTAATCAGCAAAATTTCCATTGGTCCAACAGAGCTGAAAAATCCAAGGAATATAACATTCAAATGTTGAACCAACACCAGTATAGATGAATCTAGATCCACCGAATTTCAATTATACTACTCACTTAACACAAGCAACTTACAATAAAGACACCATCCTCATTGACAAAAGGCTGTCATGTACAAAATGTAAGGTCATAAAACAAAAATATGAGATGATTATTCTCCCTCAAACGCACTTTTAATGTTCCCTGTAGAATACCCAGAAATAGCTGTAAGAGATCCCACCATATCCGTGAATTTACAAATGAACCAATCATCTTAAAATCCACAATTCTCATAAAACCAAAATCCGCCATTTCAGCTTCAACCTTCCTCGTAGACCATAACTCAACGGATACACAATAAACTAACCGATCCATCACCTTAAAATCCATAACTCTCGAACAAAATAAACAAAAGTACCAATAATTCCAGCTTCAATCACCTCTATAACTATCAAGAACACACACACCAACAAGCACTATAAAGCACAGATGGGCCAACCTCAAAATCCATGGTTCCCATCAACAAAAAAAAGAAAGAAAGAAACTTTTTAACTTCAGTTTCCTCTTTAATATCAATGCAAGATTTAATCTTTCAGCCATCATAACCATCAACTAAACAGTAACAGAAAATAAATAAAAATTCGCAATAAAAAAAAAGTGAAAGGCTTGCATATACAAGAACGAACCAAAAAAAGAAGATAAAAGCATTAAAAAAAGGGTAAAAAATGGATGAGCGAAAGAGGGTATTACATGGATTCTTGGATAAGCTTTGCCTTTTTGAAACCCAAAGAGCCCGATCAGAGGATCCGGGAAGGTTTAGAGTTTGGAAAAGATAGAGAGAAACGAGAGGATCCGATGCGGGGGGGTTGTTGAAATTTGAGAGAAAACGGGTAAGGATCCGATGGGATAAGGGGTCAAGTTGGGTATGGGTTATGGGTCACTACCAAGATTAGATTTTTATTTTGTTTCTAAAAAGCCGGATGTGAAGGCAGTGGCTGTACAATGACGAGGTGTGTTTGGACCAAACTGAATTACTAAATAGATAATTTGGACCATATTGAAATTAAATTTGGAGCTAGACCCATGCTAATGCTTGCGTCCATTTACGCGGGGGCGGGGGCGGGGGCGGGGGCGGGGGCTAGGTTTTGGATTTTGCAAGTGTGTGTGGGTTTTGCGCATGGATCTAATCAAGTTTCTAATGGGTTAAAGTTATCAAGTCTAAGGATTTTATTTATTTATTTATTTATTATAAATTAGGCTCTCGACTTCTTTTCTTAATCTACATACAAATATTATATAATTTTAAATACAATTTGCTTGTTTCTGTTTTTTAAAAGTGTTTTATTAATATTATTTAATTTATTTTTTTCTTCAAATTATTATTTTTTGTTTTGATATATTAATATTAAAAAATATATTTAAAAAAATTATTTGAATATATTTTTAAATAAAAAATGTTATGAAGAACAATCAATACTATACTTTCAAATGTACTCTAAATTGTTTTTAAGAAAACTTTTAATGATGCACATTCTTAAAATTCCATCACCTTATCATTTCTAATCTATTTCTTCCTTTATTTTTTTTTGCCTTCACTTTCCCCTAATTTCCCTTCTTTTCTATTGATTAATTAACATGCTATTTTTTTAACTAGGTTTGTTGAGAGTCCAATATGAATGTCCTTCATAAGGGTGATTTAAACTCATTAATTTGCATACTTGACTTGCTTTTTTTCCTCGGCCTGGTCTGAATTTATATTTTATTTTGTTTAACTATAATGTCTAGATGTATTTATTTTCACTTTCCATTGCATTATTACTTGTCCCTTTATCAATTTGTTTTACTTGTTATAAATAAAACTTCTAAAAGTTGTCATCCACTTATAATTATAATTGGATTAAAAAAGAGTTTTCTTGAAATTATTGTTGTTGCTCATTGGTGATTCTGACTATTATTATATTCCTTTTGAATTCTTTTTGCGCATGTTTATATTATGAGCTTCAATTTTTTTTTTTCTGATTGATATATGTTTTTATGGTCATTCACTATCATTTATCTTTTTTTTTAAAAAAAAAAATTATAACTTTGTTTTTTCCTCTTTCTTCTGCTTTACTTCTTTTAAGTTTTGGAAACTTCTTGCAACTATTTTTTAGGTTTTAAAGAGAGGAGTACATGTTATTTTTATCACTTTTCTCTCTCTAAGATGCTATCACTATCATTATGCCATTGCATTCCTATATTGCCTTTTACAATTTATTTTTCTATTATGTTGTTAGGATCCATATATGCCTTACCTTTTTTTTTTTTTAGTATTATAGCACCTAGGAAATGTGATGTTTTTTTCTTTTAAATTATAATTAATTGTCCGAGTTTTCAATGGTTTTTTTTTCCCTTACGATTATGGTTAACTTGCCGCTTGCTAACTATCTTAGATGATTATTATATTCATTGTTTGGCCATGTGCTGTTTTTTTCCAAACACAAAACTTTATACATTTACACCTAAAAATTAAAAAAAAATGTAATTTGCTTTCATACTTTTCTTCTTCTTCTTCTTCTAGGAATCACATTTGCTAAAAGTGCAATGGATTCTATTCTTTTATTTTCTATTTTACTCGTTACATAAAATAAAAAGGAAAATAATGCTTAGATTCATCTTCTTTTCAGCTAGTTTGGATATATTACGCTAACCATCCAACATCAATTTTGAAGATGATGAACATGAATATATTGCAATAACTAGTGGAGGATCTGAAACTCAAACAACCAAGAAAAAAACTTTAAGGTTCATCTCTTCCAATAGAGCTTTAATTTAAAATCCTACCTAAAATCATCTCTTTGATTGTGCTTAGTTATTGTTTCATTTAAATGTTAGATGATGATGTTATATCTATTTTGGTTTGTTATATGTACATTGTTTCTTTTTACCTGCACATATTTTTTTGGGCATAAACTTTAAATGTGCCTGTAAATCTAGAGCTTTGGTTTACAGTGTCATTAATATAAAAACAATTAATGCATATTGGACAATATATATATATATATATATATATATATATATATATATTTTTTTTTCTTACATCCAACATAACCTAATTAGTATATTTGGTTTGTGACACATGAAAACATTTGCCTATATTATTATAAGAGTGATATATATGGCCTTAGTTAACTATTTAAACTATCCAGATGCTTTATACAATTTGCTTTTTTTTTTGGATGATATGTTTTTTTCTCTACATCTCGATTTTTCAATGATAAATAGTGTTTAGTAACTTGTACTCAATCATATTATAATCTACACACCTCTACTAGAGTGAAACGTTTTATGAATTTATATTTGTCTTATTTGTTTGGTAATAATTAATAGATTTCATTACGTTTCTCTTTTGAAAATTGACAAGTGTTAAGTCACACCTAAAAATCAAAACGCTTTACCCATTTATTAAGCTACAAACATCATATATAGTTTATGAAGAGTATCTTGCTACTAGATTATTGTTCATAACATTTACTATTTCTAATTCATTATTTGTGTTCCATCTTTATATAGTTTTCATCTACAAACGCTTTACATGAATTTTGATCAAACCCACACCTATCATTTCCATTTAAAAAACTATGTTAAAGACTTTTTTTTATTATTCCAATGCATTTTTCCTTTTTATGTTACCTTGGTCATCAACATTGATAAGAACACTTTGATGCAGGTGAAGTCATGCCTTAGAATGGTTTTAGTCTTACATGCTCAAATTAATAGTACTATTTATTTTGTTCTCTACTAAGACTATCTTAACAAAATTCTGATTCGTCTAATAACATAACTTTGTTTTTAAGTGTCATACATAATGGTTTATGTGTGTGTATATTTACTAATACCTATAAAAAATGACATAATTACCATATCTCCCTTTGAAAATATATTTTTCTCCTTTCTAATGATCATGGACACTTCTTTATTGTAGCAAAAAATTAACAATGTTTAAATTGCCTTCATACTTACTAGCACGGATGCTCATTGTTAGACCATGACTTAATGCATAAATTATATCTAACCCACAATATAACACGAACAACAAATTTGCTATATGTTTAGAAATATTGTAAAGTAGATATTGGTAGTATGATAATAAATGGGTGAAACTAATATCAATAACATTGATGCGACAGTTACTCTAGTTGCCTTCATCAACCTAGTTGCCTAGTTCTATAACCTAATTCTTGTTTATGCTCTATATAGGAATAATATTAAGTTTAGTGGCATAAATTTTAAGAGAGGATATAAAAAAATATTGTTATACTTTATCTTTTTGAATTTCATGATTCCTATAAAAAGAGGTTCTGATTCTTTATAATAAAAAAAGAGATTTAACCACCATTGCTGTAATATGAGCATGAAAGCTCTTAATTTTTCTATACAAAAACTATGTTCTTAATGGGTAGGTCAAAACTTTACATAATATGTATAGGCAAGTCAAGATTGTTGAATCATTATAAGATTCTTTAAATAAAAAGTATAAAACTAAGGAGACTAGCATGAAGAAATTTGTTATTGGCTAGTTTTTGGACTATAAAATGGACTCTAAATCTGTAATAAATCAAGTACATTATCTGTAATTAATCTTCAATGTAGTTTACATAAAAGAAATGGTCCTCAGTGACTCATTCCAAGCAATGACTGTAAAACTACAATTTTGATACAAAGACTTGAACAATCATTTAAAGCATAAATGAAAGGATATTGTTTTTCAGAATTTAATAGTATGACAAAGGATTAAAAAAAATCAAGATATTAAGACCAAGGAAAATATGGTGGAATACATATAAAAGATCAATAATAGGGAGCATAATGAACAAGTTCTTCCAAATATTTTAATAGTAGTGACGATGATAATAAGAAGTTTAAAAGAACTTGTTTTATTTACAAGAAGCTAGAAACAATACACTATACAACATGCTTGAGAATATTAATAAGGAATCTATAGAAAATGCTATAATTATATTAGAAGTGAACTAAGTGGATAAGCTAAATAATTATAAGTTTATAGTTAAGCCACCTATCATGTATAATCAAATACAAAGAGTTGTTTTTTGTATATAACAACTGTTTATGAAGAGTAGGTTTATGATAAACTCTTTATGTGCAAGATCATGTGACACTAAAATATGGTATTAAAGATGATATCTAGCAAATAATTGACTCTTAATAATATGGTTCATGCTTTTAATATTATTATTTTTTTTAGTTTTTGGCTTCTTGTTGAGCAATAATAGGTTTATGTTGGTTTTTAAGTCCGATAAACTTGTCCTCATTAGGAGTGGGATGTTTATGGATAAATATTATGTGTGCAAGAACTACATCTTGAATAGGTTGAACAATACTCTATATGATATGCTTAGTTAAATTAAAAATGCAAAATTTTTATAATAAGCTTTAGATAAATATGGTATTAAAGATGATATCTAGCAAATAATTGACTCTTAATAATATGGTTCATGCTTTTAATATTATTATTTTTTTTTTTAGTTTTTGGCTTCTTGTTGAGCAATAATAGGTTTATGTTGGTTTTTAAGTCCGATAAACTTATCCTCATTAGGAGTGGGATGTTTATGGATAAATATTATGTGTGCAAGAACTACATCTTGAATAGGTTGAACAATACACTATATGATATGCTTAGTTAAATTAAAAATGCAAAATTTTTATAATAAGCTTTAGATAAAAAAAAAATACAATGTTAAAGATATTAGTTTTAAGTAATTCAAAGTCGGTAAATTTCTAGGTTTCAAGATGGTTGATTCAAAGACCATAATGAATTAAATTCAAGTTTTTTTTTTAACTTTTCTTATATGATATACAAGCTTTACGTATATCTCTAAGTGAGTCCTTGCAAATGCATTTAATTATTGAAAAATTATCAATATTTTGGAAGGAACTCAAGAACTATTTAAGTAAAACACAATGAGACTAGATTTGAAGACATTATTTCAAGATTAAGGATTGAAAAGAAAATAGATTAGCCTAAAAGAGAACCAAATTTTATGGTGCCCTAAAAATAAATGTTATGGAATGAGTGGTAAAGTTCCACAATAGAAATCAAAAGAAAATGCTTGTTGTGAAAGGGGAAGGAATTGTTGATAAGTTTAATGGCAAGTTTATCTGTAATAAAGATTAGGCATCAAGATAAAGAGTTTAGAAATAAGGGTAAGCAAGGAAACCCTAAGAAAAACATTGCTCAAGCCAGCATCACGAACTTTAATCACTTTATAAATAACATTTTAAAAATGAACTTGTTTTGTGTTATTTCTTAAGTCAACGTATTCAACAATTCTGAACAATGACGGATTGATATTGGCTTTACAAGAAATGTATACATCAAGAAAAAGATGCTTCCTACTTATAACGAAGTGGGTGAAAAAACTATACATGAAGAACTCATCAACCTCGAAGGTACTAGGTGTTGGGAGGTTTATATTGAAAATAACTTCTAAAAAGCTTCTCGCCCTCAACAATATATTGCAAGTTATTGATGTTAAGAAAACCTTAGTATTTGGTTCATTGTTGAGCAAAAATAGTGTTTGGGAGTGATAAATTTATACTTTTTAAAAGTTTTTTGTTTTTAGGATTGGGGTATCTCTATGATGGTCTTTTAAAAATTAATATAATGACTACTGTAACCAGTTGTTATAATTTGTTACTAGGTTATTTCCTAGATTCAATAAAAATAAAAATAAAAATAAATAAAAGTAAAAGGGAATGACATGGTGGAAAAATCAAACTTGAACTTTTGAAAAAACTTAAAAGCCTAATTGTACCATGTTGTGTCCAAGAATAAACAAAGGCAATGCATATTCAAGGTCAAAATAAATTATTATTGAAAAAATTTGCATAAAAATTTATTTAATGATATAATTAGATTTTTAATAGGACAATTTAATATAATTACATGCCAAATTAAAGTTTAATTGTGCTTAAGAGTTAACTTGGGTTCAATTAAAGGATTCACTTAGATGTAATGATTTAATTATACTTTAAATGCATCAAATTAATTTTATTAGAGAATTAATTGGTGAAAAATTAAGTTTGAAAGCCCGATTTGGTCTTAATTGAGAATATTGGAATTTTAGAAGACCTAAATTATTTTTTAACAAGTCAATTGATTGAAATTAGAGTAGATTGCAAGAAAGTTGAAAGTTTATGGTCAATTAAGGGATAAAATGAAGAGAGGGAAAACTTGCAACCAAAAATGATTTTGTAAAAGGCACCGAACCTTGAGAACTCAATTGATTAAAATCAGGAGTAAAATTGAAGATAAATGAAAGTGTAATAGTCATTTAAGGATGTATTATATAAATTCAAAACTAAGGACCAACTTGAAATTTTTCCAAAACTCGAAGTTGTTTTGATGAAAGGAAAAGGAAAAAAAGTGAATTAGACAATGCCACTCTGAAATGACCAACTTGGGAAGTCTTTAATTTTAAATTTGACAGCTTCTGATAATAAATGTGAGCCAATAATTAGGCTAAATTCAAGTTGAATAAAAGGATAAAGTTTTACCCCAATAATGATAAGATTACTATCTTCCACCACTTATAAATAAGAATGAATTCCATACTTAGATCATTAAGAAATCAAATCTCAAAGCTTGTAAAAAATCATAATTTCCCAATTTCCCAACTTTTTTTTTCTTCAACCTTCTTTTCCCCTATTTTGTTTTCCACACTCGACAACGTTACCACGTCCGAAAACCATCCATCACCTTTCATGTACCATTGGCAATACTTTTGGACACTAGGTTAACAAACTTCTCATTTTGCTCCCTGAAACTAGCCTTTCCGGGTGGTCATTACATGCACATTAATAATCATCACAACTATTAATAAGTTTGAAATACTCAATTGATTAAAATCAGGAGTAAAATTGAAGATAAATGAAAGTGTAATAGTCAATTAAGGATGTATTATATAAATTCAAAACTAAGGACCAACTTGAAATTTTTCCAAAACTCGAAGTTGTTTTGATGATAGGAAAAGGAAAAAAAGTGAATTAGACAATGCCACTCTGAAATGACCAACTTGGGAAGTCTTTAATTTTAAATTTGACAGCTTCTGATAATAAATGTGAGCCAATAATTAGGCTAAATTCAAGTTGAATAAAAGGATAAAGTTTTACCCCAATAATGATAAGATTACTATCTTCCACCACTTATAAATAAGAATGAATTCCATACTTAGATCATTAAGAAATCAAATCTCAAAGCTTGCAAAAAATCATAATTTCCCAATTTCCCAACTTTTTTTTCTTCAACCTTCTTTTCCCCTATTTTGTTTTCCACACTCGACAACGTTACCACGTCCGAAAACCATCCATCACCTTTCATGTACCATTGGCAATACTTTTGGACACTAGGTTAACAAACTTCTCATTTTGCTCCCTGAAACTAGCCTTTCCGGGTGGTCATTACATGCACATTAATAATCATCACAACTATTAATAAGTTTGAAATACATTAAATGGATGTAAAAGAACTTTTGTAATTGATGACCTTGATAAAGAGGTTTACATGGAACAACTCGAGGGGTTTGTTATCAATAAAAAAGAATAGAAAGTTATAAACTTGGCAAATCATTATATGGTTTTAAATAAACATTTAAACAATGACATGAAAGACTTGACAAGGTTATGTTGTCAAACGAGTTTAAAATCAACAAGGTTGGTATATCTGTCTATGTTAAAAACACAAATAAATGTTATTTTATTATATGTCTATATATGGATGATATGCTAATTTTAGGCAATAATGATCACATGATCAAATCTATTAAGAAAATGTTAACTAACATATTTGACATGAAAGACTTAGGTATTACAAAAGTCATATTAAGAATACAACTTTTTTAGACATCTAATGAATTAGTATTGTACAATCTGATTATGTTGAGAAAACTGTTGATATTTTGTGACAATAGCAATATCAAAACACCAATTGATATAAATTAATTAGAATATTCTTGAATAATAAGAAGTCTAAATTACATTCTGAGTTACACAAGGCCTGGTATTGCTTACTCTGTTAATAAATCGAGTAAATTTACAAGTAATATAATTATAAATAATTGAAAGACAATAAAAAAAAGTAATCAAGTATTTGAGGTGCACCTTAGATTATAAGTTACACTACACTAGTTACCTAACAATACTAAATTGATATAGTGATAATAATTGAATATATGATACTAAGGATTCAAAATCCACTGGTGGATATGTTTTTATACATAATGGAGCAACTGTGTCATTGAAATCCTCTAAATAAACGTGTATTGCAAGATCCATGATGAAATTAGAGTTTTTTGTTTTTATATAAAGTAGTAGAGAGATCTTAATTGATTTATAATTTCTTAGAGAATATTCAATGTTGGCCAAAACCAATGCCATTTGCTTATGTACATTTTAATAGTCAACCAACAATTAAAAAAGCACATAGTAGTATGTTTAATGAAAAAATTAGACATATACATCATAAACAAGATACTATTAAATATTTGCTCTTGAATGAAATTATTTTCATTGACTATGTAAAGTCAAAGAAAAATATTATGGATCCACTAATTAAAGGTTTGCTGAGAAAGATTGTGTATAATTTATTGAGAAAATAAACCTACAACCTTAAAAAAATTAAATAGTGTAATAATAGTAATCTAATTTAGTTGATTAAATATTCCAAGGTTTAGGTTCAAATGAAAAACTAAGTCATATAACATTCTTGGTAACACTGGAAAATTATTATTTCCAACTTATTCCTATGATGGAAATAATTGTGAGCTAGAGCGTTATAGAAGATAAGTTAAGATCTTAATTATTTTTATATCTTCATACACCGAGTAGAGTATAGCATAACACTATTAATGAAAGATTAATTATATGAGTGAGAAACATGACTGATTTTTTGAAAACTTTGATAAATGATGAATTCTCTAAAGCACTCATGAATCCAAAAGTTGTATAGGAGCAAAATAAAACCAATAATGAGAATCAAATGAAATCTCTAGGTAGAGAACTATATGAGTATTACAAAAAAGCTGAATAATTCAAGATATTATGTTCAATATCTAGCTGAGGAAATTTCATAGGATTTCATTAAAAAAGGTTGAAAACTAAAAGTTATCTATATTGATGTAGTAGCCTATCAAATCATTCTTTCTTAACAAATCTTTGAGTCATTTTCAAAATGGTGAGATAATTTTCATAAATGCAAGGTATTATTGAAAACAAGTTTTAATTAATATGATTTAAACAAATTATAGGTGGATGAGAAATTAATCTCAAAGAATCCTTGATTTTTCTATATTTAACTCTTGATTTATAATGAATAATCAAAAGAGATTCTAGCTTGAATGTTTTAGACTCTTACATACCTTTTTTTATTTTATATTTTAGTGTTTTCTTCACATTTTAAGTTTTGGTTTTCCTTCTAGATCTCCAATTTAAGTTCATCTTGTTGAGAGATATTTAAGTTTCATATTATTTGGTCTAAATACCTCACTTACAAGGGCATCTAAACTAAGGTAATGATGTTGGAATCTTGAAAAACATATTACAAACATTATAGTTTCACAAGTATAAAACAATAAAATCATAAGAACAAAGATTCATTTTTAACAATAACAAAAGATCTATTATTTTAAAGTGCTTATACAAGTACCTTTCTAGTTTTGATTTAAGCATAGTTGTGCTAGGACTTCAAATTTATATCAATTGCAATTTTGATTATATTCATGTCGGAAGCATGTTTACCAAGAGTTATTAGGTTGACACTAGGCTTTTCTTGAAAATATCTTTATGTTTAACATGCTTTATTATGATAAATTAAACATTTTTATTCACCAACATTATATTATAATATATATTTGCAAACTCTGATCTACAGATATTACAGAGGATGCTACTGCTGCACGTGCAAGGAAAAACAAAACACTGTTCCCAAGGGTATTGAAACACATGTGCCTCTTTATAGCTATGCATCACACTGTGACAACTTCTATGTACCCTCTTTAATTACATCACCGCAAAATCCAACAACATAATAGCTATTTCTACGTTGCTAGTCACTAAACCTGAGGTAGATCACAAGTAAGCAAAAAAGGAACCCAAAATCTAAACTTGCATGATATCAGGATTGCTTTTTATTCCTTTTTAACTGAAAAATATGAGAGAGAGAGAGAGAGACTATACCAATACCAACTAAACCAGACTGGTCCAGGTAAACTGCACGCCTTGTCATGTAGGCTACAAACTGGAAAAGTAAATATCAAAGGTCGAATACTCAGAAATATAAACAGATCTAGCAAATTGAGTTAGAATACCAATATTGATCTAGGCTACTGCTAAGACTGGTTAGTGCAGCCTAAGTCCAGCACTTACGTGAACATTTGAGGGCGGCTACGTGAAAGCTGAGGGCGCTTTATCGGGGATAGAATCAAGTTCCTTAACGTCATTGAGGGGTTGCCGGATCCAGCTCCAAAGGCACGGACAGAGCCAGGTCTTCTGTTTCCAAAATCAACTGGCATGGCTGCTTGTTTTGCTGGTGAACAATCAGAGATGTCAAATGGACCAGAATTAGGGCTGTTCTGTCTTGCTGGCCATGAAACCTCCCGAGGCCCTGGAGTTGGGGGAGTGGAAACCGTCCAACCTGCAGGAATTAGGTCAACTGCATTTGGAGATATTTAAGCAAAAAGCATTATTAAGCTATAGTGTGACAATATCATTGCAAAGCACACATTTTCCGCTGCTGTAAGCTTAACAAGAACTCTAATGCTCAAGAAACAATAACTTTCTCTGGCACGAACCAGAGCCTATGCAATACTGTTGTCATTTTAAAATGGACGTCTTTACCTTTCCAGATAGGGTTTCTGCTATCCAACATGGTAGCAGCATGGTTTGCGAACAAATCAGGCTCATTTCTTGAAAATAAATTGTTTGCCGGTTGGATGGCTGATCTTTTCATTGAATCGTACTCATTCCTAAGCTGATCATACATTTCATCAAGTTTCCTCTTCTGCCTGGGAAAGCACTGGTGTTTTGAGGATCCAGACTCACAATATAAGCGAATAGAGGCTTTGAACAATATATGCACTGACCTGGATTTCTCTGAAAATTTTTCCTGGAGCTCTTGTTTATCCTTTGACAAACTATCAATCTCTTGTTCCATCATCTGACACCTTTCCGTTATTTTCTGATATGCAGTATGCAGCTGCTCCAGTTTTTCTGCGAACTTTTCATGCATGGATTCACATTTCTGCCGGCACTGAGCTACAACTCTATTCATCTTGTATTGCATCTCAAGTTCCCTTTGCCCAATATAAAACATCACACTTCTGTATGCACTTTTCATCACTGAATTGATTGAGGAAAATGCATGGATTAAAATACTGTTTTTTGCCTGATTTCCAGGGAAAGCTAAGAACCATTCTGTTTGTTCAGTTTGGTAACTCTCTCAAATGAACTAGAAGAAGTACGAGTGCCACCAAATAATCTTATCGTTTCAAATTTTCTAGTTCTATTCAAACTAGTGGATGGAATTAAGGGAAAAAAAAGGTATTAGCATATAGAGGATACATATCTCTGGAGATATTCCAGCCATTGCCATCTGCAAAAAAAATAAAATGCATTGCGAATAAAAGGAAAAAAAACAACAACCAGAAAAGTAAGAAATTAGCAATGTTTGCCCAAATAATGAAAGCATTTTAGGATTTAAACATGATAAGGTGTAGGAGAAGAAGCAAGCTATTCATAATATTCCAAGCTAAGTCCTTTCTTACATTTATCCATTCGTCATTTGGATTGATCTCCACAGGTTTCATAAGGCTGTCAAGAGGAAACCAATGTTGAAACTAAAATCAGAATACCATGAGCAAGAAACATTAGTAAAGATTGCCCAAATCATTAGTTCGTATTAAAGGAGTTTAATAAAATTGGCTGATATATTCACACAGCTGCATGACCTTGTGGGCACTCGACAAAATATACAATCAAGGATGAAATCGAAAATCAGTCAATAATTTAAAATAAATTCTGTATGTTAAGAAACAATTCCTTACTATGAAAAATTAGAATACACTATCTTTATTCACCAATCATGATTTCCTAGAATTTCCATGTGATTTAGCAACCATTTTTTACAGAGCACAGGCACAACAACCATTTCAAAGACTCAGCATTTCCATAAAGTACTAACCTCTCAGAAAGCACTTGATCACAGATTGGACATGGTGCATCACTATTAAGGATCTTGCCTGCATCTTCAGTACCTGTTTACTCCGTCAAGGGACTATATGCCAATGCAATAATAATCCAGAAAGCATAGAACTGTAAGGCATAATTATAATCTGCACTAGGATACATAAGAGGTGACCACAAGTAGTAGAAACAGCTCGCTCTTCTAATTCTCGCCAGCACGCATTGCATCTCATTTTGACTTCTATCGAAATATAATGTATAATCTGAACCTAATAAAAGGAGGTTCGTAGCGTTAGCATCAACTGCAATAAAACAGGAAGACACATAGATTCAGACTGATCTGCATCACTGTAGCAAGCAGCCACATGTTTTTGAAAAAGGATAATGGAAGAAAATCATCAGCTGTAAATACATAGAATTTTCGATTTCTAGTAAATTCTTCAAATTGATTGAGATGCGTAATTTGTGAAATAAAGAAGCATCTGATGAACCACATAACACTTTTCCATCACATCATTAAAGGATACATATTGTCAAATTCCCATATTACTTGTCAGATTTTCAAGTGTAAAGATATTGATTAAGGTAGGGTTAACCAATAATAAAGAAAAAACCAGTTAAGATTTTCAAAATGTCCAAAAACACCCTCAGTTTAACACTGAGAAAAAGAGTCCGCACAGCCCTCAAATGTCCATCAAAATCACCATTTTAATGGCGTTCCAAACAGTGAAGCCTTATTATTCAAATTTCTGAAACTCCTTTCCATTTCTCAATTTTTTTTCTCATCAACAGAACAGGAAACGCATAAACAAAATCATGTAAAATTTGGGTTTACCTGCGAATCGAATTGAAAAAAACTCCGCGCGAAAGCTTATAATTACGTGCCTTCACGTTCTCCTTAATCAGAATCACCAACCCCTGAGATCGTAAAAAGCTCAATCTTCGCTCACTTGGACGAATAGAGTAACTGTCCAAAAAAGAGAAGCAAATTCTATGGTGAAATCTTATTCATCTATTACTTTGGAAAGAAAATTCGTTGCAGTGAAATATGAATTGAAAGAGAGAGAAATGTGAATCCATAAACTGAAAGAGTTGTGGCTTCAGATGTTTTTCTTCTCTTATTGGTTGTGTGTGGAGGATTTGAAGGAGAGAAATGGCGGCAACTTGATTTTTCTAGACCCCTGCTTTCTTGAATGCCGTTCCTTGGTTAAATGCCTTTGTACACGTGGCAATTAATAAACCATTAGATACTATATAAAACAATAATACGACGGGTTATTTATTAAAATACTGTGTTTATTATTTTAGAGAATTTGAATTCGGGGTTGGATGGTGTGGTTAAAATTATTTTTGTTTAAAATGTATTAAAATAATATTTTTTTTATTTTTTTAAAATTATTTAATATCAATATATGAAAATTATTTAAAACATCATTTTTTTTTAATTTAAAATAAAAAATAAAAATATATATTTTTAAAACAATTTTGAAATGCAGTGTCAAATACTCCGATAGTTGGTTGTTTTTGGTCTACAATTATAATCAAATCGACTTTTAATATTTTATAAGTTATAAATTTGGTTTATTCAATTTTTATGGGTACAAGTGTGTGTGTATAAATTTATAAGAGGTTTTATAACTTTGACTTAAAAAAATCCTTGTTTTTTATGAATATTTATTTTGATTGTTATATAATTAAAAAAAAAATTTAAAAAGGGTGTTTCAAAAACATTTGGGGACAATGCTCAGTTCCCCACTTTATATATTGCATTGATCATTCCATAGTTTTAACCTAGAGATCTATCATCTATCTCCTGCTAAACAATGTTTAAAGTGAGGCTGGTTAACTTGAAATAGTTTAAGAAAAGTCAAAATAATACTGTTTTGAAAAACTATTTTATAAGAAAAGTAATAAATTTTAACCTGGTCATAGATTAACTGCCCGTTTGGCATTGCGATCCCACTGGCTTTTGGCCGAAATTTGAAAAAAAAAATTCATTATAAATGGATATGTTTTGTGTGTTTTAGATTATTTTGATGTGCTGATTTCAAAAATGATTTTTAAAAAATAATAAAAAAATAATTTTGATGTATTTCGGCACGATAAACACTTTAAAAAGCTACCGCAACCACACTCCCAAACAAGCTCTAATTTAGATTTTTAATTAAGTTATGACCCATCATTTTTTAACAGGTTTAAGTTACTGTATTTTTATAAAACTTGATAAAAATAAAATACTAAGTCAACTGCCGGAGCTGTTTAGGTTTCATAAAAGTGGTCTTTATCACAATATTTTTTTATTAGAAATATATTAAAATATTTTTAAAAAAATATTTTTAATATTAATATTATAAAATAATTTAAAATAAAAAATTAAAAAAAAATCTTTTTTAAAATTTTCAAAAACATTTTGAAATACATTAGAAAGAAAGTTAAATCAGCTCCCAGAATTTATTGTATCATTAGATAGAGATTCATTATGGATTGTAATAGTTGAATAACTATTTTACCCCTCGGTACACAGTAACTTTAGCCTTGGATACAGGTTATTTTTAATTTTTTTGTACAGTAAAATAACCATCATACCTCCTAATAAGACAAAAAATTCATCGGTCGGGCTAAAATGGTATTTTTCCCATCTGCCATGAACAATGACCGAAATGGACAAATACTGATTCGCCCCCATAAAAGACAAACCATGCATTACTTGTAGGGTTGTTAACGTAAATTACCAATTTTCAAATATTAATTTATTCCAGAATGAACAATAATAGGTAAATTATGACATCCCTCATAAAAGACAAACCATGCATTACTTGTAGGGTTGTTAACGTAAATTACCAATTTTCAAATATTAATATCCTGGAATGAACAGTACCAATAATAGGTAAATTATGACATCCCTCATAAAAGACAAAACATGAATTAGTTGTATGAGTGTTTAGGTAATTGATCAATTTTAAGATAATATTCTCTGTCGAGTACTATAGGCGCGTCCGGGACGCGCCGATGATTTTCGTCCTCATGCCTCCTTCGAGCAGTGTGTGCAGGCACGAACGACAGTGCTAAATGTCCATTTGGCGTGTCACAGGAGGCACCTCCATGTCCTCCACCTCATGGTGACGCGCGATGCATTACTCTATCGCCGGAAACGTGCCAGTTGGCGGTTGAAAACTTTTTTCCTCTTCTCTCTCCTGCAGCCGAAAGTGTTAGGCAGTCCACTATATTGCCGTGTTTTCATTTCAGTCCCTTATCTTTTGATTTTGTTGTATGGTCCTGAATTCTGTTATAGAAGTTGTGATTTGTTTCAATTAGGTCTTTAGATGGAAATTGATTATATATTGTAGTTTCATTTCAGTCCCCAGTCTTTTAATTTGTGGATTGTTTGAAAATCCTTAATATATTCGGTATCAATGTTCTAATTTGTTTCAATTCTATCGTTCAATTGAAATTGATTAAATATTTTAGTTTCATTTTGGTCCTTATTCTTTTAATTTCCTGTTTGGTTTGAAATCCTTTAATTTTTTCGGTATCAAAGTTTATATTTGTTTCAATTTTGTCCTTTAAATTAAATTTAATATATATTTGTTTTTCATTTCGGACCTTATACTTTTAATCTTTGATTTTATTTTAATTCCTTTATTTTTTATATATATATTTCCAAAGTGGTTGCTATTTTTGTCCATGCTTATATATGCATGCTCTTAGTTTTTTAATTTATTTTTTATTTCCTATGTTATGAAGGTTTTTTATTTTTAATTTAATGTTTAAATTTTAATATGCGTTGGTTATCATTGGAAATTTGATATTTATTATTTTTTTCTCTTTTTTTAATTTATTTTTATTTTTCAATTCAAATAATATTTTTAAATGTAAGGATTTTTTTGGTAATTGCTTTTTTTTTTAATATTTTTAGGTGTTAAAATTTCTAATTATTATAGGTAAGAAATTCCAAATAATGATAATGATTATTTGTAAGTTTTTTTCTTTATAAATATATGAGACTAATTATATATTTTGATATTTTTAAATATTAATGCCTTAATAATATATATATATGCCCATTGTTTTTTTTAAATAAAAGAATAATTTATTATCAGTGTTCTAAAATACTTTAATATAATAATATGATGAATAAATCTTATAAAATAAAATAAAATACTTTCTGTTTTTAACAATAATTATGGTGTCATCGATAGTATGACCAATAATAATTAGAATATATATATATATATAATAATAATAATAATAATAATAATAATTGTGACAAAAATTCATTGATCAATGTTATTTTTGTGAAAAATAACTTCTACGTCTTTTTTTATATATGATATTTCAGATCTCATATCAGGTGGAAAAATATACAAAACCACACGTAGACAACACAGGTAAAAAAAAATTGTGCCGAATTATCTACAATAATAAAAAGAAATTGTCCTGCGCTTCGCCACAAATAGCATCAAGTTTTTTAACATGTAACAAAATTGTTAATGATCCTTAATTATTTTAAATATATAAGACATTTAGAATAATCAATTGAAATTTTTTAAGATTGTGTAGTTTTTATATGTATTTATTTTACTATACATAAGACATTTAGAATAATAATTCTTATTTTTAGGATTTTTTTTCCTTAAAAAATAGGTGAGACTAATTATATATTATGATATTTTTTTGATATATATATATATATATATATATATATATATAAATGACTTTTCTTTATAAATTGTGCATTAATTTAACCTCAATATTCTAAAATATTTTTAATATAATAATATAAAATAAAAATGTGAAAAAATAATTTTTGATAAATTTTAATAGTTGCATTTGTTATCTGTCAAATAAATTATTCGTTAAATAGTTAAAACATGCCCAACAAACAACTTGTATGTTACAAACAACAAATAATATATTTCTAGTCAATTTGATCAATTGTGGTTTTGCTATCTAACAATTATATTATTATCCATTCATTTGTTCTAAAATTCATCGATTGTAATTTTATTATTTGCTAATGACATCACATGAAACAAATAAAACATGCACAATAATTAATCAATATGTTACATAGAGCACATGACTCATTTTAATATAATTTAGAATAATCAATTTAAATTTTTTAAGATTATGTAGTTTTTATATGTATTTATTTTACTATACATAAGACATTTAGAATAATAATTCTTATTTTTAGGATTTTTTTCCTTAAAAAATAGGTGAGACTAATTATATATTATGATATTTTTTTGATATTATATATATATATATATATATATATATATATATATATATATATATATATATATATATATATATATATATATATATATATATATGGAGTAAGCAAGTCAATGAATGGAGTACCTAGAATGATGGTATGATTTATGTCCTTTGTAACAACATCTACATCTGAGAAGATTTTTCAAAGCAAATAGATAATTGGAAAATTCCAAGTATCTCACAAAGCCATATTTACAAAAAATCAAAGTATGATATTTTCAAAACGGATTTTACAATAAAAACCGAAGAGAGAGATATCCAGCTTACAAAGCCCTTTGAAACCATACAGCTACTTACCCAGAAATCCTTACAAAAACACATAGACCGAAACTACAAATACATCCATATCGGCTGTGTCCAAGTCGGTATAAAACCACTTACAAAGGAAGGTCTAAACACCTCTATTCTTGCTGTTCTTAGAGACGCAAGGTTCATCAACTTTGAGGACTCACTCCTTAGTTCCATAGAGTCAAGTCTGTGCAGTGGTCCAGTATCATTCAGCAGACTACACTACAAAATACCTACCCTAGTATACATACATGAAGACGAAGAACAATCCTTACCACGATCTCCAACCAGTATAACCTCCTCAGCCATGCCCAATAATGAGCTGTTGACTATTACTTCGGAGAATTTTGTTCTAGACAAATCATTTTTTAAAGCAGATTTCTTCAGTGATCAGAATACTGAGAGAAGAAATTGGTTTTTCAAAACCTTTACTTCTGAAAGGAGTAAAATACAAACTGCATTCTATGATTACATTACATTACAAAAATCATCCATGTTATTTTTTGATTGGTTTGAGTTACATTATGCATCTGTTCATAACATTGCATATCCATTTACATCCATCAAACATACATGTCCAATTACAACCAGATCCAAAGCTTCTACTTGGAATCTCTCCAGTGGACAGACAATCGAGTCCGACCATCCACCCCTGAGAAACCTCCACATAGAACACCAAAGCCAACCAGTTGAAGCGACACCCTACAAATTACCCAGTGATGACACCCTTACAAACACCAAAAATGTCATTTTACAAAACAACTTCACCAATACAAACCTTGGCACTTTGAGCAGACAACTCACGCGTGTTGAGAAACACCTCCAACGAGCCAGTACTAGTACAGCTGGCACCACAATTACAAAAACTTCAGTAGAACCCAAACTGAAGAACCTAGTCTTTAAGCCTTTCCAAGTTACAAAGACAAGCCTTTTACAAATTCGGGAAAACCAAACAGATTTCCTGAAACAAGTCCAGTCACAGCTACAAAACCTTGACGGTCCATCCTTAACCGTTCAAGAAACACCCCAAGTATCCACCTCTGAAACAAATGTGAATACTTTACAAAATAACCCTGAGCAATCTTCTTCTGATGAAGAAAATGCTTTCCAAAGTTTCCAACCTGAAATCAACAGATTAACATGGCAACTTCCCAAAGCAACCTTAGCACCAGACATCACCATGTCCTCTGAGTCAAATATCCTCAACCAACACAAATACAATGCGTCATCTTTCTATGAATAGAACATAGATGGAATGTCAGAATATAATATTCTGAACACTTTACAACAGATGACTATGGCAGCCAATGCTTACAAAACCCAGACAGGCACTCCTGACAAAGCAATCGCTGAGCTCCTTATTGCTGGTTTTTCTGGCCAGTTAAAAGGATGGTGGGATTATCATTTCACTGAAGCAGATCATCTTCATATCCTAAATGCTATCCAGCAGTATAAAGATAAGACACCTGTATATATATATATATATATGACTTTTCTTTATAAATTGTGCATTAATTTAACCTCAATATTCTAAAATATTTTTAATATAATAATATAAATAAAAATATGAAAAAATAATTTTTGATAAATTTTAATAGTTGCATTTGTTATCTATCAAATAAATTATTCGTTAAATAGTTAAAACATGCCCAACAAACAACTTGTATGTTACAAACAACAAATAATATATTTCTAGTCAATTTGATCAATTGTGGTTTTGCTATCTAACAATTATATTATTATCCATTAATTTGTTCTAAAATTCATCGATTGTAATTTTATTATTTGCTAATGACATCACATGAAACAAATAAAACATGCATAATAATTAATCAATATGTTACATAGAGCACATGACTCATTTTAATATAATTTTATTGATTCTAATTATACAATTTATCAATTAAATTATTATCAAAATAATTTTAACAGTAGCAACATTCAATCATTTTAAGATAAAAAAAACCTATTTCTAATAGATTTTATCAATTATAATATTACTAATTAAATATTAAAATAACCAATTACATTAAAGACAAAATTAATCAGTTTATTACATAAAAAAAGACAGCGCGCGGCGGTTAAGTTACCTCGTGCATAGAAAGAATCGCTTATAGTCCAAACAGTTACAAAAATCAAAGCAGCTCTTGTGGCTCCATTTCATCCTCTTCTTTTTTCCCTAGAAACACCTTGTAAGAAGTTAGGGAAACACGAACTGGGTTTTCGTTGTAAGGGAGGAGAAAGTCAGATTCAAGGAGTGGAAATAATTTATAAGAGGTTTTTCTCTTATCTTTAAGATAGAAGAGAAAAGAAGAAGAAGAAGAATGAGGGAGAGGAGTTTAAGGTTGTAGAACAAGAGAAACTACTGTGTTTTCTTTTTTATGCGGAGATAGTGAAACAGAGGATTTGAGGGGGAGAAAAAAAAAGAATATTGACTGTCTTTAGAGAGAGAGAGTGAGAGGGAAGATGAAGATACAGTGCAACGTTTGTGAGGCAGCGGAGGCGAACGTGCTGTGTTGTGCTGACGAGGCGGCGTTGTGCTGGGCATGTGATGAGAAGGTCCATGCAGCCAACAAGCTTGCTAGTAAACACCAGAGGGTTCCTCTTTCTACTTCTTCCCCTCAGATACCTAAATGTGATATTTGTCAGGTAATTTTTTTTTTTTTACTTTTTATTTTAAAATTTGATGGTGTTATTTAAGATTTCGGATTTCACGTCTCTTGCGTTGCTTGTGGTTATGGAGTTCTGGGAGATGTTTTAAGCATACTTGAAGTGAAGGGGTTTAGAATTTTGATTTTGAGTTTGTGAAAGTAATAGGAAAGGAACAAAAATTGTGAAGTGTGATTGCTTTATAAAATGTATGCCTTGATTTCCCTTTTATATTTTTAGTTAATCGCAAACCCAATATGATTCTGGGTTTAGGGTTTAATGGAATGGTTTCTGACGACCTTTTAAGACCAAGTTCATATCTGAACTAAGAGTTGTGGGTATTGGGGTTTTTGCTTGGTACTCCAAAATAAGGGTGATTTTAGTTTATTTTTCCTTCGAATTCTGCGAACACTCCCCTCCCAAACAAGTTAATAGATAGACAACCCCCTCTGCTAATAAATTGAAGAAGGTTTTTTGACTTCTTATACAAGATTATGTCTAAACATTCACAGTTTCTTTTGTGTCCGGTGGAATTTAATGAAGTCTCAATCTCAATTAGGCAGACTAGGGTAGTTAGATGTGAACAAGTGTGATAACTTCTGGCTTTTCAAGGCCGGCCATGCTCTGAAGTAAATTAATGTAATGGAAGACTAGATCGAGCATATACTCTGAGGGAAAGGATAAAGCACAATTGGAAAGAAAGGAGAAGAAGAATCATTCTCTGGGTTTGGCAACAAACTCTTACATATCAGCTTGTTATGCCTCATGCAGGCAGCCTGCTTAGTATTTTCCCACTTCAAAGAGTATATAAGGTTCAGAGCTAAGTAGATAGCTACCAGTATGTTTCATTACTTAAGAGCGTTAAGATGTCCCGTTGATTTGACCGTCTGGGTTACCTACCATCAAAGAGCAAGTTTATTCTTTTTTATGGCATAGGTTGTTCTAAAAGTATCATTCCCTTTCAGAAAATCTAATTCCTTAGAACTTTCAGGTTCTGTTTTTGAAGTCTACATTTTGCTCTTTGGGGGAAGATGTCCAATTGTACACTCATCTTGGTTGGAACGATAATGAATTTTTGGTATATGAATTATGATTTTTTTTTCTTGTTGTTTATTAAATAGTGAACCTTTCGCTCATTACAGGAGGCTGCTGGTTTTTTCTTTTGTCTAGAAGATCGAGCATTGCTCTGCAGGAAATGTGACGTTGCCATACACACAGCAAATACCCACACATCTGCTCATCAGAGGTTTCTGCTCACTGGAGTAAAGGTAGGTCTAGAACCTACTGATCCTGGTGCATCCTCTTCCTCAGGGAAGTCACCTCCAGGGGAAAAAACAACCTTGGAAGCGAAATCATGTCCTGTTTCTAGAAGAGGCATGTCAATGCCTGTGGCTGGTCCATGTAATCAAGTTTTGCCTACAAATGTTTGTGGAGTTGGAGAATTTGGGCCGGCAAAGCTGCCCTATTCTGGAGGCGCAGCATCTTCCAGCATTTCACAGTGGCAAATGGATGAATTTCTCGAACTGCCTGAGTTTAATCAACATTATGGCTATATAGATAATGAATCATCTAAGGTATGCATGCAGATTCACGAGGCAAACACAGGCTTGTGATCTAATTCATGTTCAGCCGGTTGAGATTTACATCACATCACTCTAGCAGAACATGAATTAAATCATACCTACTGTATACATATTATTGTTAGATGAATTCTTGAACTGGCTGGGTTAATGAGAATTATGGTTATATTCTGCATAATTGATGATCTAAGGTACAACTGTAGTCTAATAAAACACAGATGTACTGCTTGAGAGTAAGATCTTAACCAAACCGGATCCATTGGTAGTACAATGAAGTTTGATCTAATTCTTGTTTAGGTGGTTGGGATTTACATACTTCTAAAGGTTCTTCCTATCCAAAAATCATTTAAGGAAAACATGACTACATACTTTCACATGGATAATTGTACAGTAATTAATAATTGTAACTTGTTTTGGTACAATTGTAACATCATG
Organism: Salix purpurea; assembly: GCA_027405865.1. Classification (NCBI taxonomy): domain Eukaryota; kingdom Viridiplantae; phylum Streptophyta; class Magnoliopsida; order Malpighiales; family Salicaceae; genus Salix; species Salix purpurea. The sequence goes on from JAOWLH010000002.1 coordinate 23,402,253, forward strand.
GGCCCTTCTTCCCAAGGTTATCATAAAAGTTGCTTGCCTAGTACCATAAAGTGCCTGCCCTTGTAATACTGTTGATTTTTGATGTGTTGTTGCTGTTAGAAGTAAGGCCATTTGTCAGGAAGTTGATTTCTTTGAGAAACTAAGCCTTTTTTCCTTTTCATTTTTTATCCTTGTATGCACTTGCTTATCAGAATGTTAGCTCAAGAACTTTCCAAAAAAACAAGATAGGGACTGTTATCAAGTTTGGTAATTGAGTTGTAGAGATAAAATTCAGTGTTTCGAATCAATTTCTCTCCGTTTTCTCTCATCTACCTCTCTTGTCTATCTTTCAATTTCTCTATTCTTTTTGATTGCATGCCAAGTTGGTACCCACTTGCTCATGGAGATTATAGGATTATGATCGAGAAAAAGCAACTGATGTGATGGAAAAACTGAATCAGATAACGAAGTCCTTGAACCCCCTCCTTTTTTTCCCTCCCTCTCATCCATAGACACTTGCATTTTCTTGATTATGATTATGTAATCTGGATCATCTAATATATATGTATATGTTTGTGTAGCATTTTTCCATCCAATGTTAAAATCGGATTCCATATTGCTTTGTGTCTGTTGTGTATTTTCAAAACTTTGGATTTGTTGCATTCGTCACAAAAGAGTGGGCACACACAAGGTTGTTCTGTACATCTTGAGCTGGTGTTTTTTACCTGTTTTTCATAATCACTTCCCAATGAGTGTTGTTAGCAACATTTTGTGACTTTACCCTTTACGGTGTCCTAACTGTTTGTAATTTTGGCTTCTTTCTTACAAGCAGGGTGATAGTGGCAAACGCTGGGATTCTGACAGCTCTGCAATTTTAAGATCCGCCGAAGAAGAGGTAGATGATGAAGAATGCTTGGGTCAGGTGCCAGATAGCTCCTGGGCAGTGCCCCAAATCCCATCCCCACCTACGGCCTCAGGGCTCTACTGGCCAAAAAGTATTCATTATCTTGATGCAGCAATTCTTGTGCCTGATATATGTGGCTCAGCTGTGCAAAACCATCGTCATTGTCAGCATCGTGGAACTGTTTCCAAATGGCGGGAGCAACTCTAGAATTGTCTATGTCAAGTTCATGGATGTCCAGGAGTTTGATGCCATGTTTTCAATGAAATCTTCCCGCTATTCTAGGTGGTTTAGAGGATTTACTGGTTTGATTCGTGTAGCTTTCTCCGGACATTAGAACGACTCCATTCCACCGCGGCTGCTTGGGAGCTTGTAAGATAAAAGGCACTAGTACTTTGACTCTATAATTCATTCACCTGAGACATATGATGCATGTACGAGGTAGAAGTTTCTTCAAGAAACAATTCAAAAACGTGATGAAAATTTCTGTTTCAAAAAATTGTGAATCCAAGGATGGGAGCACACTGATTTTCTTTTTTTAAAAAAAAAAAATTAAAAGAAAAGATAAAATGCATTGCCTTTGTTTACGGTGAATTTTAATAGTTAAATAATATTTTTACCCTTAAAATCTTAAAATGTTGTATTTTCAAGGATAAAATGGTATTTTATATTGTTGATTATATTTAGTTCGATTTAGTTGTTATCAATAAAAACAACTAAATTGAAGAAAAAAAACCTTGAAATATACTCGATTTAAACTGACCGGTTTTGATTTGGTTTTTTAATTATAAATCTAAAAAATATACTTTAATCAAGTTTTCTTTTCTCCAATTTAGCCAAATTAGAAGCAAATTAAAATGTTTGAATTGAACCGAAAGAAAAAAAAAATTATAGCATATTTTTTTTTGAATTTGAACCGATTTAATTTAGTTAATTGGTTTTTTTTTTTATTTAAAAAACCAAAAATCAAAATGAACCGGAAAATTTAAAAAACTTATAGTTGGTTTAATCGGTTTTTTTTCTTGATTTGTTTTTTAATTTTCTCGATTTAATTGGTTTTTTTGCTCACCCATAGTATTTTCCTTTGGTGAGTTTGTTATTTTATAATTGTTCAAAAGGTTTTATTATTATTTTTTATCATGTTCATGCTTAATAAAATAACTTACTTTTAGAAGCAAAAATTCATTTAATTTTGTTTGTCTTTTCAAGTATTTTATATTTTTATATACAATGAAATTAAAGTCTCTTAACTAATTGATAAAAGGGTATATTAGATTTTTTTGTAAATGTTAGATTTGTTTGGGGGTGATGATATAATTTTCTATTTAATTATTATTATTTTAATTGAAAAAGTTGTTGGCTTATACACGTGTCAACGCGTTAGAGGCACGAGTATTTTGAACAATAATTGCAGCACCTCTCGGCGGTAAGAAAATATGCTTTTATCTTGTCATTTTATTTGTCATCATGCTCTTATTGTTCTTCTTTATAATTGATAGTTGATTTATGGCTAGTGACTCTCCCCTTTCATTTCTCTTATACCCTTAAAAAATCTTAATTTCCTATTAAAGAACCTAGTTTTTGTTGGTTTTTAGAATCTATACTCTTAGTTTTAATTTGTTAGTTGTCATTTCTTTGTTAAAGTTTCATTTAGTCCTTCAATTTTTATTGGTGTTTATAATACTTTTTTTGTTTTGGTCATAATTTTGGTCTCCTTTTTATTTCTCTTCTCAGATTTTTTTTTAATTTTTTTTATAGTTTTTGATTTTATTATTAAACCAAATTTATGATATTTTCCCCCTAATAATAATAGTATTTATTTTAGAATTGAAGGATGTTCTTTTCAACCAAATCATAATTGATTAATCATCACATTATAATTTATTTTCAATCAAGTCACACGTGATTAATTACCATATTCTAATTTTTGGCCAATAGTTCTTACATTTGTGATCAATTAGGTGATGTAATAAGTCGACCTAAATATAAATCATAATATTAAATAGAATAGAATTAAATAAATTGATTTATTATCAGATCAACAATTAATTGATTTGTATTTAAAGATTAGATACAATATCTAGGAACTTATTATGATCCCTCAAATATTAAAAGTCAGAAGTGATTTAACTTAATCTTTCAATGATTAATTTCTCATTGTAATTATTATATATTTTTCATTAACAATGTTTCAAATTATGTACTATCTGCATGTTTGGCATTACTGTCCAACCGCAATTTGCCTAAAATTTGATTTTTTTTTTCATTTTAAATAAATTTTTTTTGATGTTTTCAAATTATTTTGATGTGCTGATGTCAAAAATGATTTTTAAAAAATAAAAAAAATATCATTTTGATGTATTTTTAAACGAAAAACACTTTAAAAAGCAACCACAACCACACTCCCAAACACCCCCATAGCATGAAGTGTGTATTATGTCAAAATCATATATGTTCTAACACTATAGTCATTTATTATTATTATTTTTTTCCAAATATCATTCCTCCTTGCATAAGAATTTACAATTAATACTATTTAAAAATAAATAAAATATTTTTTTCAATTCATTTAGGATGATGAATTATTTCTTGATTATTTAAATATCTTCATATAGTTCATGTTATGCTCAATATCTACTCATTTATTATCCTTGATTAGAAAAATGTGGCAAAATCATAATATAACACCTCATATATAAAATAACATAATGATCTCAAGTTTAAATATCATTTACACAATTGACACATAAGTTTTTTCATAAACACAAGTGATCTCTCCATATGAAGTTTTTTTTTCGAGTCAATTCAACTGACATATTATCTAACCAGTACATACATATTAGTTATTGGTATCTCTTACTCTTAATTTATAAGAACAATTACTTTTATATATATATATATATATATATATATATATATATATATATATATATAAAGCATTATATTTACTAGTCTCATCAACTCTAATCAATATGCAATCTCAACAAAACAATGACCAGGAGCATTTAAGAACAATGTTTTGATGCTATAAAAATTTCAAAATTATAAATTTATAATTTTTTTAGTAAAATAGTTTTGTCCCAAGAACTTTATTTTTACTCTAGACTCATTAATAAACATTTTATTAATGAATTATATATATACACACGCACACACGAGCGAAATCAATATAATGTATAATCAACTGATTAACAAGAAGACAAGTATATTAACACTAGCAAGTGATATAGACCTGCTGACAATCTATTCACCAAAAAAATCCCATGCAGGGCTGAGAACCTAAGAATTCTCAGACAGGATTGGGATATAAAACGGCAATGATGCCTCAAAAAAGCAGTGGGAACACATGCTAAGTGGCTACAGGTAGCCAATCAACTTAAATCACCATTCCAGCATACTCTTTAACTAGAAGTTACAGAACTTGCTAGCCAGAAGGTGGGTCAATTTTCAGATACTTAGCGAGAGGAGCTCCCATGAGAATCATGAATAACTCTACAAGGATTCACTGACTCTGTCAGCAGCTAATTATATAACAATATGAATTGGAACATAGTTCTACAATATTGTCTTGTTCGAATCTCATTGTAACTTACTCGTTTCCCAGATACTAGTTTGTCCCCGAAAGAGATCTTCAGGCCGGAGTGATCGCATGATATCATTTTGTTTTTGTTTCATCCTTCAGGTGGTCCAACTGGCCGGAAGGCGGTCAGACATAACTGGAGGCAGGGCACGAACATTGATGTCAAGAGGAAGCAACCGATATTGAATGTCAAGCTCCCTGAAAATCTTCATCATCTCATCCAGCAAGAGAGATCTTCTTACAAACCTCTCTCCCATGTCTTGGTGGTTCATCCTATGTGTCACCCAAACTGCTACCCGCACCCTGGTCAAGTCCTCTACATCCTTGAATATAATCATGGGGGAAGGATACCAGTGGTCCCTTTTGCTCTCAATATAGCTGCAGTGACAGATGCAAGGAAATTTTTAGCATAGATAATCAATTCGAAGAAAATATCCATCGAACTCGAACTCAATGCGCGTGTTATAAACTAATGAAAGGACAATAGATAATTGAACCAGATATCTTAACAGAAAAAGAACATTGAAACAAAGATTCTCACTATATGAACACACAATCATGCATATATGTAACAGTACTTGCGTGTGTCTGCTGTTCTTACCAGGTCTCTAGGTTCCAGCAGTATAATAATCTCAAACTCATTCGAAAGACAATTACATTGGATTTAGTCTTCCAGAAGGCATAAATTTACAATGAAAAAGTGCTTCGAAACAAAAACACAACCTGAAAGAATCACAGCCATTGAATTTGCAGGCTCCACATGTGGATCCCAGAAAGCAAGGGATTTGATTATTTTTTGCCAAGGTTTTCATGTTTAAAGCAAGAGAACAGGTGGTTAAAATACCATCATTACTTCAGTAAGGAAATCTTGACAAGGAAAAAATACCCCTCCCATTAATGTGCTCACCTGCTTATTCTTTGTTTCACAATGGCGATCTTTTCAGCTGGAGTAGCTAGGTGGATGAGGAACTCAACTGCATCTCCCATATCAGGGCTACGGTAGTAGTTCCCAATGGCTTTGGTAGCAAGAACACTGTTTGTGATTATTATCTTCTGGTTGTCACATCTTAAAAAGACAGTAGTTAAAATGTTCATCTCTTCTACCACCATCTGAAATTTGTAGAAAAACAAATTTTGGTCATGCTAAATCCATGAAATTGGGATACAGTTCACTTGTTAGCTTACAAACCTGAACTCCATCTATTTCACAGCGATCGCCCACATCAAATGGATGAATCACAAACAAGAAAATAATAGATTCAAACACGGCTTTGCATGTGTTTCCAAATATGAAGGCCACAAGAAGAAGCTGTGAGCTTAGAAAGAGGAGAAACTTGCTTGTAGCAATTCCTAGTATAAGAAGCCAAATAACTGCTATTATGATCCCAACCAGAAAGTTCACCATACGATGCAGTTTGTTCACGGCTGTTTTTGTGTCGTTGAGTGTCAAAGCGAGGGCTCTCCGTTCTCTGAAAGCATTAACCTGACAGAATCATACAGCGCCTTGTCACATGACTGTAAAATAAAAATCATGCAAGAATATGCCTACACTTGTCAGTAGTTTGAGCAATTGAAATCCCATGCCAGGAAAATATGGAAGCAGACAAACTTCACAACTATCCAATCAAATATGAGTCTGCAGAGCAGGTTTCCATTTTTGCATAATCCATGTCAAGAAAATCCTCATTTAAGAGAGGAGACCATCCAAGTGAAAAGAAAGTGGTGGTGTGTTAGGGAATCATCTCACCTAAAAACTTAAACTGTTAGGTGAGACTCCAGAATATGGTTTATATTATTCTCTAACACACCCTCAAGTGAAAGCCCTTTGAGCTTGAAACTTGCACAGACCACATTACCTTGTGCTTGATTTTTATCAAATAGAATGAGGATGGTGAAATTTGAACTCGTGACCGCTGGGTCTACAAGGCTCTGATACCATGTTAGAAAATTATTTCATCTGAAAGCTTAAGTTGTTAGATGAGACTCCAGAATATGATTTATATTATTCTCTAACAGTGTATACATGGAAGATAAATAAACTTATGCTTCTTGGAAACCACAATCAAAATTTAATGTGAAAAGTATGTAGAACCATTAAAATTTGACATTATTTCAAAGACAAACATCTAGAAAAATTATGGAGATTTCAAATTTCGGAGCTTAGACTTTAATATCCAAACTTTGACATTCTTAGAGACCTATGATTGTTAAAAGGTTCCCAGTCCAATCCCTTACATTTACGAGTTCAGTTGCACCCACTACACGTTTAGATACCATGAGATATTGGTAAACTCTACAGCCATAAGAAAACTGTTGACCCTAAGAAGGAATACAAATTAAAAGGAGAAATGAAGAGGGCAAAAAGGAAAAAAGAGTATATTATTACTTTGTTCTTACCACCCAATTTTTCAAACATTTTTTGCTGATTTTGTTGCTTTCAGATGCTCCATCAATGAGGCTCGTGACTTTTGAAGCCTCGTCTTTTTGCATGAAACGCATAATGTCATCCAGGTAGATATACCTGCATGGTAAAGCAATGACAGAGGATCAAAACAGGATGAAAACGGTACCGCATAGAAGAACACCATCATAGAAAAACTCAATCAATTCCTTTATCAAGCACCTTTCATCATGAGCACAGATCAGGACAAATCCTAACGAAATTTGCAAACCAGTTAAATTTCATATGGCAATGCCCATTTTATCCGACAAGAAGCTGAGACCTATGGAGCAGGTCAGATACTAGAATAGAGTGAAAGTGAAGTAAATCAAACACACTAACTATATTGTAGATGCAGAAAAAGGCAAGACCTGACCAGACAAAATTCAAGAAGGGACTCCAATTATGTAAATTGGGTGGAAACAATGACTTACCGAGACCCTTGCCTAGCGACATTTGTGAATATGTTCCTTGCTGCAGCTCTTGCCTCAAACTCGCTTCTAATCTTTGTAGCTGACTCTTCATCACCGTGATTAGAATTCTGTATCTGCTCATCCAGTGTTGACAGAGCACCATGTCGAATTATATTCATCAGCCTCTTCATATTCCAAGCAGAAACATTCTTAGGATTCAACTTGTGCAGGTGGTCGATCGTTATACCCTCACCTTCCTCATCGATTTTGTTGGAAAGTGCACGAGAAAGCTTGGGGGTACCAATTCGAGGGGTTTTCTGAAAGCCACCACTTCCTATCACCTTTGCACTCTGTGGTGGCGATGGGCTCGCCGTTGCCTTGAGGCCAGGGGGCACGGCGCCGCCGCCTGCACTCTCTTCCCCCTCTTCATTTCTTTGCATTTCAACCAATGGGGGACCGGATAAGGTTTCGATCACATACTGATTAAACAGCGACTCCTGAATCCGATCAAAGTAAGTGCTCACATGAAATGAAGATGCAAGAACCTTAACCACTAAGGTCTTCACCAACCACAGCAAGGTGCCCACCACTAGACACACTAAAACCTTAGTCACAAACCTAAGTGTCGTGCTCCTGGTCTCCCTCTCAATTTTTTTGTCAAATAAGTAGTGCCAAGCAATCAGAACAAGCCCTAACCACAGGCAATTCTGCACAGCTTTCCTAATCCCATAAACAAAATATAAAACCCTTTTTCGCAAAAGAAAATTTCTCTCGATGAAAAACACAATAATCTTAATAGCCCAACCAGAAACCAATCTCCCACAAATCAGAACCAAAACCAATACTTCCCATTTCCACAACCGAAGTCTCCAGAAATTCTTAGCTCTCAGAAATGGAATCGCAAGACTACAAACTAAAGCAGCAATAATAACAATCAAACTCGTCCATTCAAGTAAAATCCAAAAATCAAGCTCATCTTTTTTATACTCATCAGGCAAATCCTCTTCCAATAAAGGGTCATCTTCCTCTTCATCTACAACACTCCCTTTCCCTAAAAATCCAGACTTCAACTGCCCTGACCTCCCAACAACCACTCTCCCTGACTTCTCCGGTGGCGGGTCCATCAATCTAGACTTTGTCCTCTCCTTCGACAAGCTAGAGTTCCTCTTAAACGGGGAATTTCTACAAATCAATCCGTCGTTGCTAGAACTACACCTCAAAATCTCACCATCACCATTATTTTGATTACGTGGAGAAGAATTCTTGAAATCCCTTCTCCTCCTCACTGACTCCCCTGAGCCGGGTGGGTTTGGGTCAAAAGAAACCCGATTCGTATAAGTGAGAGGAGACTCAGTCACAGGAGGTAGATTCTTATGAGGAACAACAGTATCGTTTTGAAGATGAGTCATCATCTCTAAGTCCATATCTAAACAAAACTCACCTGATGCTTGCTGTTTGTGCAAGAAATGACCAATCAGCTTCGAGGGTGGATCTTCCTCTTCCATTACTGAGCCGCTATCACTAGCACTGGCAGTAACACCACTGTTACTGTTCTGATGACCATTAAAATCAAATTTGCAGCTTCTGCTTGCATTAGTATTGGTACTGTTGTTGTCTCCATTCATGAGAGGTCGTTTGTCCTTGATATTTGCATTGTTTAAGAGATCATAGCTTGACTCCCTCCAAATCCTCCCTCCTCCTGATCCAGTGCTGCTGTTATTTGACCCCACGTCAACACCCTCATGACAGAGCTCGTCCATACTCGAAATCATATCTTTCCGGTCAGTTGAATTGAGGGCCATGGTGGGTTCTTATTACTTAACACTGAGGATACAGATAAAGTAGATAGAGTATATTCTGATAATGTGGAGCTAAGGAGATGTTTGGAACGTGGGAAAACGCGTGAAAGGAGCTTTGTTTTACAGGATTCCTAGCAAAGAGAAGTAGCGTGGACAGGGTGAACAAAGAAAGCATCGAAGTGAACCTGCAAAGAGAAATAGTAAAAGACAGAGAAGCGGAGGGAGTGGAGTTCAAAGACCGAAAGCGATAGATATGCGAGGGAATTTTTCATTTTTGTGTCTGGGGGTTCTTGCACAAAACACTAGTTTCCTCCTGAATGATGAGCGAGGTCGCCATTGTTATTTTTATTTTCTTAAAAAAAAGGAAATTACGATAGTTTCATCTTTTTCTTTCGGTTCTGGGAGAATTAACTCTATAATTTACGCCTCTAACTAGAGCTGTGAATCTTTAGTTTACATTTGATGAAGAACGCATTGTAGTTAATGGAATTCGATCAAAAACATAAGCAAGATGGGGACACTCATTATTATTATCTACAAAAACGTACTGAATGTCTTTAATGCCCCGTTTGTTTCCCGGAATTCGAATTCCGGGAAACCACTTTCCCCTTTTTCCAATGTTTGTTTGGCATAGGAAAATTAGTCAAATAGAAACAACTTTCCGGTCAACTTAAATTTTCACTTAACACGCGGAAAGTGAATTCCGCTCCTGCACGAGCGGAATACACTTTCCGCGTGACCCATCTCTTTCCCTCATCTCTCTGCACGTCTCTTTCCCTCATCTCTTTCCCTCATCTCTCTGCACCCTTTTCTAGCAAACCCAGATCACCCTCTCGCCTCCTCTCGCCTCTCGCCTCCCTCAGTCCCGAAGTCCCTCTGCTGCTCTGCATCTCGCCTCCCTCTGCAACTCACAGCAAGAGAACCCAGGTACTCCCTCTGCATCTCAATCTTTTTGCAGTAGAGAATAGTTTAAGGTTATTGGTTTTGTGGGTTTTTTTTTTGAAGTTTGTGACTTTTTGATGATATGAGAAATGGGGTTTGTGGGATTTTGGTTAAAATTGAAATTGCCGAGTATGGTAATGGGTGTGATTTCAAAGAACCCATGTTTTGTTTTTTGTTGTTCTTGTTTGTGTTGG